>OU343059.1:11348022-11977804 GCA_910593695.2 Ocypus olens | reverse complement strand
CGGGGTTTGCAAATCTGAGCTCCTCGTACGTCAATTAGTCGGATAAGAGATTTTAAATTTTTGATGAAATCGTGAAAAAAAAACATGACTAAACCCCTTGGAAATTTTGTTAAAAAATGCAATTTTCTTAAAAATCATCGTAGACTATTGAATTTAACTTTATTTTCATCAGAAAGACGAGAGAAATTGATTGCCGTTAAAAAAATTTCAGCTAACTTCAATAGCAAAAAAATTAGTCAGTCACCATGAGGATTTGGAAAATTTAAGAAAATAATTGATTTTTTCAGACTTTGATCGGCCGTAGCGGCCAAACGAAAACTCCAAATTGAACGCGGTTTGCAAAATCTGAGCTCCTCGTACGTCAATTAGTCGGATAAGAGATTTTAAATTTGTGATGAAATCGTGAAAAAAAACATAACTAAACCCCTTGGAAATTTTGTTAAAAAATGCAACTTTCTTAAAAATCATCGTAGACTATTGAATTGAACTTAATTTTCATCAGAAAGACGAGAGAAATTGATTGCCGTTAAAAAATTTCAGCTAACTTCAATAGCAAAAAAAATAGTCAGTCACTATGAGGATTTTGGAAATTTAAGAAAATAATTGATTTTTCAGACTTTGATCGGCCGTAGCGGCCAAACGAAAACTCCAAATTGAACGCGGTTTGCAAATCTGAGCTCCTCGTACGTCAATTAGTCGGATAAGAGATTTTAAATTTTCTGATGAATCGTGAAAAAAAACATGACTAAACCCCTTGGAAATTTTGTTAAAAAATGCAACTTTCTTAAAAATCATCGTAGACTATTGAATTTAACTTTATTTTCATCAGAAAGACGAGAGAAATTGATTGCCGTTAAAAAATTTCAGCTAACTTCAATGGCAAAAAAATTAGTCAGTCACCATGAGGATTTTGGAAAATTTAAGAAAATAATTGATTTTTCAGACTTTGATCGGCCGTAGCGGCCAAACGAAAACTCCAAATTGAACGCGGTTTGCAAATCCGAGCTCCTCGTACGTCAATTAGTCGGATAAGAGATTTTAAGATTTTGTGATGAAATCGTGAAAAAAAACATGATTAAACCCCTTGGAAATTTTGTTAAAAAATGCAACTTTCTTAAAAATCATCGTAGACTATTGAATTTAACTTTATTTTCATCAGAAAGACGAGAGAAATTGATTGCCGTTAAAAAAATTCAGCTAACTTCAATAGCAAAAAAATTAGTCAGTCACCATGAGGATTTTGGAAAATTTAAGAAAATAATTGATTTTTCAGACTTTGATCGGCCGTAGCGGCCAAACGAAAACTCCAAATTGAACGCGGTTTGCAAATCTGAGCTCCTCGTACGTCTATTAGTCGGATAAGAGATTTTAAATTTTTGATGAAATCGTGAAAAAAACATGACTAAACCCCTTGGAAATTTTGTTAAAAAATGCAACTTTCTTCAAAATCATCGTAGACTATTGAATTTAACTTAATTTTCATCAGAAAAACGAGAGAAATTGATTGCCGTTAAAAAATTTCAGCTAACTTCAATAGCAAAAAAATTAGTCAGTCACCATGAGGATTTTGGAAAATTTAAGAAAATAATTGATTTTTCAGACTTTGATCGGCCGTAGCGGCCAAACGAAAACTCCAAATTGAACGCGGTTTGCAAATCTGAGCTCCTCGTACGTCAATTAGTCGGATAAGAGATTTTAAATTTTTGATGAAATCGTGAAAAAAAACATGACTAAACCCCTTGGAAAATTTTGTCAAAAAATGCAACTTTCTTAAAAATCATCGTAGACTATTGAATTTAACTTTATTTTCATCAGAAAGACGAGAGAAATTGATTGCCGTTAAAAAATTTCAGCTAACTTCATGGCAAAAAAATTAGTCAGTCACCATGAGGATTTTGGAAAATTTAAGAAAATAATTGATTTTTCAGACTTTGATCGGCCGTAGCGGCCAAACGAAAACTCCAAATTGAACGCGGTTTGCAAATCTGAGCTCCTCGTACGTCTATTAGTCGGATAAGAGATTTTAAATTTTTGATGAAATCGTGAAAAAAAACATGACTAAACCCCTTGGAAATTTTGTTAAAAAATGCAACTTTCTTAAAAATCATCGTAGACTATTGAATTTAACTTTATTTTCATCAGAAAGACGAGAGAAATTGATTGCCGTTAAAAAATTTCAGCTAACTTCAATAGCAAAAAAAATTAGTCAGTCACCATGAGGATTTTGGAAAATTTAAGAAAATAATTGATTTTTCAGACTTTGATCGGCCGTAGCGGCCAAACGAAAACTCCAAATTGAACGCGGTTTGCAAATCTGAGCTCCTCGTACGTCAATTAGTCGGATAAGAGATTTTAAATTTTTGATGAAATCGTGAAAAAAACATGACTAAACCCCTTGGAAATTTTGTCAAAAAATGCAACTTTCTTAAAAATCATCGTAGACTATTGAATTTAACTTTATTTTCATCAGAAAGACGAGAGAAATTGATTGCCGTTAAAAAATTTCAGCTAACTTCAATAGCAAAAAAATTAGTCAGTCACCATGAGGATTTTGGAAAATTTAAGAAAATAATTGATTTTTCAGACTTTGATCGGCCGTAGCGGCCAAACGAAAACTCCAAAATTGAACGCGGTTTGCAAATCTGAGCTCCTCGTACGTCAATTAGTCGGATAAGAGATTTTAAATTTTTGATGAAATCGTGAAAAAAAACATGACTAAACCCCTTGGAAATTTTGTCAAAAAATGCAACTTTCTTAAAAATCATCGTAGACTATTGAATTTAACTTTATTTTGATCAGAAAGACGAGAGAAATTGATTGCCGTTAAAAAATTTCAGCTAACTTCAATAGCAAAAAAATTAGTCAGTCACCATGAGGATTTTGGAAAATTTAAGAAAATAATTAATTTTTCAGACTTTGATCGGCCGTAGCGGCCAAACGAAAACTCCAAATTGAACGCGGTTTGCAAATCTGAGCTCCTCGTACGTCAATTAGTCGGATAAGAGATTTTAAATTTTTGATGAAATCGTGAAAAAAAAACATGACTAAACCCCTTGGAAATTTTGTTAAAAAATGCAACTTTCTTAAAAATCATCGTAGACTATTGAATTTAACTTTATTTTCATCAGAAAGACGAGAGAAATTGATTGCCGTTAAAAAATTTCAGCTAACTTCAATAGCAAAAAAATTAGTCAGTCACCATGAGGATTTTGGAAAATTTAAGAAAATAATTGATTTTTCAGACTTTGATCGGCCGTAGCGGCCAAACGAAAACTCCAAATTGAACGCGGTTTGCAAATCTGAGCTCCTCGTACGTCAATTAGTCGGATAAGAGATTTTAAATTTTTGATGAAATCGTGAAAAAAAAACATGACTAAACCCCTTGGAAATTTTGTTAAAAAATGCAACTTTCTTAAAAATCATCGTAGACTATTGAATTTAACTTTATTTTCATCAGAAAGACGAGAGAAATTGATTGCCGTTAAAAAATTTCAGCTAACTTCAATAGCAAAAAAATTAGTCAGTCACCATGAGGATTTTGGAAAATTTAAGAAAATAATTGATTTTTCAGACTTTGATCGGCCGTAGCGGCCAAACGAAAACTCCAAATTGAACGCGGTTTGCAAATCTGAGCTCCTCGTACGTCAATTAGTCGGATAAGAGATTTTAAATTTTTGATGAAATCGTGGAAAAAAACATGACTAAACCCCTTGGAAATTTCGTTAAAAAATGCAACTTTCTTAAAAATCATCGTAGACTATTGAATTTAACTTTATTTTCATCAGAAAGACGAGAGAAATTGATTGCCGTTAAAAAATTTCAGCTAACTTCAATAGCAAAAAAATTAGTCAGTCACTATGAGGATTTTGGAAAATTTAAGAAAATAATTGATTTTTCAGACTTTGATCGGCCGTAGCGGCCAAACGAAAACTCCAAATTGAACGCGGTTTGCAAATCTGAGCTCCTCGTACGTCAATTAGTCGGATAAGAGATTTTAAATTTTTGATGAAATCGTGAAAAAAAACATGACTAAACCCCTTGGAAATTTTGTTAAAAAATGCAACTTTCTTAAAAATCATCGTAGACTATTGAATTTAACTTTATTTTCATCAGAAAGACGAGAGAAATTGATTGCCGTTAAAAAATTTCAGCTAACTTCAATAGCAAAAAAATTAGTCAGTCACCATGAGGATTTTGGAAAATTTAAGAAAATCATTGATTTTTCAGACTTTGATCGGCCGTAGCGGCCAAACGAAAACTCCAAATTGAACGCGGTTTGCAAATCTGAGCTCCTCGTACGTCAATTAGTCGGATAAGAGATTTTAAATTTTTGATGAAATCGTGAAAAAAAACATGACTAAACCCCTAGGAAATTTTGTTAAAAAATGCAACTTTCTTAAAAATCATCGTAGACTATTGAATTTAACTTTATTTTCATCAGAAAGACGAGAGAAATTGATTGCCGTTAAAAAATTTCAGCTAACTTCAATAGCAAAAAAATTAGTCAGTCACTATGAGGATTTTGGAAAATTTAAGAAAATCATTGATTTTTCAGACTTTGATCGGCCGTAGCGGCCAAACGAAAACTCCAAATTGAACGCGGTTTGCAAATCTGAGCTCCTCGTACGTCAATTAGTCGGATAAGAGATTTTAAATTTTTGATGAAATCGTGAAAAAAAACATGACTAAACCCCTTGGAAATTTTGTTAAAAAATGCAACTTTCTTAAAAATCATCGTAGACTATTGAATTTAACTTTATTTTCATCAGAAAGACGAGAGAAATTGATTGCCGTTAAAAAATTCCAGCTAACTTCAATAGCAAAAAAATTAGTCAGTCACCATGAGGATTTTGGAAAATTTAAGAAAATAATTGATTTTTCAGACTTTGATCGGCCGTAGCGGCCAAACGAAAACTCCAAATTGAACGCGGTTTGCAAATCTGAGATCCTCGTACGTCAATTAGTCGGATAAGAGATTTTAAATTTTTGATGAAATCGTGAAAAAAAACATGACTAAACCCCTTGGAAATTTTGTTAAAAAATGCAACTTTCTTAAAAATCATCGTAGACTATTGAATTTAACTTTATTTTCATCAGAAAGACGAGAGAAATTGATTGCCGTTAAAAAATTTCAGCTAACTTCAATAGCAAAAAAATTAGTCAGTCACTATGAGGATTTTGGAAAATTTAAGAAAATCATTGATTTTTCAGACTTTGATCGGCCGTAGCGGCCAAACGAAAACTCCAAATTGAACGCGGTTTGCAAATCTGAGCTCCTCGTACGTCAATTAGTCGGATAAGAGATTTTAAATTTTTGATGAAATCGTGAAAAAAAACATGACTAAACCCCTTGGAAATTTTGTTAAAAAATGCAACTTTCTTAAAAATCATCGTAGACTATTGAATTTAACTTTATTTTCATCAGAAAGACGAGAGAAATTGATTGCCGTTAAAAAATTTCAGCTAACTTCAATAGCAAAAAAATTAGTCAGTCACCATGAGGATTTTGGAAAATTTAAGAAAATAATTGATTTTTCAGACTTTGATCGGCCGTAGCGGCCAAACGAAAACTCCAAATTGAACGCGGTTTGCAAATCTGAGCTCCTCGTACGTCAATTAGTCGGATAAGAGATTTTAAATTTTTGATGAAATCGTGAAAAAAAACATGACTAAACCCCTTGGAAATTTTGTTAAAAATGCAACTTTCTTAAAAATCATCGTAGACTATTGAATTTAACTTTATTTTCATCAGAAAGACGAGAGAAATTGATTGCCGTTAAAAAATTTCAGCTAACTTCAATAGCAAAAAAATTAGTCAGTCACTATGAGGATTTTGGAAAATTTAAGAAAATCATTGATTTTTCAGACTTTGATCGGCCGTAGCGGCCAAACGAAAACTCCAAATTGAACGCGGTTTGCAAATCTGAGCTCCTCGTACGTCAATTAGTCGGATAAGAGATTTTAAATTTTTGATGAAATCGTGAAAAAAAACATGACTAAACCCCTTGGAAATTTTGTTAAAAATGCAACTTTCTTAAAAATCATCGTAGACTATTGAATTTAACTTTATTTTCTTCAGAAAGACGAGAGAAATTGATTGCCGTTAAAAAATTTCAGCTAACTTCAATAGCAAAAAAATTAGTCAGTCACCATGAGGATTTTGGAAAATTTAAGAAAATAATTGATTTTTCAGACTTTGATCGGTCGTAGCGGCTAAACGACAACTCCAAATTGAACGCGGTTTGCAAATCTGAGCTCCTCGTACGTCAATTAGTCGGATTAGAGATTTTTGATTTTTGACGAAATTGTGAAAAAAGACATGAGTAAACCCCTTGGAAATTTGTTAAAAAATGCAACTTTCTTAATAATAATTGTAGACTATTCAGAAAAACAAGAGAAATTGATTGCGGTTAAAAAATTTGAGCTATCTTCAATAGCATAAGAATTAGCTAGTCACCATGAACATTTTTGAATATCGGATCGAATAAAAGATACAATTTAACACCTTATATAAACAAGAATTATTTAAAATGCCAAAATAAACATTTTTTTCGAAATCACTCTAGTTTTGAAAAAATAATCGATAAAAATGCAAAATATCGTGTGAGCCACAAAATTTTGGTTTCAGAATTGGCTATGAGATAAATGAGGTATGTCGCATATTATTACGTCATGAGACTATTGAATTAGATTTAAAAAAATGAATTAATCTCAGACATGACTACGATGTTTCTCTCTCTCAGACATGGCCAACTCAGCAACAACATTCTGTGGCTTATTCCTTATAAAAATGTATATTATACCATTAAATCGGACGTGATGGCCACGTCAACGGTTTTTTTATACACACCAATTTGCAGTTTTTTTTGAGAATATATTTTGGTTAATTAGGTTAGCCCAGGGCCCCCAAAGTTTACGGCCCGCCCCTGCTTGCTTATATGTACATCCCGAGTGCGATATTTTTTGCGTCCCACCGAGATGGTACATTAAAAGTATATGGACTTGTAATTAATGTATTGTAATGAGATTTTCAGCGTTTATGTAATTGGGGGTGCCTTTTTCAATGAAAATATTTTGAAGATTATATTACTTCAGGTTATACCGGAAGTCAACACCAACTTCCTTATTTTAAATGGAATGCTATATTTTTTATGGCAAATTTGGATTACACATAAAATTCTGCGAAAAAAATCATTAAGTAACATATCCTCAAAATTTAAGCGTTTTGAAAATATTTAACATTTTAAAATTTCTTAATTCACTTTAAAAATACATATCTCCGAACAATACAAAATTGAAGGGATGTAATGTTGGCCATAATAAGCCAATACCCGAAGGTACCCAGTGGTAATTTATTTTTGGAAAAATAAAATTAAGAGTGTTCAAAATTTCATACCACATTTCGTCAACTTTAAAGCATTAAATCTCGATGTTTTTAAACGGAACACCCTGTATATTTTTACATATTCCGACGCAGAATTCAATTCTGCATTGATCTATACTAGCATTCCCTATGCCTATCTTCTTTCGTGCAATAGAAAAACAATGGGAATGTAATAGAAAATAACGTAACCATTAATTATACAATAACACAGTCAATTGGTACGGCACAATAATGGAAACACGTCAAGAACAATTTGCAATTAGATGTTACTTAATTATTGTTTGATTAAAACACTTATCCGTATTATATGGCTCTCGATTTTTAAGAGACCACTAACCTTAACTTCCAAATTGCAGCTTCCAACAGAGAATTCCGTGTTCGTAGTATCAGCACGGTCCATATTCACAAACATCACTTGCACTGTTATTCACTCGATGTATTCACAATAATGTACGCCCGTAATTATCACACCTGCATTACAATTCAACCGAAAAATAAACAAGTGTTTTGTTTCGGAGACTTCCGCGATGTCGCCGCCGACTCGACGCGTACGTGCAGGTGTTGAGCGCGTATGTTTCATTGGTGCGGTTGAGAGAGAGAGAGAAAGAGAGAAAGACACGCCGAAGAAATCGTGCTTATCGGCTGTCCCTCCGTAAACGTATCCGCGCGGCGCTATTTTCAATTAATTTCGAGTATTTTTTTGGATCGATTCGTGTGTGTGTTACGTGAACATGTAGTGTAAATATGGAAGAGGGGTACTGTGTAAAAATCGCCGCCGGTAATACATAGTAAAGTGAAGAAATCGTAAATGGTAGTTATAGCGCCGGATGAGTTCGTCGGGCGGTGGCGAAAATGGGTAAATCCGAGGAAAAAAAATGCGCCCGGACATTCGCAGAAGGTTAGTACTTTCGATTAATATACAATGTGTAATATTGATTGGTTAGTAACCATGTTTACAATCATGCGAAGAAGTGATGTGCACAAACACACACGCATGGAACGACAACAAGGGTAATAAATTAATCGCAAAATAAAAAAAATATTATGTGGCCAACATATTACTTTCTCCGATTTTATGGTGTAATAGTTATTTATACAGGGTTGGGCAAATGTGTCGGAACACCTGATTTCTGGCTAAACGTCTGCTGTTTTCTTATTACTTTAAAAAGAAAATTGCAGTGACGGTTCGCGGGGTTTTTTTCTGATACGGCCGAGGTAACAAGGGTGGCAATACAGATAGGTAGGGTCAGTTGCAGAAACGGCCACCTCTTGTTCCTCGGCCATACCAGAAAAAACCCCGCGAACCGTCACTGGAAAATTGTCTTTATCACAATACTTTCTCGTACTTCGTAACGGAGAAAGTAAATACAGCGGGTATAAAAGTAACTACGCTTTTCGTTTGTGGATAAAAGGATATGAAATGGGAAGTTGGAAGGATAGAAACAGTATTAAAAACAAAATCGCCAGCCCAGAAATTCCTTACATACTCTTGCTAGTGTGTAAGAATTTTCTTGGTTGCCGATTTTTTTTTATTACATCTTGTAACCCTCCAGCTTCCCACTTCACATCCAATTTTTTATAAAGGGACAGATGAGTGGGTGGTATGCGGCTCTGTAATACAAGCAGGTTTTCGAATTAAAAAAAAAATATTCGTGTAATGCTAATTTTATTTTCATCCGATTTTATTATCTAATATACCACTTGAATATTGTGTTTTATAATCAATATAATAATAATAATAAATCTGGTTTATTCAAAAATAATGTACAACATCCCGAAATATGGATACATTATGAAGAATATCGTCACGATAAAATACATAAATAAATAAATACATAAAATACATAGTGTGAGTTTGATAATAGGTATAGAGAATGTATAGCGTTCGAGTTTTTAAATTACACCCAACAAATCCTGTATACAGCGTGTCCTAAATAGAGTAGGATTGCATGAGTATCTTTCTTATTCTTAAAGCTAGAGATCTGGTTAAATGGGCAATGTTGTGCAGTTTTCTATGCTGATTCAGATTATGTTGAGAAATTTTCAAAATTCCGAGCAGTTTAGAAAATATTTAAAAAAAAACTGAAAATCGCGATTTTCAAAAAAATCAAATATCTCAATAATTATTAAAGATGCGAAAAAAAGTTTTAAATAAAAGTTACTTGGTTTAATTAGGCAAACATGGAAATCAAGTCAAAATAAAATTCAAGATGGCGGTTTCCGAGATATTAATACCAACTTTCTTATTTCAAATGGCCGCCATATTTGATTTTTACACGCATAAATAGACTTTTTTTTCTCTTTTCAACGATGTACAACAATTTATGTCAAAATAAAAAATAATGGAAATATTAATTGTTTAAATTTTAATTTTAATTTTTTAAATTATTTTTAAAGCAACAAAACAAAAAGAGGTAATACAACCAAGTAATAAAATAACAATAAAATGCTCAAAATTTTGACCGTTATTGGCCAAACACAATTGACAGCGTTTTACAACACTGCCAGTTACTTTTCGCAATGTGTTGCGATTAATGCCGTTTATTGCCTCCGTCACTGCTTCGCGAAGTTCATCCACATTGTTATAATTGAAGTTACTTCCATAAACTTTGTTTTTTAAAGTGCCCCACAAATAAAAGTCAAGAGGCGTCAAGTCTGCAGATCTGGCTGGCCACTGTACAGGTGTATTAGTCGCTATTATTTTATTATTAAAACGTCCATTTAGATAAGTAATAACATCTCTGGCATTGTGTGCTGGAGCGCCATCTTGCTGGTACCATATTTGCATATTTTGTGCCAAAGGTAAATCATCCAATAAATCTTCTAAGGTTGTTTGAAGAATTTCCAAATAACGTTGTGCAGTTAGAGTTCCATCAAAAATTATAGGACCAAGTAAACGATTTCCCATTATGCCACAAAAAACACTAAAGCCGAACCGTAATTGATTTCGCCGTGGAATAACTATGTGTGGATTTTCTTGAGCCCAATAGTGCTCGTTATGACGATTAAATAATCCACAATTAGAAAAGTAAGATTCGTCAGTCCATAAAATTGTGTTTATAAAATCACCATTTTCCGTAATTTTGTTGATTAACCACCTGCAAAATGTTAATCTACGGATGTTATCATTTGGTTGGAAAGTCTGAGATAGGTGCAATTTATAAGGGTGAAACTTGTGCTTTTTTTAAATTGTTGATGCTCTAGACTTAGATACGTTAACTTCATTTTCTATCTGCCGACATGAAATGTTCGGATTAGCTGCCACACAAGCCAATGTTAATTCTTCATCATCAACGATCATATTTCTATTTCTCTTAGGTTTTTTTAAACTTCCATACAATTGCATATTTTCATCCAATCTTTTAAATACCTTAATGTCCGGCTGCCTTCTTTCAGGAAAGTTTGCTTGGTATCAAATATGGCGGCCATTTGAACTAAGAAAGTTGGTATTAATATCTCGGAAACCGCCATCTTGAATTGTATTTTGACTTGATTTCTATGTTTGCCTAATTAAACCAAGTAACTTTTATTCAAAACTTTTTTTCGCATCTTTAATAATTATTGAGATATTTGATTTTTTGAAAATCGCGATTTTCAGTTTTTTTTAATATTTTCTAAACTGCTCGGAATTTTGAAAATTTCTCAACATAATCTGAATCAGCATAGAAAACTGCACAACATTGCCCATTTAACCAGATCTCTAGCTTTAAGAATAAGAAAGATACCCATGCAATCCTACTCTATTTAGGACACCCTGTATATTTTCAAACTAAAACATTTTCTCCCCCCTTAATTTTTTTTTTACTTAGGCTGAGCCATTCAGTCACACACGGCTGTTATTAATGAATAATGTAAGACATATACAACAACCACGGACCCGAGTGAATAATGTAAAGTCTCAAAATGTAAAAATTCGATGTATCTACTTTTGTTATTATTGCATAACTTAGATTTAATGTATGCAAATATTATTTGATTTATATCCATTACTCTATCCTAAATGTTGTAAATTTTCGCTTTGTATATATTGTATATTTAATTTGTATCTTTATCGTTCTATATACGATTTGGAAGCATTTGATGTAACCATTGTATTGACTTGTGTAAGGACGTATGTCTTATAGCACTAAATAAATATTATTATAATACTTCTCGATCGCCGAAAAATTTTCCTCCCGGGATGGGAATCGAGTGCAGCCTACACCACCGGAATGCCCCCCCCCCCCTTTGTTGTAACTTAATAATTTAATAAACAAAAGGAACAATTTCTTTCATTCTAAGGTTTAATTTAATTCACTTCTCCGTTTTATACCTCGCCTCCACTAAAATTCTCTTCCATCTCCTTACAACACTTCCTTGCGTGGCATCATTAGTTCCTTTTTTTTTTAATCTCATTATATTATTTCAACGTAAGCTCTGCAGTTCTTTTGCCTCTCCACAGAAACTGCACATCTATCTATCTTAATCCATCCAATATCTACATTCTCCCTTTTAATTTCTCCGCCAGATTCTCGCGATATTTTTAGGTAATATGGTCTTTATAAAGGATTTTCCGATAAAAGGTTTCATTTTGAATAGCCCGCTATCTAGACAGCTGTCATCTTTTGACATTTGACAAGTAAAAACTATGCCATTAGTAAAAATGCAACGATACACGCTTCAACAACGCATTGAAATTATTTTAAAATTCACTACTTTTTTCCGATAAAAGGTTTCATTTTGAATAGTCCGCTATCTGGACAGCTGTCATCTTTTGACATTTGAGAAGTAAAAACTATGCCATTAGTAAAAGTGCAACGATACACGCTTCAACAACGCATTGAAATTATTTTAAAGTTCACTACAGAAATGATGAAAATTTTGCAGTTACAGTTCGCCTCTCTAAAGCACTTTTGGGTCGTCGTGAAGCACCTTCTGGGCCAGCAATAGTAAAACTGGTTAAAAAATTTGAGCTGTTGTGACAACTAAGTGATGTGAAGAATCGAAACCGTGTGCGTCGCTCAAGAACAATTGAGAATATTGCTGCTGTAGCCAATAGTGTTAACAAAAACCCAGGTTTGTCGATTCCTCGTCGATCTTTGGAATTAGACATTCCAAAAACGACGTATCTTACATAAAGACTTAGGTTTGAAGGCTTTTAAAGTTCAGTTAACACAAGAACTCAAGCCGATCGATCACCAGCAACGTCGTATCTTTGCTGATTGGGTCCTTGAAATGCGTCAAAATGTGCCGAATTTTCATCGAAAAATCATCTTCAGTGATGAGGCCCATTTTCACCTCGGAGGCAACGCGAATAAGCAGAATTTCCGTATTTGTGGCTCGAAAAATTCTCAACGTGTCACTGTTTGGTGCGGTTTTTGGGCTGGCGGTGTGATTGGACCTTACTTATTCGAAAATGATTCTGGTGCAACTGTTACGGTGAATGGATTGCGCTATCGAGCTATGATTAATGATTTTTTATGGCCGGAATTGGAAGATATTGATGTGGACGACGTTTACTTTCAACAAGACGGCGCTACGTGCCACACAAGCAACGAAACAATGGCAATTTTGGAAGGAAATTTTCCTGGCGGTGTTGTTTCGCGAAGAGATTATCACAATTGGCACACGGGATCTTGTGACTTGACACCTTTAGACCTTGAAAGATAAGGTCTATGCCAATGCTCGATTCAAGACCTAAAAAATGGAATTCGTGAAGTTATCGAGGACATATAGCTGCAAATGTGCGAATTGGTCATGAAAAATTTCATGAAAAGGATATGGTGCTGCAACCGTAGTCGTGGCGGCCATTTGGCTGATATCGTTTTCCGTCATTAATGGAACCTTTCTCTTTACAATGAAATAAATATCCATTGATTTCTCTTAAAATGTACTCGTTTTTTTTAAATATCAAAATGAAACTTCTTATTGGAAAATCCTTTACTTCACCGTTTGGATAGACTCATCCGCTCTTGCATTTGTACAACCCTATCTCTCAACATAATTTCGTACCATAAACTCTCTTCGGATGAAATATTAGTTTTATTATCTGCTTCAGCGATCTTCAATAGCAAAGAAATTAGTGTGTCACCATGAACAAAAATTTTCAAAGAAAACGATTTTTCAGACTTTGATCGGCTGTAGCGGCTAAACGAAAACTCGAAATTAAACGCGGTTTTCAAATATGTGCTCCTTGTGTGTAAATTAGTAAATTAGATGATTTTTATTTTTTGACGAAAACTTGAAAATGTACAGAAGTAAACTCCTTGTAATTTTCTCAAAAAATGCAACATTATATCCGTTTTAAAAGTTAATTCCTCTGTTCTAATATTCAGGAGGAAAACGAGATTTAGAGGCCCTAGGCACTGGTTTCATACATTTTCCAATAGAGGGCGGCATACTTGTAAAAATAATAAAATATCAATTCGTAATATTCAGCAATATTCCGTAAGGAAAAAAAATAATTTTAACGGCATGTTATCCTTCGAGGCCATAGTGGAATTTGATAGTCAATTTTGCCTAGCTGGCTACCGATCGCGAGATCCTTCAGCCGTGCATTTTTTTTTTGTATTGTTTGTGTACGTGTAACCAGGCTTGCTACTTCAAAGGGCCGCACAGTGGTTCAGAATTCGAAAAATCTTGATAAATTTTGACATAAATGGGTACTAATGGCAGATTATGAATTCGATGTCAAAATAGAAAAAAAGACATAAGTGATAAAATTATTATTGTCCGCACTGGCGAAATACAATAATTTAGAAAAACAATGATCACAGCTCTCCGGTGATTATTTTATAATTTAGTCAGGGTGTATAGAAGATCTTTTTTATACCATAAAATGGTATAAATTTCGGGTAAATTTTGAAAATTTTAAGTCGGTAGCAATTGTTTTAATATTTTTTTTGAAAGGACTGAAGTATTGCACAATCTCAGTATTACAATCAAGTCAGTTCTCGGGTGATTATTTTGAAATTTAGTAAAGATGTGTTTGAGATTATTTTTAAACCATAAAGAAGAATCATTTTTTACTAAATTTTGAAAATTTTAAGTTTGTATAATTTGTTTTTACATTTATTTGGCTACACTGGAGAAATTGGCAACTTCAGTATAACAATCGGTTATCAAATGATTATTTCCAAAGTTAGTGAAGGGATTTATTAGATTTTTTTTTAAATCATAAAGCAGAATCAATTTTGAGCACATTTTAAAAATTTCAAGTTGGTCACAATTGTTTTTACATTTATTTGGCCACACTGAAGAAATTCGCAACTTTAACAACAATTTAATGAATATTTTCAAAATTAGTGAAAAACTTGGCTCTCGGCTTCGAATCGGTGAGCACTCTCTATCCTCGGGCCAAAACCATAACCATAACTTATACTATACAGGGTGTGTACAAATTGACGGGAAACCATTGTGATCCTAAACAAATTCCAAACATTTCTTTTTGCTGAAATATCCATTTCGTCGATTCCGACAATTTTCGCAAAAAAACTGTCTGCCTTTGTGTCTGTCTGCCTGTCATATCGATTTTTTACTTTCTCCATACAAACTACGGGAAAGTGTTTCGATTGTAAAAAAAATTCCAAACATTTTTTTTTGGGGAAATATCCATTTCATCGATTTCGACAATTTTTGTTAAAAAAATGTATGTCTGTCTGTCAAATTGATTTTTTTTTACTTTCTCCGTACAAACTAAGGAAAAGTGTTGTGATTGTAAAAAAATTCGAAATATTTTTTTTGCGGAAATATCAATTTCTTTTCTGACAAGTTTTGCAAAAAATATGTGTGTCTGCCTTTGTGTCTCTCTGTCTGTCATATTTAGTTTCTACTCTCTCCGTATAAACTACAGGTAAATTTTGTTCTATTTTTTTGCGGAACAGCCGTTTCGTTGATTCCGACAATTTTTGTGAAAAAGAAAGTATCTGTGTGTCCTCCTTTGTGTCTATCTATCTGTCATATTTATTTTTTTTATTTTCTCCTTACAAACTAAGGGAAAATATTGTGATCATAACTAATTTCCAATTTTTTTTTTCAGAAATATCCATTTCGTCAATTGCAAAATAATTTTTGTGAAAAAAACGTGTCTGTGTATCTGCCTTTGTGTTTGTCTGTCATATTTATTTTTACTTTCTCCTTACAAACTAAGGGAAAATATTGTGATCGTAAAAAAATTCCAAATATTTCTTTTGCAAAAATATGCATTACGTCGATTCAGACAATTTTTGTAAAAAAAATGTGTGTCTACCTTTGTATCTGTCTGTCTGTCATATTTATTTTTTACTTTCTCCATACTAACCACGGGAAACTATTGTGATCGTAATAAAAATCCAAACTTTTTTTTGTGGCAAAATCCATTTCCGTCGGTTCAAACAATTTTTGTTAAAAATGTGTGTCTGTGTATCTGCCTTTATGTCTGCCAGTCTGTTATATTTATTTTTTACTTTCATCGTACAAACTACGAGAAAGTATGTGGAAATATCCATTTCGTCGATTCCGACAATTTTTGTTAAAAAAAAGTCTGTGTGACTATCTGACTTTGTGTCTATCTGTCTGTCTTTTTTATGTTTTACTTTCTCCGTACAAACTTCTTTCAAATTCATTTGACTAGGAGGAGATATTTCCTCTACAATAATCAGGGAAGATAATATTCCAATATAAAAAAAATTACATTGAAAATCCTATGTTCCGTCTTGTTCATATACACCCTGTTTATATATGTATACATCATAAATACAAGATAATCAATAAAATATAAAATCGAATTTTTCAACGATTTTGCACATCAGCAATAAAAATAATCCTACACTGAGGAATGCAAGTGAATGCAGCTAATTGTTGTTTATCACGTTAAAGGACACTATAATAAATATTTTTATTGCTATAGGAACACAGGCACACACAGGCAAAAAAATATTTCCATGAATATTTAAAATGTACCCACCTATTTTTAACGCAAATTCCTATAATTGCTAACAAAAAATTTGTATGCATATTAAATGTAATAACCATTAATTTACCTTCAGGAAGATCCATAATAATAAGGAAAAAATCCCAGCACATAAAAATTAGTATTTATAGCGAAAAACCGATGCCAAACTTTCACCTCGTCCGAATGTCTCCCACATGTCTAACAAAGTAACAAGTTTGAACGCTCATTACGAGGCATTTTGTAGTAGATACAATCATATTCTTCCTTTGTGGCATCCAGTGAAGCCCTCTGGAAATGACTATGTTGTACTAAACTCAAAATATTGACTTTGATTTTTTGACTTTTGGCCAGCTTTTTAGAATTCTGAACCACTGTGGGTCGCCTCCAAATTAAGATCGGGGCCAACGCTGCTTAACTATAGCAATCGCTGGTCCGGCGATGAAACCGTATGCACCAATCACAGGTCATTATAACATCTCATCAAATTTGGGTTTAGAGATCATCCTGTATATCAAATTGCAAAGGCTGATCAAAATATAGAGCTAAATAGCTTTCATTATAATATTTTTGTTTGTTGAATATTATTTTTTTTAAATGAATACACCGAACAAAATATATTGAACATAAGTAATTGTACATCAACTTTATAATTACATATAAAAACTTTTTCGCTCAGATGCCCTGAAGCAGATGAAAATTCAATAACCGATAGTGGAAAATCCAGTATTTTTTCTTATATCTCGAACATGGGAGACTCATAAATATTTTATTGGGGCAAAGCAAAGTTCGGCGGTGGTGATTTTTCATATTCGATTTTAGAGGGGATGCAAAATAACACAGAATATCATCTCGGGCGTATATTGGCACTTGTCTTAGAGATATTAATTGATGGCCCGGAGCCACAGTTTAATTACAGCGGCTGATTTCGGCCTTAAATCTTAATTAAATACAATTAATAATTAAGTTTTAAACCGGGAACCGCTCCAAATGACCCATACAATTTTGCCACCTCGCTCGTTTTAAACTTTCAAGCTCGAGTTCTTTGAAATTAATTATACACCCTTGGTGTATATAGAAGTAGAATGGTTTTTAATTAGTTTTTTTTTAACCGGCAATAATAATTTTGAATTATAATAAAATATGAAATCTCTTTCCCTTTATACGTGGATTTCATTAAATATCCGCCTCATCTATTCGATTATTAAATCTTTGAGATCTTGTTACCTTTATAAATATAATCTATATCTATACATTTTCCTTTTCATATGGGCAGTATAGAAAACTTTTCCGTCAAGAAAATATTTCTTAGAATTCGCATTTCTTATACAGGTTTATTTTCGTAAGAAAATATTTGATTTGGTGTAATCCCGTTACGAATATGGGAAAGCTTATTTCTCAATTCACTGACTGATTCCCTAGTTCTCTTATATTACAAGTAATATAATATTATTTAGAATTTGCACAAATATAACTTGAAAATTGGGCCATCTTATTACTTGGACAATAGAAATTATTCATATATCATAATCATCTCGTCAAATAAAGTCTTAAATCGTTTATAGCGAGTTTAGCGAGTGAAACACATAAAAGTTGAGTTTAAAAGTTATTAAACTTAATAGTGGATTGTCATGAAATTTGACTTTTGACTACAAACAAATAACTTATTCTTATTGTAACTTGCCTTCGTGAGATTTGGGCATCATATCTACTCTTGTTGTACAATATACTATTTATACAAAAATTAAATTGTGCGTTCTTATTGGTATACCCTTTAAACTATCGCTTAGGTAACTCATAAACTATAACTTTTGAGTACCTTATACAGGGTGTCCTATTTTAAATTGCCACCCCAAATATCTCGAAACCTCAGCAACATAGCAAAAAAATATTTCAGAGATTTCAAACAACATGACCAAAAATTCGTGAAAAAACTCTTAAAAAAGGCATTTTAGAAAAAAACATTTCCTATAGAAAGGTTGTATTTTTCCCGTAGAATACGATCCTGCAATAAAAAATTCGAAAAACCGAAGTTGACCTTCGTTTGACCTTGAAAATTAACGCCAAGGTCATTTTCAAGATCACCATCATATGTCCCCCTGCGAACCCCACAACTTTTATCTGAAACATTTTTTGCCATGTTGCTCAGGTTTCGAGATATTTGGGGTGGCAATTTTCTACTTGTAAACTATCGTTTATGATCCATGAATTGTAGGGTGGAATAGGACCTCTCCTTTCATCCCTATTTACGCTGGAAAATCGTGTTTCGTATTATTTTTAAACCAACAAAATGCTAAAAAAATTCTTAACTTGATAATTTTCTTTGTTGAAATAAAGTTGACACGAAGGGAGGTGGGTGGTTTCCCGTGCCAAGTTTTCCTCCAATAAATAAATTTATTGAAGAAACTTAAAAATAAACACGATTTTCAGTTTTCAAATTTTTGTTTTTCTTACTTCCATTTTTCCCAAAAATGGTGCTTAATGGATTTTTTTCTGATTTCGGATTTGGACTCAAAAAAGGCATTTAAGAAAAAAACGTTTCCTACAGAAAGGTTGTATTTTTTCCCGTAGAATACGATCCTGTAATAAAAAATTTGAAAAATAGAAGTTGACCTTGAAAATTAACGCCAAGGTCATTTTCAAGATCATCAGCATATGTCCATCTCCGAACCCAACAACTTTAATCTGAAACATTTTTTGCCATGTTGCTCAGGTTTCGAGATATTTGGGGTGGAAATTTAAAATGGGACACCCTGTATATGTAGGTAGTTATTATACGATTCAATTACGACCTAATACTTGCTAACACATTGGTTGCCAACAAGTTTTTCTGTAAAATGTGAAAAAAGTTTTCTTTGTTTTTAAGTTTTATTTTATAAAATGACTAAAAATATGCGTATTTAATTCATTTTCGTGACTGACAGCGCTATATAGTAAGTTTAAACTAGGTACTCGCTGTCAGTCACCGGTGACTGACGTGGCCTCATTGGAGTACTAAGCGGTCAACGTGTTAATAATACAAAGTTGCAGTTACAACTATAATATTTCCTGCTGATCGAATTTAGTCGTTCGTAGATTTTTCTAAAAGCTAACGAGCAACGATAATCACTTAAGCAGCAATTTATTTCTGTTACAGATTCAACTTGCGTTCAACATATTCTCTTTGGCGAAGCCGAACGACTGCGATAGCAATTTCGTGGATGTGTTTTCCGATAGGACGGATATACCGTCCCGAGACAAGAATTTCTGCGGCTCGATCGCCGATACCGTTACTTCAAAGAATAATGTGATGTTCATAAGATTCTTTGCCGAACCCCGAGCGAGCAAATCGACGTTCGAAGCACTCTTCACGGCCTTTCGAGAGAATGATAAATCCAGTAAGTGCGGCACGTTTTCCTTACAATATGCGCACACTGTTCTTTTAGTGTTTTGTTTACTGTTACATTTTTATTTTCCATGAGATTTACGGATGAAAATTATGCAATGTAATATGTGAGACGCTTAATTGTCTTCCTTCCGGTAGCTGAAGTTATTTTTCCGGGGTTGAATATTATAATGCAATTTAACGAGCGGCATAATTGGTATTACCTTTTGCATTTCACGTCATTAGCATCGAATAGCGTGCTTGGATTTATAAAAGAGGCACTTAATTATTTTTGTTTCAAGTGGGCGAAATAGGTGATTTTTTTGTTGCGTGTGGGAATTTTACTGAAATATCATTCGAACGCACCGGAGGCCCTCGGGCGGTACTTCACCATTTAAGGAAAATGATGCCTCGTCAGTAAATATTATTCTGTGTAAAATTTCTTGATCATTATTAATTAAATTGAATACGGTTTCACAGAATTCTGTTCGTTTGCCTTTGTCCTCATTTGATAGTTGCTGATGATTTGAAAACTTGTAAGCATTGTATTTAAATTCTTTTAATGTCTTGTAAACGGAAGCTGAACTTATTTGAAACTGTGCCCCGATGATATGGGGTTCTGCTCTACGTAACATAAAATGTTGAGTTTCATCTCTTCCGTTAAAATGTGATTTCCTTTGGCCCTTTTAATGTGAAAATTACTCACGCAGCCAGTATTGTCAAAATGATGGACAATATTAGAAATTGTTGAGATGGATGGAACTTGTCTGCTCGAATACTCAACCGAAATCAAATCTCTAACACTGTTCCCACTCTTGTACCAATTAATTATCTGTACTCTTTCTTGGGTGGTGTAATACATTTTTATTAATAACACAATTTTGACAATTAAATAAAACTAAGTGTAAGTATGATTGCCTACATTGCAATGCGTTGAAGTGATTATTATGACATAGAACATAGACATTAACAATCATATGTTTTGAGTTTAAAAAATACCTTGTAGAAACATACAATAGTATTTCAATAGTACTACCATTAATACCATGCAAATTTCTTTTGTATTATTAAATATCCGGATAGCCGGAAGTAGTTCTTCCAATACATAATTTGTTTTTAGTATCCTGGGTTTTCGTTTGTATTTAATTCATCTATTTATTTTTAAGCATTCGGTTGTAAATATTGTTGATTTCGGGTTTTTTTACGGAGGACTGCATGACATAACTACAACGCTCCTTTATGCAAACATTTTTCTGGCCCCCTTGATTGGCAACGCTCCAAGAAAATATATTGATGTGGCCACCGTGTAATTTTCTCCGAGTATAAGGAATAAAGAAATGTTGATGTGATATTTTCAGGAAAACAATAATGTTACGGATTACAAAATTTTATGTAAATAGTTTAGAGCATAAATAATGTCCAAAATTTCATAGCCAACTATATAACATTTGAAAACTAGTTAAGTTTTGATCATTTACAAGTTATTCATTTTAATGTTTATTACAATTATTATTAACGTAAATTTGACTTTTATAATTTCTTTATTATATTTTAGACAAAAAAACTATAAAACACTACAATTGGGTCGTTAGCCATTGGAAAGAAGAAACAAAGAAATATAATGTATTGTATTAGTAGTTCTATTTTTTTTACTTTCTTCGTTACGAATTACGAGAAAGTATTGTGATTGTGAAAATTTTTTCAAATCTTTTTTTTTACGGAAATATCCGTTTTGGGGTCCATAAATGCCATTTCAACAATTTCTGTAAAAAAAAAATTGTGTCTGTGTGTGTATGTGTGTCTCTCTCTCTCTCTGTGTGTGTGTGCGCGCTGTATCTCAAAAACGAATAAAGCAATTGATACGAAACTTTGAACATAAGTATTATTTGATAATCCAAAGAACTGAAGAGCTTTTGGCAAAATTTCGTATACCACAAGTGGGTGTTTACCTGAACTGTTTTTTGTTTTTCGCAAATATTTTTTTAAATATGAAAAATATTACAAATATATTCAAACAAATATTGAAGATAACAAAGAAAAGAACATCTTTTATTTGAAAATATCATTGTTATTCGAGAAAAAAAAAATATTTTTTTCTTTTTTTGGTTTTTAATTATGAAACGATAACAGTTATAGCAAATTTATGTGAATAATAATTTATAAAGAATAAGTTTTTTTCGAAATCGCTTTAGTTTTTGAGTAAACTGAGTTTTTGAATTTGAAGTATAATTTTTCCATCTTTCATAATTTTGACGTTTGAAACGTCAGTTTCATCCGAGTTTACACAACGCTCGATGTACATTTAAAATATGATTTAGAAAGTAACATGATGGCCACATCACCATTTTTTTCAATAAAGATGTCATAGTAGTACTAGAATTGTTATATTTTCAAAATTGAAGGATTCTTTAATGAATATTTGTTAGCAACAATTCTTATTTTTTATATTCATTAAAATATCGCAGGACCTTAGGAATGCAGAAAGTTCTCCACTTACAAACTTAATCCGTTCGTAGCGGTCGAAAAGTTCATAACTCAAAAATACGATGTTTGGCGCAAAAAACTCAAATACAACGTTGCTTGGGCAATTATGTACCCTTTAGGCTACTTGAATAATTTTGAATTACAATTGTTAAACGGAAGTATAAATTCAAATCAATCACATGTACATTGTTTATTAAAATTGCTCATTTAAAAAAACATAAAGGGTATCCCCGGATAAGATGGGCAAAATGCCCCCATCGGAAAATTTAAAAAAAATGTCGATATTTTGGTTACTGAAGGTAAAAGAATAAGATGTGTACAGTCAGTTTTGCCCCAACCCCCTCCCCCTTCCTAGAGCGATAAAAAAGAGGTTAGTCGAGAAAAAAAACTTTCTCAAAAACTAAGAAACATTAAAAAAAAAATCTCAAAAACTAAGAAACATTAAAAAAAAATTCTCAAAAACTAAGAATGATTAAGTATTGAAAAATATCATACAACCCAATACAAAATTAGACAAATTTAAATTGATCATATAGTTGAAAAGAATATCTTTTATCACAATTATTATTTTATTTCCAAGTTCGCTAAAGGTCGTTAACCTTGCGAAAAAAAATCACAAAAGTGGAAAATGTTATTTTATTAAAAAATCGTCCTCTGTTGCACGGTTTTTTTTCCAGAATCATATAGGTATTTATGTATACTTTAAGTCGTAAAAACATTTTTTTTTCTAATTTTTTTGCGCAATGACGAAAAATCCCATTTTTCAAAAATTTTATGGTTTTTTCCATTTTAAAATGCTTCTATTAAAATTGCAATCAAGTAGTTATAAAATGTTTATTGGGTATACCCTAATTTAACTCTAAAGTTTGAACCTTCAAGCAAATAATTGAAATGATTTTAATCGTTCAACGTCAATCACTGGACCAACAATAAAATTTCACCCAGTTGCATTTCAACAAATCACCCCAAATATTTCCTGAAATACGAATCGGATTGAGATTTAAAAAAATATGTCCAAAAATGTTTTTTGAGCCCTATCATGTAGTGTGAAATGGGAACTCAAATTTTTTATTGCAGATTTGGATTCAATGCTAAAAAATATTTGGTTTTTATCCGAAAAAAAAATTTCGATGAGCGACAGATGGCGTTATATTCGGCAAAAACATTTATTGAATTATATTTATTTCTGGCATCAAATGATAGATGACGAAATTTTTTACGTAGTTAATTGAAGTCATTCATAATTTTATGTCAGAAATAAGCAAAAAAATAAAAATTATTTGTAAAAAAATCGTAGAAACGAATAAAAATCAATTTGATTATCAAATTCCATTCTATTATTTTCTATTGTGGTAAAGTATGAATGTTTGTAACGACAAAGAGAATTTTTTTAAATAAAAAAAAAATTTTTTTTTGCTAATCGAAAAAAATGTTTCGAATAAAAACCTAATATATTTTAGAGTAGAAGCCAAATCTGCAATAAAAAATAGGGGTACCTATTTAAGATTTCAAAGTTAACCCCCACCCCGTCGCAGGGGGGAGGGGTGGTCGTAAATTTCACATAGAACTCAAAAAATAAATTTAGACGTATTTTTTTGTATGTCAATCCGATTTGTATTTCGCGAGATATTTGGGGTGAACGGGTGGTCTGAAACACCCTATATATGCCCAAACCCCCTCCCCCTTCCCGCGATAAAAAAGAGTTTTTTTTCTCAAAAACTAAGAATCATTAAGTATTCAAAAAAATCATACATATAGTTGAAAAGAATATCTTTCATCACAATTAATTTTCAAGTTCGCTAAAGGTCATTTACCTTGTGAAAAAAAATCTCAAAAGTGAAAAATATAATTTTTTTAAAAAATCGTCCTCTGTTACACGGTTTTTTTTTCAAACTCTTTTTATCGGTCTAGGAGGGGGGAGGGGGTTTGGGCACATATACCTTATTTTTTATCTTCACTAACCA
Source organism: Ocypus olens (assembly GCA_910593695.2). Taxonomy (NCBI): domain Eukaryota; kingdom Metazoa; phylum Arthropoda; class Insecta; order Coleoptera; family Staphylinidae; genus Ocypus; species Ocypus olens. The sequence continues at coordinate 11,953,700 of OU343059.1, read as the reverse complement.
AAATATCAACTTTTCTTTTTAATTTTCCGATAGGGCCATTTTGCCCATCTTATCCGGTGACATCCTTTAAAAACTCTACTGTATATTTATGTATACAGTGTGTATCGGCCAAAGGGAATAAATTCAATAATAAATAAATGGGGGTGTGTTCGAAAAAACGCTCGGGTACGTCGATTAGTATTTTGAGTTGCGCATTTTTTCCAACAAAAACTTTTTATACAGGGTGTGTCATGTAACAGAGGCCAATACCAACTTTCTTATTTTAAATTCAACACCCTGTATATTATTCAATTTTTGGATTGTTCGGAAAATTCTGGACATATTTCATGTACCATGTCCTATACCTATCTTCAACAGTTTAGGAAACAAACACACATATGGCGTCTAGGGACCTTAAAACGGATATTTCCGTAAAAAAAAATTTTTTTCACGATCACAATAGTTTCTCGTACTTCGTAACGGAGAAAGTAAAAAAGAATATTATTTGATTACAGAAATTCGCTACAATACACTCAAAAACTAAAGTATAAAAACCGTTGAAGATAGGTATAGGACATGATACATGAAATATGTCTAAAATTTTCAGAACAATCCAAAAATTGAATAATATATAGGGTGTTGCATTCAAAATAAGAAAGTTGGTATTGGCCTCTGCTGCATGACACACCCTGTATAAAAAGTTTTTGTTGAAAAAAATTCGCTACCAAAAATACTATCCAAGCGTTTTGTCGAACACGCCCCCATTCATTTATTATCGAATTTATTCCATTTGGCTGATACACACTGTATGTAATATTACATTATATTTAAGTCTCTTTAGTGTTCTTATCAAAAAAAAATTCTACAATAGAAGTTTGAGTAGTGGCTCATTTTCTTTTCATCCAGTATTACTTTATAGCACAGTAGTTGAAACTTTAGAAAATCTGTTTTCGTTTGAGTCTTGTGTTGGGAAACATGCAAGCGGTTTTTCTATTAAACTGAAACCTTTAGTCAGTTGTTTGACAGTGAATGTCTTAGGATCCTCTTCCTCAGTTTCATTATCAATCGGCCCTTCTTTTTGGTTTATGGGTTCGAGCAACGCTTCACCAACTCCTGTGAATGACTTCCAAGTAGTTGATGAACGTCTTCTGTTTCTACTTCCAAATTCAACTGGTTACCCAGATCTAAAATATTATTGATGACCTCTTCTTCATTTTCTTCTACATAATTATTCTCACAGCTTTCATTTGTAAAATAAAATTCTTCCATATATTTGCTTCTATATTTTTGAAAGAAACAAATAATTTCCTAAAAACTTGGTTGTTGGAATGAGTCCAACCAGATAGCGGTCCTGGTCTCCACTGCATTGAAATTAAAATTTGCAAATCAAATTTAATACGGCGTGAAGCACATATGCATTAAATAATGTATGAATCAGAAATAACCGGTTCCAACACAATGTTTGCGCAAATGCAATAATTTCGGGGTAATTTACAATTAGTTTTAGTCAAGTTGATAGGAAACTATGTCCTACAAAGATCTTAATCGCGATGATCACGAACATTGCTGCAATTCAAGAGTTAAATGTAACAGTGCTAGCAACTCCTCGCTCGTTATCTATCCCGACGCTCGCTTTAGTGGAGCCGCGATGCCTGCAGAAGGGGCTAAAGGGACAAAAGTGGGCGAACGCCCTTATCCAGGCTATAATTCAGCCGCACCACCAACAGTACCTACATTCAACATCATCAGTGATATTCTAACGCAACATTGAAATGTATCCTGTTTCATTATCAACAGACTCGGAGTGTGCAGACGATGAATTCAACTGCGAGGACGCCACCTGCATCTCCAGCGATCTCAGATGTAACGGCCGCTTCAATTGCCGCTTCCGCTGGGACGAGGAGGACTGTGCCGTAAGTGCTTTCATTATCCCAACACTGACACACCGTAACCAACTGTAAATTATTTATAATACATTTTGCCGCACCGACTCATTCGCGTGTGTACAATTTATCAAGCATTTTTTTTTATATTTAACATAATTAATCCAAATACTGTGCTATTCATTTCCACAATCTACAGTTTTAGTAACCGTAACTTCTTTAGTATCCTGAAAACGCAGACCTTTTTTCGGCAATTAGACAAGATTAACAGTCAAGATTTAATTACATTTGTAAAATATTTGCATATTGTATACCCTCCTAGGATTAGATCGTAACCTAATAATCTAATCCTTTGAGGGTAAACAATATGGTAATATTTTACATATGGAATTAAATCTTTAGTGTGGGGATACTGTCGTAGAGATTTTCTTAATATTAAGGGGAGGCGCTACACCTGTTAATTTTTTTTTCGATATCTCCTAAACTATTTTATATTTTAAAAAAATCTCTGCATTAGTTCTCCATTATTTCCAATTGTCTAAGGCTTACCGTGAAGATTTCTAACGAATTCATAAAAATAACAAAAATAATTTATAAAAAATAATAACATTGAGAAAATCTAGACGGTACGTTCTGATATTTATTATTTTTAATTTATTATATTAGTAACGTTTTGTTTATTTTTTGGGTATTAATTGATATATCTAATAAAATGTAACTTCGAAAGCGAGCACTCTTCTATTAATTATATAAATGTTTATTACTCTTTTACTACAGTGGTCTTTCCATTTAAAATCGGATGCGCTCTTCTAAGGCTTTCGCGGGTTAGATACAGGGGAAAGGAGTTTACGTTTAAATTTTCGGTCGGGTAGCGCCGGGTCACCCGGTTGATTCATTGATAAATTGGTATTGCTATAAAGGTCATAATTTGAAGAGAATGCGAATACCAATATTAAATGTTGTATCGAAGGACTGCATTATAAGTAAATATGTATAACTTTAAATTAATGTAATGCATAATGTCCTTTATGTAATATATGACCGTAGGACCAGGGCAAGTAAATATCCAGATACCTGTATAATCCTCAATCGATATTCTGTCTGCGCTCCGTTCCGACGAGGATACGCTAGAGGAAATCACAATGTCATTCACACCTGTCAAGTAAAATTGAACACTTTATAATACCTATTATTGAGACTTAATGGTAAGAAGGCAAAATATTTTTAATATTGCTGTTACTGTTTAATGTACTTTTCGTATCCTGCATACATAATTTGTATCGACCCGTAACAGTTTTATAGAAGGCACAAATAACAGGCTATCCGTGAATTTTATCCCCCTTAAACCATTAGCAAATTAGCAGCTTTCGTCAGTCAGCAAAATCGCACCATAATGTGTCGTAGCATATCCGCCTGGATAAAGGGCGCGCATGCGAGTAGACAGAGTAAGGCAGTGGCGGCTCGTGGAACACGTTGATGGTAGAGCCACTTTTACAATTTATTGTATCGTATGATACTGGCGTTTGAAACGTCAAAATTATAAAAGATGGAAATGACAAATTATACTAATTAAATACCGGCAAAAAATCCAAAATTTGCACATGAAACTCAATCACGTTAAAAAACTCTAAAATTTGAAACGAAGAAATCAAAAAACTGATCAAAGATCTAGACAAAAAATTAAAAAAATGCTGTTCTAATAATAAAAAATGCAAACCAAAATATTGAAAAATCAAGAAAAACAAAAATAATTTGCCATTTTCAGCCCCTAAAATAACTCAAATTAGCTCAAAATAAGTTGGCGACTAGAAACTCGAAAACCTCAGTTCCTGGAAGTCCCACAACAAAATTTTATAGACAAATAGTGTTCAGAACGGATTCAGACTTGAAAAACAATGTTTTCAAAAAAAAATTAAATTTAATCGATTTTAGTCAAAAAGTAAAAAAAAATCGCCCATAAAACATAATAATTCAAGTTAAATAATCTAAAATGAAGGGTAAGAAATCAAAAACCATCAAAAAAACTTGAAAATATCGGCAAAAAAATCGCGTATAAAAATCAATAATATCAATAATTTAGGTTCAAAAAATCTAAAATATAGGATAAAAAATTAAAAACTTCGATCAATTCGATTCTGAAAAAAATCGAAAATTTTAACATACAAATTGAAAATTTAGAAGAAAATCTAGGCAAAAAAGATCCAAAATTCAGACCAGAATATCAAAATCTGAGCTTGACAATAAAAAATCAAAACAAAAAGATTGAAAATTCAAGTACAAAAATTGCCATTTTCAGCACTCGGGGTCAAACAAAGGAAACAACTCAAAATTTGCTTTGTAATGAATGAAATTTGCACTCAATGTTCTGAAAAATTGTAAAAAATTAATCACTATTACCTCTTAATTAAGGTTAAAAACTGAAATACAAGCACACAAATCTGAAAATTTATACAAATATCAAAAATTCGCAGTTAAAAAAAAATGCAGACCAAAAATCCGAAAATTTCAACAAAAAAAAAATCAAAACGTTTAACCAAAATAAATAATATTTCGAGAAAAAACTCTAAAATTTGGAACGAAGAAATGAAATCTAAAATATAGGCCAAAAAAAATGCTAGTCTAAATATAAAAAATATAAACCAAAAAATTGAAAAATCAAGGAAAACGAAAATAATTTGCCATTTTCAGCTCCAAAAATAACTCTTTAGCTCAAAATAAGTTGCCGACCAGAAACTCGAAAACGGTAGTCAAAAAGTAACCAAAAAGTGACCAAAAAGTAAAAAAATTGCCCATAAAAAAGAATAATTCAAGTTAAAGAATTTAAAATCAAGGGCAAGAAATCAGAAACTGTACTTGAAAATATCGGCAAAAATATAAAAAAGTTGCGTATAAAAAGCAATCATTTAGGTTAAGAAAATCTAAAATATAGGATTAAAAATTTAAAACTTTGACCAAGAATTCGATCCTAAAAATCAAAATTGCGGACCAAAAATTCGAAAATTTTAACTAAAAAATCGAAAATTTAGAAGAAAACTATTTTTTTTTGGAAATTTGTACACATTATTCAAAATTAGTCCCTCAATATTTCAACCATCTATTGCAATAAATGTAGAATTTGCATTTGAATTTCTAGTCGAAAAATGCTACTATGATTTTTCAGAATTTATTAATGTCTGTGTGATATTCTCATAATTTGTCGATTTATGTACTTTTATTTAAATTTAAGTTTTTATGGTATTTATTTCACAAATTTTATATTTTAACTTCTTTTAATGTGTTTGAACTATTGTGCACATTAGAGCCATATAATACAGATGAGTATCTTAATCAAACAATAGTTATGTAACATTTAATTGCAACTTGTTTTGACGTGTTTCCATGTTTGTGCCGTACCAATTGACTATAATATTGTATGATTAATGGTTACTGTACATACATTGTAAATAAATGATATTATTATTATTATTATTATTATTATTATATTTTTTGTTTTTAATATGTTTTTTAATATGTAAATTTGACGCCCATATCCACCGCAATATTATATTTGTATATAATATTTTGTTGTAATATGGTGGCTGAAGTGAAAGAAAAAAAATAATTGAAAAATGCGCTTTTTTGGTCACGAAAATTTGATTTTTAGTGCAACTATTTTTGTTGTGGTAAACTTGCGATAATTTTCTTTGGAAATTCGTAAAGACACATTATTCAAAATTAGTCTCTCAAAATTTCAACCATCTGGTGCAATAAATAGAATTTGCATATGAATTTCTGGAAAATGCGTTTTTTTTGGTCATCAAAATTTGTTTCTAGTGCAACCATTTTTTTCGTGGTAAACTTGCGATTATTTTCTTTGGAAATTCGTAAAGACACATTATTTAAAATTGGTCTGTCAAAATTTCAACCATCTGTTGCAATATGCTTAAGAATGATTTGGTACCTTACTCAATGGTTTCTGCAGAGTATTTGCCAAGATATTTGCAAAAAACTTTACCATTATTTTGAACTAAAAACAAAGGTTTGCCATGAAATCATAATGGCGGGTATTTCATTTTTCTCTAAAAAGTGACAGTTGCTGTCACATTGCGATTTACAACCGGCCGGCCGTGTATTCTACACAAGAAAAAGTATTTATAATTAAGTGGTTTTGCTCAGGTACTATTTAAGAAGCGTAAGTGATTTGTTTAGTGTTGAATTTCCGAAGAAGGCAATACCCAGCAAAAGTATTAAAAATAATGTAAGTAGACCGTATTATAAAATAATTAAGGGAGCCAATTGTAACACATTTTAAATTGTACTTTTGCTGGATATTGTCTTCTCCGGAAATTCATAAATAGTACCTGAGTAAAACGTTTAAATCATAAATACTTTTTCTTATGTAGAATACACGGCCGATTGTAAATCGTAATGCGACAGCAAACGTCACTTTTTAGAGCAAAATTAAATATCCGCCATTATGATTTCATGGCAAACCTTTGTTTTTCATTCAAAATAATTTTAAGTTTTTTGCAAATATCTTGGTCAAGAAACCATTGAGTAAGGTTCCAAATCATTCAGTTTAAAAAACTTTAAAAGTAATGTAAGAAGACCGATGTTGTCAAATAATTAGGGGAGCCAATATTAGAAAATTTAAAATTTACATGTAAATCCCTATGGCTTCGCAATTCAACAGGATATGCAGGGTTATCAACTTCCGCCTTTCCGGCTAGAGTATCGTCCGCTGGTGAATCTCATGTGCATTTATTATTATCATTATTATTATTTATCGCTTCTCCGCTGTTTCGGGTCATTGTCTCTATTCATTGTTACTTCAAAGGATATCTTGTTAGATTCCAGACACTATTAAAGCCATGGCTATGTTGAAATTCCTCTGTCGACTGCACTTTGAATCGCAAAATCTCCATCTCTTAACGCGAGATATAGTCGGTTATTTATGTACACAAAAATAAATTACAAGCCGACGTCAAATTTGCATAAAGCTTCAACGGTGTATAGGGTATTGTAGATAGAAAGGCGTTTATTAAAACCTAATAACTAGTCGATATACTTAATTTAAAAACATATTAAAACGTTACAAAAGATAACAAGCATTTAATTATTTAAATTTAAAAAAAAATTAATTGAATTTGACTGGAGGTTATTAATAGTACATTATTATACTAGTTTAATAAGAGGGTATATTGTGGCACGAGTGGGATTGGAATGTAACGAGTTCCCACAATGCTTCTTATTAAACAAGTATACTATTTTTTCTACTTTGGTTTTAGTTAAGGATTTTAAAACCCGTTTCAAGTCACTGTTGTTTAATGGGATAGGATAATTTATTTTACATTTGTGATTCATTCAATTCATATAATTCATTTTAATTTGGATTAGTAAGCACTCATATAATTTCCGTTTTGTAATAAATATCTACGTTTTATTATTTGTTATTTTAGTATACCGGGTGTGGCACTTAAGACGCCTCGGACCATAGCTCCTTTACGATGAAAGCTATCGAAAAAAATCTAAGAACAAAGTGGTGCATAGTTACCGTCGCTATGTTTTAAAAATATTTCTAATCATCAGTGGCGTGCCGTACTCCAGTGGCGTACCAAACTTATGTTTTTTTTAAATGGAATGCCCTATTTTTTATTGCATATTTGGAAAGTGCTCGACGAGTACTTATTTTTTTATCTAACATGTTATACCCTTCACTTTAGCGGTTTCGCTGTTATAACCCCTTCTTTCAAAATTGCGCCCCATTTTTGAGATTTTTTTATAGAGAAACTAATTGACGCCGGCGCCTAAATTTTGAATTGAGGTACAGGTTAAGACCTCGTATACCTTCACATAATTTTTTTTCGGGTAATTTATGGCAAAAAAATAATTTTTGATTGATCTTCGCATGTTGTCATTTTTTCCGAAAATTTCAAATGGCACCCCCCTAAAAAAATTACGGCGTTGTACAGCCAAAACTCTAAATTTTTCATTGGTGTAAAAAAAAATACACATTGCATAACAAAATTTCGGAGAAAAAAGGAATTTCATCGCAAATGTCGGGAAACGTTTTCCGTTCCCAAGTGTGCCATGAGAAAACAAAAGATTGGTAATTGTCAAAGTAAATTATTAGACGTCAGTAGCAGCCATAAGTCATTTTTGATAAACGTTCTAAAAATGTTCCGAACTCAAGAGGAAATGGTTGACATGATATTTATTCTTGGAGAATGTAACAAGAATTGTTTCTTGGCATCACGAGTGTACGCTGCGAGATATCCGCACAGGGCACATCCAAATGAACGTGCGTTTCAAAAAGTGTTGGAGAGATTTACTACTACGGGAAGTGTGAAACGGCCAAGGAGAGTTAGAAAGAAGGCAGTTATTACCGAAAATAATGAACTGCGGTATATCACCAGAAGTTGCGGTTATGCCTCCAGCAGGAAGGTCGTCATTTCGAACATTTAGTTTAAGTTGTTAAATTTTCTTAATCTGCATTTTTCATATCATGTTGAATAAATAGGTACATACTATTATGTTGACCGTATTTGTGTATTTGTTTTGGTACTTTGACAATTACCAATCTTTTGTTTTCTCATGGCACACTTGGGAACGGAAAACGTTTCCCGACATTTGCGATGAAATTCCTTTTTTCTCCGAAATTTTGTTATGCAATGTGTATTTTTTTTTACACCAATGAAAAATTTAGAGTTTTGGCTGTACAACGCCGTAATTTTTTTAGGGGGGTGCCATTTGAAATTTTCGGAAAAAATGACAACATACGAAGATCAATCAAAAATTATTTTTTTTCCATAAATTACCCGAAAAAAAATTATGTGAAGGTATACGAGGTCTTAACCTGTACCTCAATTCAAAATTTAGGCGCCGGCGTCAATTAGTTTCTCTACAAAAAAATCTCAAAAATGGGGCGCAATTTTGAAAGAAGGGGTTATAACAGCAAAACCGCTAAAGTGAAGGGTATAACATGTTAGATAAAAAAATAAGTACTCGTCGAGCACTTTCTAAATCTGCAATAAAAAATAGGGCATTCCATTTAAAAAAACATAAGTTTGGTACGCCACTGGAGTACGGCACGCCACTGATGATTAGAAATATTTTTAAAACATAGCGACGGTAACTATGCACCACTTTGTTCTTAGATTTTTTTCGATAGCTTTTATCGTAAAGGAGCTATGGTCCGAGGCGTCTTAAGTGCCACACCCGGTACATATAGTAATCTTGTTTAGTTTCTATTTATAATTCAAAATTGATCATTTAATTTTGTAGGTTTGGATGGAAGACCAATTAGAGGTCAAACTCTACTGAATTTTTTTTTTTAATTTTTCCCCCATTTATGATTGTTTTTTTTTTGTAAACATCTTTTTATATTTATATAATAACAAAATATTAATTTCTGTAACGTGAATAAAGATTATTATTATTTATTTCTAAAATAAAATATATACTTAAACATAGTGAGTTTTATCTTTTAACATGTGGTAGCACTTAAAACATTTGATTCTTTCGAACGAATTCAATATTTGACATACATATTTCTACAGCGATTTCAATAGTTAAATTTAGAACATATTAAATCAAGAATATTACTTACACACCTCCAGAAATAAGGGAAGTTGTTAAGGGTGCGATAAACAAACTACAAGTAAGTGGTAATCAATTTAAGCTTATAGAGTAATGCAACGTACTTGCCTAAATGTTAATCCAAATTTAAAGTTATGTTTACATTTGTTTCTCGTTCCTCGTATCAGGCATCGATCGACGCTAATTAAAAATCCACACCGTCTGAAGCGGCTCTTTTTCGCCGCAAATAAAACATACATTATGCTCTCTCTGTTTTTTCCGAGATATTCGTTTTGCAAACAAAGTGATAATATAATAAATTACAACCTTTCCTCTGTGTATGTTGTGTTGCCTAACATGTCGCCTAGCGTGGGATGAATTCATGCGTCCGGCCATTCTGTCACCGAGTTCCTACGTTTTCTAAGCCGGTATATTATGCCTCCGTTTTCTTTAACGTTAGCGGTACTGGTGGCGAACTCCCCAATATGCATTATCGAACATATTTATTGGAGGGTTCCAATTATCCTATGAATTAACGGAAATTTTACATTTTGATATATGTCACGTTTAAGTACTGCCAATCGCGACAACTAAAATGTTGCCACAAATAGTTTAGTAATGAGCAAAAACTGTAAAATAAAAAATCTCATTATTAAACTATTATTTTTGATATAACAAAAGGTCGATTATTAAACCAAAGTAGAAAAACATATTGAACCTCCAATGAATTCATCGTATTCTGCAGAGATAAGACGTTAATGAATTCGTTCAAATTCTCCCCATTATCGATTAAAACTATACTGCTCATGAAAGCAAATACTAATTTAAACCCAATATTACGTTAAAAAATTATTAATGATCGTTGCATGCAATTATAAAAGTAAACATTAATTTAAACTCGACAGGCTATTAAGGGAATGTGCGTTATAATTTTAATTAGTGGATGAGTGAAAGTGTTTCTTGGTAAAACCCAATTATAAACTTTATAATAAGAATAACAAGAATGTTAGAATATTACTTTTTGTTAATAAAATTGCAGCAATGTATATACAAATACACTGGTGGAAAAAAATGAAAAAGTTGAAATTCCACCACCTCTAGCACCCCTGTGAAAAAAAAATCAAAATTGGCGATGTGTACAGAGTTGGAAAAAATTTGTCCACTCGATCCACCATAAAGGCATTAAAATTGGATGAGTTCTCTATGCAGAACTCGAAGAATAAAGTTCCTACGATGATTTGGCGCCAAGTTATGGGTGCATTTTGAGGTTTTTCGCTACTTTTCAACCTAATTGGATGATTCCTTCGGGAAAAAATCCCATTTTGGCTCTACTTTAAGGAAGTAAACTCAAATTGGGAGGATTCCTTCGACCCGCGAACAAAAAAACACGTTTTTGGGCCAAAAACGTCCCACTTTGGCAACGTGTACCGAGTTGATAAAAATGTGTCGACTCGATCCACCAAAACGGCATTGAAATGTGTTCAATTACCTGTGCAGGACTTAAAAAACGAAGTTCCCACAACGATTTGGCACAAAGTTATGGGTGTTTGAAAAAAAGTGCAGTTTGTGTCCGAAGTTTTTCGATGAAATTGTTTTCGTTTTCAGGAATGAAATTTTCCTTGCATGTTCTTTGAGGTACACACGAAAATTATTGTTCGCGCAAAATCATGAATATTCCATTTTGTACCTTAGAACAAAAAACTTTGTTTTAGGTCAAAAAAGGCTCACTTTAACGATCTCTGTAGGGTCGTAAAAAAATGTGGGCCGAACAAAACAAACAAATTGGATTTGTCAAAATTCAGGTAATTTTCAAATGGCCATAACTCGGCATCTATCCAACCAATTTAGACGATCTTTTTGAGAAATCAAAAGCAAAAAGTGTCCTCGTTGAGAGGGTTTATCCCCCCTCCCCTCAAAGAGAGGGCTCTCCCCCCCTCCAAACGAAAAAATAAGAAAATCACAAAATGCACTTTTTCACACCGATAACTTTGTGCCAAATCGCCGTAGGAACTTCGTTCCTTAAGTCCTGCATAGGGAATTGATCAAATTTTATTGCCTTTATGGTGGATCGAGTCGACATTTTCTTTTTCAACTTGACATCGTCAAATTTGGACATGGTTTCCTAAATTTTTTTTTTCACAAGGGTGCTAGAGGGGGCGGAAGGGATTACACTTAAGTTCGCATACATGACTTTAAAGAAAACACTTCAAAGTTTTTCGCCGTCAAAGATTCATCAAAATCGATTGAAAATACGCCGAGTTGGCATAGATGGCGGTTTGAAAATGGTCGAAATTTCACGAAATTCAAGTGTTCTATTTTTTTTTCTTCTGTATATCTAAATTACAAGTCTTCGGAAACTTTTAAACTAATATTAGTTATGTGATCCATTTAATTGGTTGAATATTTGTGATAATGTACTTCCAATTAAAGAAGATATTAAATTTTATTTCCGTTAAACTAATGTTGACACACGAAAGAAACCGGCAGGCAAAATGTATTTATTTAAAATTACACTCAACCCTTACAACATTGCGTACTACTGACATAAATTGTAAAGAACCCATATATTCCATTTCTATTTAATATGATTTGTTCTTATAGGTTGGGGTGATGGTAAGCCATATTTATTGGGTGATGATTTGATTTGTTTTAAGTAGTTACACATTGATTTGCTTTTTAGTTTAGATCCTATCTGATACAAATATAGGATGAGGAATAATTTGGTAATCGGTATTTTTTCCCATTGCAGTTAAGAATACTTTTTATGGTTTTATTTGATTGAATTTAACACTTAACCCTGATTTTCTAAATTAGACGTGTTTATAAGGCTTTTTGTATTAGTGAGAAGGAAAATTACTTTATTGATTTTTTTTTTCTTATTGAAACTAGAGTGGTTCGTTATTTTAATTTCGAGATTACTTTTCCTGCCTATGAGCAGAAATAACGACCTAGTTGAAGTGCTCCTTTCAGCTGCACTGTATATTATAAACATCATATAACGATGATTGCTGTTGCCTAATTAAATTAATTAAAATATGCACATACTACTATGTACCCTAAGTTTAATTAAAAGAAAGTAATTAATGAAATATACACGTATTTAAGGTTCATAAGTTTGAGTAACTTTAATCACGGTGATAGTTGCAACCGTTACTACGTGGTAGTTCGTAATATAATCACTTACTATGTTTTTTACCACAATTTATTTAATTAAGGAAAAAAAACATAATGTATTAATGTTGATGTTAATATATTAAATCAATTGGTAAGTATTTTATTCAGTGATTATACTAAGTAACTTTATTATTATCACACACTGTATTTACAATTTGTGACAATAATATTAGTTTAAGAAAGAATGCCAAGATCAATTTGTCAAAACTCGTCACTATTTATAAAGTTACAAAGTTACTGATTTTAATCAATTAAAAATGTACCACAACTCCTCCACAATTACTGATTGAACTGTACTTTAATTAAGTAGTAAATTGTCTCATTCATTTACTAAGTTTAGATTTCAATCTGATTACAACGAGCAAAAAGAGTTACAACCCACACAACCATTTATTCGTTCCTTAATTAAAATTTCTAATCACTATCCACATTTTACACGCGCGGTTAACAGCGAGTTACACTCTTGTAACAAGACTTTAATTTTGTTGTGGTTTGTAGTTGGTAACCGAGCCTCGATTTTACGAGTGAGGTGTGCCCTTCGAAAAGTGTAATTGCTTCATTCGTTTTATTTAAAAAAAAAAATTCCAATTACATCCACACACTAAAACCTTCGTTCGCAGTAATGAAGTTATGATTACTGAGCGCAGTGGTAACGCGAGTATTACTATGCGTCCCTCGTAAAATAATTAAGGCCATTTCTTAGTTGCAAGGTACAAGAAATGAATATTAATATGCACATTGTGCTGTCTGTTCTAGAACAACAAAGCGATGCCCTTGAGCGAGAACCACATAATAATCATTATGGTGATATTTTCCCTAATCTTATTCGGGATGTGCTTCACGTTCATTTTCAACTGCGTTAAGAAGCTTATAAGGGACCATAGGACGATACAGGTAAGCATTTGGGATTTATATGTTAATCTAATTAATATTTTCATACAAAACAGTAAAATTTTCTCCGATTTGGTGGTATAAAAGAAATTTTTCAGATAATTCTCAAATTTATTGAGAGACAATACATTTATTCTACAACAGGCAATTTACCAGAGGTCTTTCAGCCTTAAATTTATTGATTTTATTTAAAAAAAAAACTAGTTTATTTTGGAATTATTGACATTATAATCATGTAACTTTTATAAAGTTCATTTCACTAGTGTTGGCGTTCACGTCATCAATTTTTGAACATATCAAAGACAAGCAGCTTTCTACCATTTTATACAATTCCATGCGCATCATCGTTGTCAATAGTAGAAACGTATGTCTTCTGAGCGTTGATACAAGTACCGACCGCAGTCCCCACCGCTCGAAAACATGTGGCAATGGTTAGAGAAAGAAGCTGCTCAAGCGTATGTCTACCTTGCCGCAACCCCGCGAACCGTCACTGGTAAGGAATCAAAAGTGCAGGAGGAGCTACACACCCCTAATACTTCTGTAGTAACATAAACACCCCGGAGGAAAAAGAATACTTTTTGTCATCATGTTTCACAATTTTGAACGTCAGTATCATCCGACCCTGCAAAACGCACGATGTACATTTAAAATATCATTTAGTGCCTTCCAATAGGGTATTCATCGGCATGATTTGTTCACAAGAGTTTGATCAGGTGTTGGAATGCCAGACAGAAATGTTGGGTATGCTTTAATGTAGGATTCAGTAATGTAGGATTCATTTCCTCGATAATTGTGTTGCTGACAAAAATACTGATAAAATTACGTCAAATAAAAGATTAACAAATTTTATAAAAAATATAATTTTGCCTTATTGCTTTAACCATTTAATGTAAAAACCTATTTTTTTATATTAAAATAAATCATGCAATAGAGTGTTAATAAAAATAAAAATATCAAAGCAAAAAACATTTTATATAATATGATAAGAATACTGCCATAGAGTAAACTGAAAGATACACACAGCAGTAAACAATATTTTACGAATCAGTCTCCAGGGAACATCACTGTGCACACCGAAAGTTTGATATCGGTCCCCGGGGACCGTCAACGTACCACAATCGAGACAACAATTTTAATCATAGCAGCCAACGTGTTAAGTATTTTAACTCGAACTTACTCGATCGATAATCAGTACGAAAAAGCATAATTATTTCTATTTCCTCCTGTACTCGTACCATTAACCTAGTAAGATTTTTTGCAATCATTCCGGTTATAAAAACCTTAATTTAGAAATTTCACTTTTTGCGAGATAAAAACGGAATTAAGTTTTAATGTAGGAGATTACGCGGGGCTAATCAAGACTTATTTTTAATTCACCTGGAGATATCCACGGGCAGGCGAGGCGCAGAAGTGCCATTAATAAAAGTAATTGCTTTTTATTGCGATTGTTGCCCCGAGAATAAATAACCGGTCGGTCTGTAGTCGTCATAAAGGTCTTGCGGGAAATTGCGGTTTTTAAGTTAATAAAAATTGATGGCTTCGCTTCCTCTAGGACGCCAGCACCACAAGACGTACGGGCTAAATGAATCTTTGTTATTAGTGGGGAGGGGAAGTCATTTAAATTTTTTATTAATAAATAACCGTCGTTATTCAGAAAACACGAAACGCAGTTAAGATGGCGTTCGCGACGAGACGGGGCTTTCTTAACAAATGTGCTCTCACATTTAAAGTAATCACGGTTTATTTAATTCTTCAAATGTATAAAGCTATTTGTAATTAGCATGGAAAATAAACGATTATATAATTTTCTTGTTATTTATTTATTATATTATACAGCAGTAGAAGTTAGAAATAAGTAAGTTACACCTCAGAAGTTGAACAAGCACTCATCCATTAATGCAAGTCAGAGTGCACAAATTATTGATCCATGGCTATCAAACTCATTTTTGCCCCTTGGAAGTCTTTCTGACGAGCCATAAGAAGCAATAAATAAGGAATATCACTTTTTCAGCGAGCAAACCAGCCGAGTGCACACTACCGAGGATTTTTCTGGTTTCTTCAGATTTAGTTATTTCATCAGTTATGTCTTTGAAAATGAGGAAATCTTCTAATTTGTCAACAGAAGCAATGAAAGTGCTTTATGTAATTTTTGGTAGGTAGTTATAAAACTATTTTTTTTTTCAATAATGATCAATTCCAAAGTCCTGAATCAATCCGTTCAAGGTCACAATAGTGCGCATTGGCGTAACGTTAAATGGGTGGTTCAATTCAAAAGTTGTCTGATGAGAGACATCCAAATCAATGTTCCTATGAATTGCTCCATTTCCTTAGAGTTACTTGTAATTGATTTTTTTAGTTTTTTTTTTTTTCTGTGAACATGTTTGCTCTACCAATTGAGAATTAAAGAAAAAAAAATTAAAGTCTTTTAAAAGATTTCCTCAAAAATAAATTTTGTTGAGGACCTCTTACAGTTTTCGAATATTTTTAATTTGTTTTAAGATAGCAGCACTTTGCCTAACAAGAGTTATATTTCGATTTGGAAACAGTATGCAATGGAGCGTTAAAATGCATGGAAAATAATCTCTGCTTTACTGCTACCAATTTTGTATGATACCCTCGCATAAATGTGGTCCACTTTCAGCAATGATCTGAGCGATATTGACCTTTAGGGCGGTAATCGTATGGGATTCGTCGGCATTGACCTGCGATTTAACGTAGCCTCAAAAAAGTTGTCCACCGGCCTTAAATCGCAAAATCTCGGTGACCAGTTAGTATCGCCGCCTATCGATCTAACGAAGACTTCGAACTTCTCATATAATAAATTCATTGTATCGTGTGCAGTATGGCAGGTAGCGCCGTCTTGTTAAAACTGCATATTTGTAAGATCGATGCCATCCACTATGGGACAAAGAAAATTGATATTAATTTTATATAATAATATTTAATATAGTCTTAGTAAGAGTTATTAACAGGTTGAATATTCTAATATTCAGGCTATATTTCGTTTATTAAATTTATTTAACGCTTCTGCAACAAGTGAGGTTGCCTTAAATTTATTAGAAGAAAATTGGTTGTCATTGCCTTGCTCAGTGCCAAGAAAATATGCGCTGATGATCAAAATCCACACCCAACAGTGTGGGATTTTTCGGAATGAAGTGGAACCTAATAATTTTTCCATGGATTTTCTCCGCTTCAATTTCGAGAATTTTTTTGTTAACAAAACCACTCAACCAGAAACTAAAGATAATTTTTCGCCTAAAAGCAGGTCAGCGAATACACGGTGCCGTCTATGATCGTTGGGTTTCAGTTGAATTAAATAATAAAGAAAGGTGAATTAAATAATAAAGAACGTTTATTATTATGTCCGGTACCAGATGAACAGGAAATAAAAAAATTGTTTATCGCTTTCTGCGCAGTTGGAAAGAGTTTGTTGTTTATTTTGAAATCTGGATTTATTTAGAAATATCGGGTGTGTATGAATTGGCGGATAATCTACACGTGACGATATTCTTTCAAAAATTCTAAGCAGCCTATCTCACTTTTTATCTCACCCTGCAATTTCGATAGTATGACCAGTTTGAAAATTATTTGTCAGTGTGTGCTATCTTTCTATCTCAAACTTGTATTTTTAACACTTCTTAATTAGCTGTTTTTTATAAAAAATACATTCGGCAACGTGACACCCGCTTATGTCACTTTGACATAAATAATTCATTCAACTTGCTAGTTCCAAGTTTGTGCCAATTCTGCTTTTCTCATTATTATCAGTTTGTATAAGCGCCTGCGCTTCAATGTATTTGTGTTTTTGTGTTATTTTCGCTTTGTTTTGTTCAATTACAATGGATTTTACTATTTACTCATAATCTGTTTTACCTGTAAATAAACCCCGCTCCATCTATCTATTACCTTCTACTCTAAACCATGAGATTATTGATAAACAGGACAGCTCGTGAATGCTATGTTGCCAAATGTACATTTCTTTTAAATGGCTCCTGATGGCCTATGAGGCATGGTAGAACATTTTTTAATCGACAGTTTCTATTCAGAATTTTAGGAAGAACATTGCCACGTGTAGATTATCCGTCAATTTATACACACACGATATACAAATCACAATTTGATAATAATAATTTTGGTTGCGTCGTGCAGTGCGAGGGGGAATATGGCGAAATCTCGCTCGTCCTGTTTGTTGATTTCTCTCGTTGCCTCGCAACTTCTCCCGCGTCACAGCCATGCCACTTGATTCCATGCTCCAGGCGACGCCACAAGTTCTTCCTCAGCCAGGCCGCCCTGCGGGAACCGCCCTTGGTCTGCGGATATATGTGCCCCTTGCCCAGTCCCCTCGACGATCTTGCTGCTGAGGTCTTGCCTCTGAAGACTAACTTGGTTGTTTTTTTTTTCTTTTTCGCGGATTGTTCAATCACTACCACGAGTGGTTCTGCTGTCTTGCATGGTTGCGCTTTTCTGATCATCAATTTGGGTTTAATTATAGATGTGATAACAAAATCAGCTCCTAGATTGTAATGTGTTTTTTTATTTTAAATAAAAAAATCTTGGAACACTTGAGGTTTTTTCTTAATGAAAATATGATATTTATCTCAATTTTAGACAATAATTTATTAATTGTAGATCATTGCGTCAATAATCTCACATTATAATAATTTCATCAAATTGATTTTATTATTATTAATGTATAACTTGAAAAGTAGACAAGAGGCTTTCAATATAACACAAAATAATGCTGAATAGTTTTCTATTAAAAGCCACACTAAAGTAAATATTTACATTTACGGTCAATTAGTTTAGTACTTTTTAATTGGTTAAAATATGGATATAAATTGCCCTTAATTATAATTTCTCATTCAATTTTCTTTTGTTTGCTAGTTCGGAATGTAAACATTAGGGTGATTGTGGGTAATTAATTATCGATCACATGGTCTATATGGTTTTTAAATGCCCTGACTGGTAAGTCGATGAGATATAATATATATAAAATCGGCCTTTTTTAAGGAGAGAGAGAGAGAGATAATACATTTATTGAGACACTTTTACAAAGGGCCTCAACAGGAAATTGACCAGAGGTCTTTCAGCCTTCTTTTTAATGATTTTTCCTGATTATTAAATTTATCCATTGAATATTGTTTGGGTTGAGTGTCAAAAACAAATCATACAATTTTGGAGATGGCTACATTTTCAACTTGCATTCGTAATTAATACAGCAACTACTTTATAAATAGAAACAAATCAACAACACTTATAACTGGAAATTAATCGGTTACAAGTTGTATTAAAAAAAAACACATCTGAAAATTACGTCCTTTTGCTTAGTGAAACGTCTCAACTAAGATACCTTGAATTTCGTCCTAAAAAGTTTATTTATTTATGTATTCTTGCATTAACAAATTCGTTTTACACCGCTTGCAGCTCTCTGTACATTAATGCTATTTCCATCTCCAGAGTACAAGAATAGATGAACTTGTGCAGTTTCACGTATTTGAAGGTTAATGTATAATTTGTGTAATTGTCAGACTTGTCGTTTTCTTTAAATCTCATTTGTAAGGGTTCAATTTTAAGAACTGAGGTTTATGTGTGCGTGTTACAGGGTGCGGCAGGTATTTAGAACACACATTATAAGTGACAGAGTATCCTCTACATCAGTATTTCCCAAACTATGGGTCGCGACTCACTGGTGGGTCGCAAGCAAATATTGAGTGGGCCCTGAAATGTAGGACGGATTAGGGTACGTGCACACTGCACGCCGAACCGAAGAACCTTGTTCAGCAGCACACATCCGCGACCGCAAAAGACTTGACCCACTCGGCTATCGCCGCTGTAGGATTCTGGGGTTAAAAGTCATAAGTTGTGAGAAGTGGTGAAGCTTAGGGCAAAGCTTAATGGGGAAGCCTATCACTGATGAGGGACTGTCAGAGCCAATCAGAGGAGAAGTGCGAGAGAGGAGAGTGCGGGCGGGGGCTGTGCTGCCGCCGTGATTGCGATTCGGACGTCTTTTGTTTTTGTGAGGTTTCGTTTCGCGTGTATGCCCTACCTGAGCACAGGGTGGAGGCTTACTCCCTTGCAGCTCGGGTCAAAGATAACCTCCGCGTGCTACGTAACCAGAGTTGGGAACGTAAAATCGAAAAGGTCAATTCCTGCTCCAAAGTCTTCTGGGGCTTGATCAAAGCTCTTAGGCGCAAACCACCAGGTCGGGCCGCTATCCATGGTGAGAGAGGTCTCGCATATTCAGATGCTGATAAGGCTGAAGCATTTGCCGACTCCCTCGAACATCAATTCACTCTTAACCCTAGCGAGGATTTTGACTTCGGGGATGAAATAACATCCACGGTTAGTGGACCATAGTCCCCGCCATCAAAACCGAAGTCGACAACCTCGTAAAAAATCTCCAGCTAACGAAGGCCCCGGGCCCTGACGGTATCAGTCGCTATCCTTAATATCGCGAATGCGTCTATGAGGTTAGGATACTTTCTGACCTCCTGGAGGCTGGCTAACATAACCAGCATCCTGAAGCAAGGAAAGTCTCCTACCTTTCCGGAGAACTATAGACCCATCATTCTTCTCAGCAAACTGTGTAAACTCGTCGAGAAAATAATTCTCAAACGCCTCCGCGATTTCACGGAGGACAACAAGATCGTCCCGGATCATCAGTTCGGCTTCCGCAAAGGTCTCTCCTCCACTCATCAGCTGGTGAGAGTCACAGAGTACATTACCAATGGTTTTGCCCATTACAAGGATACGGCTGCAGTCTTCTTTGACATCGCCAAGGCTTTTGACAAGGTCTGGCCAGAAGGTCTAATCTACAAAATGATCCTTCTAGAGTGCCCTGAGTAATTAGTACGACTAATCCACTCCTTCATAAGTCAGCGATGGTACAGCTGTAAAGTAAATACTGCTCTCTCCACAGTGAGAAAGGTAGAAGCCGGGGTTCCTCAGGGGTCTTGCCTCTCCCCGACGCTCTACAACATCTATGTAAGCGACATGCCGGATCTCTCCACCTGCATGGTCGCCCAATACGCAGACGATACGGCTCTCCTGTACCAAGGTCGCATCAGAAAATCCACAAAGATCAACCTTCCCGATTATATGGAGAACAAGCTCCAATCATCCATCGATACGTTCAAGGCCTGTCTCAACTACTTGTTTTTGTGCGTTGTATATGGCAAGACGACATGCATGAAGATATTTTGTTCTGCAAGCCAATTAGTCGCGGAACGAGCGAAGAAATTTTCAATTCAATTGATTCCCATATAAAAGGAAAAAGTTTAGAATGGAAGAACTGTGTTGATATATGCACTGACGATGCGCGGGCTATGTGTGGGAAAAATAGCAGTGTGGTTACAAGAGTTCTTGAAGAAAGACCCTGTGCTTTGTGGACTCATTGTAGCCTTCACAGAGAAGCACTGGTTTCAAAATCATTACCCGGTGATTTAAAAACTGTGCTAAATACAGCTGTAAAAATTGTAAATTATATTAAAACAAGGCCCTTACAAGCACGTTTGTTTCAAAAGCTGTGTGAAGAAATTGGTAGTTTCCATACATCTCTTCTTCTCCATGCGGAGGTACGTGGGTTATCCAGGGGGAAAGTACCGAAAAACAGAATATATTGAACATCTACTGGACGTAGAATTCGTTCTCAAGTTAACATATTTGGCGGATATTTTTCCAAGTTCAACGAACTCAACTTGTATCAAGGTTCAAACGGATCCGACATTTTTGCAGTTCACGATAAAATTCGAGCGTGCATGAAAAAGCTTATTTTGTGGGAGAGTTGTATTAAGAATGGCAAATATGATTGTTTTGAAACACTTGAAACCTTTATTATAGAAGACCAAGTGTAGCCAAAGATGAACGTACTCTCTGCAATGTCCACTCGTTTATCATTGTTAAGAAATAACTTTGACACCTATTTCGGGGAAAAGATGAAAAAGCTCGAAACGTCGAATTGGATTTGTAACCCATTTCAGGACAAACTACCAACTAATATATCGACAAAACAAGTGAAGAGCCCATTGATTTATCAGAAGATACATCACTGAAAAATACTTTCAATCGCAAGCAATTAACGAAATTCTGGCTCTCGGTTGCTGGGAACCATCCTTGCCTGTTTGATAAAGCTATGAAAGTCCTCCTCCTCTTCACTACCTGATACCTATGTGAGGCCGGATTTTCGGTGATATTAACATTAAAACTAAATACCGAAATAAATTGGACGTATCAAACTTACTGCGATTAAAAGTAACTAAAATTGAAATTGATGCTAAAACTGTAATGACAAAAAATATAAAACAAATACAACCTTCCCATTGAAATAAACGGTTTCTAGGTTATTTAAGTATTAAATAAAAAAATATAAATATATTTAAGTTTTTTTTTCTTATTTGAACAGCAGTCCTCATTGATGTTAACACTTTTTCCATAGAGACTGTTTTTGGAACTACAGTACAATTTAAGTAGTTCCGCAACTCACGACTGAGCATTACCAGTATTTATGCCCCCTTTTCTCTAAAGCAGCCAATAGGTGAGTCGCAAATGTTTAAGTTTTTGTTTGATGGGTCGGAGTCCAGTCAACTTTGGGAACCACTGCTCTACGTCATCGTAACACACCTCTTCTTATTGTGGGTAACCATGACAGAACCTAGGCTAACCCAGGAAATGAAGAGGCATGCAGTCATCGTCTCCTTGGCTGCAGGACACACCAATTCCGACATCGCTGCCTTCCTGAAAGTCGCCCGGTCATTCGTCTTCAAAGTTTGGAGAGAACTGGAGGCCACCAGTCTTAATGTGGACACCGTTTTCCGCAGGAAACGACATTGTCAGCGCTCGGACAAGACCAGGACGCCTGATTTCATCGCTTCCGTCCAAGCTGCTGTCGAAGCGGACCCACGGAAGTCCTTGAGGGCACTCGGCAGGGAGATGCAGGTTGACGAGACCACCACCCGACGTGTGGTTCATGAAGACCTCCGTTACAAGTCGTACGTGGCGAACAGAGTGCCCCGAGCCAAGCACCTCGTGAACAAGCTAAAATATGATTGAGGTTGGCGGCACTTACTTCGTGATACATTTTTAATTAAATACACTTTTACTTAGTTAATATCACACTGTTAATTTATAGTGACTGCAGTTTCGATCAAACAATGATCATTATCAAACTATAAACTATAATACAACTTATAGTTTGATAATGATCATTGTTTGATCGAAATTGCAGTCACTATAAATTAACAGTGTGATATTAACTAAGTAAAAGTGTGTTTTATTTAAGCTAAAACATCCTGAACAGCCAGGAATCCTCTGATTCTTCTCGGACGAGAAAAACTTCGTCCAGGACAAGAAGGTCAACCATCGAAATGATCGGTGGCTGTGTAAAACACCCAAGGAGATTCCGACCGTCATTTACACCAAGTTCCCCGCCTCTATGATGGTTCTGGGTGTCGTGAGGAGTGAGGGCGACGTGATGCCTCCACATTTCTTTCGCCAAGATGCCAGAGTCAACGCCGTTGCTTACACCGATGTGTTGAACACGGTTGTGCAGCCCTGGATTACTGCTGTAGCACGTGGGAGGCCATATGTTTTCCAGCAGGACTCCACTCCAGCCCATACGACCCATTCAACCCAAGAATGGTTGGCCACCAATTTTCACGACCACGTCACCCCAAACATGTGCCCCCCCCCCCCCCCCCAGCTCCCCTGATGTCAACCCTTTGGACTATTACGTCTGGGGCATGGTTGAAAAGGCCTCCAATAAACATCCACACAACACCGTGGCGACCCTCAGGGCAGCTATTGTGGATGCCATGACAAACATTCCCAGAACCCACCTGATTCATGCCTGCGGACGGTTTTTTTTTGAGAGGAGATCTTCATAAGACACCCCTGTAGTGGGGTAGTGTAGGATTCGTCGGGATCGCGCCTACCAACTAAAACCTCTCCTCCTATGCCCGGTGTTAGGGCTAGTCTGACCAAAAGCCTATTCTAGCGTGCCGAGATGTTTGATCTCTGAGAAGCGAGTAGCTACCGGCGGTCCGATCCCAGCCGCCCTCGAAGACTGTGAGGGCAGTGGGGGGGGGCAAAGGGTGTAACGCTGTGGTGGCGAAACAAATTAATTTATACATTAAAGTAGGGTTTTGGGGTTTCTAAGTTTTACCTTAGGATATCTCTGGGGGTACTGCGGACGGTTTCGACACCGTTTAGAGGCTGTTATTGCGGCAGATGGCGGTTTAATTGAATGTAGTCCCACATTGGGTCTGTCTTCACGTGTATTACCGATATAAGGGTATTTAAGAACCATCTGTACCATTTGTTATGTACAAAAGAAATATACAGTATTCGAGAATATATGGAGTAGTTACAAAATAATCATTACGATATATGCATGATGTGTGTATGTATGTATGTAAGCATATGTATGTATGTGTGTGTATATGTATATCTTCCCTCAAATTGTAATAGATTATATGTACCATTAATGCCTACCATTGCATTTGTTTTACCTGACGCACTTTCTCATTTATTTATTTCATTATTGTTATATGTAGCATTTTGTACTGTTTTATAAATGAGAAATAAAGTTTATTATTATTATTAAAATAACGTTCAATGGTCATTAAATGCTATATCTTCAGTCTCTGCTCCTTTTTCCCGCGGATGTTCTCAAATACCTGCCGCACCCTGTATGTGGGTGAATTTACAGCCCATTTTTCTATTTATGTTAGATAATTGAATAGTTACTCTATAAAACCAATTATTAAGATATAGTTCACAATAACTTGAATAATTACGTAATAATCCCCGACATTATTTCTATATTTACTTTTGTATGAATCCATTAAATAAGATAGAATGTGTACTTAAAAATTTTATGATACGAAATTGATTCCAAAATGGAACAATCGTGTAAGTAAGATTGCATTAGAAATTCAAAGTCTCCGCCACAGGAAGTGCTCCGCGGAGTGATTTATAAAGGAGCACACTTAATGGAATAAAAAGAGAGCACGGCACGGCTAGATTTTATATCGAATTTACATCTATTTCGCTTCTTAAGTCACCCGCCGAAAAAAAAATCTATTGATATTCCGCCATCAATTTGCATTCGAAATTTACTGCTATTGTAAAATTATTTATGGGATCGAATAAAGGAAACGCAATTGCTGTATATCTTGTCTTAAGCCGGTCCCTCATACATCCGGAATATTTACGACCATGTCGAACAATCATTAAGCGCCATCAAATACAATAAATCTTATTCAAAATTTAATAAATGAGATACTTTTACCAAAACAGATACCCAAGATTACTATTTTTTTTTAATGTTCTGGAAGAACCAACCGGTAGATTGCAAACGTTTTACTTAATGCTAAAGATAAAACCGATACAGCTTAACATCCGGTGTATGCGAAATCCAGTGCGCTTAACCCTTTGACCTACAACCACGAGTACTCCTCGTGTTTAAATGTTCGGGCCAAACACAACGACCACGAGCATATCTCGTGGCGTGCCGCTTGGGCCAATCACATCGAGCACGAGCTCAATTTGTGGCGAGCCGCTTGGGCCAATCAAATCGAGTACGAGCTCAAATCCTGGCGCAGCGCTTGCGTTAGTAGTGCTGTACAATGAATGCATTTTCTTGTGAAACAGAATTTCAAAGTCCACATTTTATATTTTCAGTTGTGCCATGAAAAAGCATGAATTTGTGCGCATACAATTGGGCACGCCAGGCGTACCTCTGTCGGACTGGTTTCTGCTGCTGCATTCGGACGTAAGGAAAGTAGGCCAAAGGGTTCATCGTATAACGTGTATGTAGGTAAGACAAGGCGAAGTGTATCTGTCGGAAATATCTCCATAATGATCAATTTCGCTACTCTTAAATCTTACCCCACTTTTCAGTTACAATTTAGTAACGATTTACAACCAAATGTTACTACTTGTATTTACCATCCATCATTGTTTGATTCCCGATAGTGGTAATTAAATCTGATTTAACTCTGCGCAAACAACGGAGAAAGAGCAAGAAAGACCACATTACCTTCACTTTATTACCATTTATGAGGTAATAAAAGGGTATCCCGAGAAAAGATGGCCAAAATGCCACCCGACACGGATTTTTAAATAAATATGAAAATATTATTAGTTGTGCCCTTAAACCAAAGCAGCCATATATCAAAAAAAACTCCTACATGACCCGGGAAGCCCCAAAATGGGTTTTTTTCAAATATATATTTTTTTAACCACTAAAAAATTATTTTAAAAATCTGAAAAAAGCACATATATTATTGACCCAAATACCAAATTTGGTGATTTTTTTCAAGGTCATCGAACGTTATTTACAATATTAAAAAAATGTTTGAAAATATAAAAAAGAAAATTTGCCCACAAAAATGCCAAAAGTAGTCTTGAAAAAGAGTATCGAAAAAAATTGTCCTGAAAAATAATGCCAAAAAGAGTACTGGAAAAAATTGTCTTGAAAAAAAATGCCAAAAAGAGTACTGGAAAAAATTGTCCTGAACAAAATGCCAAAAAGAGTACTGGAAAAAATTGTCTTGGAAAAAATGCCAAAGAGTCTTAAGAGTATTAAAAAAAAATTGTCCCAAAGAAATGCTAAAAAGTGTTGAAAAAGTGAGCCAAAAAAGAATACTGGAAAAAATTGTCCTGAATAAAATGCCAAAAAGAGTACTGGAAAAAATTGTCTTGGAAAAAATGCCAAAGAGCCTTAAGAGTACTAAAAAAAATTGTCCCAAAAAAATGCTAAAAAGTGTAATTTAAAATTTTATTTCGTCATATGATTGCTATCAATAAATACCATGTGATTTTTTCATCTTTCAACGTTTGGTGCGACAACTTCAAAAATTCGAATAACTAATATTTTTACGATATTTTTTGTATATTTATCAACAGTTGAACAGTATTATTATTAACAGTCATTTTATGTAAAATTAGTATTTTGGTATTAATATTTTTTCACTTTCATATAAAGAACCCCATTTTTGTCAAGATATAACCATGAAACCCTCGAAAAATGTTTTTTTTATAAAAATATAAAGAAAATCATAAATATTTTTATCCCAAATACCAAATTAAGTAAATTTTTTCAAGGTAGGAAGGGCGAAAAAAATGGTTAAACTTAAAAAAAATAATACCCTAAATAAACTTTTATTTGCATAAAAAATATATGTGAATTTTTTAGATTATTAAAATAATTTCTAGTGATTCAAAAAATAAAATCTTATTTTTAGAGGGTATCAATGTCATATCTTGGCAAAAATGGGGTAACATATTTATACGAATATATTGAAATCAAAATGACCAAAAATTGGAAGATGAAAAAATCACAGATATGGCATTAACTGATAGAAATCATAAAACAAAATAAAATTTGTCGTCAGTCGATCACTTAAGGGCGAGAAGTGAACTAGGCTTGTAAATTTTATCACCTCATAATTGTATTTTAAGCAATGACGGGTTTCGACCGAACTAAGCACCGACATGCGGCAGCATTCCCTCGCCGAGCGAGTTTCGCATTTGTATTTTCTCTGACTGTACCTCAGTAGATTAACACTTCAGAGTGAGTACAACGATCCGTATTCTTAAATTTGTTCAATCAATGTATTGGACAATATATTATTCGATGAAAAAATGTTCAAACGGTAATTCGTTTGTTTGGTTGGTAGTCGTCCTACATTGCCATTACCGGCTAATTTATTACAAATTTAAAAGTCACCCTGAATAGATTCAGTTTCAATATGTCTTTAGTTCAAGCGAATAAATGTAAGGTCGAAGGTAAAGTATAGTACATAACGCGAGTTGTAACGCAATTACGCGCTCGTACGCAATATCTTTCACTTGTGCGTAATTTGCTACTTACAACTCTAGTTATGTAATATAGGAGTACTATTAAATTGATCACCTAAATCAGTGATTCCCAAAGTGGGCGCCACCGCCCCCTAGTGGGTGCTGCAGCGATTCAGGGGGGCGCTGATGGCCACAGGTACATTTGGGGGCGATGAATAACTGTAAGGGGGCAGTGATAATATAAAAGAAAGAAGAGAAGATTTAGTAAAACGTGGGTTCAGTGCGGTAACCAATTTATTAACAAAAAAAAAACCAATTCCAAATAGTTAATCTTGGTGATCCTATTAATTGCTTTTAAAATAAAAAAAAATTCCATGGGGCGCTAAGTAATATTTTTTCTCGAAAGGGGGCCTAAATAATATGTTTTCTTATTTTTAAAACTAAATTTGTATATAATTAAGAAAATAGTTCCTACCGTTGCTACGTGATAATCTATAATTGAACAGAATGTTTTAATTTCATAGTGAATTTTTTAATTGAGTTGAATTTGTACATTACAAAAATATTATTATTGTTATTAACACACTGCAGCGCTCGTATAATTATGATAATACTAATATATGGAAATTCCAAATTTGCAAAGAGGGAATTATATTATATAAAATTGGAATAATTATAATCTTCATTGTATAGAAATTATTTTTGGTTATAATTATGATAATAAGTAATAAATATCATTTTATATTTCCAACTACATCATAATAATTTTGTTTCAAATTTCACAGAATTGCGTTGATTATTAATATATTATTAACTGTATTATTCATGCATTAGTGTAATATATTATTTACAAAATATGTTTACTTTATAAAGAACAAAAAAAATAAACAAATTTAATTACACTTTACATTTACATTTTTAATGACGAATAATTGAACCACTAAACTCGCTCCAAAAGAACTGCTTAATTTCCTCAATTTCATTGCAATATCAATCACCCAGAGTTGGCACTGGACTGCCCTTAGTGTGCACTACATTGTAATGGGTTTTTCAACAAGAACGTGACAACTTTTTTTTCAAATATCTCGCAAGCCATTTGGGATATATCAAAACTTGTATTGTTGGCTTAAAGTACAATCAATGCAATTATGAATGGAACTCGACTTCGGTCATATGTCCACCAAGGGCACGATTGCAGCGGTCGATTCGTTGAAGGCAATTTTCGATGACTCGGCCACACAATTCGACGGAAATGTCCGCTATTTCTCGTTCGATGTTAGCTCTTAGATCCTCTAACGCCGCCGGCTTGTTGGCATAGACCTTCGATTTAACGTAGCCCTACAGAAAAAAGTCTAGAGGTGTTAAATCACAAGATCTCGGCGGCCAATCGACAGGACCTCTTCTCGATATAACACGTTCACCGAACTCGGACTTCTATAAGTCGATTGTTTCTCCAGCTGTGTGGGATGTGGCACCGTCTTGCTGAAACCACATATCACTGATGTCCACCCCATGCAATTGATTGAAGAAATAACGCTGCAACATGTCTCTGTAGCGTTCACCATTCACTGTAACGTGACGATCATTTTCATCAACGAACAAAAATGGCCCAATGACGCCACCGGCATGGAAACCGCACCATACAGTCACTTTTTTATGGATGAAGATATGTTTCATGGAGCACATAAGGGTTTTCAGCACTCCAATGACGCATGTTTTGTTTGTTGACGAAGCCATTCAACCAAAAATGCGCTTCATCACTGAAGATGATTTTGCGATGAAAGTCGTCATTTTCGGCCCATTCTGAGAACGTGCGTCGCTTCATATGGTCAAGTAGCTTTAGTTCTTGAGTTAACTTGATCTTGTAAGGGCGCAGGTCAAGATTCTTTCGCAAAATACGCCACAGTGTGGTCTGACTGATGCCCAACTCCTGAGAACGTCGTGGAATCGACTGATTTGGATCGTTTGCGATTGTATTTAGTAAACTATTCTCACGTAGAATCCAATTATCTTTCAGAATGTATAAGGGTTCCCTGTACCTAATCTCAATAGTTCTCTGGCCAAAGTTATTATAGTATGTTCGCTGGAATTTGGCGGCTAAGGTCGTAAAACAGTCGGTCCGCCCTGAGGATCGACGCACTCTCGAAGAAAAGGTACTGGTGGTTCGTCTAATTGCATCCCATACATGCATTACTGTCCCTCGCTCCTATTGGTATACCCACTTTTACACCAGTACTTCCCAACAAAGATTGGT
This sequence comes from Ocypus olens, assembly GCA_910593695.2. NCBI lineage: Eukaryota > Metazoa > Arthropoda > Insecta > Coleoptera > Staphylinidae > Ocypus > Ocypus olens. Next base: position 11,924,162 of record OU343059.1, on the reverse strand, counting down.
TTGAGATAAAAAATATTACTTCCCCTACTAACCGAGCTCCGACCCTCTTTTACGACCACAGCAGCCAGATTCCAGAGAACAGGCTATATTTACAAAACCTTAAGACGGCTCTGGCTTATCGTTGAAAATTTAGGCTAATTACTTAAACATGATATTATGCAATAGACTTTTTGAAAGTTGAAATGAAATCAAATTTCATCTGACGCTTGCATGTATTTCGCAACAGTTACAACTTTAAGTAATCAATGGTAATGTTTCAGGAGTACATCCGTGAAAGCCGGGAGCAACAACTGAACGAATTGGGGAAACAGGAGCACATGGAGAAGACCAAGGGCACACTGGGCCGGTCCCGGTCCAATAGCACGCATTCCTCAGAGTCGCATCGATTTGTGGCGGCAAACACTCTGACGAACACGAGTTGCTACGTTCCTGGTGGTGAGTTGTTGCCTATACTGATAAGAAACGATCACTCCATAAACGGGGACGTGTATAATCAATCAATCCGACACACGTACGACGTCGAGACGTCGCAGCAGCAGCCCGAGATGTGCGACAGTGCCTGCCAGACGAGGGAAAGCCTCTTCACCACGAACCCCTACGGCTCGGAGCACAGCACTCCCAATCACAGTATAACCTCGACGAACTCCAAGCCGAGCCCCCCCGCCCCTTTCAGCACGTTCGGCTACAAGAAAGAGGCGAAATTCCGCGCCGAGGCGAAAATAGAGATGGAGAAGGTCGACCAAAAGCCTCAGTTCGAGGACAAGAGGAGACCGTACAGTGTTCAAACGACGAAATCGGCCCCCGACGTCATCGTAACACACTGACATTTGCCGAATGCCGAGTGGGAACCGTACAAGAGGCGGCAACCTCGGCAGTTCTTGAGGACCCTATCAAAAACTCTAGATGACAGGCACAGCCTGGAAAGGACTACGGAAACCCAAACATACGACACCGACTTTTACACGTGATGTAGTTCGCCTTCTCAGACGTGTTTCTTCTAAAAAGACAATCTCAAATTCATCCGCGACCCGACCATGATACAAATATTTTCCGTGCGTGTAATCCTGTTACTATCAACCACACACAATTCCGTTTACGTGTTATGTACCCCATTGATTAAACAATGCATAATGGCGTAATTATTGCTCATTACTCAAAAAACGTATTTTTATATAGTTACTTGTAAGTTAGACATTTTTTATGGCACCGCAATTGGAGTGCGTTAGGGAAATAAATAAGTGTCTCATCGAACCAATAATTACGGCACTAATTTGGATCACTGGCTGGTCCCTATTGTATTGAGAGATACGTTGTTTTCAAATTAACTTTTATAAAATTTAGTTTTACCCCCCTATCCAATGTGTGATAATATTTTCATTGGCGGATTCTTAAATAATTGTATTATGATGTTTATATAAATTTTAACATATTTTATTTACTGCGTTGACCGCAACGATTTTAGTATAAAATTGCCATTTTACATGGTAAAAATTGTATATATGTACCAAAATACTTGTATAAAATAAAAACCAGTATGTATTTATTTGTTTAATTTTGTTTTCTTCATTTACAGAACTAATTGATAAAGTAAACCTTGACTTACTTTATTGGAGAAGTGTCAGGACATCGGACAGAAGGCTCTTTAGTCGCTTCCTATTGCAAGGAATCAAACCGGGGGATCTAATGGATGCTGGATTTAATTTTCGCTGTATTTCAGATAATTCTTCTCCACACGTCAGAGTCCTTGAATTCTAAAAGCATCTTCGTCGGCGGAAATAGTCGCGAAAAGTCATGAATAATTTAAATGATAAGTTGTCTAAAAACCGCCCCACCCAAAAATAAATGTGACTTGTGTGAGGAGATGTCAAGAATTGGGCTTTTGTAGGCCTGAAAATTTTCCTACAATCCTGGATAATGTGGTTCAGCAACCGTTGGAGAAAGGTCAGTTGCATGTTTTATTTAATAAGTGTCTGCCCCTGATGATGTCAAATAAACTAGACGGAGATCCTCCTGCACGGGTATCATTAATAAGCCGATCGTGGAGAAATTACTGCGGAGTGCTTAAAGATGTTGCTCCACTTTTAGGAAATTCACGATTTGCTTAAATCGCAGTAGTTTTTTACGTCTTACAAGGGGAGGATCAGATGTGTGACTCACCGATTTCATCCATCTTTGGCACACGTGTAGGTCATAACTAGGAGTGTAACAGGTGCAAATAATAGGACGCACTATTCAGCCGTTTTCGAGAAAACATGGTGTTTAAATTTGTTATTCATTCGTATGTTTATATACCTTTTGCGTCAACAAACATATACCGACCTTTTGGCGCATCGGTAAAACCACCGATTCGTAGTCGGAAGGTCGAAGGATCGAACGGCATTGTTGAAGTTGGGTTCATTCATTTTCTTTTTATAGTTTTTATAAATCCATGTGTATTTAAATATCTTAATTTTATAATAAATCAATTTTTTTCTCGGAAACGGCTGAATAGTGCACCCTATTACTTGCACCTGTTACACTCCTAGTCATGACCTACACGTGTGCCAAAGATGGATAAAATCGGTGAGTCACACATCTGATCCTCTCCTTGTTAGTAAAGTAATCATTGATTCGTATAATCCTAAAGAATGCATACATAATAGTAGATTCTATATCAAGGGAGAAAATGCGTCATTTTTCCTAAGGTGCAAATTTGTACAACGCACTGAGGAAAAAATAGCATTCTCTCTGCACTCGTCAAAAGATAGATAAAATAGGAAACAGCCAACTATTTAAATCTACCGAAAAGTTAACTACAGTTTTCGAAGATCATCAAATACAGTACTAGTTGACGTAGGTGCCAACATAACTGCTTTGAAAAGACATACCGGGTGGAAGCCTACAACATCAGTGGCCGAAGACGATCCGTATTGACGATTTTTGGAGCGTTATGGTAGAGGTACTTAAAAGGAGAGGGGGGAATTGAGGTAGGGAACTTGTTTAGGGCAGAATGCAGTTTACTAACCATGAAATCGTGGCCGCATTTTTTGTGTAACAACATTTATCCGAACCAAATCCATAATTGCAGGGGCGGCTCGTTATGTAGAGCCAAAGAGTCACTACCTCTAATTTCAAACGAAACAAGATTTTTTTTTATTAATTCTAAAAACACTGATTTGTCGTTTTAAATGTTAAAACGATGCCTGCGAAAGTTTCATGAGACGAGAAAAATGGCAATGCATTTATTTGAGAATATATCTCTTCAACAAATTAGCAGATTTGAAAAATTCTTCCAGAACTGTATGTTGTGTTGTTATCTTGAAAACCAGTGATGGGGTTTTTTGGAGGTTTATTAAGATTAATGTATTTTGAGTAAATTTGAAAAGTTTCAAGTGTGTTACAGTTGTTTTTGTATTTTTTTGTTCACTCCGAAGAAGTGAAACTTAAAAAATCTTCTCGGTCGGTTATCTTAAAAACTTGTGATGGGGTATTATGGGTTTTTTCAAAGGCTTATTATAAGCAATGTATTTTGAGTAACTTTGGAGAGTTTCACTTGTTTTTATATATTTTTTTTTCACTCGGAAGGAGTGAAACTTAAAATCTTAAAATCTTGAAACCAGTGATGGATTTTTTTGAGTTTTTTTGGAGGATTGTTAAGATTAGGGTATTTTGAGTACATTTAGAAAATTTCAAGTGTGTTGCAGTTGTTTTTATATTTTTTTTTCACTCGTGCAAATTAAAAAAATCTGATGCGCTGTTCTTGGTCGGTTATCTTGAAAACCTGTGCTAGAGTTTTTTGAGTTTTTGGAAGAATATTATATTTTAAGTTTCAAGTATTTTACAGCTGTTTTTATATATTTTTTTCGCGTCAACAAAAAATGATTCTAATTTTTCATAAATTTAAACGAAAAATTGCAAAAGCAATCGACGGAATGTATTTGAATTTTCTACCAAATCACTCTTGAATTAATATTGAGTGATTTTGTAAAGTTTCAAGTGGATAGCAATTGCTTTTATGTGTTTTTCGCGTCAACAAAAAAAAAATATTATAATTTTTCATAAATTTTGCCAAAGCATTCCACGGAATATATTTGAATTTTCTACCAAATCACTCTTGAATTAATATTGAGTGACTTTGCTAAGTTTCAAGTGGATGGCAATTATTTTTCTATTTTTTTCTCGTCGACGAATTTGTTGCAATTTTTTTTTAATTTCATCTCCCCATTGAAATTTTCTATTTTTTACTGAAATGTAGACTCACGTGTGTTGACAGTTGTTTTGGAAAGTTTCAAGTCGATGACAATTGTTTTTATATATTTTTCGCGTCGACGAATTTGTTGCAATTTTTTTTTTAATTTCATCTCCGTTCACTTTGAAATATTCTAAAATTTAGAAACAATGCATTTCTAGTTTTTACGGAAATGTAGAATCACATGTGTTGACTGTTGTTTTGGAAAGTTTCAAGTCGATGGCAATTGTTTTTATTTTTATTTTTTCGCGCCAAAAAAAATGATTATAATGTTTCATAAATTTACACGAAAAATCGCCAAAGCAATCGATGGAATGTATTGGAATTATCTACCAAATCACTCTTGAATGAATATTAAGTGATTTTGAGAAGTTTCAAGTGAATAGCAATTGTTTTTATATTTTTTTCGCGTCGACGAATTTTTTGCAATTTCTTTTTAAATTTCATCTCCGTTTACATTGAAATATTCTAAAATTTAGAAACAATGCATTTCTAATTTTTACGGAAATGTAGAATCACATGTGTTGACAGTTGTTTTGGAAAGTTTCAAGTGAATGGTAATTGTTTTTATATTTTTTTCGCGCCAAAAAAAATGATTTTAATTTTTCATAAATTTACACGAAAAATCGCCAAAGCAATCGATGGAATGTATTGGAATTGTCTACCAAATCACTCTTGAATTATTATTAAGTGATTTTGAGAACTTTCAAGAGAATAGCAATTGTTTTTATATTTTTTTCGCGTCGACGAATTTTTTGCAATTTCTTTTTAAATTTCATCTCCCGTTTACATTGAAATATTCTAAAATTTAGAAACAATGCATTTCTAATTTTTACGGAAATGTAGAATCACATGTGTTGACAGTTGTTTTGGAAAGTTTCAAGTGGATGGTAATTGTTTTTATATTTTTTTCGCTCCAAAAAAAAAATGATTATAATTTTTCATAAATTTACACGAAAAATCGCCTAAGCAATCGATGGAATGTATTGTAATTGTCTACCAAATCACTCTTGAATTAATATTAAGTGATTTTAAGAAGTTTCAAGTGAATAGCAACTGTTTTTATATTTTTTTCGCGTCGACGAATTTTTTGCAATTTCTTTTTAAATTTCATCTCCGTTTACATTGAAATATTCTAAAATTTAGAAACAATGCATTTCTAATTTTTACGGAAATGTAGAATCACATGTGTTGACAGTTGTTTTGGAAAGTTTCAAGTGAATGGTAATTGTTTTTATATTTTTTTCGCGCCAAAAAAAATGATTTTAATTTTTCATAAATTTACACGAAAAATCGCCAAAGCAATCGATGGAATGTATTGGAATTGTCTACCAAATCACTCTTGAATTAATATTAAGTGATTTTGAGAAGTTTCAAGTGAATAGCAATTGTTTTTATATTTTTTTCGCGTCGACGAATTTTTTGCAATTTCTTTTTAAATTTCATCTCCCGTTTACATTGAAATATTCTAAAATTTAGAAACAATGCATTTCTAATTTTTACGGAAATGTAGAATCACATGTGTTGACAGTTGTTTTGGAAAGTTTCAAGTCGATGGCAATTGTTTTTATTTTTTTTTTCGCGCCAAAAAAAATGATTTTAATTTTTCATAAATTTACACGAAAAATCGCCAAAGCAATCGACGGAATGTATTGATTGGAATTGTCTACCAAATCACTCTTGAATTAATATTAAGTGATTTTAAGAAGTTTCAAGTGAATAACAATTGTTTTTATATTTTTTTCGCGTCGACGAATTTTTTGCAATTTCTTTTTAAATTTCATCTCCCGTTTACATTGAAATATTCTAAAATTTAGAAACAATGCATTTCTAATTTTTACGGAAATGTAGAATCACACGTGTTGACAGTTGTTTTGGAAAGTTTCAAGTGGATGGTAATTGTTTTTATATTTTTTTCGCGCCAAAAAAAAAATGATTATAATTTTTCATAAATTTACACGAAAAATCGCCAAAGCAATCGACGTAATGTATTGGAATTTTCTACCAAATCACTCTTGAATTAATATTGAGTGATTTTAAGAACTTTCAAGTGGATAGCAATTGTTTTTATATTTTTTCGAGTCAATAAAGTACTCATCGGATAAATGTAAATAGGACCAAAAAATTAATTCGTTTAATTGCGTTTTTGTTGTTTAAGGATAACTCTTGAACGGATGACCTAATTTGGCAAATTCTTTCATCGAATAGACGCAGATAAGACCCAAAACATGTAATTTATAGTTCAATTCATAAACGCGAGGAGAGATTTCGAAAATTCTTTCACCAAGTGTTGTAGTCATTGGACAGATAAGATCAAAAAATATTTTATTATTATTGAGGATAACTCTTAAACGAAAAGTGTTAGCAAAGTATTATTCTTATATAATAGACGTAGGTTAAAAAAATAAAATTGTTAAATTATTTGTTTTAACTTTTGAACTTATGATCGGATTTCTAAGAGTCTTTCAGCAAAGTCTTTCATTCATCCGAAAGATATATAGAGGACCAAAGAATTGAATTCGTTGTTCAATTGTTTTTGGTTTACAAAAGGTAACGGGTGACCAAAGTCAAATTCTTCCAGAAAAGTTCATCATACATAACACTAAACATTTTTTTCTAGTAACTACCCCATTTCGTCATTTCGAACACTAGCGTCAGGCGAATTTTACACGAGGACTTAGGATTCCATCATAAAAAATTCAATTGGTGCACGAGATTAAACCGCATGATTTTGAAACACGCAGCCAGTTTTGCGCAGTGTTTCTGCCTATTCTTCGCGATGATGCGAATTTTTTGCATACTTTAATTCTATCCGATGAAGCGCATTTTCATTTATCGGGTTTTGTTAACAAACAAAATATGCGCTACTGATCGTCTCATCAACCTTGTGCAGTTCACTGGCTTCGAAAAGTTGGCTTTTGAGCAATTGCTTTCGAACAATTAACCGGACAACCTCATTTTAACAAACACTGCGTGCATTCCTAATTTAAAAAGTACGGCCTCCTCTTGTCCTCGAACTGAGGCTTTTGCTTATATTAGAGGTGTTCGATAAAACGTTATACAGCACGCGTGGGTGAAAAAAATTGCCTTCTCTAATATGTTTCGTAAAAATACATTTTTATGGATAAATAATTATTCACACATAAGCAATTATAGCCATCACTTTTATTAACGAGCATAAGATGTGAAACATTAACACAAACAAATATATACCAACCCAATTAACCTTAGACGTATTAAACCTTGATCTCGTTGTAGATTTACCGCTAGACAATACGCCATTTTAATTTGAATATATCGTTGCGATTAAACGCAGATTTCGACTAAATTAGAGCAAATTAGCACATATAACAATTTATACGCTCTCTTGTGCTTCACGATAATCATACACACTACCTCGTTCGATGAAGGTATGCGTCGGTTGGGGGTCGATAAGGGTGTCGCCACTTCCCGAAATTCCATATCCTCCGCCGCCCGGAGTTTGCAACTGGAATACATCCTGAAATAAAATGTTCAAATAAATTACTATATTAAAATATGTGCATGTCAACCGGTCGATTTATAAAAAAAAATATTTGACACCCGCGTTATCCTCCACTGAGACATCATCCATTGGCAACAATTTAGTTGCAGTCGTTTCTGAAGTAAATATTCGAATATTGCATTCAAGTTTTCGGGATGTTAAATTGTTTGCCAAAAATTAATAATCTAGTAAGTTTAATGTGACGTTCTAGATTGAAATAAAGTGGTAGTCAACCTGGTTTATACCGCGGAAGGGCTTTCGATGATGTGCGCAGGGATTTTTTCTGGTACGGCCGAGGAACAAGAGGTGGTAATACAGATAGGTACGCTCTGACTGACCCTACCTATCTGTATTACCACCTCTTGTTCCTCGGTCGTACCAGAAAAAACCCCGCGAACCGTCACTGGATGCGCGGTAGGGGTTTAATCCGTTTAGTGCAAGAGGAAAACGAGGAGCAAAAAAAAAGGTTAACGAGCTCACGAGTTACAATTAGAAAAGCGAGAAGCAATAAAAGGTCAACGAGCTCACGAGTTACAATATGGAAAGCGAGAGGCAAAAAATGTCAACGTGTGAAGGAGCCCAAAACTCAAAGAAGCGAGGAGGTGGTATGCAAAGGTTGGCTACCCTTGATGAATGAATAAAAATAACATCCCTAAACCTATTCCCGCGAAACACTCCTATTTATTGGCAAAATAAGTTAATTTTTATTGTTTACTTCTTGAGAACGGAAAAATATCAAAATGAAAGTGAAATATATTTCGTAGCTTAACACGTTGAGCTCCGCGTCAGCCATCGGTGACTGACACTGGACTTTCCGTTAAGGCCGCGTTGACCAGCGGTGGCTGACACTGAAATTACATTTAGGCCGTGTCAACCACCATTGGCTGACACTGAAATCACATTAGGCTGCGTCTGCCACCGATGGCTGACACTGACCTTTCGCATAGCCCGCGACAACCACCGCTGGCTGACACTGACCTTTCGAATAGCCCGCGACAACCACCGCTGGCTGACCGCGTTTTATGGAATTGCAGAAGTTGTTTTCAATTTTGTTTTTATTTTGACACGTTACAAGATTACATTAAGTGTCGAATGAATGAATGCCTATAGGCGTCTCGTTCTAAACGTAAACACTCTTCTACTGCGATCAAAGACATTGGCCTACAATACCAGCGCTTCTAAGTGGCACGCGTGGATTAATTACTGTTTACCACAAAACTAGTGTTCGACCCTTGAGCCGCCGAGTGCGGTCTGTTTCTTCCCCTTACCCTCCCAAATTTTAAGAAGGAGATGAATACCCGAAAAATTTGGAGGAGACGGGGTGATCGCCCTGACGGGGACTGCCTTCAAAATCGGCGTGGCGCTCAACGTGTTAATCAACTTTGTTTATCAAAGGCGCGGTAAGTAATTAAGAGTAGAGCGAATCTCGACGCCACTGTTTGAGCATACAGTCGAACACTGTATTACTGTACCATCAATTATGAAACACGTACAGCCACCGAGATTGGCTAACTAACAAGCCGAAAAAAAATAAATTCTCTGCTTATCACTCATAAATAAGGTTATCTTTCTTGAATAGATAATAGGAATACACATATTACTTATTTATTTCAAGTTCCAATTAAAGTGGCACAAATCAAGTACACAATCACGAAAATGTTTTCCGCGCTCGGATTTTTTATATTATTAATAGTAATATTTAAAGTGCTCGTAAAATTAACTACAGGCTTCTGCAAAAGTAACACGTGTCTTGTTGGAAAAACAGCTTTAGTCACAGGAGGAAGTGCAGGTATAATGCAGATGAATAATCAGTTCATTTTTCCTTACATTCAGTGACGGTTCGCGGGGTTTTTTTCTGGTACGGCCGAGGTAACAAGGGTGGCAATACAGATAGGTAGGGTCAGTTGCAGAGACGGCTGGCTGCGTGACCGCACCTATCTGTATTACCACCTCTTGTTCCTCGGCCGTACCAGAAAAAACCCCACGAACCTGCTTACATTAGATAAAATCGAAGCTTGTAAATGCTCGAGTATAGAATTTTTCACCACGAGTCCGGAACTAAGGATGTTTCCGTGCGCGAGTTGCAATTCGGGAAGTCATGTAAGCACGGAAAATCAATTTCTGGATTTTTGTATTATACTTAGGTATCTAAAAATAAATAATAAATAATGGGATGTTTATCCCGTCTAAATTCCAAATATGTTCTAGCTTAGTGCTTAGCAAAAAATGTAATGGGCTCAAGGCATTTACATGCACAGTTTTTTAGCTGAATTCAGTTAAAGATGCAAAATTCAGTTCGGATAATATCGATTTTTCTTTGAACCAATAATGAGTTTTTATTTTACTTAACTTATACACTCTGTATATGAGAAAACTGTAAGGAAATCCTTAACCAGCAGACAAATAGAAGTGATACGGTGAGATATTGTTGCTCCGTCTATAAATGATTTTTTGAGGCATCTATAGAGAAATGATGGATTATTTGTCAATTAGTTCGATTTTATAGTTGAGTAGAATAAAATTGTATAATCCCACGACAATAAAGATCTTAAAGGTCGTTTTACGACGGCTGTGGTGGTTTTAGGCATAGTTTTAGCATGGTATGGGATGGTTTTTGACCTCTTTTTTTTTGCCCATTTGAGCCTGGCATAAGAATCTTGTCTACAGCCAATCAAGTATTAATTTTGACCTCTTAAAAAAAAAGAAATCTAAAACATGTTCCTTACCCAGATCATCAACCGAATGAGTAAGCCTTGGATATGATTAAAATATCATCATGCTGATAACCATCTAGATTGTATTCATTAACCAGCAGCCTAAAAGATATCTGAGGCATGTAGTAAATTAGTGAGATGCTTCTACTGCAGATGGAGTTGGAGGCAATTATAAAAAATGCCCGCGTACTTTTTGGAGAAGTGTGACACCATAAGCGTCGACTGAACAGAAGCGATATAAGCGTTCTTGCTTAACCAGCAGTTAAAAGAGAGGATCGAGGGTGGAATCGACAAAAGACTTTTCTTGCTTAACCAGCAGTTTAAAGAGAGGATCGAAGGTGAAATCGACAAAAGACTTTTCTTGCTTAACCAACAGTTTAAAGAGAGGATCGAAGGTGAAATCGACAAAAGCCTTTTCTCGCTTAACCAGCAGTTTAAAGAGAGGATCGAAGGTGAAATCGACAAAAGCCTTTTCTCGCTTAACCAACAGTTTAAAGAGAGGATCGAAGGTGAAATCGACAAAAGCCTTTTCTCGCTTAACCAACAGTTTAAAGAGAGGATCGAAGGTGAAATCGACAAAAGCCTTTTCTCGCTTAACCAACAGTTTAAAGAGAGGATCGAAGGTGAAATCGACAAAAGCCTTTTCTTGAAAGCAATTAAAGAAGCTTGAAGATGAAATCGGTTGTGCATTTCCGTTAAAATTAAATAACCATCGATATTATCTGAAAATATTTACACATACAATATTAATTCCAGGTTTGGGTTATGAAACTGCACTTGCATTAGCATCTCGTGGATGTAGAGTTATCATAGCCAGCAGAAGCAGCGACGACAAAGTCAAGGAGGATATAATCAGGAAGACTAATAATCCGAATATAATAACGAAACATTTAGATTTGAGTTCCTTTAAGTCCGTGAGAAAATTTGCTGCCGATATCAATGGAAGTGAAGTGAGGCTGGACATACTCATCAATAATGCGGGAATCGGTGGTTCGGTATCTGGGAATACCGAAGATGGTATTGATAAAACCATGCAGGTTAACCATTTTGGGCCTTTCTTATTAACACATCTTCTATTAGGTAATTGGTGTAAAGAAATCTATTCTTATTGTGTTATAATCTGACAAGTATTAACGTGTTCGTTTATGACAACACGCTGCACTATGAGTCTTGAGCGACTCAGCGCTAAGTAGTAGAATGGCGTACAACGCCATCCTGTGGTCCCCTGGGTAAAACACGTCTTAAATAAAACTTCCTATTATTTTGAAACGTGTTTATGCAGAAGTTTGTATTTCTACAATACTCAGGAAGCATCAGATATAAAAATCAATTATTTTTAATGGCCAAGCAACTGATCCGTCACCTACACAAACAGGGAAACGTTCTTAATTTTTACTCTCATTCCGGAATCAAGCTCCGGATTTTACTTTCATCTGTGATCTTAGATCTCAATCTGTAAATTTTGACCTGAATACAAGAAAATTATTTAAAAATTAGTGGTATTTCGGGAACATTTTAAAAATTGAACAAGAACATAATATATTTATAGAAATTCTGTTAACACATTGGAAGTACCTCAAAATACTTATGAGCTTTGAGAGCAGAACTGACGAAATTAGTGATACATGCATGTGCATGTGTGTAAATAAAATTAATAAGTAGCTTTTTCAACTGTTCTTCTAAATATCTCGTGAACGAAAGCAGTTTGAAAGCAGGCAATTTAAACGGCGAATCTTACTTGAATTTGATGCGAAATGAGGTGGTGCCTGCCATTTCCGGCCTGTACCCTCGAAATTTGGTAAATGTTTGGTACCAACATGACGGAGCTGCTCCTCATTACGCTGTGAGAGTGAGAATTTTTGAACCAATCATTTGGATATCAAGAGTTTTTTTGAATAATTTCTGTTCAAAAATCATAAAATTAGGCAAAAATTGGGCGCTTTAGACGAAATGTTCAACTGTAACCCTTTTCCCACCGCCGTTAGGGGTGAAGGATTGCGTGTAGGATTGTTGTGAATATTTTCTGAATAATAATAAAAAAAATTAAGCAAAATTGGACTCGTGGAATGAATTTTTAAACGATAATTCTTCTTCTACCCTCCGGTAAGGGGTGGGGGTGAGCGGTAGGGTTGGGGTTTTGAGTTTCTTATAAACAGTTTTCGGTCGAGAATCCAAAACTGCAAAAAAATGGGGGGGTCCCATTTAAGTTTACGAAGTTACCCCACCCCAAATCGTCGAAGGTATTTAAAAATCATAATGTAAAGGGTTGGGCAAGATTTCGATAACTTTGGCGGCTTAATTTAACGTCGCTTTCTAGTAGTACTTTTCATGTTGAATAAAAAATGATTACTTAATGAAAAACCTTTCGTTGAAGGGTTTGAAAAGCTCTCTATATAAGTGGTTTTTGCATAGAAAATTTCAAGGTCATACTAATGTTGCCTTGTAATGCACCACTTAACACCCTGCAACTTTTATATAGAACCTTTTTACCGAAAATGGGTACTATTTGGAAAAAGTGCCTGAAACGATCCTATACATAAAAAATCCAAGGAACGGTTGAGATCGAGTCATTTTCTCGTTACTACTACAGACGAAAATAAAAACCGGAGTTTGATTCCAAAATCAGAGTAACAGTTGGGAATATTCTCTTGTAATTAACGTTTTAAACCTGTTCTGCTAAAGACTTCTAAAAATAAGGCATTCAAATTTAAGCTCCTTTGTTTCAAACATGATTAATTACTACCATATTTTATTAATAATTATTATTATATCAAAAATTATACTTTAAGAAGACTTTGCTAAGAGATGGCTATGAATACCGCAAAAACATGACATGTATACTATTTAACTATTTTTTAGATTTATTAAAGAAATCTGCACCCAGTCGGATATTATTTGTGAGTTCGATACTTGCGTTCACCCATAACTTTCGCGCAATCGATGAATTAGCGAATCCTTGTAAGCCCGGGGAGAAAATAACGAATCCACTCAAAATTCTATCTGTCTACTCAAACAGCAAACTGTGCAACATCATTGCTGGCCAGGAATTTGCAAAACGTTTGGAAAGGTTTGGGGTGACTTCGAATTCGCTGCACCCCGGCATTGTCGCAACTGATATCTTCAGAAAAACAATTCATTCGAAAGTGATCATTAAACTGGGGAATTTGATGCTTGGATTTTTCTTAAAGGTAACGTATAATTTGCTTTGATTGATAACTCAAACCAGAATGTATCTTATCGATAGACAATAATTTTTTTTGTTTCATTACTTGTTGCGGCATCTCGGATGCTAATTAATTTAAATTAGGAACATTTATATACAGGGTGTCCCAGAAGTCGACGTCAAGCCAAAATCTTTTAACAGACTAAGTCATGAAAGTTATCAGAAAAATATTTTAAAAAATCCAAATAATGTATTTAAAAAATTATGGCCATTTAAAAAAAACGAGAAAATCTACAGCCTGTGACGGTCTTTTCACTCCTGTTACTACAAATATCATCTTTTTTATAATATTTTTTTTTTGTTATGTAATCTCGAACACTTCGTCTTTAAACTCTAGCCCACAATGTATGGTCAACTGCTCCAGCTAAGAAGTAAATGTAATTTATTGCCCATCCAAAGATTCAAAATTAATACTTTGTCCAGTTTCAACTGACCATGCTGAAAAAAACATGAACATCTTTTGTAATTTTAATTGATTTTAAACATTTGTTACGCTTGTAATAAATCAAAGACCATCACAGGCTGTAGATTTTCTCGTTTTTTTTTAATGGCCATAATTTTTTAAATACATTATTTGGATTTTTTTTTATATTTTTCTGATAACTCTCATGACTTAGTCTGTTAAAATATTTCGGCTTGACGTCGACTTCTGGGACACCCTGTATGTTTGCTTATTATTAAAAAGGAATAAATGATTTTTACTTTTACAAAATTTTGTTTTCAAAATTATTATAAATATTTTTCTCGTTTAAATTGTATGGGTGAAAGAAAGAAAGACAATACATTTATTGAGACACTTTTACAAATGACCTCAACGGGTAATTGACCAGAAGTCTTCAAGCCTTCTTTATTGAGAAAGAGACAATATATTTATTGAGACACTTTTACAAATGACCTCAACAGGCAATTGACCAGAGGTCTTTCAGCCTTCGGTACAGGATTATTTTTGGAGTCAAAAAGATCGGTTTAACATTTTTGAGGAACATGAAAACTGTATTTTGAAAATAAGCTATCAATAATGATGGTTTTAATTATGGAACTTAAAAAATCTTGTTTTCAGAGTGTACACGAAGGAACTCAAACGACTATTCATCTGGCGGTATCAAATGAAGTAAAAGACGTAACGGGAAAATATTTTGTGGATTGTATTCCATTTGTAAAACCGAGAGCAGCTTATAATGAAGAGTTATGTGATCAAATATGGCAACTTAGTGAAAAGGTTGTAAATTTAGAGTGCAAGGAAAGGGCTGTAGCGTAAGTGATAAAGAACATTTATTCAATTAAACAATTTAAAGTGTAAATATTCAAATTATATATGGTAACTGTAAACCTTCAAGCCAAATAAAAGTGATTTCCTAAGGGTTCCCTGATTATAAAAGTTTGGGAACCGAAGATCTAGGAAGTCGGAAGAAAGAAATGGTAGTGTCTCTGCTAAATTATTTTGAAAGGGAACGAGAGCTCCTTACTCCTTAATTCCATTTACTACTGCAAGAGACGGATAAAATGACGGATAAATGCATGTTAGAAATACCTAATTAACTTTTTTTTGCTGCAGCGTCAAATATTAGTTGGAAACAATGAACAAAATTGGGAGCAGAAGTAATTGGGGTATGGTACCAAAAAATCCAATGAAGATGGTTATGGAAAAGATATATTATACTCATAACTCTTGTTCATTACATGTTAAATACAACTCATAGGTTAGTAATTTTGGTAGAATCTGGCGACCTCTTGTGGACGAATTTCGAACTAATAAAAGTCCAAACCGTTGTATTTCTTAATTTCAAGCGGATCAGCAAAAATTGGTGCATTCGCTTGGATTAGGGTTAAGCTAAGGTCCTCCCTCCCCCCGTGGACCGGTTATTCATTTTATCCGCGATAGCTTATTTTCATTTGCTCTTTCGTTGCTTTGTCGTTGTGGCCCTCTGGTGTGGAAAATGTTCCCACAAGGCTAGATTCTACACTTGTAGCTTTTCTGATGCATTTCATATGCTAGAAATTATTTTATTTTAAATATTAGCAAAGGAACGAACACAATATGGCCGATCTCATAGTTCAGATTTTATTTCGTGACTTTGCCACGTCACAAAAAACTATTTTTTTATTAGGATTGTCCCGAGGATATAGATTCATATTTGGTGCCACAGAGAGGAGGACAAGATTTAACATTTGCCTTCTCCATGGAAATTATTCTGTATCCACTCTTCTTATCTCTATTATTAGGATGATCTTATTACTAGGATATTAATTATAAAAATTATTATTATTATGAATATTCTGTAATAGGTCGCCAGTTTTGACCATACTGTTTGTTTACCCTTATCTCATGAAAAATCCTGCGGGCGCTCATCAGATATCAACAATCAAGAAAACAACAATAAAAAACTTCCTAATACGCTGCTAATAAAATAAATGTAATATTAAAATTAATAATAATCCACATGACATAGCATCGCCAATAAAGCGTATTACACATCATTTATTCGAAAGGAAATCGGCCATGGAGAACTTGGAGAAATACCGATTTCTACCGAAGAAAAAAAAATACGATGATAAATACGAATCCGACTGATATCTGCCAATTCGTCCTGCCAGCGCCAGCTAAACGTGATACCTACTCGGCAGATTGAGATTTTTTTTATATATATATATATATATGTAGTAGGCCCGACAAAAGAGAGTGAATATCTAGAATGTCTTCCAGCTGATTTATCACGGGAAAAAACGACAGTATTCGCCGATAAGCAGGGATTTAATTTCGTGAGGTCGCCGATATTGATTTTTATAAAACGCACCGTTGAACATTGTTTACTTTACCTGTTACGACCATCATAAATCTTGATTTATTGTTTTGAAAATAATTGCCCGAAGGAAGGGTGAAATTTATTTAAATTAGCAATCGTCATAAATTAATATAAATTGTTGCTGAATTCCCCACCTATTTAAGAATGACTAATGAGAATATTAATTCTGTGCATTTATATCCTTTATACCGGCTTTGGCGAGTTTTAAGTTTAATAGCTTTTATTTGCATTGTTTATCGCTTTCAATAAGTTTGCAACTGTAGCTAAGCACAAATATAAATAATAATTTTGTTGCTCTTTGTAACAATTTTCATCTCTGATAAAATATATCCATCAAATATTACTTAACCCTTTGGCCTACAACCATGAGTACTCCTCGTGTTTAAATGTTCGGGCCAAACACAACGACCACGAGCATATCTCGTGGCGCGCCGCTTGGGCCAATCAATTCGACCACGAGCTCAACTCGTGGCGCGCCGCTTGGGCCAATCAAATCGAGTACGAGCTCAACTCCTGGCGCAGCACTTGCGTTAGTAGTGATGCACAATGAATGCATTTTCTTGCGAAACAGAATTTTACGTTTTCAGTTGTGCCATGAAAAAGCATGAATTTGTGCGCATACACCAGGCGTGCCTTAGTCGGACTGGTTTCTGCTGCTGTATTCGGACGTAAGGAAAGTAGGCCAACTTCAACGGTTGCCGTCATTGCATAATCATTCGGGTGGGAGTGAATAATTACTTGAAATAAGATTATTGTCAATTATTGCTTAGTAATACCAACCGCACAGGTGGTAATTTTGAAAATTTTATGGTTACCTTGTAACTTTCTGAGAAGTAAATGTAATGAGGGAAAAATGATCATTAATTTTTACCTAATTTCAGAAATGAATTCCTTGACATTTTTTTTTTACATAAACAAGATATATATAATATGTACGAGGACGTAAACAGATAAGAGATTATAATAGGAAAATGTGTAATAACCTGAAATCATACGCCCCAGAAAAGTTCAATTGTTCGATCAACTCATTAGAAAAAAAAATAATACGATACATCATTGAACACGTTTTGAGGGAGGTGGGGGGGGGGTTCTCCTAACAATTGTTTTTAAATTTCCATTCACTTTAAGAACGCGAAATTTCAGAAATTGACAATGTTCGGTTCTAATGGAATTATCTCAAAATCTGAAGATGGGGTGTTTCAAGATTTTTCCGCCATCTTGAAGATTAATCTATGTCAAGTAAATTTGGAAAGTTTTAAAGTAGCAACAATTGTTTTTCATTTTTTTTTTCGTCAACTTTAAGAACGCAAAATTTCAGCAATTGACTCTGTTCAGTTTGAATCGAATTATTTCAAAATGTTGAGATGGGGCATATCAAGATTTTTACGCTATCTTGAAGATTGATCAATTTTGAGTAAATTTTAAAAGTTTTAAAGTCACAACAATTGTTTTTCAATTTTTTTAGTCAACTTTAAAAACGCGAAATTTCACAAATTTGGTCTTTTCTGTTTAAATGAAATTATTTCAAAATCTAGAGTTGGTGCGTTTCGAGATTTTTACGCTATCTTGAAGATTGATCTATTTTAAGTAAATTTGGAAAGTTTTATAGTCGTAACAATTGTTTTTATATTTTTTTAGTCAACTTTAAAAACGCGAAATTTCATAAATTGACTCTTTTTGGTTCAAATGGAATTATTTCGAAATCTAGAGATGGAGCGTTTCGAGATTTTCACGCTATCTTGAAGATTGATCTATTTTAATTAAATTTGGAAAGTTTTAAAGTCGTAACAATTGTTTTTCAATTTTTTTTAGACAACTTTAAAAACGCGAAATTTCATAAATTGTCTCTTTTCTGTTCAAATGGAATTATTTCAAAATCTAGAGTTGGTGCGTTTCGAGATTTTTACGCTATCTTGAAGATTGATCTATTTTAAGTAAATTTGGAAAGTTTTAAAGTCGTAACAATTGTTTTTATATTTTTTCTAGTCAACTTTAAAAACGCGAAATTTCACAAATTGAGTCTTTTCGGTTCAAATGGAATTATTTCAAAATCTAGAGATGGAGCGTTTCGAGATTTTCACGCTATCTTGAAGATTGATCTATTTTAAGTAAATTTGGAAAGTTTTAAAGTAGCAACAATTGTTTTTCATTTTTTTTTCGTCAACTTTAAGAACGCAAAATTTCAGCAATTGACACTGTTCAGTTTGAATCGAATTATTGCAAAATGTTGAGATGGGGCATATCGAGATTTTTACGCTATCTTGAAGATTGATCAATTTTGAATAAATTTTAAAAGTTTTAAAGTCACAACAATTGTTTTTCAATTTTTTTAGTCAACTTTAAAAACGCAAAATTTCATAAATTGACTCTTTTTGGTTCAAATGGAATTATTTTGAAATCTAGAGTTGGGGCGTTTTGAGATTTTTACGCTGTCTTGAAGATTGATCTATTTTAAGTAAATTTGGAAAGTTTTAAAGTCGTAACAATGGTTTTTCAATTTTTTTAGTCAACTTTAAAAACGCGAAATTTCACAAATTTAGTCTTTTCTGTTTAAATGAAATTATTTCAAAATCTAGAGTTGGTGCGTTTCGAGATTTTTACGCTATCTTGAAGATTGATCAATTTTGAATACATTTTAAAAGTTTTAAAGTCACAACAATTGTTTTTCAATTTTTAAAAACTTTAAAAACGCAAAATTTCATAAATTGACTCTTTTTGGTTCAAATGGAATTATTTTGAAATCTAGAGTTGGGGCGTTTTGAGATTTTTACGCTATCTTGAAGATTGATCTATTTTAAGCAAATTTGGAAAGTTTTAAAGTCGTAACAATGGTTTTTCAATTTTTTTAGTCAACTTTAAAAACGCGAAATTTCACAAATTTAGTCTTTTCTGTTTAAATGAAATTATTTCAAAATCTAGAGTTGGTGCGTTTCGAGATTTTTACGCTATCTTGAAGATTGATCAATTTTGAATAAATTTTAAAAGTTTTAAAGTCACAACAATTGTTTTTCAATTTTTAAAAACTTAAAAAACGCAAAATTTCATAAATTGACTCTTTTTGGTTCAAATGGAATTATTTTGAAATCTAGAGTTGGGGCGTTTTGAGATTTTTACGCTATCTTGAAGATTGATCTATTTTAAGTAAATTTGGAAAGTTTTAAAGTCGTAACAATGGTTTTTCAATTTTTTTAGTCAACTTTAAAAACGCGAAATTTCACAAATTTAGTCTTTTCTGTTTAAATGAAATTATTTCAAAATCTAGAGTTGGTGCGTTTCGAGATTTTTACGCTATCTTGAAGATTGATCTATTTCAAGTAAATTTGGAAAGTTTTAAAGTAGCAACAATTGTTTTTCATTTTATTTTCGTCAACTTTAAGAACGCAAAATTTCAGCAATTGACTCTGTTCAGTTTGAATCGAATTATTTCAAAATGTTGAGATGGGGCATATCGAGATTTTTACGCTATCTTGAAGATTGATCTATTTAAAGTAAATTTGAAAAGTTTTAAAGTCGTAACAATTGTTTTTATATTTTTTCTAGTCAACTTTAAAAACGCGAAATTTCACAAATTGAGTCTTTTCGGTTCAAATGGAATTATTTCAAAATCTAGAGATGGTGCGTTTCGATATTTTTACGCTATCTTGAAGATTGATCTATTTTAAGTAAATTTGGAAAGTTTTAAAATCATAACAATGGTTTTTCAATTTTTTTTGTCAACTTTAAAAACGCGAAATTTCATAAATTGTCTCTTTTCTGTTCAAATGGAATTATTTCAAAATCTAGAGTTGGTGCGTTTCGAGATTTTTACGCTATCTTGAAGATTGATCTATTTTAAGTAAATTTGGAAAGTTTTAAAGTAGTAACAATTGTTTTTATATTTTTTCTAGTCAACTTTAAGAACGCGAAATTTCACAAATTGAGTCTTTTCGGTTCAAATGGAATTATTTCAAAATCTAGAGATGGAGCCTTTCGAGATTTTCACGCTATCTTGAAGATTGAACTATTTTAAGTAAATTTGGAAAGTTTTAAAGTCGTAACAATAGTTTTTCAATTTTTTTTAGTTAGCGAAATTTCATAAATTGAGGTTTAAAAATGATTTTTTTTTTTCACTAGAAATGAAAATTACCTACAAAATTTTGGTATTGTAAAAACGCAGGTCTGAATATGTTTCAACACGTTTCAACACCTTGAGTAATTCGATATCTTGCAACGTTGCTGTTTTGTTGGGAAACCGGGAGCTATTTTTTCACGATAGTTGAACTTTATAAGGTGGTTGGTACACCCGTAAAGCTTTAACATGAAATTTACGCCCGCAATTTTTTTAATTTCTTGCCACCGTTCTAAACTTAAAGCTCTGCGGCATTGCCGTTGTAGAGTGAAACTGTAGAACTTCCAAACTCCGCTGTTGACATGCGGATTCTCCAGATTTAAATTTCTCGCTGTTCAATCCCCCAGATTTTGACTTTTGGCAGCCATTTTGAATTTAAATTCCCACAGATTTAAATTTCCTGCCACTAAATTCTCCTAGATTTAAATTTCCCGCCACTGAAATCCCCCATATTTTTAGGTTGGCAACTCTTTTGCGTATGGTCAAGGTCTTGGGAGTGGGATTGGCCCTGAACCCGCTGTTCCCTTCTACTGGCATTCAAAGAGCTTTAGACGAAGAAGTACTTAAACGCGATCATCGGGTGTTCCGAAAGCTATAAAAATTCTTTTAGCCACAGTTTTAATCGATAAATCCATAAAAGAACATTAAGAGATGAAAGGAATGTACGAGTACATCAGTAAATGGAAAATATATCCACTAGATGGCATCCCTTGGGGACTACTTCGAGGTGTCCTTACTTTTTAAGGGGAAGCGCTGTTGACAAATAGATTAAGAAAATTACTGCCTCACTAACGCTTCCACCCGCCGACTAATTAATAACTGCCGATTAATTTTCAATTGCTAAACAGCTTCGCAAATATTTGTGCACAAATGTTGAGAAAACTTTCGAAATTCCTGCAGATGCATATGGTGCGCGTATCGATTGTTCCCGATTTAATGGAGAATTTACGGTGTACAAAGTGGCTTTGGAAACTCCGGGAAAATCTCGTAAGCATTTCCAAGCCGCCGTTACTTTTAAATCGAAATTTGCTCGAAGTATAAAAGCAAATTTCAGCACCTTTTGAAAGAACGCTCACCGTTTGTAATTTCGGTCACGGATGGAGTCGTCCCATAAAATCACGAGCGCCGCGTCACATTTTTATGTGATTGCGATTATAAATCAACTGCATATATGACATATATATATATATATATATATATATAGTAAAAGAAAATCGAAGAAAAATCCTCGTTTTAGGGAATCCGACCAAAAGGGGTGGTTAATAAATCATCTATTTATCATAAAACCGAGCTTTCGCCAATGTTTATTAACTTCTTCAGGGATAACGATGGAAGATGTGAAAAATAAACCATTGAACATAAGGGATTAATAAAATGGCTCGATGAAATAATAGTCAAACATATTAAAACTTGTTAAAAACGTTGATGTCGCAAGATTAAAATTTACAAACACACATCGCCGGACATATTTGTTCAAGGCAATGACATATATATATATATATATATATATATATATATATATATATATATATATATATATAGAGTGTCTGGGATAAGGGGCGAACATAGGAATTTAACATGTAAAATTAAATATGTGCTCCCCTATTCATTTTAGAGAAAAATCGTAGAAGAATATATTTTAGAGAATTAAAAATTGTAAATGTATCATCCATTTAATTTACATTTCTACAGGAATACACCTCAGAAATCATAAAAATAAGTTGAACAATGTACCATTTAATAAAAACCCTTACCATGATTTTAAAAATAATTTTGATATCAATTCACGCATTGTATTTTGGCTTTTGCGAACCAGTTTACCGAAATATTATTTTTGAATACAATATCGTCTTATGTATACGATTTATTCTGTAATACTTACTAATTATAAGTTGTTGTTAACATCCTTTATAACGCACCCTTTACTTACAATTAAGTACTATCCGGTTTGTTATTATTATTACAATAGTACAATACCCTCAATGAACAGGTTGTCGCATTATGGGGGGTTAATTTTATTGAAGTTTCTAACAAAGACGTAATAGATGTATAATTTATAATATGTCTCCCGTTTAAAATTTAATTGCGTGCGTTATTCGAATATATTACTTCATTCCGTCGGCGCTCACTCGAGGGGGTGGGAATTAAATTTGTTTCTAATTATCTCGCCGGTGCATAGTCTAGCTTCAATTTCATTAAATATCACTTAAAACTACAACGAAATGAAAACGAGATCAAAGTACTTACCCCCGGAAAGACTTGAACGGCAGTCTTCGGTCCTAAATTGATTGTCCGTCCATCAGCCCTTATTAAGAAGTTCAAACCCCTTGCGCCGGGCTCGCCACCTACGAAAGTTATAAAATAGAGCATCAAGATATTTTTCGATGAAATTTTGAATCTTGGGTGATTATTATTATCGCTTCAGTCTCATTAAATAACGAGAGTTAAATTAGCACTTTCTAATAGGTAGGCTGTGTAAAAGATCGACGTCTTGTGAAGTGAACTGAATTTTTTTAGGATTCATCCCTGCGTTTCATATTAATTTTTAGTTTTATGCACTCCAGTTCGTCATTAAAAAAAAATACATTTTAAAAAATTCATAACTCAGCTGAAAATTGCTGCACATTTAAAAACCAAAATTATTTTAAAAGATCGACGTTTTGTAAGGTAATTTGAATCTTTGTAGAATTTTTTTCCAGCGTTTCATATGAATTTTTAATTTTTTGCGCTGGAGAGTTCGTCATTGAAAAAAATACGTTTTCAAAAATTTGTAACTCAACTGAAATGTGCTGCACATTCAAAAACAAAAACTATTTTGAAACATCCACGTCTTGTGAAGTGATTTGAATTTTTGTAGAATTTTTTGCCCGCGTTTCATATCAATTTTTAATTTTTTGTGCTCGAGAGTTCGTCATTAAAAAAAATACATTTTCAAAAATTCATAACTCGACTGAAAATTGCTACACATTCAAAAACCAAAATTACTTTAAAAGATCGACGTCTTGTGAAGTGAACTGAATTTTTGTGGGATTTTATCACTGCGTTTCATATTAATTTTTAATTTTTTGCGCTCGAGAGTTCGTCATTGAAAAAAATACATTTAAAATATTCATAACTCAACTGAAAATTGTTTCACATTCAAAAACCAAAATTATTTTGAAAGATCGACGTATTGTGAAGTGATTTGAATTTTTGTAGAATTTGTTCCCCGCGTTTCATATTAATTTTTATTTTTTTGTGCTCAAGAGTTCGACATTGAAAAAAATACATTTTAAAAAATTCATAACTCAACTGAAAATTGCTGCACATTCAAAAACCAGAATTATTTTGAAAGATCGACGTCTTGTGAAGTGATTTGAATTTTTGTAGAATTTTTTTCCCGCGTTTCATATTAATTTTTTGCAGTGTTCGTCGTTGAAGAAAAAAATACATTTTAAAAAATTCATATCTCAACTGAATATTGTTGCACATTCAAAAACCAAAATTATTTTTAAATATCGACGTTTTGTGAAGTAATATAACATGTGACAATTTGCGGTCTTATTTAAAAACAGTTTTAATTTTCCTTTTCTAAAATCTCCGTCGGTTAAAATCTGTTTTGTCGTTAGCCGTACTACGTACGGAATTGCTTTTTGGTGGAACAAGTTAACTCAAGAAGTTCTTATCACGTTTTACTATCGCTGTATGCACATATGTTCAAATGTGGTTGAGTTGCCGGGTTCATATTACTTGCATGAAAACTTTACGTTTTCCTGCAATTCCACTGAAATGCTCCTTTCTGCATAATATGTATATGACTTTTCAAGTTTTCGCTGGAAATAATTTGAATATTTTACATGATCGTAAAGATTAAATTTTATTTTCAATTTAGTTCCCACTATGATAAATAAAATATTTAATTTTTTTTCTAGAAACAGCTTACATATACATATACAGAGTGTAGATCAGTGTTTCTCAACCTTTTTGAATCAAACGACCACTTTGTCAGGTCCTCTTGTTAATTCGACCACTTTAATTTTTAACAGCTTAAAAATTTGAAAGGAACGAAATAAAACAACATTTAGTAGGTATATATTATTTGCAGATAGATGCACCATAAACGAAATTTTAAGTTTTAATAAGAACTTTTAAAGTAATAAAAAAATTGTATCTTAAATCAGCGCAAATTGACGATATTTCAAGTTTTTCACGCCCAAAGACAAGAAAATCGCGCTTTCAATTTCTTAAATTTCCCGAGTTGTTAAACGTGCTTTTTAATTTTAATAATTTATACGTTGAACTGTAATAAATTTAGTGTGTTTCAGAAATATTCATGACGAGTCACGTACAACTGTCAAAATCGGAAGATTCAAACGGCAACAAAATTCCGTTTCTGATTTTTTTAAATTGCTGAAGTGTTGAGCGGGTTTTTGATTATCATGATTTATATGCTAAATTGAAGAGAATATGGTTTATTTTAAAAAATGTTAAGAAATATTCATGTCAAGTTAACGAAAATTATCAAAATTCGAAATACGAAATACAAAATAGAAAAAAATGTTAAATGTATTTCAAAATCCTATTTGGCATAAGATTTGCACAAAGCCAAAAAAAATATAGACAAATAGTGTTCTGAATGAGCTCCTAGACTTGAAAAAAAAAATTGAATAAAAATTTTATGCAGTCTTATTTTAGGTATTTCCAGTCGATTTGAGCACCATTTTCGACAAAAGTCATTTTGCGTATCTCCGTTCCTGAAAGTCCCACAAAAAAAATTTATTGACAAATAATGTTCAGAATGAATGATTTAGAAAAATATAAATAATATATACAACGTGTCCACGTAAGTATGCAACATATGGGAAACTTTTTTATTATTAATCTCTCAGAAAATTTTATTATTTATAAAAGTTTTCCATATGTTGCATACTTACGTGGACACGTTGTATAATAATTTTTAAATCAAAATTTTATGTAGGTAGTCTTATTTTAGGTATTTCCAGTCGATTTAAGCACCATTTACGACAAAAGTCATGTTCATGTTCAGAGCTCTTAGACTTGAAAAAAAAAGAAACAAATTTCTAGAGAATTTTTTTTTCTGTAGACTACATTTCCAGTTGATTTAAGCACGATTTACGACAAAAGTCATTTTGTGCATCTCCGTGCCTGAAGGTACCACAAAAAAATTTATTAACAAATAGTGTTCAGAATGAATGAAAAACAGAAAACATTTTTGAAGTAAATTTTTATAAAGTCTTATTTTAGGTATTTTCAGTCGATTTCAGCATCATTTACGACAAAATTCATTAGGTGTATCTGTTCCTGGATGTCTCACACAAAATTTCTATAGACAAATAGTGTTCAGAATGAGCTCTTAGACTTGAAAAAAAAAACAGAAAAAAATTTCTAGAGAAAAATAAAAAATTTGATGTAGTCTTATTTGAGGCATTTCCAGTCGATTTAAGCACTATTTACGACAAAAGCCATTTTGCGTATCTCCGTGCCTGAAGGTGCCATACAAAAAATTAATAACAAATAGTGTTCAGAATGAATGACTTAAAAAATCAGAAAAAAATTTTGAAGAAAAATTTTATATAGTCTTATTTTAGGTATTTCCAGTTAATTTAAGCACCATTTACGATAAAAGTCATTAGGTGTATCTTCGTTCCTGGAAGTCTCACACAAAATTTTTACAGACAAATAGTGTTCAGAATGAGCTCTTGGACTTGAAAAAAAAATTCTGGAGAATTTTTTTTTTTATGTAGTCTTATTTGAGGCATTTGCAGTCGATTTAAGCACTATTTACGACAAAAGTCATTTTGCGTATCTCCATGCCTGGAGGTGCCACAAAAAAAATATTGACAAATAGTGTTCAGAATGAATGACTTAAAAAAGAAAGAAAAAATTTGTAAGAAAAATTTTATATAGTCTTATTTCAGGAATTCCCAGTCGATTTAAGCACCATTTACGACAAAGCCATTAGGTGTATTTCCATTCCTGGAAGTCCCACACAAAATTTCTATAGACAAATAGTGTTCAGAATGAGCTCTTGGACTTGAAAAAAACATTTCTAGAGAATTTTTTTATGTAGTCTTATTTGAGGCATTTCGAGTCGATTTAAGCTATATTTACGACAAAAGTCATCCTGCGTATCTCCGTTCGCGGAAGTCCCACAAAAAAAAAATGTATTGACAAATAATAAGTTCAGAATGAATGATTTAAAAAAACAGAAAAAAAAATTTGAATAAAAATTTTATGTAGTCTTATTTTAGGTATTTCTAGTCGATTTGAGCACCATTTACGACAAAAGTCTTGTTCATGTTTAGAATGAGCTCTTCGATTTGAAAAAAAAAACTGAAAAATTTTTCTAGAGAAAAATCATTTGTACTACTATTTTATTTGAAGCATTTCCAGTCGATTTAAGCACTATTTACGAAAAAAGTAATTTTGCGTATCTCCGTGCCTGAAGGTGCCACAAAAAATTTATTAACAAATAGTGTTCCGAATGAATGACTGAATGAATGAAAAAAACAGAAAAAAATTTTGAAGAAAATTTTTATATAGTCTTATTTTAGGTATTTCCAGTTGATTTAAGCACCATTTACGACTAAAGTCATTAGGTGTATCTCCGTGCCTGGAAGTCCCACAAAACATTTTTATAGACAAATAGTATTCAGAATGAGCTCTTGGACATGAAAAAAATTGAAAAAAAAATTGAAGAAAAATTTCGTATCTCCGTTCCTGGAAGTCCCACAAGAAAAATTAGACAAATAGTGCTCAGAATGAGCTCCTAGACTTGAAAAAAAACAGAAACAATTTTCTGAAGAAATCTTTTCCTCGTTTCAAATTTGAATGTAATGGCATTGCGCGTGTATAATGTTAGGTAGGCAACCATTAAACATTTTTAATTGATATTTAATCTCTCGCATTCGGAGAAAAATTCAATGTTCACCTCAGCACTAAACTTAGTAATAATTGAATAGTTTTTCGTGGCTGACAATTGCTGATAAATTCATTGCATCTAAAAGTGTTATCGTGTATTAATTTATTTCTGATACATAATCATTCGTGTAATTTCGATTATATTTCACCGTCGACAACAACTGGGGACCGGTTTAGACCTACATTAGTCTCACATCAGCACAGTACGGAGAAACCGAAATCGACTATGCCCTTATAAACCAATCAAGTAACCGTTAGGATTGAAAAACAATTAGCGCGACATCTATCGCCGATATACTGGGTGCTATAAAAATGGCGGATTAACTTAATGGTACATTGTCGAGGATTACTTCGAGAGTATGGAAAAAATAATGAAAAAAATCGGTATTGTATTTTTTCGAAAATCTGCTATCAGTAGATTTATTTGAATGCGAAAATCAATTATTTAACATTAAAATTATCGCATTTGAAAATACCAATTTTAAATGATATTGACGAGCATGAAAGTATGTATCTCTGAAAAATTTATTTGATGAGCTGGAGTGTAAATAATTAATGTTATGCAGATTTTAAGCAATGAAATAATTTACACTAAAGTCTTCACATCTTCGAAAAAATACAATACCGATTTTTTTCATTATTTTTCCCATACTCTCGAAGTAATCCACGACAACGTACCATAGAGTTAATCCGCCATTTTTACAGCACCTTGTATATATATATAAATAATTTCAGAACGTTTAACATTTTCGACGATAGATGTCGCCCTAATTGTTTTTCTATCCTAACGGTTACTTGATTGGTTTATACAAGAATATCGACTTGTTTAGCACCTCACCGAATATTCTACTCAAGCAACTTTTACAAATGATCAATGAATAGTTTACATTTAAATTTATTATTATTTTTTGGCCTGGGATGCACGTCCATGAGGCCAGCTCTATACTCGGCGCACCGAATAGGTGGTATGGTCAAGTTGCGTTTACCCCGCGTCCTCGTGATAGTTCATCGAGACGTTATGAAAAACCTGATTCACACAGCCTTGTCACATTTTAGTTCTGTGCCGGGAATATAAATCTTTCTAAGTATTTACCACTTCCTAATTAATTGTAATTGAAAAAGGCTGATTTAAGGATAGAACGTAATCAGTACATTTAAATAAGACAGAAAAATGAGAACACATTCGTGATAAAAAATTTCGGCTGCGTGACATACGCTTCACATGCGTTTGCGCTGACCAATCAGTGAACATCACGCGAAAATCACGCAAACCCATTATACCACCGATTCGGTGCGCCGAGTATAGAACCTTTAAGTTTAATTACGCGGAATATTTGTATTTTTGTACTTCCAATTTCTCGAGTTATTATCATGTAATTTTAATTATATTAAAATGTAATATTATCCTGAAGTCTTTTTGACTGTTTGATTATAAAGTTATTATTACTAATACCAATTTTACATTAATCAAATTACTACCCCCATTGCAATTTTCTTTACGAGTAATCACGAGTAAAAATCAATAAAGTAGATTAGTCCCAAATTGCATGTAAAAAGACTGTGTGGAGCTTTTGTAAATGCTTGTATCAATTACCTTGGAGGCCATAGGGCTGCAAGACACGCCTTTCCGTCAGGACGGACAAAGTAATGGGCGACCTAAAGAGTAATTCCCTTAGTATGCCATCTCCGCCGCGGTATTTCCCATTACCACCTGAACCCTGTCGTATCAAGAATTTACGGACGTGAACAGGATAACGCCTCTCCAGGATTTCGATGTCCGTTATCCTGGTATTAGTCATATGCGTGTGCACTCCAGAGCAGCCGTGCCAAGTCGGACCCTGGAAAATAATTGTTATTTATTGTCAATAAACGGAAGTATCGCGAGTAAATATAATATAAATGTCGTGTTATGATTGGTTATTAAAAAAAAAACAAGAAAAATGTTGATTGTATGATCCGAAAATAAAAAATGGTGATGTGGCCATCATGTTACTTTCTCCGACTTGATGGTATCATTTATATTTACGCTTTCGTGGTTTATTTTCAATTCAAACGAGGACTAAATTTTTTAGAACGTTATAAGAAAGAAATTCACCTAAACCATTTTAAAATGATTAAATCAATAGTTATAATAGACCCCGCAAAAGTCACCTAAAAGACTACTTTAATGAAACTCCAGTTACCATTAATGAAAGGGCTTGAAACTTTGAAATTCGCTTATCAAGTTAGAAAACTATCGAGTTTGTGATTCCGGTCGAGTCAGAATGAAACATAAAATCCGGGGGGACATTCAGTTGTTACCGATGTGCAACTTGCCGATCCGATTAAGTAAATTCAAATTAAATCGTAAAAACCCGGTCTGCGTACGCATTAACATCGGCACTATCATCCAATAAGATATAAATTGGAACGTTGAATTCGTTTTATCTGCATGACTAATTTAATTTCTGTTATTTGCATTGTGTGACTTGATGAATTACATAAATTCTTGTGTCTAGAATTGAGGGATAGGAATAAAAACGGTATAACTGCCGTCCATATTTTTTTTAAATGGTAATAAAAGTTGCATTACCGGCCTCAAATAATGCAGATTCTGGGTACATGTATTGCATGGATGCATTCATACTTCTAATGTTAAATTATATAAAACCTCAATATATTCAAGAAAATTCATGAAAACGAATTCTAGAAATAGGTCCACGCCTGCTAAATACTGCTGATATTAATGAATTTACGAATGAATTACTGCAAAAATTGTAAAGTGCTTAATTATAACCCAATTGAATTGGCATTTCGTTGAAATGGCGGTGCATTTAAAGAGATAAATTAGGTGGATAAAAGGGAAATTTATTAAAGCGATGAAAATGATATTGCACGGAATAAATTGCGAGGCTAATTTTATCAATTAACGGTTGGTATAGGTACCGACAGCCATTCATTCTAAATCGCGGCCATTTTTCATCTCCTCCCACCGGACCTATTGTTTCTTCTGAAATCTGATAATTGTACGTTTAAACTAATAAATTATCTGGCCTAGCCAACGCTCGGTGAATTACCACAATTTTATATTACGCCGCCGCGCTGAATAAAATCGATAACGTTTTGTTAATTGAATATTTTTAAAATATTGTTATATTGGCTATAAAACTTTTATTAGATAACATTGCAACCATGCATGCATATTTATTGATCTGTGAAGAGTGGTGAAATTAATAATATTTATAAAGAACGAGAACGGACTGTAGATTTTTCATTCATTCCTTTTACCAACGTCCTTATTCTAATTGGAATGCTATATTTTTTTTTATTGCAAATTTGGATGACACATGAAATTCTGTGAAAAAAAATTATTATGTAACATAACCTCAAAATTTAAGCGTTTTCGAAATATTTGATTGTGCTTTTTCATAATTCACTTTAAAAATACATATCTCCGAACAATACAAAATTGAAGGGATGTAATGTTGGCCATAAAAAGCCAATACCCGAAGGTACCCAGTGGTGATTTATTTTTGGAAAAATAAAATTAAGAGTGTTCAAAATTTCATACCACATTTAGTCAACTTTAAAGCATTAAATCTCGATTTTTTTAAATAGAACACCCTGTATGTTTTTACATATTCCGACGCAAAATTCAATTCTGCATTAATCTATACCAGCATTCCCTATGCCTATCTTTTTTCGTTTCCAAGATATTAACACGTTTGTAAGAACACGTCAATTTTCTGTGCAATAGAAAAACAATGGGAATGTAATTTATCAAGTGGGTCTTGAAATAAAATTTAAAAAAAAACAGTGTTGTTGATTTAAACAGTTGTTGAACCAGAACATCAAACGTATTTGATTTAATAGTGATGTGAAGAGAGATAATTACTCTAACAGCGATTTTTTGAATTTATTTTACATTCATGGTGAATGTCTACGGACTGTCGAATATTTAATGAAAGATCCCCATTTAACACCCTAGTCCATGCCTGATAGTAGCGGATGATGGTGGATTGATTTCGGTTCAAGCGATTTGCAATTTCTCTAAACGTAAAATCACCTTCGCGCAAACCAACAATACGACCTCTGTTGAATTTGCTTAATTGGCGGTAATTTCCACGTTGGAGCACTCTAGGCATCACAACCTCTAACTTAACCTCAAAACAATCGATCACAAACGACAGCAATAAGGAACTGAACGAAATCTCGCAAAACGAACAACTGATAAAATGGTTAGCAAAAACTCAAAGAACTGTCTGATAAGTCGTGATCACTTGATCCATATGAACGAAATTTTAATCAAGAGTTAAAGGTTTCTGGCAAGTTTGTTCAAAAAATTCCCACTCCTTCTAGGTGTTGCGATTTCCACGTCACTGGGTATATTTCCTCTTGAAAGCCATTGAACAGAAGAGCAAAACGAACACTTGATAAAATGGTTAGAAAAAACTCAAAGAACTGTCTGATAAGTCATAATCACGTGATCCATATGAACGAAATTTGAATCAATTGGTACCCAAGTTTGTTAAAAAAATTCCTGGTGGTAACACGTCATGATCAATTTTTTCTTTTCAAATTATGACAAATCCTTTTTACTTTTTCCCTTACGAAATACGAGAAAGTACTGTGATCGTGATTTTTTTTTCAAAAAATTTTTTTTACAGAAATATCCGTTTTGGGGTCCCTAGATGCCATTTCAACAATTTCTGGAAACAATTTTTTTGTGTCTGTGTGTGTGTGTGTGTGTCTGTCTGTCTGTGCGCACTGTATCTCAAAAACAATTGATATGAAACTTTGAACATTCGTCTTATTTGATAATCTGAAGAACTGAAAAGCTTTTGGTAAAATTTCGTACACCGGAAGTGGGCGTTTACCTTAACTGTTTTTGGTTTTTTGCCTGTATTTTCTTAAATATGAAAAATATCACAAAAACATTTAAACAAACTTTGAAGACAATAAAGAAATGAACATTGTTTGCTTGAAAACATTTTTCATATAATCATTTTTATTCGAGAAAAAAATTTATTATTTTTTTTAAATTTTTTGTTCATAATTATAAAACGATAATAGTTAGAGCAAATTTATATTAATAATAATTGCAGAAAATGCCAAAATGAACAACTTATAAAGAATAAGTTTTTTTTTCGAAATCCCTTTAGTTTTCGACTCATTTTTTCTTTCATAATTTTGACGTTTTAAACGTCAGTTTCATCCGAGTTTACACAACGCTCGAAGTACCTTTAAAATATGATTTAAATTGAAAATAAACAATGAAAGTGTAAATATAAATGATGATACCATCGGAGAAAGTAATATGATGGCCACATCACCATTTTTTACTTGCTCCATTACGAAGTATTGTGATCGTGATTTTTTTTCAAAATTTTTTTTTACGGAAATATCCGTTTTGGGGTACCTAGATGTCATTTCAATAATTTCTGGAAAAAACTTTTTTGTGTCTGTATGTGTGTGTGTGTGTGTTTCTGTGTGCGTGTCTGGGCGCGCTGTATCTCAAAAACTAATTAAGCAATTGATATGAAATTTTGAACATCAGTCTTATTTGATAATCTGAAGATTTGAAAAGCTTTTGGTAAAATATCGTACACCGGAAGTGGGCGTTTACCTTAACTGTTTTTTGTTTTTTGACAATATTTTCTTAAATATGAAAAATATTACAAAAACATTTAAACAAACTTTGAAGGCAACTGAACATCTTTTGCTTAAAAACATTTTTCATAAAATCATTTTTTTTTTCATTTTGGTTTATAATTATGAAACGATAATAGTTACAGCAAATATATGTTAATAATAATTGTAGAGAATGCTTAAATGAACAGCTTATAAAGAATAAGTTTTTTTCGAAATCTCTTTAGTTTTTCAGTTGTGAGTTTACACAACGCTCGATGTACATTTAAAATATGATTTCAATTGAAAATAAACCATGAAAACGCTAATGGCTATGATATCAAGTCGGAGAAAGTAACATGATGGACATCACCATTTTTTTTACTACCCACCATACTTTTAGCTCCATCTGTTGCAATTGACACAATTTAACCCTTAAATGCATGGTATTGCCATTTGGCAACACATGTATTTTCATGTATTTTCAGGCTCTACATTCACTGCAGGAACGTTTGGATGTTTTTTACGCATTTTACCCAAAAGGTATTTGTAAACGGTGCACGCCATTCATGCGTCGTAGATTTTTAACCGCAAATAATGCGCTTCGATTGGTGTCCATGCACACGTGCTCATAGTGTGATTATCAAAATACTGATTATCGCTGTTTTCATTAGAATTCGTACAACGAAAATTATTACCATCATACACCAAGGTATGTATATCAATAATGTACCATAATGCCATTCGTATTATTATATATAGTGTATCTAGAAGAATGTCATGCTTTGTAGCCGATTGTATACATTGCGCATTCACGATTATTTTATAGTAATTATCAACACTTTTTTTTATAATAAATGCTTAGTTTCTTATTTACATGTTATGGTTCAAATATGTTCAAATATCAAATATATTTTCGAGGATGGATAAAAACCTTTATCCGATCGAGAGCTAATCGAGAGCTACAAAGTTGGTGGGAAAATTTCACTGGCTTGGAGAGTGAAGACGAAAACAAGATATTCGAAGACGATGACAGTTTGAATGACCGTCCTTATGAACCTCCTTCAGATGACGATAATGAGGATCAAAAAGATTGTGGAATGACTTTAGAACCGCTTTTGTTCAAAGTTAGACCTCTCATCGATCACCTGACCAGTAAATTAAATAAAATACCTCCTGAGGAACATCTCTCAATTGATGAGCAAATGTGCTCTACTAAAGTCAGACATTACATGAAGCAATATCTGCCCATGAAACCCCATAAGTGGGGATTCAAATGATTTGTTTTGTCTGGAATATCTGGCTTCGCGTACATTTTTTGAATATACAGTGGCCAGAAAAATGATACGACTCGCGCTGCAGAGAAGCCTGATCTGCATGCTATATCAAATATTGGCCTCCATTCGTTGCCACGGTAGTTGGATGTGTCTTCCGTAGTATGGAAAGATAATAAATATGTAAATCTGATATCGTCATTTGCCGGAACACATCCCGAAACTATGGTGAAAAGATATGATCGAAAACAAAAAAAAGAACTGTTGATGTGAAATGTCCATTTGTAATACAAGAATACAATCGATAAATAGGAGGTGTCGATCTTCTGGATAGTTTTATGGGTCGTTACAAGATCAAAATGAAAAGTAGAAAGTGGTATATGAGATTTTTTATCATTTGCTTGATCTAACACTAGTGTATTCTTAGTTAGCATACAAACGAGTACATCAACAAAAAGAAACTTAATATTCTAAGATAGTTGAGCAAGCTAAATTCAGAGCTGAAGTAACCCATTGCCTCACGAAGACAAGCATATCTGTAACCCCGAAAAGGGGTAAACCATGTCCCAGCTCTGTTGAACAAGAACTACAGGCGAAGAAGAGGACTACACAACGTGTACCACCTCAAGATGTAAGGCAAGACAAATTTGGACATTGGGCGATACATGTAGATACCAAAATACTGTTTGCAAAGGATTCTCTTGTGTCAAATGCGAAAAATGTGGAGTCGGACTGTTTGAAGAATTTTCTCGTGAAATAACTACTAATACGTATTACGGAGTAACAGAATGCGCAATGTAGCCATTTGGCAACATATGATAATTTTGTAAAAAAAAAAATGCATTTGCAACAACTTCTCCCCGTGTTTGACTCGTGAGTGGGCAATAATCCCAGGAATTCTTCTTTGGGACCATCTGATGAAATATAGCGAGCAAAGAAGACAACTTGCGCAGTATCCTTTATGTCACAAGACTCATCGACCGCTATTGATATGGCTGGTGCTAATTTAACATCCTCAACTTATTGTTGGCGTACATTTAATGACATTTTTTTGTCCTGTCTATTACAGTTTTGGCAGACAACAGTAAGCTTTTGATTTTATTCATAATATCTGCTGTGTTGTTAAAATTCTGAAAAAGTGTGTCAGCCACAATTATAATGTACTCACCATCAGTAAATGGTTTTCCGTTTTTGGCGATTTCGTGACTCACGACAGAGCTTAGCATTATTTGCAGACTGCATCCAAAGACGAACTTGTCTTTTTAAAAACTTTCTGAAGTTCTTCAATTGTTTTCTTTCTTACAACGCCGAAGGGATAATTCTTTGCACATGCGGCATGTTTATTTTCGAAATGTCTCGCGACATTAGACTTTTTGTTGTTTGATAGTTTTTCATGGCAAATAAGACAAATTGGAAGACCAGCTGCATTAGGCACAAACGCAAACGATTCAGTCCATTCAGTTCGGAATTCACGATGTCGATCAGCTATTTTTCTTTGTTTTGTCTTCTAAGCCATTTTGAGGGGAGTTTCCGAATTATGTCCAAAAATGCACAATTTTGAACTATGCTCTGACTTGACTGCCAGACACAATAACTAAAAGAAACAACCGAGATCTGAGATAATATGTACGAGTCCCGCTGTCACTCTGAGTTATGAACTAGATGGCGGGGGTCGTAAGACTGCCGAAAAGGGACACATGTGGCTCGCCAGCCACACTTTGCCGATCCCTTTTATAGATCCCTATTTAAATTCTCTGATTTCTTCATAAAGATGACAATTTTCATATGAATATGAAGAAGTATTTAGTTTATTTAAAATACATCTTCAACAGTAAAAAAGGTTTACCAAAACACATTTTATTAAAATATGAAGAACATAATGAAATTTAAAAAAAACAACCTGGCATAATTTTTGGTTTGTACAAACAGAATGTCTCTCTCACACACACCCCTACACACACAGTCATTTTTCATAAGCATCATTGTAGCAATCCTACGAATAAGATGTTGGTATTTGTTATGTTCTATCGTCGTATATAGTTAAGTAAAATAAATATGAATTCGCGTAATGTTTATATTACAAGTACATTACACACATAATAAAAATGTAAACAGAAATAACGAGTTGTAAACAACATTTAAAGGGAGTTATACGTATCACCGCATGACGCTCTAATTCCACGTTAAATGGCATCCCAAATCTGGGGATTTATATGACGCTAATAAGTCGAGCTGACAAAAGAAATCCATAAGCACTCTTCAATTATCAATATTCGTAGCAGTTTCAATAACGTTTCATTAGTTAGTTCAATTGAGTTACTGGCATAATTGAGTGACTGACGGTGTTTGTACGTTGGGAACAAGGACTTACCGCCCCGCTGCCTCCGGCCACCGTTTCATAGTTTCCCCAAGTTTCGCAGCCGAATGTGATATTGTTCATGCATCCCTGAGAGGCGGCGCACACACGGAAGGCTTTCAGGACGACGTCCACGATTCGCTGGGACGTCAGGACGTTTCCGCCGACCACGGCGGCGTTATCGCTCGGATCTAGTATCGACCCCTTCGGCACAATTATTTTCACTGGTGCCAAACATCCCTGCAACATTCACATAACTCATGAACGCCCACTTAAAACGACAAATACAGATCACTACATAAAAATAACAACGGCACGAAAGAGCTATACGTCTCCGGATACGTGCTCGTTCCCCGTGTTCTCGGGATATCGATTGTGCTCAGTTTCGCAATAAATAAATAAATAAATAAAAACGGAAACATTACCTGGTTGAGGGGTACATCATGTCCCACCATACATCTCAGACAATATATTAGGGCCGATAAAGTTATTGCTCTCGGCGCGTTACAATTACCCCACACCTCCGGACCAGTTCCACTAAAACAAATAGGTCTGTATTACAAATTTGCAACATGAAATATAATCTAATCATTTTAAAATACGAAATTAAAAATGGTGATGTGGCCATCATGTTACTTTCTCCGACTTGATGGTATCATAGCCATTTATATTTACGCTTTTCTGGTTTATTTTCAATTGAAATCATATTTTAAATGTACATCGAGCGTTTTGTAGACTCGGATGAAACTGACGTTTAAAACGTCAAAATTATGAAAGATGGAAAAATTATACAAATTCAAAAACTCAGTTTACTCAAAAACTAACAGGATTTCGAAAAAAAAATTATTCTTTATAAGTTGTTCACTTTCGCATTCTCTACAATTATTATTCACATAAATTTGCTGTAACCATTATCGTTTCATAATTATAAACTAAAAATATAAAAAACAAAATAATTTTTTTTCTCGAATTAAAATGATTTTATGAAAAATATTTTCTTATAAAAGATGTTTATTTGTTTGTTGTCTTCAATATTTGTTTAAATGTTATTATGATATTTTTAATATTGAAGAAAATATTGGCAAAAAACAAATAACAGTTAAGGTAAACACCCACTTCCGGTGTTCGAAATTTTACCAAAAGCTTTTCAGTTCTTCGGATTATCAAATAAGACGTATGTTCAAAGTTTAATATCAAATGCTCTATTAGTTTTTGAGATACAGCGCGCACAGACAGACAGACAGACACACACACGGCACACACCAGACACAATTTTTCTTTTCCAAAAATTGTTGAAATGGCACCCCAAAACGGCTATTTCCGTACAAAAAAAATTTTGAAAAAAAATCACGTTCACTTTACTTTCTCGTACTTCGTAACGGAGAAAGTAAAAATGAACGCCTAAATTAAAATCCAAAGTATAAAATTAAGTAAATAACCTAAAATTTAAATAAAAACTTTGCAGAAAATACTGACCAGGAAATTAAAAAAAATCGGGACCACATGTAAAACATGTAGGAGGTTGCAAAATCCATAAAGGTCCATAAATTAAAAATAGAAAATACTTTACACATGAAAATGAATCATTTGATTTACAAAATCTGAGATATAGGCCAAAAAAATCGAAAATTCAGACCAAAAATCGAAAATTCAGACCAAAAATCGAAAATTTTGGTAAAAATAAAGAATATTTAAAAATAAAAAAAATGGAGATAAGAAATTGAAAATGCGTGCCAAAGATCTAAAATATGAGCCAAAATCAAAAATCTACGTCTAGAAATAAAAAATCGCGACTATATTTTTCGAAGTAAATGTCAAATTTTAACTTGAAACAAAAAATTACCGCAAAACTAAAGTCATAAATAAAAATTAAGTAAATAATCTAAAATTAAAATAAAAAATACAGGCCAGAAAATTACAAGAATCAGGGCTAAATAAATAAAAAATCAAACATGTAGTTTGCAAAATCTAAATAAAGTTCTATAAATGAAAAATAGAAAATGTTTTGTGCATGAAAATGAATCATTCAGGTTACGAAATCTGAGATATCGGCCAAAGCATCGAAAATTCAGACCGAAAATTTTGGCCAAAATAAAGAATTTTCAAACCAAAAATTAAAAATTTCGAGCAAAAAAATTGAAAATACATGCCGAAGATCTAAAATATGGGCAGCAATAAAAAAATCTAGGTCGAAAAATAAAAAATTCAGACCAAAAAAATTAAAAAAAATAATTCCCTCCTGACTATATTAAATATACCGTGTGTTCGATAAAAAACACCTAACGCCATAATTCTGTTATTTATTGACCAATTTGAAAGAACTAAAAACAAAGTCAATGGCCGTTTAAATGCTATGAAATGACAGTAATTATATATATTTTTTTTAAATTAACTTCACTACCAAATAATGGTCATCTTAAAATTTTTAAATGGCTGCTAAATACTTTTCTTATTTTATAACAGTAGGCACTGTTTTTCTGAATCCAATTATGCCCGTTATGTTGATTTTAATTTAATATTTATGCCAAAAAAAAATGATTTTTTGAGAATTAATATAGGGTGTCTTGAAAAAAATTTCGAAAAATCGATGAATGTTATTTATTGTAAAGTAATGTCAACCATTTGTTTTTAGTCTGTGTTTCTGACATAATCATGAACAATTACGAATTAACAGCATGTTATAAATTTATTTTCAATTGTTTATTGGTTTATATTTAATCCGTACGTTCCGTTAACTAATTTATTATACATTCACATTTTGTTATTATTTTTAACCTTACAATAAATGACATTCGTCACATTTTTCCAAGGCACACTAATTACAATTTTTGAAAAATATAGTTTTAAATTTTAAAGATTTATTTAAATTTTTTTCACAAAAATATTGAACGAAAAACAACATATTGGGACTTATTGGATTTAGAAAAATAATGTCTACTGTAATAATTAAAACATTATAGGCAGCCATTTAAAAAAAAATAAGTTGGCCACCATTTGGCAATGAAGTTATAATTGAAAAAATCAATATTGATGTCATTTGTAAACTCGAATGAAACTGACGTTTAAAAAGTCAAAATGATTAAACATGGAAAAATTATACTTCAAATTCAAAAACTCGGTTTACTTAAAAACTAACGAGATTTCGAAAAAAACTTATTCTTTAGAAGTTGTTCATTTTGGCATTCTCTACAATTATTATTCACATAAATTTGCTGTACCTATTATAGTTTCATAATTATAAACCAAAAATTAAAAAAATATTAATACATTTTTTTTTCGAATAGCAATGATTTTATGAAAAATATTTTCAAGCAAAAGATGTTCATTTCTTTGTCGTCTTCAAAGTTTGTTTAAATGTTTTTGTGATATTTTTCATAATTAAGAAAATATTGGCAAAAAACAAAAAACAGTTAAGGTAAACGCCCACTTCCGTTGTACGAAATTTTACCAAAAGCTTTTCAGTTCTTCAGATTATCAAATAAGAGGTATGTTCAAAGTTTCATATCAATTGCTCTATTAGTTTTTGAGATACAGCGCACACAGACACACACACACACACACACACACACACAGACAGACAGACACACACACACACACACACACACACACAGACACAAAAAAAATTTTTCCAGAAATTGTTGAAATGGCATCTAGGGACCCCAAAACGGATATTTCCGTAAAAAAAATTTTTGGAAAAAAAATCACGATCACAATACTTTCTCGTACTTCGTGACGTAGAAAGTAAAAATCATTTCAATTGTAGACCACCCACTCCTTGATGTATCCAGAGCTCTATAAGAGTTATATTGGCTGTAGACTAGAGTGGTTTTAGCATATATGGGGGAGTTTCGAAGTATGTGGAAATCAACGGGACAACCCGGAAACTTATTCGTATAGATAAAAACCTAACAACTGTACATTTTGAGCCATATCGAAAATCGCTTAACCGAGCCCTAGCCCTCTAAATTTTGAAAAAGTCGGTTTATACCTTTTTTTTCATTTCGGTCCCCCCTAATATTAAACGGTCCACCCTAATGGTGAAATAATATATTTTGTCGATAGAGGATGCTAATACGAATCCAAAAAAAAATTCGGAATAAAATTGACGGATTATGATTTTTTTTAGTTATATCATACTTGTATATTTTGATTTCGTGCTTTTTTAGATATTAACAATACTTTTTTAACAACTCTTTAAAGGTTAATAATAAAATTTGCTTTTGTTCCTTTGTTGGTTAATAGAGTATTAAATTCTTCAATTAATTTGACTTTTCGGTCTAAAACAACAAAAATTTTGCTAATAATCTTACGGCCGGCAACATAATCCTAATATTGGGGCCAAATGATGGATTCAAATTGCATAGCCCGCACCGATTAATAATATTTAATAATAATTAAATCGTTTACATTGTGACCTAATCCTTCAGCGACGGTAATCAGAAGATGAATAGCAATGCAAATTTTCCTCGTTGTGCTTGTGGTTATGGTTCAATTTCCTGATCCAGATCTGAGGCAGTATTATTATTCAAATCATCTGGGCTGTTGTTACCATTTTCGCTGCCATTTCTTCTAGCCCCTTCTAAACGCTTCAAACTTCATTTTTTTGACTTCGAGTTTCTTATGGCATTGCTGCAGGTGATGTTTTCATAGAATCAATTTCAAATTTTTCGAGTTTACGGAAATACAGATTAGGTTGCAAACCAAAATACATTGTCAAAATCTGGCCCAAAATGATTTTGCAAGGAACTTAGTATCATCTCAAATGATTTGAATGGAACCAAAATCTGGCCCAAAATGATTTTTGTAATGTGTTTATAAAATAATTTAAGGCACGTTATTTGAGATTTATCTGTCAAAATTTCAAGCATTTGCGGAAAGAAAAGTGACATTTACAGATAAATTTCAGGGAAAAGTGCTCTTTTGGTCCAATAAATTCGTTTTCAAACGCAGCCATTTGTGATATTCTAAAGTTAGATTAATTTTCTTTGGATAATTATAAAGGCGCATTATTTGAGATTAATCTATCAAAATTTCAAGCGTTCGTGGAAAGAAATGTAGAAGCTACATGGCATTTTCAGGAAAAAGTGCATTTTTGATCCACTAAATTCGTTTTGTGTTATTCTAAAGTTAGAATAATTTTCTTTGAGTATTTATAAATGCGCATTATTTGAGATTTATCTGTCAATATTTCAAGCATTTGCGGAAAGAAATGTGGAATTTATAGAGCAATTTCTGGAAAAAGTGCATTTTTGGTCCACTTAATTTGTTTTCAAACGAAGCTATTTTTGTTATTCTCAAGTTAGAATAATTTTCTTTGGGTAATTATAAAGGTGCATTATTTGAGATTTATCTGTCACCTTTCATTCTCTCTCTGCATTAATACAAATTGTTTGCCTTCTTCAATTATCATTGTTTGCAATGCATTTTCAGGAGCAACATCGAACAAATCTTTTTTTTTACAAATTATTTTTCTTTATTTATTATTTATGTCCTGCAGTTTTTCAAGAAAAGTGCTTACTAAAATTTTGCCATTCTTTATGCCATATCAACACTTTTTTGATTTTTAGGCTCTATATTTTGGATTTTTTTAACTGAACTATTGATTATATTGCGTGTATTTTTTATTTTTTATTTTTTTTTATTTTAGATTTTGTCACCTGAATATTGTTCTTTATGCGTACATTTTTTTTTTTTGGCAATTGTTTCCGAGTTTATAATAATAATAATAATAATACTTTATTCATGCCATTACCAAACGGTTCACACAAGTCACAAAAATCGTACAATGAGATGCAATATAGTACTAAATAATATGTTACATAATAACACAATATAAAAATATACGGGTCGGAAACTTATTTTAGGCTACAAATTTTTCTTTTACTTGAATTTTTGATTTTCGGGCCAGCTTTTCTCATTTTTTACTTATTTTTTTTTTACCTAAATATTGCTTATTTTGGCCTAATTTTTCGATTTGTTTCTTAAAATGTTCGATTTTTTGCTCCGTTTGGGCTCGAATTTTTGATTTTTGGCCCTATATTTTGGACCTCAGTGATTGATGCACGTATTTTTTTTATTTTTTGTTGATATTTCCGAGTTTTTTTGGTCTAAATTTTTTATTTTTTGCCCTTTATTTTGGATTTTGTAACCTGCATATTGTTCTTTCTTCGTATTTTTATTGTTCTTTCTTCGTATTTTTTTTTTATTTTGTGGCGCGTTTCGAGTGTCCGGTCAATAACTTATTTTGGAACAAAGAGTTATTTTTAGGGCTACAAATTTTTCTCTTACTTTAATTTTCAAATTTTTGGCTCATATTTAAGATCTTTGCCTTGTTTTTTTTCCGTTTTTGACTAATTTTTTGGTCTTTTGTTTGTTAGAATTTACGATTTTTTTGTCGGTATTTTGTATTTTTAAGCTCGAATTTCTTATTCTTGGTCCGATATTTTGAATTTTAACCTAAATGATTGATTATTGTGTCTGCATTTTTTTATTTATAAACCCGGGTTTTCGATTTTCGATTTCTTGGTTCCGATTTGGATTTTTTTTGGAGTATATATTTTAGGTTTTCGACCTGTATTTTCGATTTTGTAGATTAAATTCTTGATCTTCCGCCTTACATTTCCCTTATTTTGACAGAAATTTTCGATTTGTCTGTTGAAATTTTCTATTTTTTTGGTCTGAATTTTGTTATTTTTATGCCCTAGTTTACGATTTTGGGTCAAATGTTTTAATTTGTTGGCCTATATTTTAGATTTTTTACTTGCATTTTCGACTTTGCGGTCTAAATTTTTAATCTTCTGTCCTAACTTTTCTTTATTTTGGCCGAAATATTGTTCAATTTCTGAATCTGCGTTTTTGATGTTCAGTCCCGAATATTCGATTTTTGGTCTAAATTTATGATTTTCTATCATATTTTTCATATGTTGTGTGACCTTTTTTTTGCTGTTATTTTCGAGTTTCTGGTCGCAAAGTTACTTTGAGCTAAGGGTGAAAATGGCAAATAATTTTCCTTTACTTGAATTCTCAATCTGCATTTTGTTATGCGTTTAATTCTAGGCAATACAATCTATAATTATATACAAATTACTCGCATGAAAATTATGCGTTTAATTGAAAATCCTTTTTGAATTTTAGAATAATTACTGCCAAATTAAATAATGAGGATAAAACCAAATCAATTTGGTTATTAATTATGGGAAACTCTGGATTACACTTCGCTTTGTGTATTTCAAAAGCCTTTTTTCGATAAAATAGATTAACTTGAGTATCTCACCAAAATAATGTCTATTTGCGAATGTGAAATTGGTTTAATTTAATGAGATGGACCTTAAATGTTTCTTTAATCTGATCCAGAAATTACGACCAGAGTGAAATTGTTAAAAAAGACAATATCAACAACAATAAGTTTCGAAGTGCCACTTCTCAAAAAAAACATCGCAAACGTCTTAACCATGCGCTTGCCGATTAAAAACATTTAATTATACTTTAAAATATCTATTTAAAATTACATTATCGTTATAAGTATTATTTAATTTTTTTATTCACATGAACGAGCTATTCGAGGGTTTTTGATTTTGTGGCCGATATTTTAGATTTTTGTCCTGTAATTTCGTTTTTTGTTCCAAATTTTTGATTTTGATCAAATAAAGTTCATCTGCAGATAGGGTTCTTTCACTCATTTTGAAAGTAACTTTATAATTTCGTTGCAAAATGCCACCGAAAACATCAAACCAGAGGTCACAAGAAAATTACCCTCTACTCTCTTGCGGACTGGACCTCTGCATCAAACTAATATTACCAAATGTCAAAAGATAAAAACGAGATTGGGTTACCAATTGACGTCAAGCG
Organism: Ocypus olens; assembly: GCA_910593695.2. Taxonomy (NCBI): domain Eukaryota; kingdom Metazoa; phylum Arthropoda; class Insecta; order Coleoptera; family Staphylinidae; genus Ocypus; species Ocypus olens. Next base: position 11,879,556 of record OU343059.1, on the reverse strand, counting down.
TCTGGTCCACTTAGTCGTGGCTCATTTATAAAGTAATTCCAATTTCAATGAATAGAGGGGCGTTAAAACATTCATAACTTCGTCAATTTTAGTCCAATTTCAACAAATAAACACGTCTTGGATTCACATTAACGTATGTGATATATTATGGACATAATATATAATTTGGTCATTAGGGTGGATCGCTTAATATTAGGGTGAACCAAAATGAAAAAAAAGGGAATAAACCGACTTTTTCAAATTTTAGAGGGCTAGGGCCCGGTTACGCAATGTTCGATATGGTTCAAAATTTACAGTTATTAGTTTTTTGTCTATACGAAGTTTCCGGGTTGTCCCGTTGATTTTCACATACTTCTAAAATAAGAACCACTCTACTGTAGACACTAAAGTAAACTAATTAAACAATACATATTGTTCCCCCATCAGAACACCTCCAGACTGGTTTCGACCTTTCAGGTCTCTTCAATGTAGTTGGTTGCTGATGGGGAAACAGAGATTACTATTGGAATATAAGTATTCCAAACACCGTTAAAGGTAGAAACGCCAAAGTGGCGGAATCTATTGCCTGAATGCTGTACTGAACCAAATCCGGGGGCTTTAACACCGACAATAATTGACCATTCGTTTAGTTTAATTTGTAGGTGGAATTCGTAAACACCCTGTATATAAACTTTATTTGTCTAAGCCGATTATCTCACAATTTAACCCGATAGGCCAAAACATTAATATCTCCTAAAATATCATTCTCGTAAACAGCTGAGGTCTGAATTTTGGTTAAAGAGTCAAGTAATGTATAATATATTCCGTATATTAATTGCTTATCCCATTAAATATATGCAAATGAACACACCTAAAATCACAAATCGCTGAGCCGCTGTTCCCGTCTAAATCAATATTTAACCTAATCGCCGACCCGTCGTCCATAAAATCCTCGGCGGACAGTGTCGTCCTTCCGGTCCTTTTTCTGGCGTCCGCCGCGACCTCCTTCAGCATATCGCGCACTGCGATTTCGGCGTTGGTCTGTATGTGCCCCATGTAAGCCTGCACCACTTTCAGACCGTACTGATCGATTAATTCCCCGACTAATTGAATGCCCTTTTGGTTCGCCGCCACTTGGGCCCTCAAATCGGATATGTTATCGTTGAGATTACGGCCGCCGGCCTTGCGTATCTCTTCCGTGAATTCGGTCTCTTGAAATTTGCCGCCCCTCACCAGGAAGAAGCTTTTAAACGCGGCCCCCTCCTGATCTAAACTGGTCGAATGGGGCGGCATGGATCCAGGTGTGATCCCTCCGATGTCCGCGTGGTGGCCTCTGCTCGCCACGAAGAATATCGGTTTAGTTACGCCTCTGAAATCATTTTATTGCATACATTAATTACTACTAATTAAAACAATGTGGACAATATTGATTATTATTGCATAAAAAAATGGTGATGTAGCCATCATGTTACTTTCTCCGACGTGATGGTATCATAGCCATTTATATTTACGTTTTTATGGTTTCATCATATTTTAAATGTACGTCGAGCGTTGTGTAAACTAGGATGAAACTGACGTTTAAAACGTCAAAATTATGAAAGAACTCAGTTTACTCGAAAAAAACTTATTCTTTATAAGTTGTTCATTTTGGCATTTTCTCCAATTACATAAATTTGCTGTAACAATTATCGTTTTATAATTATAAACCAAAAATTAAAAAAAATATATAATTTTTTTTCTCGAATAAAAATGATTTTATGAAAAATATTTATAAGCAAAAGATGTTAATTTCTTTGTTATCTTCAAAGTTTGTTTAAATGTTTTTGTGATATTTTTCATATTTAAGAAAATATTGGCACAAAACAAAAAACAGTTAAGGTAAACACCCACTTCCGGTGTACGAAATTTTACCAAAAGCTTTTCAGTTCTTCAGATTATCAAATAAGACGTTTGTTCAAAGTTTCATATCAATTTCATTTCTCTATTAGATATAGCGCGCACAGACCCACACACACACACAGACACACAAAAAAAATTCCAGAAATTGTTAAAATATCATCTAGAGACCCCAAAACGGATATTTCCGTTAAAAACATTAAAAAGTATCGATCACAATACTTTCTCATACTTCGTGACGGAGAAAGTAAAAAAGCTATGGTGTGTGGCAACATACTACTCTGAATATATATGTTAGAAAACCCAATTACATTCAAGTCTCTCCAAGTGCGTTTTGTTGAGGAAAGTATCGCAGGAGATCCAAACACAGAAAATTTTGTGGTTTCAACAAGATGGGGCTACATGCCATACAACGCATAATACAATTAATTTGTAGGATTACTTGGAGCAAGGAAAGTCTGAGGATCAAGGCAGTTGTAAAGGAAAACCAGTTTTCGTTACCCAGGATATGGATATAAAAAAATAATAATAACGATTTTTTTAAGTCGGTACACATACATTAAATGTGAATAAAATTCCTGTTCTCCAGGAGGAGGCTAACAGCGTGCAAAATAAGGCGACCAATCAGGGGCGGCTCGTTATATAGAGCCAAGGTGCCATAGCACTACCTGTAGGCTCAAGCTCCTCAAGAATTTTTAACTAATTCTTAAAATTATTTTTGTTTCCCGTGAGTATTATTTGATGGTGAGGTTACGTGGACGAAGAATGGTGTTACAGATTTAATGCATGTCTGGGACAAAATTTAAACGTACACAAAAATCATATTTTCAGTTTATTTGAATTCGGCTGTTTGAAATTATGAACCTTTACTTTAGAACTCAAAATAATCTTGGACTATGAAGATTAATATCGTTCTTTCTTTCTTCAAAAAATGATTTTATATGTTGTAAACGTACCATCAACATGTTCCACGAGCCGCTACTGAGAGTCATATTAACCAAGTGAATTGTTTTATTTGAATTATTCAAAATGTATCTAAAGTCGTAGAAACTGCCGGCACAAAAGGTGAAATAATAAGGTGATCCCAACAAAGTTAATGGTTTTATTTGAATTATTTTTCAAATTAGTTTCACTTTTTTGGAATTAAAGCGAAAATTTAAAAAAAAATCCTGTTAAAAAAATTTGGAAAATTATTTTGAATAATTTTTTGATTTTTGAGACTAATTCAAACTATTTTCTTCCCAGAATATTCTGCATTTTTTATTATTAAGCCGGTATTTTCGATTTTTTTTATCTAAATTTTGGATTATTTGGCTTAAATATTCTTTATTTTGACCTAAATTTTCGATTTAATTGTTAAAATTTTCTACTGTTTGGCCCGCATTTTTGATTTCCCGACGAATTTTTAATTTTTAGATTTTTGACCTGTATTTTCGATTCTTTTATGTCTAGATTATTTTTTATCTGTTGACCTAAATATTTTTTATTTTGACATAAATTTTCGATATAATTCTTAAAAATTTCGTTTTTTTTTGTCCGTATTTTTGATTTTTCGAACAGAATTTGTAATTTTCAGATTTTTGACCTGTATTTTCGATTTTTTTTGGTCTAAATTTTTCATCTTTAAATTTTAACTTAAGTTTTAACGTGTTAATATTTGCAATCAAACTTAATTTTAATTGTATATTTTTGACGACTACATCCGCTTAAATGTTATATGTAACTCAACATGTATATATAATATTGCAAATGGTGGCATACGTAATAAGGTTTAATATTATTATTATCTTTTGCTCCAAATATTATTTGACCTGAATTTTCGATTTAATTGTTAAAATTTTTGATTTTTTGGTCCGCAGTTTTGATTTTTCGGGCCGAATTTTTAATCCTAGTTCCAAATTTTTGATTTGATTTTAGTTAAAATATCTATAATATTTATATGCGAGATTTTGTTTTTATTTTTTCCTGTATTTTCGATTTTTCAGTCTGCATTTATTATCTTTAGGCCAGAGTTTTCGATGTACTGTCTAAATTTTCGATTTTCTGGCCAACATACAGATTTTTTTTTCAAATCTTTTGACCAAAATTTTTCATTATTTTGACCTAACTTTTGGGTATAATTTTTCGAACAGAATTTTTAATTTTTAGATTTTTGACCTGTATTTTCGATTTTATTTGCTCTAAATTTTTTATGTTTTGCTCCAAACATTCTATATTTTGGCCTAAATTTTCGATTTAATTGTTTTTTTCGTTGTCCCTATTTTTGATTTTTCGAACAGAATTTTTAATTTTTAGATTTTTGACCTGTATTTTTTATTTTTTTTTGGTCTAAATTTTAAATGTTTTGCTCCAAATATTCTTTATTTTGCCCTAAATTTTCGATTTAATTTTTAAAATATTAAATTTTTTGGTCGCCATTTTTGACTTTTCATTTAGTCTGTATTTATTATCTTTAGCCCCGAGTTTTTGATGTTTTGTCTAAATTTTTGACTTTTTGATCAACATTGTGGATTTTTTAAAAATCTTTTGCCCTAAATTTTTATCTGTAAAAATGTTTCTTTCCTTGGTCTACCATTTTTATTTTTAGGTCAGAATTTTAGATTTTTGGTCTCAATTTTTTATCGTATATTTTAGATTTTTGGTCTATTTTTATCTTATATTTTAGATTTTTTAACTTTAATTATTGATTTTCACGAATTCAAAAATTTAGTTTTTGTCATTATTTTTGAATTTCTGGTTAGAAACTTATTTTTGGCGGCTGAAAGTGGCAAATTATTTTGCTTCTAAGTTTTCGATTTCTTGTCTGCGTTTTCTTTTTTATTTTTAGATCAGGATTCTTGATTCTTTGGCCCATATTTTTTGTATTTTTCTTTATTTTGACCTTTATTTTATTTTTGAAATATTCGATTGGTTTGTAGAAATTTTCGATTTTTTTTTGTCTGCAATTTTTATCTTTACGCTCGTTTTCGATGTTTTGTCTAAATTTTCACCGTTGTAGATTTTTACTGTTATGGCCCATATTTCATATTTTTGATTTTTTGGTCTACCACTTTGATTTTAGGGTATGAATTTTAGATTTTTGATCTTCATTTTATATTTTTTGTCCCATATTTTCGATTTTCGTAACTTGAATTAAATATAGCTATTTTTGGGGCTGAAAATTGCAAATAATTTTTGTTTTGCTTGTATTTTCAATTTTTTTGGTCTGCATTTTAATTTTGGAACCAGAATTTTTGATTTTTTGACCGATATTTTAGATCTTCGTCTGTTTTGTTGCAAATTTTTGATTTTTTGGCCAAAATATTCGATTGATTTCGGAAGGTAAATGGTTCTGTTTCTTCAAAAAAGGAGGGAGGGGGGATAAGTGGCTCTACCAACAACATGTTCCACGACCCGCCACTGCGACCAATGCTTGAAAAAGTAATCAAAAATTGAAATTGAACCTACAGGATGCGCTAAATTTCAACCATTTTCGGTGATCATATGCCTGAAGTAATATTCAAACACTAAATGACTTAAGATCAGCGGCGGCTCGTGGATTTCTGAAGGGGAGGCAAAGACAAAGATGCCGATCGTGCTACACTACTTACTCTAATATAGGAAGGAAATATTCCGTTGCTTTTTCGGTCAAATTTTCTTCCGTTGCCTTACCGCCGAACATCCACGAGCCGCCGCTGATATCCCCACAGATAATTTACAGACGTCAAGTCACTGGATCGTGGTGACCAATTAATTTCGTGATGTTACTTGATCGTCGAACGTTTCCCTCAATAATTTAATTGTATTATGCGCTCAGTGACGGTTCGCGGGTTTTTTTCTGGTACGGCCGAGGAACAAGAGGTGGTAATACAGATAGGTAGGGTCAATTGCAGAGACGGCTGGCTGAGTGACCGCACCTATCTGTATTACCACCTCTTGTTCCTTGGCCGTACCAGAAAAAACCCCGCGAACCGTCGCTGTATGCGCTGTATGGCATGTAGCGCCATTTGAAACCACGTTTCGACATTCATACCGTAAGATTATCTGTTAAATAGAGCCAAAATTTCGTTCATTCGGTCAAATTTAATCAGGCTAAAACACTCTGTATAAGTACAAAAATGCGTGTAAGTACAAACTGTGAAATTCGAAATACTTACTTGTGAAATACGGGCGTTATTACAGTGAAATCGGGCAGATGAGAGCCTCCGGCGGAAGGATGGTTCGATAGTATCACATCACCTTCCTGCACGTCTTTAGAATTTCTTAGTTGGTACTGGACTGCTTCTTGCATGGAGCCAAGGTGGACAGGAATGTGTGGAGCATTCGATACCAAACCGCCATCGTCTCCAAATAGAGCGCAAGAGAAGTCGAGACGTTCTTTGATGTTCGTTGAGATTGAAGTTCTTTGTAAAATTCTGAATTGAATATAATAAGTAAGCATTAAATTAAATAATACGAAAATGCAATAAAAAAATTGTACTTTATGTGGTTAGTAAGAATATCCGACAGATATAGTCTGGCCGCCCTATGATGGCATCTGAGGTGATTAAGTTGGGCTGGTGCTTTATTCGTCTCAAATGCCTCAGATTTTCAATAAGCGAACATGAGATGTTGGGTTGCATGTATATTTATTTCCAAAGTTATCTGTAACCTTTTAGAAAGCTCCGATTGATAAATAGAAGCCGACTGCACCATCACCTCGGATGCCATCGTAGCGCGGCCAGATTATATAAAAATTACTCAACCAGTCGAATCTGAGAGTTCACGTTTCACTCATTTTTCTTTGATCGGAAAACACTTAAAAAGAAATTTCTTTTTTGCAAATATTTTTATTTTCCTATTTTTTCGCTTGTGAAACGATGGGCGCGAAGAGGTTAATGATTAAATTTAAAATCTACCAACCTTCCCATTTGTTCTGCAATACTCATAAACCTATGACTAAATATACTCAATTGTATAGGATCCAGAGTCTCTCCAATTGACTTAATTTTTCCCATGCCAATAGTAATTTTAACATCGCCATATTTCGTAATCGTAGCGGCGCAATCCGGTTCAACCAGTATCGTACTCAATTCATCCATAATTATCGCGGGTCCAACAATTTTTTCCCCGTAGCAGAACTTCTTCAACAAATAAACCTTGGCATCCTGATACCCTCCTTCAAAATATACGCTGGTAACTTTTTCGGGCGCACATTCCCCGCTCTTCTTATCAATTTCAACTTCATCTCCTAGCGCAGTCTTCCCAACGCCTCGTACTCTAACATCATCAACTATAATTTCGCGATGCTGTATGATGAACCCGAACTCGGTCTTGTAACGCTTGATGAAGGTATCGATGAAGTCGCCATGTTTAGTACCGCCGGTGGAGGTTTTGCTTGGTGCACACATTAAGGCGCAATCCGTGCCATCATACCGCATATGTAAATATGGTTCCAGGACAATGTTTTCGTCGCGAAAACCTTGCTTTCTTAACTCGTCCCTGCATGCGACTCCAAGTTTATTCAATCGGGTGTCAAAATGGTCGAAATTTTCTTTGGTGTAAACTTTGGCGCTTGGCTCTTGTGCTTCATGGACGACATCGGCTAAAGCCATTCCGTAGGCTGATAGAATACCTAAAGTAAAAGTGTATTTTGTTGTGTATTAAGGTTTTTCTTTCTAATTTATCGAGTATACTTTGATCAATGGATCTTTGGGTGCACGTCATAGATGCGTTTACTCTCTCTACGATAAGTTAAATTGTGTATGTATCTCGTCCAAGGCGAGAAAACGAATGACGCACGCGCAAAGATCCATTAGCCTAACTATACCTGCGTATTTGTGTATAAACACGGTAGTCATGCCTAGTGATCGCGCAATTGCGCATGCGTGTTGCCCGCCTGCGCCGCCAAAACATGCCAAGGCATGACGAGCTGTATCGTAACCTTTTGCCTGTGTTAAAGCTCGGATTGGTCTGCACATGGCTTCATTTGCAACATGGATAAAACCCATAGCTACTTCTTCAAATTTCATTGAAGTCTAGAATTAATAATACATGGTCAATTCATGAAGATATGCTTATTTTAAATAAAACAATTAAAGCTGAGTTCAATTTCATTCGCAGAATGCCATTTTCAACTGAAGAACAATACGTATTTGAGTGTGGTCTGGTCTAAAAACTTTCACTCCATCTTCTTTTACATTGTGATGGATAAATAAAAAGGTTACAAATCTGGCTATAGCCTGAATCAATAAATAAACTGACCTTGCGTAGAAGGGTTTTCAAATTACCAATTACAATTCTAACCTATATGAGCTTAAAAATAAATTAGAATTTCACACAGCCCTAGATCTATTAAAACTTGCGAAATTGTAATACGCACGACTGCAAAATTGTGAAAACACAGTACTTGTTACACCAAATACAAAGAAGAAATTTCTGAGCTTTATCTGAACTTGCGCTTGGTTTTAGTGATTCATATCAAACTTCTGTTTATTAACTTCGTAACCAAAAATTAGCTTTTTACAATTTCCAGGAAGGTTTGGCATCACCACGGGCAAGTAAAATAGGGCTCACAATTTTTACTACGAACTAGGGATCCTAATAATTCGAAGTCTCGCAACTTCTAAGCTTCGAAGAATCAGAAGAAACGAAGTGATGTTTACAAATTTTTCCAAGATTCGAAGAATCGAAGTTGCGAAGTTTCGAAATTTCAAAATTGCGAAGTTTCGAAGTTTTCGAATTATCAAAGTTTTTAATTCCTTCAAACCCAAAACCCTAAAATTGCAAAGTTGCGAAGTTTCGAAGTTTTCGAAGAATCGAAGTTTCAAAGTTTTTAATTCCTTCAAACCCAAAACACTAAACAGTTAGGTATGCAGTTTCAAAATTTTTAACTCGAAACCCCAAGACGAAACATAAGTTGCTGCAATAATTTCAAATATTTTTGGAAAGTACTAAATTAGCATTAGTACCGGTTAGCAGTCCTTCTTTAAAAAACATTTTGGTGAAGCTATATAATACATACCTCTGGAAAGTACTAAATTAGCATTGGTAACGGTTAGCAGCCCTTCTTTTAAATTTTTTTTTGGTGAAGTTATATAATACATACCGTGTTATTATTTCCCTGTGTAACGTCAAACTCATTAATACCATTAGTTAATTTATTGAAGTGAAGCATCGAAGCGTTTTTGTCCAAAGGAGCATCTTCGTTAGGGCCGAATATTTTTGGAAAGTACTCTGGAAGTAATCTGCCAAGCACTAAATTAGCATCGGTAACAGTTAGCGGTCCTCCTTTTTGGTAGCACGCGGGACCGGGGTGTGCACCTGCTGACTCCGGCCCTACCACAAATAATCCTGACCTGAAAAGTACAATAAGGAAAGGATGATATTATTGAATAAGTTCAAAAGTGTAAGCAATTAATAGTACTCGTAGTACCAATTGACGAATGTATCTATAAACTGTATAGAAATAACATAATAAAGATTATTATTATTATTATTAATAATATAAGGCATTTTAGTTTTAAGATATAAGTCGCTCCTTCCTTTTAATGAAAGGTACTCTTAATTACCTCTTCTATTTACTTAATGGTTTTCGGAACTACGCATGCAAAAAATGTTGGGTCTAAGAAAGATTTGACGGGGAAAAGCGTATGAAGTAATTATTTTTCCAAAAAAATTTCATCATTTCATGATTTGCGCAATTTTGTCCATAGTATTACTCAGAAAAGAATGCATGCAAAACATTTTGGGTCTTAGAAAAATTTGAAAAAATTCATTACAGTTCTCAATGAGGGGAAAAAATGTACTTATTTTTGCGAAAAAAATGTTTTTGGTCATTTCATGATTTTTGCCATTTTTTTCCGTAGTATTGCTCATGAAAAAATGCATGCAAAAAATGTTCAGGATCCAAAAAATTTGAAAAAACCCATGACTGTTTTTAATGACGGGAAAAAGCGTGTAAAGTAATTATATTTGAGAAAAAAATGTTTTTTGTCCTTTCATGACTCGCCATTTTTCCGTAGTGCTATTCAAGAAAAAAAATGTATACAAAAAATATTGGGTTTCAGAAAAATTTGAAAAAAGTCATGACGGTTTTTAATGACGAAAAAAGCGTGTAAAGTAATTATTTTTCTTAAACAATTTTTTTTGGTCACTTGACGATTTTATTACTAATGCAAAAAATGTTCAGGATCCAAAAAATTTTAAAAAAATTATGACCGTTTTTAATGACGGGTGAAAGCGTGTACAATAATTATTTTTCCGAAAAAAAATGTTTTGGTCATTTCATGATTTTCGCCATTTATTCCGTAGTTTACTCAGGAAAAAAATGCATGCCAAAAATGTTGGGTTTCAGAGAAATTTGAAAAAGTCATGACGGTTTTTAATGACGGGAAAAAGCATGCAAAGTAATTATTTTTGCGAAACAAACGTTTTGCTCATTTTATGAATTTCGCCATTTTTTCGGGAGTATTACTCAGGAAAAATGCATGCAAAAATGTTGGGTCTCAGAAAAATTTGAAAAAATCATGACGGTTCTTAATGATGAGAAAAAGTGTGTAAAGCACCTAATTATTTTTGTAAAATTTTTTTTTTGGCATTTCAAGATTTTCGCTATTTTTTCCTTAGTATTACTGCAATGCAAAAAATGTTAGGTCTTAGAAAAATTTGAAAAAATTCATGACGGTTCTTAATGGCAGGAAAAAGCGTGTAAAGTAATTATTTTTGCGAAAAAAATTTTTTTGGTCATTTCAACATTTTCGGCATTTTTTCCTTTTACTCAGGAAAAAAAATGCAAGTAAAACATGTTGGGTCTCAGAACAATTTGAAAAAATTCATGACGGTTCTTAATGACAGGAAAAAACGTGTAAAGTAATTATTTTTGCGAAAAAAATTTTTTTTGGTCATTTTATGATTTTCGCCATTGTTTCAGTAGTATTAAGCGAGAAAAATGAATGCAAAACATGTTGGTCTCAGAAGAATTTTAAAAAATTCATGACGATTCTCAATTACGGGAAAAAGCGTGTAAAATAATTATTTTTGCGAAAAAACATTTTTTTGGTCATTTCATGATTTTCGGCATTTTTTCCGTAGTATTACTCGGGAAAAATGCATGCAAAAAAAGGTTGGGTCTCAGAAAAATTTGAAAAAATTCATAACGGTTCTTAATGATGAGAAAAAGCATGTAAATAAATTATTTTTGGGAAAAAAATGTTTTTGTTCATTTCATGATTTTCGCCATTTTTTCCGTAGCTCGGGAAAAAATGCATGCAAAAAAAGGTTGGGTCTCAGAAAAATTTGAAAAAATTCATGACGGTTCTTAATGATGAAAAAAGCATGTACAGTAATTATTTTCGCGAAAATAGTTTTTTGGACATTTCATGATTTTCGCCATTTTTGCCGTAGTATTTAGCGGAAAAAAATGCATGCAAGACATGTTGGAAAAAAATTGAAAAAATTCATGACGATTCTCAATTACAGGAAGAAGCGTGTAAAGTAATTATTTTTGCGAAAAAACATTTTTTTGGTCATTTTAAGAATTTTGCCATTTTTTTCCGTAGTATTCTCGGGAAAAAATGCATCCAAGAAAAGGTTGGCTCTCAGAAAAATTTGAAAAAATTCATGACGCTTCTTAATGATGAGAAAAAGTATGTAAAGTAATTATTTTTGGGAAAAAAAATTTTTTGTTCATTTCATAATTTTCGCCATTTTTTCCGTAGTATTGCTCAGGAAAAAATGCATGTAAAAAATGTTGGGGATCCGAAAAATTTGAAAAAATTCATGACTTTTTAATGACGGGAAAAAGCGTGTAATTATTTTTGAGAAAAAAAAATTCTTTTCGCCATTTTTTCCGTAGTATTGCTCAGGAAAAAATGCATGCAAAAAATGTTGGGTTTCAAAAAAATTTGAAAAAATTCATGACGGTTCTTATGAATTTCGCCATTTTTTCCGTCTCGGAAAAAAAATACATACAAAACATATTGGTCTCAGAAAAATTGAAAAAAATTCATGACGATTCTTAATGACGGGAAAAAGCGTGTAAAGTAATTGTTTTTGCTAAAAAAAATTTTGGTCATTTCATAATTTTCGCCCTTCTTTCCGTAGTATTACTCAGGAAAAAAAATGCATGCAAAACATGTTGGTCTCTAGAAAAATTAAAAAAAAATCATGACTGTTTTTAATTACGGGAAAAAGCGTGTAAAGTAATTATTTTTGCGAAAAAAAATTTTTTGGTCATTTGACGATTTCATTATTTTAGGAAAATATGTAAAAAATGTTGGGTTTCAGAAAAATTTAAAAAAATTCATGACGCTTCTTAATGATGTGAAAAACCGTGTAAAGTAATTATTTTTCCGAAAAAAAAAACTTTAGATGTAAGTAAACCAAACACGGTCAGTGCGAGAGATGGATTCGCAGTAAAACCATAATGAGAGCTTTTCTTCTGGGCACATTTTTTTTTTAAAGTAGACGTGAATGCCTTTATTTCGTTATAAGATGCCACCGGAAGCAGCTCTAGTATGAGAAAAGCAGATCAAAATATCTGCAGAGAAGGGACAAAAAATATCCTCTGAAATTAGGACATTCACAGCATGTCAGTTAACTGAACAGAAGTTTAAAGCGGGGTTGGCATGTTGACAATAAGGTGGTGTAGGAGAGAAGGTGAGACCCCTCAGTAATAACTGGATAATGACATCAAAGGTAACTTCAAAAATATAGGAGGAGAGGATAGAATTAAACAGTAGGCAATGAAAAGATGAAGTATGCTAGGAAACCATCGTTGGATTAACAGTCATTGGGGTAGTTTAATTTTGGATATCAATAATGTGATCAAGAATTAGACCAGCTCAGTTAGAGTATTTTACCTCATAGTGTCTGAAGAATCTAAGGAAAAACAAGTAATCTCAGAAGGAAGAATACTGGAATGTTATTGAAATAACTGTAAATAATGGATTTTTAAGGATGTCGTAGACTTATGGCAAATAGGAATAGGTGTTAATCAAAACAATCTTGAGATTATAAAAATATTCTTAAAGATTGTTATAGCTGGAATCTTCTGTTGAGATTTCTGAGGGACATATGACGACAAAGTTTAGTTGATTAAATTAGGTTTAACGCAGCTTACCTGCCTTCACAAAGATAACTAACCTGTAAAACAACATGGATCCTCCACCTGCCGCCACGGTGTTTACATCCAACTGGGGTGCTTGTATAGTAACACCTGCAGTGGTGCTCTCGTAAACATGTTCGTAATAACCATCGTATCGGGACACATCAGTGGAAGTACCTCCCATATCGAAACCTATGACCGGTAAGTCAGTCTCCTTCTGCCACGTGGTGATCGCGTATCTGTAGAGAAGCAATATTACCCAAAGAAATAATAAGAAATTAAAATATCCTACCCTACAACACCTCCAGCGGGCCCTGATAGAATAGCCCTTGCGCCATTAAAATTTTTCATTGGTGTTAAGCCTCCATCGCTCTGCATAAACAAAACCCGCGTACCTTCAAGGTCATTCTTGAAACCGCTGGAAAAATTATTCACATATCTCTGTACATGTGGCGTTAGGTACGCGTCAGCGCACGCGGTGAAACCTCGGGGAACCAGCCGCACCATAGGCATAACTTCATGTGACAGTGATACATGGGAAAAACCTTGAATCAAAACTTACCGTTAAACTAACCACTTTACAAGGTGTTAATGCAAGTTACCAATTTCCTCTGCAATATTTCCAATCTCAACCTCATGCTCAGGTACAGCGTAGCTGTGTGCCAAGGCTACTGCTAAGCTATTAATTCCTTTAGCTTTAACCTCCTTCAACTTTTCTTTAATATCTTCAACGTTCAACTCCTGCGTAACGTAAAACATTTCTCCGGTATCACCGGCGACTTTACGCCATTTTTTTGATATATCTCCCAATTCGCATTTGTCTGGTAATGCGGGTATTACCCTGCAATCCGCTTCGATTACGCTTTTGTAAAGTAATTCCGGTCTTGTGATATCCTGAAAATATTTAATTAGTAATTTTTGGATGACTTAGATTCCAGTGACGGTTCGCGGGGTTTTTTCTGGTACGACCGAGGAACAAGAGGTGGTAATATAGATAGGTAGGGTCAGTTGCAGAGACCGCACCTCTTGTTCCTCGGCCGTACCAGAAAAAACCCCGCGAACCGTCACTGTTAGATTCAGTTTTGGTACTTACCAGTTGGAAAATTTTTGGTCTCGCCTGGTTTCCTATAAGCAGGACGTCTTTGAAGTGCTTGTTGGTAACGAATGCCATGGGTTCTCCTTTCCGCTCAAGTAAGGCGTTTGTGGCGACAGTTGTGCCCATGCGCACCCATTCTATTTGGGAGTTATCTACTAGTCCTGTGGAGTCTAATGCTTTTCCAGTTTCCTATAAATATTTTAATTTTTTATATAGTAGTTTAATATTATTTTTCTACTTTGGTTTAACAATCGACCTTTTGTTATATCAAAAATAGTTTAATACTGAGATTTTTTATTTTACAGTTTTGCTCATTATTAAACTATTTGTGGTAACATTTTAGTTGTCGCTATTGGTAGTACTTAAACGTGACATGTGTTGACATCAAAATGTACAGGTACCGTTAATTCATAGGATAATTGGAACCCTCCAATGAATATGTTTGATAATGCATATTGGGGAGTTCGCCGCCAGTACCACTAAGGTTAAAGAAAACGGGGGCGTAATATTGGAAAGTGTAGGAACTAGATGACAATGGCCGGACGCATGAATTCATCCCGCGCTCGGCGACATTTTAGGCAACACAACATACACAGAGGAAAGGTTGTAACTTATTATATTATCACTTTGTTTGCAAAACGAATATCACGGAAGAAACAGCGAGAGTATAATGTGTGTTTTATTCGCAGCGAAAAAGAGCCGCTTCAGTCGGAATGCAAAAACACCGCACAGTCTAAAAACGCACACTTTTTTTGCCGCTAAACAGTAGGCCTGTGACCAATTTATCAATAACCCAAACAACAAATTGGGAGGTTTCTAGATTATGACAAATGATTTATGAAACAAGTCAAATGTTAATTTTCATGAGATTAAACTAAAATTAAATTAAAAGTTTGAACAGCGGAAATGATGATTAAAGCGCTCATCAATTTTTCATCCAATATCGCCTCAATTTTGTTTTTTTTTTTTGAAAATCTGGCCTCCTGATAACGATCTGCGTGAAAATTGCAGGATCGTGCAATGGGAAGTTGATGATACCACACTGTTCTGTTTTTTACCATGACAACGATAAATATAATACTCTGATATTCAAAAACGTACTTGTGCAGTAAGTAATATATTGAAGAAAAAAAATTAAACACTTGAAATTCGTGAAATTTCGACCATTTTCAAACCTCCATAACTCGACGTATTTTCAATCGATTTTGATGAATCTTTGGGGGCCAAAAACTTTGAAGTGTCTTAACCCCTTCCGCCCCCTTCCATCGCCCCTGTCAAAACAAAAGTTTTTTTTTTCTGGAAACCATGTCCAACTTTGACGATGCCTACGGAGTTGGAAAAATTTTGTCGACTCGATCCACCATAAAGGCATTCAAATTTGATCAATTCCCTATGCAGGACTCGAAGAACGAAGTTTCTACGACGATTTGGGTGTTTGAAAAAAAAGTGCATTTTGAGGTTTTTCGCACATAACTCAATGACTTTTCAACCAAAGGGTCGCCCCGATTAAGATAAGCAAAATGCCCCCAGATTCGGAATTCCTAATTAACCAAATAATGTTGTATCTTGAGGTAAGAATTATCCGCGGACATACTTTATATGGTCCCCACCCTTCCCCCTCTGGGGTCAAAAAGCGTTTTAATTTTTTATCTGACAATGTGTTTAATGCTAAATTCTGAAAAAAATCATCAAGGTAGGCTATTAACAGACCTATCAATAGAATTTTTTTCAAGGTCATCCAAGGTCATTTGGTGTCTTAAAAAAATTTAAGAAAACAAATTTCTCATTTTTTGAGGTAGAAATCGTTGAGGTGCACGCCGTTTTTTTTTCACTATTTCATAAAAGTTGATTAATTTTACCTCTGACAGGAACTTTTAATACATTTCGAGTGGTGCGTCATCCCTAAAAATCCAATTTTCCGTTATTTTTTTCGATTTTTTCAATTTTACAGGTAAGGGTTAAGGTTTAGCCAAAACACTAATAAATACTTTTTTGTAGCATTTTGCAATACAAAAATTTTGGTTTTTTAATTTTTTTTCTATCTTGGATAGTAAAAAAGTTATAACCAATTTGCATTTTTTTTCCTACTTGATTTTTCAATTTTTATTGACTAAAAATGTAGATTACATATATATTATATATTATTATAATTGAGGAGTTGAACTGCAAAACTCAACAAATCCACTTTTATAATTTGTTCAGAAACCGCGAAAAACGTTCAGGAAGTCTATTTGTTGCTTAAAAAAAATGAATGTTTAGCCGCATTTTTAAATATGATTTGTTGCGTTTTGAAAGGTATTTCACACATATTCGGATTTATCTATGTTTGGACAGTAAGAATCGATACCAAGCTCATTTTGGCCCAAAATTGGATTAGTTGAGTTTTGCAGTTCAACTCCTCAATTCACTTTACTATAATCACAAATGAAGGAAAACATTTTTCTACTTTAGTAACTCTGTAATTTTTAGAAACTTATAAATAGATTTACACATAATTTTTTTATATTAAGGCTAAAAATATAAAACTAAAATTTTCGTCTTGAAAAATTCTATAAAACATGTCACAAGTTTTTCTGCTAAATATCCACTTATGCGCTTATAATTGGTAAATATCGACAAAAATTGAAAAATCAAGTAGGAAAAAAATTAAATTAGTTATAATTTTTTTTACTATTAGAGTTAAAAAAAAATTAAAAAACCAAAATTATTGTCTTACAAAATGCTACAAAAAAGTTTAAATTAGTTTTTTGGCTAAACCTCAACCCTTACCTGTAAAATTGAAAAAATCGAAAAAAAGAGGAAAATTAGATTTTTAGAGATGAGGCACTACTCGAAATGTGTTAAAAGTTCCTGTCAGAGGTAAAATTAATCGACTTTTATAAAATAGTAAAAAAGAACGGCGCGCACATCAACGATTTCTGACTCAAAAAATGAAAAATTTGTCTTTTTATTTTTTTTGAAAAACCAAATGAACTTGGATAACTTTGAAAAAAAAATATATTGATAGGTCTCTTGGTAACCTACCTTGATGATTGTTTTCAAAATTTTGAATTAAACAACCAAATGAACTTGGATGACTTTGAAAAAAAAATATATTGATAGGTCTCTTGGTAACCTATCTTGATGATTGTTTTCAGAATTTTTGTATCAAACAACCAAATGAACTTGGATTACTTTGAAAAAAAATATATTGATAGGTCTCTTGGTAACCTACCTTGATGATTGTTTTCAGAATTTTGAATTAAACAACCAAATGAACTTGGATGACTTTGAAAAAAAAAGATATTGATAGGTCTCTTGGTAACCTACCTTGATGATTGTTTTCAAAATTTTGAATTAAACAACCAAATGAACTTGGATGACTTTGAAAAAAAAAGATATTGATAGGTCTCTTGGTAACCTACCTTGATGATTGTTTTCAGAATTTTGAATTAAACAACCAAATGAACTTGGATGACTTTGAAAAAAAAATATATTGATAGGTCTCTTGGTAACCTACCTTGATGATTGTTTTCAGAATTTTGAATTAAACAACCAAATGAACTTGGATGACTTTGAAAAAAAAATATATTGATAGGTCTCTTGGTAACCTATCTTGATGATTGTTTTCAGAATTTTTGTATCAAACAACCAAATGAACTTGGATTACTTTGAAAAAAAATATATTGATAGGTCTCTTGGTAACCTACCTTGATGATTGTTTTCAGAATTTTGAATTAAACAACCAAATGAACTTGGATGACTTTGAAAAAAAAAGATATTGATAGGTCTCTTGGTAACCTACCTTGATGATTGTTTTCAGAATTTTGAATTAAACAACCAAATGAACTTGGATGACTTTGAAAAAAAAATATATTGATAGGTCTCTTGGTAACCTACCTTGATGATTGTTTTCAGAATTTTGAATTAAACAACCAAATGAACTTGGATGACTTTGAAAAAAAAATATATTGATAGGTCTCTTGGTAACCTACCTTGATGATTGTTTTCAGAATTTTGAATTAAACAACCAAATGAACTTGGATGACTTTGAAAAAAAAAGATATTGATAGGTCTCTTGGTAACCTACCTTGATGATTGTCTTCAGAATTTTGTATCAAACAACCAAATGAACTTGGATTACTTTGAAAAAAAAGATATTGATAGGTCTCTTGGTAACCTACCTTGATGATTGTTTTCAAAATTTTGAATTAAACAACCAAATGAACTTGGATGACTTTGAAAAAAAAATATATTGATAGGTCTCTTGGTAACCTATCTTGATGATTGTTTTCAGAATTTTTGTATCAAACAACCAAATGAACTTGGATTACTTTGAAAAAAAAGATATTGATAGGTCTCTTGGTAACCTACCTTGATGATTGTTTTCAGAATTTTGAATTAAACAACCAAATGAACTTGGATGACTTTGAAAGAAAAAGATATTGATATGTCTCTTGGTAACCTATCTTGATGATTGTTTTCAGAATTTTGTATCAAACAACCAAATGAACTTGGATTACTTTGAAAAAAAAATATATTGATAGGTCTCTTGGTAATCTACCTTGATGTTTTCAGAATTTTAAATTAAACACATGGTCAGATAAAAAATTAATACAAAAAATAACCCTCTTTGACCCCAGGGGGGTGAGGGGAGGGGTGGGGACCATATAAACCATGCCCACCGATAATTATTACCTCAAGATACAACATTATTTGCTTAATTAGAAATTCCGAATCTGGGGGCATTTTGCTTATCTTAATCGGGGGGACCCTTTGATGATTCTTTCAAGAAAAAATCCCATTTTGGCTCTATTTTAAGGGAGTAAACTCAGATTGGATTGATCCCTTTTCGAGCCCTTCAACCCCCGAACAAAAAAAAACACGTTCTTGGGCAAAAAAACGTCCAACTTTGGCAACTTGTACGGAGTTGGAAACAAAGTGTAGACTCGATCCACTAAAAGGGCATTGAAGTGTGTTTCATTACCTGCGCAGAACGCAAAGGACGAAGTTCCTACGACGATTTGGCACAAAGTTATGGGTGTTTGAAAAAAAGCGAATTTTGTGGTTCGAAATTTTTCGACGAAATTGTTTTCGTTTCTACGAATGAAATTTTCTTGCATGAAAATTCATTGTTTGCACGAAATCATGAGTAACGCATTTTGTACCTTAGAACTCCATTAACAAAAAACTTTATTTTAGATCAAAAAAGGCTCACTTTAAGATAAGATAAGATAAGAATTTATTAAATTCAAAAAACGAAATATAGCCTGAATATATAAATATTCAACCTGTTCGTAACTCTGCAAGCAAAATTAAGTCTTACTAAGACTATAAACAAATAACTTATTGAAACAACTACTTAGTAAGACTTAATTTTGCTTGCAGAGTTACGAACAGGTTGAATATTTATATATTCAGGCTATATTTCGTTCTTTGAATTTATTTAATACTTTCTGCAATAAGTAAGGTTGTTTCTATTTTAAGAATTTATTAGTCTGTTCATTGCTTATAAAACAATATTAGACACGTCATAATTTAAGTGTTTAAAAGCGTTACTTAAAATATAATAAAACAAAACAAGATAAAATCAAGAATGATACAGGTTTACAACAACAAATGTTCCTATAAAATACAAAATAACATAAAAAAATTCTTTAACGATCTCTGTAGGGCCGGAAACAAATGTGGGCCTAACTCACCACCATTCGTCTATTTTTCAATCCGCCCAATAAAAAAAAATAAATTACACTGACGGAAAAAATGAAACACTTGAGATTTGTAAAAATTTAGGTAATTTTCAAATCGCCATAAGTCGGTTTGTATCCAACCGATTTCGACGATCTTTTGAGAAATAAAAAGCAAAATGTGTTCTCTTTGAGAGGGTTAGTCCCCCACTCAAAGAGAGGGCTCTACGCTCCTCCAAACAAAAAAATAAAAAGTCCACAAAATGCAGTTTTTTTAAACAACCATAACTTTGTGCCAAATCGTCGTGGGAACTTTATTCTTCGAGTCCTGCATAGGGAATTTTGATTAAATTTTATTGCCTTTATGGTGGATCGAGTCGACAAAGTTTTTCCAACTCCATAGACATCGTCAAAGTTGGACATGGTTTCTTGAAAAAACATTTTTTTTCACTGGGGTGCTAGAGGAGGGCGGAAGGGGTTACGCTTAAGTTCGCATGCATGACTTTAAAGAAGACACTTCAAAGTTTTTCGCCCTCAAAGATTCATCAAAATCGATTGAAAATACGCCGAGTTATGCTGGTTTGAAAATGGTCGAAATTTCGCGAATTTCAAATGTCATTTTTGGCTCAATAACCACTGTAATTCGATTATTACACCCGATTTTGGATAAAATATGATATCCCCATACCTCAGCGGACGTTGCTAAGACTAACGTCAGCAAAATTGAACTTCACAGCCTTCACTGATTACGCACAAAAAAAGTTGTTAATCATTACCATAAAATAAAAACGATAAATATGCCCGATGTAATAAATTTATTTACAACATAAAATTTCATTCATTAATCTAAAGGATATGTAGTCATGAACCGAGACCAGTCTGCTGTAGAATACGTCACAGCTTGCTTGTAAGATAACGACGGACGAGTGGTGTAGGTATAAGAAAATACGCCATTCCAAGTATCTTTCAGTTGTTTGGTGATTGCATAGTACAAATAATTATCGTTTTGCTCGCTGTATTTTTGCGCCTTATTCAGTAACTTGTAAGCCTTTCGTTTCTTATTCTTTATCATATGTAACCATGCGGAAACGACTAAAAATGAGGGTATGTGTATCGGGAAATCTTTTAGTTCCGCATTGCCAAGCTTTATTAAGTTTAGAATCACCATCTCTTGCGTCCGAACGTTGGGATCACCCGACCTCAGACTTTTTAAATACAGCAGAATTTTCGCTTCTATAGTCGTGATTAAAGTTGCGAATACCTCCCTCCTTTTAACGTTTATCCTGTTGAACGAGATGGAGTGCATCCATTTATCTGCCATCTCATATTGTCCTAATAATAGATAATGTACGTGGAGTGAAAGCATGAAGAGATACTCATTCGAGGTGAACGTCACTTTTCTAGCGAAGTATTTCCTTGCAAACCTGATCGTTTCCTCCACTGGTTCTATTAAAAACCCGCCTTTCCTATATATTACCAAATTCAAATAGTGATACGTTAACAAATAGGAAGATAATTCACCTTCCGCCCTTCCTTTTCTTTTAAGTATCAGACACGCATCTCCACAATCGATTATTCGGAAATTAAAAAGCAATAATAGTGCCAGTGCTGATACAGAACGGGATACGGTTACCATTTCAGAAACTTGTAGAGCTATATCAAGCACGCGATACCCTACCCGTATAGCCTTGCAGATTTCTCCTGATGCAAAACGTAATTCTAAAGCGTTTTGCAGTAAAGTCATCAAATAATATAAGTTGTATGTTAAGCTTCTAGCATAGTTTCGTAGAATATCCCTCACTGCGTACTTTGATAACTTCTCGCAAATATGACTATCTTGGGTATATCTGGCAACATCAATAGCATTACAATACGATTCGCACAGCAACTCCACTTTAGTGTTAGTCGTTCGTATAAGGTGTAGGCTATACGCTGAGGTGAGCTTTGCCATCTTCCAGTTTCCCTCCAACGCGAATAGTTTCGTGCAAATATTCAAACAAGCAGACATATCATTTCTAATTATGGGGTTTTTATACAAACACGGCTTTAATGTTTTGCTATTGACCAGAAATGATCTAGTTAGTAGAATAGTAAAATTTCCATAAACTAGTGATACTGATGGTATGTTGTATTGTCTCAGTGCTATAGCCAAATGATTCTTCGCTGCTCCCAACTGCCGTATTTCAAGGTATGCATTCGCCAGACCAATCTCTATTTTTCCAACAATCACTTTTTTGAAAGCCCCCGTTAAATCCGTGCTTTGGATTTTGGTATCATTCAAGCAAAGTTCTCTCGCTTCTGTAAGCATAGCAATTGCGTTGAAGTAGTCTTTCATTAAGATAAGCAACAACCCGTACTTCATCGTAAAAAATATTTGCTTCCCTATGTGAGCAGCTCTATGACTGTGGTATATCAAATCTCTAAAAACTCTTGTAAGAATATCGAAACAATTACACATCTTCGGATCAAAAGCAGGACAAATGCGCCGCTTACCTACAATATTACGCCCAGCATTTGTTTCTTGTTTCATACAGCGCCTGATACATTCCTTTATGTTTAAACCACCAAACTTATCATTTTTGAAGGTTGTTGGAGCAAAAGTCTTATCGGGATTATTGCTGTAGATCAATAAACTTTTGAATTTTCCAAAGTTGATATAGTTATTCACAGGATTCCGTAGGCAATTTGGGCATTTGTTATTTATATTTTCCAAGATATCCGTGCATAATAAATGCAGTTCGGTTCTTTGGTTGCCAGGGAGTATATCATAAGCTATATCTCGGATCATCTTATTTTTGAAGTGCAGGATCTTGCAGAATGCGTATTTTGGCAATGCCAATAATTTATCACTAGTAAAGTCTTCATCGAAGTAACACCTGCAGCAAATTTGAAATGAATTTTCCAATTCCGTTGCATAAATAAATCTAGCTCCGCACTCCAAAATTTCTTCTTGGAAAAGTTGATGTATTACCTTCGCCAAAGTTGCCTCTTTAGGAAATTTCAACGCTACTCTAAGTAAAGTTCTTGTAAATAAATCTCCTAAGCAAGCACTAGTTTTAATAACCAGTTGCTTGTAAGATGTGAACGAGTCGAACAAATCTAAAGAAATCTCAGCTAGAGTTATGTAATCATTAGCGCTGTCATAATTATGCGAAAACTTCACAACAGGCAATTTTAATGAAACAGTATCTTTTAACAATTTCGCAGGAGGAAATATGTAATCTTCGTCCGTATCATCTTCTGTAAAAAATTTTAATTTAACACTGCCTTTAATTATCAAGCGGAGCAAACAACAATGTACGTAACCGGGCCTACCTTTGCAGGTTTGTATTAACAGATTCACTAGTACTTTAGAAATACCGTATATTGATAGCACCTGGCATGCAATAATTGGTATATACTTATCAGCAATTGGAGTTACTTCGATTTGTTGTATGCAATCATTTTGCGATAGCCTACGTTTAAAATCTAAGTTTTCCTCATTAAACTTACAGGATGCTATTAAGCGTATATGACCATCGTTCAAAGTAATGTCCAAAATTTCCCAACTTTGTTGATCGATGTACTCTAAATTATCAATAAACAATAAAGTGAGCTTTTTACTTGTACGAGTTAGGTCTCGGAAATAATTGAGAATTCGGTATTTTTGTAAAGCAACATCCTCGTATTGGTTTTCAACCGATTCATGGAAATTCCACATTTCCCTTGGTAGATTGATGATCTCCACGTCATCATTAACAATAGCAGTTCTTTGATCGTATAACTGTCTGTACAGATTTGAAATGCAGAAATAGGGAATCAATCCACTACCATTCAAAGCAATGGAAGCAATCGTGTATTTTCCAGTTTCCTTGAGTGCATCTAAGCCCATGTGTAAAATCTTTGATTTCCCTGAATAAGACGGACCGTAGAAACAAACTCCGGAATGTCCTTTCTTGTCAGTATTTGTTACCACGGTTTTAATAAAACCATACTCTACAGATCGACCTACCGTAGGCAACGAAATCACTTTAATGGATGAAGGTGTGTCGAATTTTTCATTGTACTCAAAAATGTTACCGGGCTCTTCAATGTCTCTAAGTTTTATTGCTGGCTGCAGCTGGAAGTAGTATGATGATAATTTCGAACGGCGAAACGTTTTATGATCGCACGTGACCCTGTCCAGATACGCACACATTAATCTGGCTGCTTTTTTAACGGCTCCGCCAATAACCATGTACTGCTTTCTCATCGGATGACCTACCATGCCACAGTATACATATCCGATGGTAACACCTATTGATACCGACTTCACGTTTTCGAGCTTCATAATTTCAGTGCGAATTTTGTAAGCTGATCTTAAAGCGTTTCGACTCTCTATTTCGTGATTGATTTCGCGGAGTCCGAAAAACACCACAATCGTAAAGTCCTTATCAAATAATGATGCCCTACTTATCACACCGAAGCCACTGCTCACGATTTTACAAATAATTTGGTAGGCCGTATCCAACAGATCGATTAAATTGGATTCTTTATACGTAACTGGAACTACGTTGATGAATTGAGTTGTAACGTAGTGCATCTCTGTTAAGTATTCAATTGGTAGATTCTCGTCGACCAGATCTTGCACCGGTTTGATAATAAACGGCCTTAACTCTTCGACGATCCAGTGTCTTGGAGCTAATTGCATTTGAACACGGTGTGGCAACGAGCGGATGAACGTTTCCGTTATCTTACTATCGGATAAGTTGGAGTCGAATCGTTTCTTGGCGTGAAGAACATTGCGGTGGTTTATATGCATTTCTGTCAACCGAATGACTTCGGTTTGTTTCTCGTGGTAAAAGATCTTCTGTGCCAATTCATTCGGATTGCATACTATTGCCCACACCTTTAAATAAAATATTTAATAATAAATGGGTAAAATGATGCGACCCACAGATCTAAAGTTCAATCATTTTTCGGAATCTACTTACAACTTTTAAAAACTTAACAAACTTTTATAACTATGGTAACTTAAATATGGGCTCTTAATTTTCTGTATCCCATTTTTTATTGTTTTCGAATAAAGAGCGTTTAAGAAGCAATTCAAGTGGAGAGGATAAAAAATCTTCAAAACATGAAATATTGAAAAAATAAGGAGGTAGATGTTTCTGGGTGTAAGAGGGAAATAAAAGGTAAAATGACGCAAGTATGGATTTGAAGGGGTTCTTAAAAAAAAGTGAGTTAGGTTCAGAAAAAAATCTGTGAGGAAGAAGGTTGCAAGAGATGAGGAAGAAATAAAGTCATAAGTAGATTTTTATAGGGATGAGGAAGAATAATCATTTCAAGAAAAAAAGGAAGTTTATTTTTATAGGGATGAGGAAGAACAATCATTTCAAGAAAAAAAGGAAGTTTGTATTTTATTAGAAGCACTATTTTTGACTTGCCGAAAATAAAATGAACATGTAAGATACTGCAGACAGTGGCGCCTCGTAGAACATGTTGATGGTAGAGCCACTTATACAACTCCCCTCATTTTTGAAGAAAGAAAAAACGATTTATCTTCCTGGACCAAAGGAACTGGAGGAAAAGTGTTTTAAGAATTAATTAAAATTCTTGCCGAGCTTGAAACAGCAGATAGTGCCATGGCTCCTTGACTCTATATGACGAGCCACCCCTGGCTTTAATGTGTCAAATATTGAAGTGCATTATCAAAATTAGATTCATTTTAAATGCATTTTGAAATTTTGATACTTTAAATTATTTTTTTACCGCAATTGCAATTTTTTCCTGTGCTTTTCAACTTTTGAGGATTGCCATTTTGTTTCCAGCCACGATGTGTCAAATATAGAAGTGGATTATCAAAGTTAGGTTAATTTTGGATGCATTTTAAAAATTTGAAGCTTACTTTGGTCGAAATGATTTTTGTACAATTTTTATAAGCGCCGACTGCAATTTTTTTCTCTGTTTTTCAACTTTTCATGGTTGTCATTTTGTTTCCAATTGTACTATGTCAAGTATTGAAGTGGATAATCAAAACTAAATTCATTCTGAATACAATTTGAAATTTTGAAGTTTAGTTCGGCCGAAATGAATTTTTTACAATTTTTATAAGCGCAGACTGCAATTTTTTCTCTACTTTTCAACTTTTGATAGTTGCCATTTTGTTTTCAGCCACGATGTGTCAAATATTGAAGTGGATTATCAAAGCTAGGTTCATTCTGGATACATTCTGAAATTTAGAAGGTTACTTTGGCCGAAATGAATTTTTTACAATTTTTATAATCGCAGACTGCAATTTTTTCTCTGCTTTTCAACTTTTGATGGTTGCCATTTTGTTTCCAGCCACGATGTGTCAAATATTGAAGTGGATTATCAAAGTTAGGTTCATTCTGAATGCATTTTGAAATTTTGAAGCTTACTTTGGCCAAAATGAATTTTTTACAATTTTTATAAGCGCAGACTGCAATTTTTTTCTCCGTTTTTCAAATTTTGAGGATTGCCATTTTGTTTCCAGCCACGATGTGTTAAATATTGAAGTGGATTATCAAAGTTAGGTTCATTCTGAATGCATTTTGAAATTTTGAAGCTTACTTTGGCCGAAATGAATTTTTTACCATTTTTATAAGCGCAGACTGCAATTTTTTTCTCCGTTTTTTAACTTTTGAGGATTGCCATTTTGTTTCCAGCCACGGTGTGTTAAATATTGGAGTGGATTATCAAAGTTATGTTTATTCTGGATGCATTTTGAAATTTTGAAGCTTACTTTGGCCGAAATGAATTTTTTACAATTTTTATAAGCGCAGACTGCAATTTTTTTCTCCGTTTTTCAACTTTTGAGGATTGCCATTTTGTTTCCAGCCAAGATGTGTCAAATATTGGAGTGGATTATCAAAGTTAGGTTTATTCTGGATGCATTTTGAAATCTTCAAGCTTACTAGGGCCGAAATGAATTTTTTATAATTTTTATAAGCGCAGACTGCAATTTTTTTTCTATAAATTTCAACTTTTGATGGTTGTCATTTTGTTTCCTGCTATACTATTTAAAATTTTGAAATGGATTATCAAAATTATCTTAATTCTGAAGGCATTTTGAAATTTTGAAGCTTATTTCGGCCGAAATTAATATTTTACAAATTTTATAAGCGCAGAGTACAATTTTTTTTCTGTGAATTTCAACTTTTGATGGTTGTCATTTTGTTTCCAGCTATACTATTTAAAATTTTGAAGTGGATTATCAAAATTATCTTAATTCTGAAGGCATTTTGAAATTTTGAAGCTTATTTCTGCCGAAATTAATTCTTTACAAATTTTATAAGCGCTGACTGCAATTTTTTTTCTGTGAATTTGTCATTTTCTTTCCAGCTATATTATTTAAAATTTTGAAGTGGACTATCAAAATTATCTTAATTTTGAAGGCATTTTGAAATTTTGAAGCTTATTTCGGCAGAAATTAATTTTTTACAATTTTTATAAGCGCAGACTGCAATTTTTTTTCTGTGAATTTCAAATTTGATGGTTGTCATTTTGTTTCCTGCTATACTATTTAAAATTTTGAAGTGGATTATTAAATTTATCTTAACTCTGAAGGCATTTTGAAATTTTGAAGCCTATTTCGGCCGAAATTAATATTTTACAAATTTTATAAGCGCTGACTGCATTTTTTTTTTCTGTGAATTTCAACTTTTGATGGTTGTCATTTTGTTTCCAGCTATACTATTTAAAATTTTGAAGTGGATTATCAAAATTATCTTAATTCTGAAGGCGTTTTGAAATTTTGAAGCTTATTTCGGCCCAAATTAATATTTTACAAATTTTATAAGCGCAGACTGCAATTTTTTTTTCTGTGAATTTCAACTTTTGATGGTTGTGATTTTGTTTCCAACCATAATCAGTGGCGGCTCGTGGAACATGTTGATGGTAGGACCACTTATACAATATAGACCTCCCCCCCCCCCAAGAACGATTTATGTTCCTAGACCAAAGTAACGGGCGAAAAAGTGTTTTAAAAATTGATTAAAAATTATTGATGAGCTTGAAACTACAGGTAGTGCCATGGCTCCTTGGCTCTGTATAACGAGCCGCCCCTGACTGCAGAGATGTGAAAATACTGATTATTGGAAGGGAGAGTCTTTATTTTCTCCATGCATGAATTACTTTAGAGACAAAAATTGTTTTGTTGTGAAAAGTTGAATCAGCGGTTTAACATTCCTACTCCTATATTTAACCCTTTGACCTACAACTACGAGTACTCCTCGTGTTTAAATGTTCGGGCCAAATACAACGACCACGAGCATATCTCGTGGCGCGCCGCTTGGGCCAATCACATCGAGCACGAGCTCAACACGTGGCGAGCCGCTTGGGTCAATCAAATCGAGCACGAGCTCAACTCCTAGCGCAACGCTTGCGTTAGTAGTACTGCACAATGAATGCCTTTTCTTGCGAAACAGAATTTTTTGAAGTCCATATTTTACGTTTTCAGTTGTGCCATGAAAAAGCATGACCTCATGCCTTAGTCGGACTGGTTTCTGTTGCTGCATTCAGACGTAAGGAAAGTAGGCCAAAGGGTAAAAATAGCATGCAATAAGACAAACGAAGTAAAAAATGATTGAAATCCAATATCTGTGAAGAGCATACGCATAGTCACCAAAAATTACCTTTACGCTCTCATGTTCTCCCATAGTAGTTTCGTAGCGTTCTTGCAGCATATGAGACCAAGCTTCCTGCGATATAACTACTTCCCCAGGAGCGGTCCCGAATTTAGCAGTTCTAACATCATTTACAGCCTCGCCCACAGTTATATAACTCTTCAAGTAACTATCACCGATTGCCCTAAACGTTACGTTTCCACAGGATATTATCAGTTTAACTTTCAACTCGATGTGCACCTCTGTCTCGAAATGCCCCAAGGTGTGCTGTATAAATAGCGCGCAGGTAACCACACTGTGCAAAATCTCGAAGAGCGACTCATTCGGCATAACCTTCCACGAAGCCAGGAATGCGTCTCCGGAAATCTCGTGCACGTCGCCTCCGTACAAAAACAAAACCTCGATGATTGCGCCCACGTACGCATTCAAAGTGGCCGTTAATCTGTAGATACCCCCCGTTGCGTTCTTATTGTACATCTCAGTGAATCGGGTGAATCCAGAAAAATCGCCGAAAAGTAGCACTGCGACGCACGTTTGCTCATTGTGGAGCTCGTCGCTTGTCAGCTTTAGTATTTCATCAGGCAAAAGCGTACCCAGTACTTCAACTTGCTTCTTCACCTGGGCGAACTCGATCTTCTTCATGAGGATCTGCTCCTCGAGCATGGCGTTACTATCCGTGGTATTAAATCGGATACGCATTGTACAAAAGATGCATCAAAAATGTTGTTAATATAATTGAAATGTCATTCCGACTGAAATGACCTGTTTCGAGTGTAACTAGACTTATTTACAGACCGCTACAAATAAGCCTTCTGATTGGTTATCAGTGAAACAAATCTTTTTAGTGAAATACAAAGTTAAATAAATAGATAGATAGTTTACAGAAGGATTTCGTAGTTACCCGTAACAAATAGTTAATCAGTACTGGTACAGTTGCATCATCTACAACAGTGATTCCCAAAGTGGGCGCCACCGCCCCCTAGTGGGTGCTGCAGCGATTCAGGGGGGCGCTGGTGGCCACAGGTGCATTTGGGGGCGATGAATAACTCTAAGGGGGCAGAGATAATATAAAAGGAAGAAGTGTAGATTTAGTGAAACGTGGGTTCAGTGCGGTAATCAATTTATTAACAAACAAAAAAACCAATTGCAAATAGTCAATCTTGGTGATCCTATTAATTGCTTTTAAAATTAAAAAAAAAAACCAGGGGGCGCTAAGTAATATTTTTTTCTGGAAAGGGGGCGATAGGACAAAAAAGTTTGGGAACCACTGATCTACAAGATACTGTTTCGATATCGATTTTTGTGATATTTATCGCTCTAATGCAATGATGCAAAACCTCTAATGACGTATTCTCCTGTGAACTAACGTGTAATTGAAAGTACTTATAGCTCGATGCCACAGCAACTGAAGCATTCTTAATTCCATGTATGTCCAGCAATACCTTCTTGCTCTTGTAACCGAACCGTTGAGCATTTTGACTTTAATGTTCGGCGCTCTTCAACGCAAAACTGTGGCTATAAAGATATTTTATTTTAGATGATTAAAAACACGTTCTTCTAAGAAATGCTAAGGTATTTTTATTTCAATCCAAAGTAGAAACAATTTTTTTATTAATGGAATAAAATATCTGCGAATAATTGCGACTCGATATTTAACCCTTAGCCCGATGAGACCTTTAGTGTTGCGTCGTGCTACAGTGTAGCAACAATGTTCGAACTGTGTACCTTCATATGAACCACTTGCCTACACCATGCACGTGTTAGGACTCAGTTTGTGACCGTGTGGTACGAGGTGCGTATCGCTTTTTGAAAACGTGCAGGTCTGTCTGACCGGGTGTTTCGTATTATGTACACTTCATAATTTTTGATTGCTACTTTTATTGTTCGATTATAAGTTTTATATTCATTTTAGGAAACTCCATCAACAAGTACTGGTAAATCCCCAGAATCATCAAGACCTTCAAGGACTGAGAGGGTATATTACAATGATAATATCGGAGTGGTTGTTGGACAGTGATGATGAATTTGAAGACGAAATTGATGACTCGGATACGGATCCTGACTTTGTAATGCATGATGAAGAAAAGATGATAATAAACATTGCAAACGGTGTAGCAGACGACAATAATGACGTCCTAGGGATGGCGTGTTTTAAGATTTTCATAGAGTAATAATGTATGAACAATTTTGAGTAAATTAGAGAAGTTTCAAGTTGGTAGCAATTGTTTTTATATTTTTTTTATCACCTCGAGCAAATATACAATTTCGAGATGACAATAAGCGAAGATTTTGTGCAATTATCTAAAAATCTAGAGAGGGCGTGTTTTAAGATTTTTATAGAGTAATAAAGTATGAACAATTTTGAGTAAATTTGAGAAGTTTCAAGTTGGTAGCAATTGTTTTTATATTTTTTTTATCACCTCGAGCAAATATACAATTTCGAGATGACAATAAGCGAAGATTTTGTGCAATTATCTAAAAATCTAGAGAGGGCGTGTTTTAAGATTTTCATAGAGTAATAAAGTATGAACAATTTTGAGTAAATTTGAAAAGTTTCAAGTTTGTAGCAATTGTTATTATATTTTTTTTATCACCTCGAGCGAATACACAATTTCGAAATGACAATAAACAAGGATTTTGTGCAATTATCTAGAAATCTAGTAATGGGGTGTTTTAAGATTTTCATAGAGTAATAAAGTATGAACAATTTTTGGTAAATTTGAGAAGTTTCAAGTTAATAGCAATTGTTTTTATATTTTTTTTATCACCTCGAGCGAATACACAATTTCGAAATGTCAATAAACAAAAATTTTGTGCAATTATCTAGAAATCTAGAAATGGCATGTTTTAAGATTATCATAGAGTAATAAAGTATGAACAATTTTGAGTAAATTTGAGAAGTTTCAAGTTGGTAGCAATTGTTTTTATATTTTTTTTATCACCTCGAGCAAATATACAATTTCGAGATGACAATAAGCGAAGATTTTGTGCAATTATCTAAAAATCTAGAGAGGGCGTGTTTTAAGATTTTCATAGAGTAATAAAGTATGAACAATTTTGAGTAAATTTGAAAAGTTTCAAGTTTGTAGCAATTGTTATTATATTTTTTTTATCACCTCGAGCGAATACACAATTTCGAAATGACAATAAACAAGGATTTTGTGCAATTATCTAGAAATCTAGAGATGGCGTGTTTTAAGATTTTCATAGAGTAATAAAGTATGAACAATTTTGAGTAAATTTGAGAAGTTTCAAGTTGGTAGCAATTGTTTTTATTTTTTTTTATCACCTCGAGCGAATACACAATTTCGAAATGGCAATAAACAAGGATTTATGCAAACCCATTGAAGGATAGAACAGAAACGTCACTGGTGATATCGTTTTCGTAAATCTTCTACCAACTCCAGCGATGAAAACCAATTATGTTTTCATCGCTGGAGTTGGTAGAAGATTTACGAAAACGACATGTTGGTACTATGAAGAAAAATAAAAGTATTATGCCACCAGAGTTAAAGGCTGATAAGTCCAGGCGAGAAGGGCCAGTTTTGTATGGATTTGCAAATGATATTCCTATGACACTCTTGTCTATTGTTTCCAAGAAGAATAAATCAGTTGAAGTTGAAATTTTGACATCGTATAGAGGGTACCAAAAGGTAAAAAATATTAGATTTTGGTAATCAACCACCACCCCTAGGGGGCGGGGTTTAAAGTACGCTCCAATTTTTTTTTTCTCAGTTTGTGTAAAATGATTGATCGAGTCGATCCCGACCACTTCCACCCCTCTAGAACCGGCAGAGCCCCCTGGGCGAATTTTTGAAAATCGAAAAAAAAAACATCAAAACGCGCCGGATCAAAAGTCGATAGGCGACCGAGCGGGAGGGTGGTGGCCGTGTTTTTTAGAAACTAAAATCGATTTCGAAGGAACGCTCGATGCCCGATTTTTGAATTTTTGTCCCAATCGGGCCACGCCCTTTTTTTTACTTTTCGGCGTACTTTCGGGGACGTATTTTTTTCTATGGAAATCGAAGAAATGAAACTTTCAGGGTAGGCGGGGGGTGAGACGAGCCGTGATCCCTAATTTTTTCAGAACCTTCCGACCACCCCCCACCCCTCCAAAGCGCGTTATTCGGCCCACCCCGGACATTTTTCTCTCGTGACGTATTCTTTTCTATTCATATCGGTGAGTTGAAACTTTTAGGGGGGGGGGGGGGTCGGTGTATAAGACGAGCCTTCTTCTCTATTTTTTTCAAAATTTTCCAACACCCCCTACCCTTCAAGAGCGCGTCACCCGGTTTTTCGTTTTTCTTCTTTTAGTGATTTCTTTTTTCTATTTATATCAGAGAGTTGATACTTTCAGGGGGGGTGCGGGGTAAGATAAGAACTCATCTGTATTTTTCTCAAAAATTTTAAAACACCCCCTACCTTTCCAGAGCGCGTCACCCGATTTTTCGTTTTTCTTCTTTTAGTGATTTATTTTTTTCTATTTATATCAGAGAATTGAAATTTTCAGGGGGGGTGCGGGGTAAGACGAGAATTCATCTGTAATTTTCTCAAAATTTTTAAAACACCCCCTATTTTTCCAGAGGGCGTCACCCGGTTTTTCGTTTTTCTTCTTTTAGTGATTTATTTTTTTCTATTTATATCAGAGAATTGAAATTTTCAGGGGGGGTGCGGGGTAAGACGAGAATTCATCTGTAATTTTCTCAAAATTTTTAAAACACCCCCTATTTTTCCAGACCGGTCACCCGGTTTTTCGTTTTTCTTCTTTTAGTGATTTCTTTTTTTCTATTTATATCAGAGAGTTGAAACTTTCAGGGGGGGAGCGGGGTAAGACTAGTTAACTAGTTATAGAAAACTAGTTATGGTACTAATTTGGAAAACACCTTACGCGCAGCAACAAACCTTTCACTTGTAAAGAAAAGGCAATACCAAGTATCTCATTAGTTGGAGTTGTGACTATGTGATGTTAGTTTTGCAGTTTAATTTTTTCATTATTTTATTGTAATGCTTACACATCTGCACCTTCTCTTTTTTTTAATATTATTACCATTATTATCAAGCGTTTTGTGTTGGTCCGCGGTCCACATTACATATTCTAATCTAAAACTACGATTCTAGGGCCGAAGAAATAATATGCATAATCTAGACAACCTTCCGCGGAATATGAGTAGGCTATGCAAAAATCTGACAGTGACAGTTCAATGGTGCGCGATATAAAATTTCCTGAAACACTGTTTTACTTAAGGCAGGCGAAAAAATATCGAGTGTAACTCATGCCGAAATGCTTCAGCAACCCTTCACTTTTAGCAACCCTTTCTCGGGTTGCGGCGGGTTGCTAAAGCCTATTTTCAACCCTTGATACACTATATACTTTTTTCTGTGAAAAATTTTATCCACACCTGTAATGTAATAAATAACCTTCGTCTTGAACTTATAATAATTACTAATGACCTTGGGCCACCACAAACTGACCTAAATAATAAATAACCAATACAGGTGACCAAAGAAGATAACTGATTCGCAACTATAAAACAAATATGTTCGATTTAATATATTTATTTATACGATTTCATTTAATAATCCAAGGGATATGGAGAAATATACTGAGCCCAAGTACTTATAGAAAACGTCACAGCTTCTTTGTAACAGAGTAAAGGACGATTGCTGTAGGGATAGAAGAATCCGCCGTTCCAAGCATTCTTTAATTGCGTCGTGAACGCATAGTACAAATAATTATCGTGTTTCTCGCTATATTTCAGTGCCTTGTTCAGCAACTTGTAGGCCTTTCGTTTCTTATTCTTTATCATAAGCAGCCATGCGGAAATAACTAAAAAAGTGGGCGTGTATATCGGAAAATGTTTTAATTGTTCTTTAACGAGCTTCAACATGTTTAGAATCACCATCTCTTCCATCTCGACGTTCGGGCCGCCCGTCCTGAGACATCTTAGATACAAAAGAATTTTCCCTTCTATGGCCATAATTAGAGTTGCGAACACCACCCTTCGTCTAACGTTTATCCTGTTGAATGAGCAAGAATGCCTCCATTCCTCTGCCAACTCATATTGCCCTAATAATAGATAATGTACATGGAGTGTGCTCATGAAGAGGTACTCTTGCCAACTAAATCTCACTTTTCTAGCAAAGTATTTCGACGCGAACTTGATTGATTCCTCCAATGGCTCTATTACAAACCCAGTTGTCTTGTATACCATCACGTTAGAATAGTGGTATATTATTAAATTCAAAGATAGTTGATTATTTCGCTTAAGTATTCGACATACATCTCCACAATCGGCGATCCGGAAATTATAAATCAATAACATTGTTAGTGCGGCTGCAGAACTGTATATGCATA
This sequence comes from Ocypus olens, assembly GCA_910593695.2. Taxonomy (NCBI): domain Eukaryota; kingdom Metazoa; phylum Arthropoda; class Insecta; order Coleoptera; family Staphylinidae; genus Ocypus; species Ocypus olens. Next base: position 11,844,893 of record OU343059.1, on the reverse strand, counting down.
CCAACGTAGAAATTTGTAAAGCTATGTCGAGTACTCGATACCCTATACGAATACCCTTGCAGATTTCTCCAGATGCAAAATGCAATTCCAAGATATTTTCCAGTAAAGTGTTCAAGGAATACAAATTGTACGTTGTATTATTAGCATAATTTTGTTGAATTTCTCTCACCGCGTACGTTTGCAACTTCTCGCAAATAAGTTTATCTTGGGTGTATATACCAATATCGATGGCACTGCAATATGATTCGCACAACAACTCCACTTTAGTATTAATTGTTCGAATAAGGTGCAGACTGTATGCTGAGGCAAGTTTTGCCATCTTCCAGTTTCCTTCTAACACGAATAGTTTTGTGCAAATATTCAAACAAGCAGACATATCACTTCTAATTTCTGTATTTTTATACAAGAACGGTTTTAATCGTTTACTATTTACGAGATAAGATTTATTTAATAATATAGTGAAATGTCTGTAGGCTATCGACACGGATGGTACGTTGTATTGCCTTAGTGCTATAGCTAAGTGATTCTTCACTGCCCCCAACTGCCGCAACTCGAGTGATGCCTTTGCCAGGCCGATCTCAATTTTTCCAACCATGACTTTCTTGAAAGTCCCCGTTAAGCTCGTACTTTGAATTTTCGTGTCGTTCGAGCACAGTTCCCTTGCTTCGGTAAGTAGCATAATTGCATTTAAGTAATCTTTCATTAGGATTAGCAACAACCCGTACTTCATCGTGAAAAATATTTGCTTTCCTATATGCGCACCCATATGGCTGTGGTAAATTAGATCTTTATAAACTCTTGCAAGAATATAGAAACAATTACAAGTATTCGGACCAAGAATATGATGAATGCCCGCCTGAGTTTTAGACGCATTTCCTTTTTGTCTCATACAGTGTCTGATAGATTCCTTTAAATCCATAAAGTCAATATCATTAAAAGATTCTGTAGTAAAACTTTGATTCGGATTATTGCAATAAATCATTAGGCTTTTGAATTTTCCAAAGCTTATATAATTATTCACCGGATTGCGCAAACAGCTTGGGCATTTGTTATTAATATTTTCCAAGAAATTCGTACTTAATAAATGCAGTTCGGTTTTTTGATTATTGGGGAGTATGTCATAAGCTACATCTCGGATACTCTTATTTCTAAAGTGCAGAATTTTGCAGTATGCGTATTTCGGCAAATCACTTAACGTATTTCCAGTAAAGCCTTCTTCGAAGTAACACATGCAGCAGGTTTGAAATGCGTAATCTAATCCCGTAGCGTAAATATATCTAGCTCCGCATTCTAACACCTCCTCCAAAAAGAGTTGCTCTATCACCTTCGCCAAAACTGCCTCAGTGGGATACTTCAAAGCTACCCTTAGTAAAGTTCTCGAAAATACATCCCCTAAGCAAGCGCCAGTTTTAATAACCAGCTGCTGATAAGGTGTAAACGAGTCAAACAGATCTAAAGAAATCGCACCTAACGTTATGTTATCATTGTTGCGTTTATATTTATCCGAAAAATTTACAATAGGCAATATTAATGAAGTAGTGGGACCTAATAGTTCTCTGGAAGGAAATATGTAATCATGATACGCATCTTTTTTTGTAATAAATTCTAATTCGATACTGCCATTATTCACCAAGCGAAGTAAAGAGCATTGTATGAACCCAGGTCTTCCATCGCAGGTTCTTATCAACAGATTCACTAGGAGTCTCGGAATACCGTATATTGATAACACCTGGCACGCAATAATTGCCACATACTTATCAGCAATTTGACCAACTTCGATTTGTTGTATGTATTCATTTTGCGCTAGTTTAAGTTTAAAATCCAAATTTTTTTCATCAAACGCGCAAGATGATATTAAGCGTATGTAACCATCGTTCAAGGTGATGTCCAAAATTTCCCAACTTTGTTGATCGATGAAATGTAAGTTGTCAATGAATAATAATATGAGCTTTTTACTTGTACGAGTTAGGTCTCGAAAATAATTGAGAATTCGGTATTTTTGTAAAGCAACATCCTCGTGTTGGTTTTCAACCGATTCATGGAAATTCCACATTTCCCTTGGTAGATTGATTATCTCCACGTCATCGTTAACAATTGCAGTTCTTTGATCGTATAACTGTTTATACAGATTTGAAATGCAAAAATAGGGAATCAATCCACTCCCTTCTAAAGCGATAGAAGCAATCGTGTAATTTTCCGTTTTCTTGAGTGCTTTTAATAATCCCATATGTAGAATCTTTGATTTTCCTATCTGAGATGGACCGTAGAAACAAACTCCGTAATGTCCATTCTTCTCAGTATTTGTCACGACGGATTTAATAAAACCGTACTCTGTAGATCGACCAACCGTAGGTAATGACTTTACTTGCGTGGATGAAGGGCTGGTAAACTTTTCATTATACTCATATATGTTACCAGCCTCTTCAATTCCCTTAAGTTTCAATGCCGATTGCAATTCGAAGTAGTATGATGATAATTTTGATCGACGAAACGTTTTATAGTCGCACGTGACTTTGTCTAAATACGCGCACATTATTCTAGCCGCTTTATTCACAGCTCCGCCAATTACCGTGTATTCCCTTCTCATCGGATGTCCCACCACACCGCAGTATACAAATCCGTTGGTGATACCTACAGATGTTGATTTCACATCCTTTAACTGCATAATTGCTGTTCGAATTTTGTAGGCTGATCTTAACGCGTTTTGACTCTCCATTTCGTGATTGATTGCGCGGAGTCCAAAAAGTACCAGGATCATGGCGTCCTTGTCGAATAACGATACCTTGTTGACCACACCGAGGGCATTGCCTGCGATTTTGCAAACGATTTGGAAAGCCTTGTCCACCAAATCGATTAAACTAGATTGGTAATACGTGAGAGGCTCTATGTTGATGAACTGAATTGTCACATCCCGCATCTCTGTTAGGTATTCAACTGGTTGACTCTCGTCGACCAGATCTTGTACCGGTTTGATAATGAATGGCCTTAACTCCTCGACGATCCAGTGTTTCGGAGCTAATTTCATTTGAACGCGCTGCGGCAATTTGCAGATGAATTTCTCCGTGATCTTACTGTCAGAGATGGTGGAGTCGAAGCGTTTCTTGGCGTGAAGAGCGTTGCGGTGGTTTATGTGCATTTCTGTCAGCTTATTGGCTTCCGCTTGTTTCTCGCTGTAAAAGATCCTACTGGCAGCTTCGTTCGGTTTGTATAATATTGACCACACCTTTAATTAAATCACCTATTAATTCATTAACTTGAGACAACCTCACTTATTGCTGATTTATTAAATACAAATAATAAAGACGAAAAATAGCCTGAATATATGAATATTCAACCTGTTCGTGACTGCAACATTAACCCTTTCGGCCCTGGTGGTGGCAATTGCCACCGCAACATTTACATGTCTCTACTTATGTCTCTATCCATATTTTTGCTGTTCATCACTAGATGTCACTTCAACAAAGCTAATTAATTCCTATACTAATTAATCAAATCAGTTCAAATTTGGTATTTAAGGTCTTAAGAAGCTCCCCATCAATAATAATTAACAAACCATTTTTTTTTCAAATTTAAAAATCTAGGGCTGAAAAAGTTAAGTCTTACAAGGGGAGAATCAGATGTGACTCATAGATTTGATCCATCTTTAGCACTCGTGTAGGTCATGACTGGGAATGTAATAAGTGCAAGTAATAGGGCGCACTATTTAGCCGTTTTCGAGAAAAAAATGTTTTCTTTAATTTGTTATTTATTCGTATGTTAATAAACCTTTTGCGTTAACGATAGTACACCGAGCTTTTGGCGCATCGGTAAAACCTCCGATTCACAGTCGGAAGGTCGACGGATCGAACCCCATTCCTGTTTAATTCGTCTCCTAAAAATGAAATTAATATAATTTATTCTAAAATTAACATTATTATATACTCACGGATTTATAAAAAAACTATAAAAAAGAAAACTATTTAGAACTTGGCCAAGAGAAGTTGAACCATCGACCTTGCGATTACAAACCGGTTATCTTACCAATGCGCCACGGGGTCGATACTGTTTCGTTAACGTAAAACTGCAAATAAAAAAAAACCTTTTTTTCTCGAAAATGGCTGAATAGTGCGCCCTATTACTTGCACTTGTTACACTCCCAATCATGACCTACACGTGTGCCAAAGCTGGATCAAATCGTTGAGTCACACATCTGATTCTCCCCTTGTTAGCCAAGGAAGTAGAAGAAGTTCAATAAGTTATTTCTTTGTAGTCCTAATAAGATTTAATTTTGCAGAGTTACGAACGGGTTGAATATTCATATATTCAGGCTATTTTTCGTCTTTATTATTTGCACCTATTAATAAACAAAATTAACTGACTGAGCACATGCGACCCACAGAACTGTATTATCTCTTATCGGCGAATTAACGTTCAACCAGTAATTAAAATCTAATATTACCAAAAAATCATAACTCAGATTTTAACAATCTCTAACATATAAAAATTTGTTGTTTACGTATTTAATCCTTTAAACCAGCGCTGTCCAACTGGCGGCCCGCGGGCCGCATCCGGCCCGCGAAGCTGGTTTTTACTGTCCGCGAGTTATAGTAAACTGTACATCAAATTTCGACTGACCCATTCAATGCATCTAGTGGAGCAACTGGAATATAAGTGTTCAAACATTTGGATAAAGAAAAATATCCAAAAATGAGAAATTTTGGACTTCAAATCATTTCATATATCTGCGAGGGTGCATTCTCTGACATGGAATATATAAAATCAAAATTTAGAAACAGCTTGAAAGACTCCACTCTTGAAAATATAGTTAGAGTTGCCACAACAAATATTTATATGGACATTATTTACCTATCCTTTTCGGCCCGCGAAATATTTGCTAAAGAAAAAATGGCCCGCTGGCTAAGAGAAGTTGGACAGCGCTGCTTTAAACCAATAGAATGATGAAATGTTATATTCTTTGATTAAGGAAGAGGAAATATTTACCGACTGGAAGTTCGCCATAAATTTCAGCCACGAATCCGGCGCTTCCACCATTTTTGCCTTTAGTAAATTTCCAAGTTTTCTCTACTAATTTACAGACAATGGATTAAAATTTATAATTCATCAAATTGCTGCAGTGCCATGGTAATAACAATAAGCTTTTAACTTATTATTTACCCCGATTTTTCGAAAAGACATCTATCGAAACATGGCCAATTTTCAAAAAATCAAAAGTCATCGTTAGGCGTAGTTTAGGTTCGATATTTTCAGCCACAAATGTTCCATAAGGCTTTGTTTACAATATTTAAGTTTAAAAAAATGACACATATTCTTCATTTTTGTTTAAATAATTATTTACCCAGACACTTTTACGAAATTTCGTCAATTTTCAAAAAATCAAAAGTCATCGTTAGGCGCAGTTTAGGTTCGATATTTTCGGCCACAAATGTTCCATAAGGCTTTGTTTACAATATTTAAGCTAAAAAAAACTTTTGATTTTTTGACAATTGACGAAATTTCGTAAAAGTGTCTGGGTAAATAATTATTTAAACAAAAATGAAGAATATGTGTCATATTCAAAAAAGATCAAAAATTTAGACCAAAAAAAATTGAAAATACAGGTCAAAAATATAAAAATTAAAAATTCGGCTCGAAAAATCAAAAATATGGCCCCAAAAAAGAAAGAGAAAATTTCAACAATTACATCGAAAATTGATGACAAAATAAAGAATATTTAGGTCAACTGATCAGAAAGAATCAAAAATACAGGTCAAAAATCTAAAAATTAAAAATTTGGCGGAAATTTTAAACAATGAAATCGCAAATGTAGGTCAAAATAAAGGATATTTAGGCCAAAAGTTAAAATATTTTGACCAAAAATATCGAAAATACAGGTCAAACATTTAAAAACTAAAGATTCGTCTGGGGAAATAAAAAATACGGACCAAATAGTCGAAAATTTGAACAATGAAATCGAAAATTTAGGTCAAAATAAAGAATATTTAGGCCAAATGATAAAAAAATTAGCCAAAAAAACCTTAAGTCAAATGCAAAAGACAAGCTCCTGTGATAATTGCCGAGCAGTCTTCCAAAACGTCGTATCTTTTGAAGGTAAGTCCAATCTGAGGTGACACCTAGACCTTCATTTTCACGCAGTACACGAGTGTGATAATTGTCGAGCACTAGACGCTGGAGTGGTCTCAATTCTCAACCTTTTGATCAACGATAGAATGTCTTCTAAAACGTCGTTTCTTGAAGGTAAGTCCAATCTAAGCTGACATATTGACCTTCATCTTCACGTAGTACACGAGTGTGATCATTGTCGAGCACTAGACGCTGGAGTGGTCTCAATTCTCAACGATAGAATGTCTTCGAAACGTCGTATCTCTCAAAGGTTAAGTACAATCTGAGGTGACATCTTGACCTTCGTTTTCACGCAGTACACAAGTGTGATAATTATCGAGCACTAGATGCTGGAGTGGTCTCAATTCTCAACCTCTTGGTCAACGATAGAATGTCTTCCAAAACATCGTATCTCTTGAAGGTAAGTCTAACCTGAGGTGACATCTTGATCTTCATCTTTACGCAGTACACAAGTGTTATAATTGTCGAGCACTAGAGCTGGAGTGGTCTCAATTATCAACCTTTTAGTCAACGATAGAATGTCTTCCAAAACGTCGTATCTCTTGAAGGTAAGTCCAATCTGAGGTGACATCTTGACCTTTAACTTCACGCAGTACACGAGTGGTATCAGATCATCTATACATAATGGGTACGTCTACATATTTTGGTTTCTAAAGCAAAAGTCACACCAACGTGAATGTCCATTAAAAATATCTTCCTCTATATTTTTGCTGAGCCTTATGAAATAAGAAGGTATTTCAAAATCAACGATTTTATGGAATTTATCCGTTACATTCAGGAAACCCAGTATATTATTGACAAATATGACTATCCTTATAATTAATACTATCACTGACATGTCTTCTCTTCAATTAGCATTCTTTGCTATTTAGGTCTTTTTATAAATTTGACGATTTTGTCTTTTCCTTTTTTGTTATTCACCTTAATTTTGACTTAAAAAAAAGAACCTTTATTGGCATATACTACATTCTTTATTTCATCACTTCCTCTTTCTTCTCTTCTGATTTTCCCACACCAATCTTGCCAGAGTCTTCACCCCGACTCTGTCCTCTCTCATCCATTCATTCAATCTTTTTTCCCCTCCCACCCATTCGTACTCATCTGCCAAATGCCTCCTCCCCATTCACACATTTCCCACCCATCCATCTTTTCCTCCCTTTCTCTCCTGATCCACACCTGGCTCTTGCCAACGTAATTTTGACTAATTGTTTTTTAAACCCGACAATTCGGTCATCTTCGATTATTCTTTCTTTTTGTTATCGATTTATCTACCTTCTACTTATCTATTCCCTTCTCTACAATCCTATTTTCAACTATATTTTGCCATATTCGATGTTTTGGGCCTTTGGAATTTGAAACCCTGTATTTACATCATCAAAAGGAAGTGATTGATTCCAAAATCAGGGATGTAGAAAGTGTAGCAGCTTTGTGCCGCTCTTATAACATTCGGTTCGAATGCTGCTTTTTTTCATTTTCTAATTAGCATTTAACTAAATTCACCATAAATCTGAAGACGCATTTTTTCACGATTCAAACTGACCTTACCTTTTAGAGAATTGAAGGTAGGTCCAATCTGAAGTGACATCCTAACATTCATCTTTACGCAGTACACCAGTGTGATCACTGTCGAGCACTAGACGCTGAAATGGTCTCAATTCTCAACCTTTTGATCAACGATAGAATGTCTTCCAAAACGTCGTATCTCTCAAAGGTAAGTCCAATCTGAGCTGACATCTTGACCTTCATCTTCACGCAGTACACGAGTGTGATCATTGTCGAGCACTAGACGCTGGAGTCGTCTCAATTCGCAACCTTTTGGTCAACGATAGAATGTCTTCCAAAACGTCGTATCTGTCAAGTGTAAGTCCAATCTGAGGTGACATCTTGACCTTCAACTTCACGCAGTACACTAGTGGTATCAGATCATCTATACATAACGGGTACGTCTACTAATTTTGGTTTCAAAAGCAAAAGCCACACCAACGTGAATTTCCATTAAAAAAATCTTCCTCTATATTTTTGCTGGGCCTTATGAAATAAGAAGGTACTTCAAATCGCGTACTTATTAGATGTATTGAAGTTGCTAGTATTTGATCCATAGATCTATTTCAAACTATTTTAGCAATACATTTATTTTTAATTGTTTTTTGGTCCTTTAACAGTAGTGGTAACTGTGCTGAAGTTTACTCGTTGAATTTCAATTTTGCAGTATTTTTTTAAGCTTTTTGTTTAAATGAAATAATGGGACTTTGCACATCATTGGCCCTAAAAAGGGCTGATGGTTTGAGTGGCTGGAGGTTCGATCTCGTTCTTAGATTAAATGCTGAATCAAGTGTCCATCTTCGTCAATGCACTTGTTTAGTTTACTTAAACATTTCGAAGGGTTTGGATGAAAATTGCTCGAAACGCAGCCCTAATCCCCTCCTTCATGTTCTGCACTGTTGTACTAATTATTCGAAACGTTAGAATATTTATAAAACTTAATGCAATCAACGCGCGGAACACTTGATGACTTGTCAGGTTGCTTTGATGTAATGCATGAATCCAGGCAACACGACGGACAAAATTCGTGAAATTCGTGCTTAAAAGAAGCATTTTCAAAAAAACGTTTCCTACAAAAAGTTTGTATTTTTCCCCGTAGAATACGATCCCGCGATTAAAAATAGAGGGTTCCATTTGAAAAATGAAAGTTGATCTTCGCTTGACCGTGAAAACTAAGGCCAAGGACATTTTCAAGGTCAAAAGCATATGTCCCTACAACTTTGATCTGAAAATTTTTTTGCCATGTTGCTCAGATTTCGAGATATTTGGGGTGGCAATTTAAAATGGGACACCCTGTATACAAATAGTTACATTTCAAAACTGTTGGTCAAGAATAACGTGAAGAATAAAAACAAAAACAGATAAAATCGCCAAATCAATTTAATAAAAATCCTGAATAATCAACACACAAAAGATAATGACGTTAACAGTTAGGATAATCATATTCAAAAATAAAGAATATTACTAGTAGAAAAAGCTGTGATGTTATTCTTGAAGAGAAGTTAATTTTTTTTTTTACTTTGGCAGGTGCCCTTCAGTTACATCGGTAATGTATTGTTCATATTAAATGAAATAGACATCCACAAACACCCATGCCCTTGCCGGGATTCGAACCCAGGATCCTCCGCATTAGTTCTGGCGAGCTAACGCACGCGGAGAAGTTAAGGAAAATCAAAAATGGAAGGAAGATATAGTCCGTATCAACAAAATAACGAATACGGAAGGAAAGAAATAAATAGTTGAAAATGGAGATTTGTAAAGAAGCATTTTAGAAATGGGCAGAAAACAATGAGAAGTAATAATTTATTTCAATAAGAAAGACCAAAAGGAGATAAGTAAATGGTTAAATTTCAAAAACAAATTTTCTAATATATGAAGAATAAAAAACAAATTTATTTATAGAGACCTGAATAGCGAAGAAAATTTTTAAAGCAGTGATACTTCATACAGGGTTAACATATTTGCCAGTAAACGAAATCTGAAGAAATTACCGTTATTATTGGAGAAAATTTTAATTCAAGGAAAGTGAAAAATTGAAGAGAAAGGAAAAAATTCCGAATATGGCAGTTACTAAAAATAGGATTGTGGAGAAGGAAACAGGCAAATCGATTAAAATAAAAGAAAGAACAATCGAATTATCAGGTTTAAAAAACTATTAGTCAAAAATAAGATGAAAACGACAAAATCGTCAAATTTATTTATAAAATTCTATTTGAACAGACGTAAATAGCGAATAATGCCAATTGAAGAGAGAAGACATGTCAATAATAACATTAACTGTTAGGTTAGTCATATTTGTCAATGTGATAGTTCTCTAGCTTAATTAGGTAAGTTTCTGCAGCAATTTAAAAAAAAATGTGTTTTCTGTTTTGGTCCGTTTATGAGAACTTTAAAGCATATGATTAATTAATTTCTCACTTAACCGGTGGTGAAACATAATTATACAGGGTGGTGCAGAGGAAACGCATGTTTTTCGAACCGCTAGTTCGCGGCGACGGGAGGGGGTATTGACCTTGAACGAATGTTGACAGACGGCCCATGCAATGCCGTTTCAGTCGCTATGGAGAGTTGGAGCGTACAACATCGTGTGTTCGTTGTCGAGCAGTTTTTTAGAAACAATGATTCTATAGTCACAGTGCAACGTCTTTTCCGTCAATATTTTAGAGTTGGACGTCCAGGTGCAGTGCCTGATCGAAATACCGTACTCCGATGGGTTGCAACGTTTAGAAGTACTGGTTCTGTGATGAAAAAGAAACCACCTGGTCTTCCCCGTTCAGTTCGTACTCCGGAAAATGTAGACCGAGTAAGAACGGCAGTTGTTACTAGTCCTACACGATCGACTAGACGACATGCTGTAGCGCTGGGTATGTCACGTCGTTCGCTTCACCGCATGTTACATGATGACCTCAAGTTCCATCCGTACAAAATAATGATCGTCCAGCAGCTTAATGAAGGGGATTTTGTACAGAGCAGATAGTTTTGTCGCATAATGGATGAAATGTTTACGGAAGATCCCGATGCTACAGTCTTCATGAGTGATGAAGCACATTTTCATCTTGACGGTTACGTCAATGTTCAAAACTGTCGGTATTGGGCATCGGAGAACCCACAAGAATTACACCAAAGACCTCTGCACAGTTTAAAGGTAACAGTGTGGTGCTGCATTTCAAACTTGGGGATTGTTGGACCCTATTTTTTTAAAGAAGAAGGAATTGGAGTTGAAATGTTAAACAACTTCCTTCGCCCAGAACTTGAAAGGCGTCAAGTGAACATGAGAGACATTTGGTTTCAGCAGGATGGTGCCACAGCTCACACGGCGAGAGTATCCATGGAAGTGGTTCGACAAATGTTCCCAAGATATGTGATTTCGAGATTTGGTGATGATTTTTGGTTTTGTTTCACAGATTTTATTTTTCTCTCCAACTAGTTTCGACCTTAGGAATAACCTTGAGAATGACCTAAGGTCGAAACTAGATGGAGAGAAAAATAAAATCAGTGAAACAAAACCAAGTGTTTTAATTAATCAAACGAACTTTAAAGCTCTGTTATTCAAAAACGAAGTGACATTTCACATTTTCCAAGTCTATACCAATAGTATGACTAGACTGAGGATGATAATATTCGTTTTCTGTGTTGAATTGACATGGAATAACCCATTCATAGTTAGGTAAACCTATCTTTGAAATGATATAGTCTACAGCAGCGGCGGCTCGTGAAAGTTCACCGAGGAGGCTACGGAAGAAAGCTCTATACGAGCAGCATCTCTGTCTTCGAAGATACACGAGCGACCGCTCATTTACACTCGACATAAAGACCAAAGTTCAAAACAGGTTGAGTCAAAGTGGTAATTTTGTTATCCGCCTAACATTCCTTGTATATAGCCACATCGGTGGAATCTGGCGGCCGAGGTCGGCCCTGAGGATCGACCCTCGAAGAAAAGGTATTGCTGGTTTGTCTAATTGCATCCTATACATTTATTACTGTCCTTCGCTCCGATTGGTATACGCACTTTTACACCAGTACTTCTCAACAAAGTTGGTTTGAGATAAAAAAATATTACGTCCACAGCCGCCAGATTCCGGAGAATGGGCTATATCAAGTTTTAGCACGCAATAAGTCGATTAAAATCTGTGGGGAGCGTATGCTCAGTCACCAGAAATTCTATTAACAATTATACCTTCACATTATTATTTTCTCCAGGAGAGGTCTCGTAGCGTTCTTGCAGCATATGCGTCCAAGCTCCCGGCGATATAACCACGTCCCCAGGAACGCTCCCGTGTTCAGCAGCCTTAACATCATTTATAGCCTCGCCAGCAATTACATAATGTTTGGTGTAGTTGTCGCCGATTACGCTGAACGACATGTTTCCGCAAGATATTGCCAATTTAACTTTTAACTCGACGTTCACTTCGGTCTCGAAATGCCCCAAGGTGTCCTGTATAACCAGCGCGCAGGCGACCACGCCATGCAAAATCTCAAATAGCGATTCGTCCGGCATAACTTTCCACAAAGCCAGGAATGCGTCTCCGGAAAACTTGAGCACGTCGCCGCCATAAAAATACAAAACCTCGACTATTGCGCCGATGTACGCATTCAAAGTGGCCGTCAGTCTGTATATGCCGCCCTTTCCCGTCTTATTGTACTTCTCAGTCAGCTGTGTAAATCCCGAAACGTCGGCGAATAGTAGCACTCCGACGTAGGTTTGCTTTTCCTGGAGTTCGTCCCGTGGCAGCTTCAGTATTTCATCCGGCAAAAACGTGCCCAGAACTTCAATTTGCTTCTTCATCCGCGCGAACTCGATCTTCTTCATGAGGATCTGCTCCTCGAGGAGCGCGTTACCACCCGCGATATTAAATCGGATACGCATTGTATTGAAAAAAAATGTATGAAAAGAAAATTATTGAAATGTCATTCTAGGTGAAATAACCAATTTCCTATGTAACTGGACCCGCCATAAACAAAGCTTCCGATTGGTTCAGCGCGAATACGTTTTTGCCAGCTGACAATTCGGAAACTGGTTGCCACTATACTCGAAATAAAATTTTATGGATTGGTTTTCGAGATTTTAATTTATAGGTGACTCACGCCTAATTGACTTGAGGCGCCAAAACTGCCGGTCGGATTTTGTTGAAATTTTGGAGGTGGTTTCTTCAAAGGTCAATATTTTCCAGGGCGCTTAAAAAAATATGAAAACTTGAAACTTTTCTAATGTACTCAAAATAGATTCTACTTCATGCTTCAGTGATAATTCAAAAATACCCCATCACTAGATTTTTCTAGCCCGGAGCAAAGCATTGTATCAGATGTTCATGTTTTAGAAACCACCTCGAACAGTGGCGGTTTCAAAGGGGGGGTAATCGGGTAATTACCCCCCCTAAGAATTTTTCGCTTAACAGTTTTTAGTGTTAAAAATGACCGATATTCCATATTCCATACAAATAATATAACCGGTAAATTTTTCCAACGCTTTAAAATGTTGGAAAAGAATAGGGAGATTTCACGGAACAGGTGTATGAGAGCGGAAGCACCAGTTTATTTTTTTTTATTACCCCCCCTAGACTAGTTGGTTGGAAACGCCCTTGACCTCGAACCGCGTCGCCCACTCCCGCTCTAATTTTTGCGTCCGCCAAATCCTCTCGCCCCATCCTTTCTCCAACTCCCCAAAAAAATTCGACGTTCCACCATCATCTCCTAAAAAAGGGCGATTTTTTTAAGGAGCCAATACGTGAAAATTTCCAAAAATGTAGACTTTTACGGTATCCACATCTTCTTTTTTAGTTTTCAAAATGAAAACACAGGACCCGGCCACAACCTGTTGAAGACCGATTTTTCGATTCCCCCCTGCCGCGCGAGGTGCAATTTTTCAAACTTTGGGATGAAAATTTTAACTCCGCAAAAAATTCGATCCGCGACGGCGATCATATTTCGTTTACAAAAAAATCACCCGTTTCACATTTCATTCGCCACCCTCGCATCTTTCCAACCCACAAGTGTCACCCCGTCATCCGTTTACTCTTGAAATGCAAAAAAAAAATCCGTGGGCTCCGTCAAAGCGTTTTGAGTAAAATTGGTCTCCGCGGAATTTTTCGAAAATGGCGACCGCTGGACGAACTTGTTTACGATCAACAGAAAATTCCCCAACGGTTGGCAGTAAATTCCCAACCAAGGTAAGTATGTGTTCTGTGGAAATCTCCAGTGCAGTGCAGTACATTTTGTTAATTTTGACATCTTGTTACTTGATGTAAAAATAATCTTGTGTGTTTTTATCTGCCGATGTTATTTCTAGAACTGATCATCACCACTAATAATACGTTTAAGATTCATAATCTAGCTGTTTTATTTAAATTTGAGGGTTTTCCATGCCAAAATTCCCATTCTTAGTGACGCCCACGGGTATGAAGCCGAGATACGAATATCGGCAACACGAAAAAGCTCGGCCACCCCTGAACAGTGGGGCGAGGGGGAATTTCAAATTTGCCGCTTTTTAAAGATGGTTCCCTCGATGTTGCCAGATTTAAGCCGGGCCCACACGATGCTACGAACGTTTGCCTCAAATGTTTGCTTCCAAGTGATGAGTCAAACGTTGGACGAACGTCTTGACACACGATAGACAAACGTTGGATCCAAATGCAGTTGGTTCCAACGTTTGTCTGAAGGAGGTTCACCCCCTTATTAATTCTCAGAGTCCGTTGAAAAGACCGTTACTTATGATACACGGTTGTCATTCGTACAAATGTTTGTGCATGTCGTGTGGGAATGTATCCAATGCCACCAAGCATGCCAACTAATGACAGAGAAAACCCTTTGAAGCAGTCGGCCGAACACGTTCCAACACGAACGTTTGACGCTGGAAGCTGGCCACTCGTAGTTCGTGGATCTCCCACATGATGCGCCCAACCATCCAGCGTCCAACGTTGGAAGGTGTTCGTAGCATCGTGTGGGCACGGCTTTATCAAATATCTTATTATGTAGAATTCAGTAAAAAAAACATCCCATTTAACGTTACACCAATGCGCACTATTGTAACCTTGAACGGATTGATTCGGGACTTTGGAGTTGATGACGTAAACGCCATCATTCCTGAACAAAACTGTATACTGAGTTATTTATTTCATTTCATTTCATTTCATTTCATTTATTTAATCACGTGAGCCACCATATACAAAAATACAATATTAAGAAACATGATAGTTTGTAGTGGATGTGAACCTCAGTACAATATAAAATATGGCTATCCTTAATCTTTATAGACAATTTGGTATTAGCGTTACATTTTAAAAATTAATATAAATAAATAAATAAATATGATTCTATTATGATTCTCGTTATCTGTCAGACGCCAAAACTAGGTGAGTGACAACCGGAAGTCAATGTCAAATACTTCCCAATAATAACTTTAATAACTTTTAACTTACCTCTTGCAGCACCCTACGAATTCCTTCAGTGGGTGCATCTTTATAATTCTGCGGATCTTCGGACAACAATTTCAAAACCCTGGTCTTCCCTCCTGGACATCTGGCGAAGACGTCTGTAAAAGTGCCGCCGCGGTCGATCGCAAATTGAAATTTCCCGGTCTTACAAGCCATAATCTATAAATAAATTGATAAGAGATTAATAACAAATAACGAAAGCCCAATAATTCCAACAAATTAAATGCCGGTAAAACAATTTGCAGTAATCAATTGAAAGAAAAACTTACTGTTATCTTCCTGATATTCACATCATTATTTCTAAACCGTTTATAACTTAACAAATTTTGCAACTTGAGTGGCATTATTGGGATAAATATAACAAATATGGACTTTAGAACGTAAACAAGTCAAAATCGCGGTTTTGGCTTAGGCAACTAAGCAAGCACAATTTACAGATGTCTGTAACTGGAGATTAGTTCTAAAATCAATGATGTAAATGGGTATACAACGGTCTAGTAAATAAGATTAATAAACTATTGTTAATGAAACTTATAAATTATAAACTATTTCCAGTGGCGGTTCGTGAATGTTCGAGATGACCTACTTATGAACGAAGCAAGAATTGCTACTTTTTTACGGAAATATCCGTTTTGGGGTCCCTAGATGCCATTTCAACAATTTCTGGAAAAAAAAATGGTGATGTGGCCATCATGTTACTTTCTCTGATTTGATGGTATCATAGCCATTTATATTTACGTTTTCATGATTTATTTTCAATTGAAATCATATTTCAAATGTACATCAAGCGTTGTGTAAACTCGGATGAAACTGACGTTTAAAACGTCAAAATTATGAAAGATGGAAAAATGATACTTCAAATTAAAAAACTCGGTTTACTCAAGAACCAACGAGATTTCGGAAAAAACTTATTTTTTAGAAGTTGTTCATTTTGGCATTCTCTACAATTATTATTCACATAAATTTGCTGTAACTATTATCGTTTCATAATTATAAACCAAAAATTTAAAAAAAATAACAATTTTTTTTCTCGAATAGCAATGATTTTATGAAAAATATTTTCAAGCAAAAGATGTTCATTTCTTTGTTTCCTTCAATGTTTGTTTAAAAGTTTTTGTGATATTTTTCATATTTAAGAAAATATTGGCAAAAAACAAAAAACAGTTAAGGTAAACACCCACTTCCGGTGTACAAAATTTTACCAAAAGCTTTTCAGTTCTTCAGATTATCAAATAAGACGTATGTTCAAAGTTTGATATCAATTGCTCTATTAGTTTTTAAGATACAGCGCGCACAGACAGACACACACACAGACAGACACACACACAGCAGACACACACACAGACAGACACACACACAGACAGACAGACACACACACACACACACACACACACACACACACACAGACACAATTTTTTTTTCCAGAAATTATTGAAATGGCATCTAGGGGCCCCAAAACGGATATTTCCGTAAAAAAAAATTTTGAAAAAAAAATCACGATCACAATACTTTCTCGTACTTCGTAACGGAGAAAGTAAAAAATTGTGTGTCTGTGTGTGTGTGTGTGTGTGTGTGTGTGTGTGTGTGTGTGTGTGTGTGTGTGTGTGTGTGTGTGTGTGTGTGTGTGTGTGTGTGTGTGTGTGTGTGTGTGTGTGTGTGTGTGCCTGTGTGTCAGGCTGTGTGTGTGTCTATCTGTGTGCGCTGTATCTCAAAAACTAATGGAGCAATTGATATAAAACTTTGAACATATATCTTATTTGATAATCCGAAGAACTGAAAAGCTTTTGGTAAAATTTCGTACACCGGAAGTGGGTGTTTACCTTAACAGTTTTTTGTTTTTTGTCAATATTTTCTTAAATATGAAAAATATCATAAAAACATTTAAACAAACATTGAAGACAACAAAGAAATGAACATCTTTTGCTTGAAAATATTTTTCATAAAATCATTGCTATTCGAGAAAAAAATTTATTATTATTTTTTTAATTATTGGTTTATAATTTTGAAACGTTAATAGTTACAGCAAATTTAAGTGAATAATAATTGTAGAGAATGCCAAAATGAACAACTTCTAAAGAATAAGTTTTTTTTCGAAATCTCGTTAGTTTTTGAGTAAACTGAGTTTTTTTTAATTTGAAGTGTAATTTTTCCATCTTTCATAATTTTGACGTTTTAAACGTCAGTTTCACCCGAGTTTACGCAACGCTCAATGTACATTTAAAATATGATTTCAATTGAAAATAAACCATGAAAACGTAAATATAAATGGCTATGATACCATCAAATCGGAGAAAGTAACATGATGGCCACATCACCATTTTTTTTTCTGATAAGGCCGAGGTAGCAGAGGTGATGATACAGATAGGTGCGATCTCTGCAACCGACTCTACCCATCTGTATTGCCACTTCTGCTGCCTCGGCCGTACCAAAAAAAAAACTCCAAACTGGCATTAGTGCATAAAATATAAAGCATAATGAAAACTATCATCTGAAGTAATAATCTAAGTTGAAAGTAGCATCTTATTGATCTCATGATTATCTTTTCCGCTGTTGTTAAAGCTTTAATAAATCAACATTTATCAAAAGAAAGGTTTTTTTAAAACTTTGTGAAATTTCGACCATTTTCAAACCGCCATAACTCGGCGCATTTTCAATCGATTTTGATGAATCTTTGAGGGCAAAAAACTTTGAAGCGTCTTCTTTAAAGTCAAGCATGCGAACTTAAGCGTAACCCCTTACACCCCCCTCTAGCACCCCTGTGAAAAAAAATTGTTTCAGGAAACAGTGTCCAACTTTGACGATGTCTACGGAGTTGGAAACATTTTGGCGACTCAATCCACCATAAAGGCATTAAAATTTGATCAATTCTCTATGCAGGACTCAAAGAACGAAGTTCCTACGATGATTTGGCACTAAGTTATGGGTGTGTGAAAAAATTGAGGTTTTCCGCACATAACACAGCGACTTTTCAACCAAATTGGATGATTCTTTCGGGAAAAAATCCCATTTTGGCTCTACTTTAAAGGGGTAAACTCAGATCCCTTTTTGAACCCTTCTACTCCCGAACAAAAAATACACGTTTTTGGGCAAAAAACGTCCTACTGTGGCGACGCAAAAAATGTGTCGACTCGATCCACAAAAAGGGCATTGAAATGTGTTCAATTACCTGTGTAGAACTCAAAATCGATTGAAAATACACCGATTTATGGTCGAAATTTCACAAATGTTTAATTTTTTTCCACCAGTGTATATAACAATAATTTACATGTAATTTACGTATGAACAATTTCTCAAAGTCATGTGCTATGAATATTCATTACAATTCACGAAACATTCTTTGTATAATTGGTTGCATACCATGAACGTTATATTTATGTAATAAAAACGTTACTAAACAAATTATTTTAACAATAATTTACTCAATTGTAAAATAAACACACAGTGTGAAGACAGTTTATAAAATCATCACCCTCATATAATTATACAAAATAACTTAAGTATATTTTCCGCGCATGTGACTTATGACAGATACGAATAGACAAAACACGGGATTATAAAAGCACGTGATTACTTAACATAACGTAATTATTGCATATTTTCACTATTGTGTTAATAAACTTGACCTTCACAAATACATTGCAGCGACTGCATTTCAAACATTTCAAAATTGTGCTCAAAATAGATAAACAATTACACGCATTAATGATTTACATATAGAACAAGCTTTAAATAACCTAATGCGGTCACAAAATATCGATTACTTTACGAAAATTACTTACTGTAGCTGCTTCAATCATTCAACGTACACACCAAATTGAACATTTATTGAATTGTTTATCAGCGAACCTTAGCTGTTGCTGCTGACGTATATCCACGAAGCAACTTTGATACGCACTGAAATAGAGTTAGGAAAATATTTGTAATGGGTACATAATGGGTTGGATAATTAACGTATTTGTATAAATTTCATTTGTTGCGTATTATATAATTAGGGACATTCGTCCATCGTCGTAAGTGAATAAATCGAATATAGGTCAAATGTTGCGCAACTGCGAGACTAATAAGTGTGGTTCGCATTCCTTCACACACTTTATTGATTTTTTACTATCAAATGATTATACATGAAATATGAATCTCTGTTGGAAAACCTGTTATCTTATCTTATCTTATTCCAAAGTTATAATATTACACAAACGGATCTACTTCAATAATAACTCTATAAAATATCTTGTATATATTATTCCTATCTGGACTTGTGTAAATACAAAAATTTCCACCAGGAGTAACAGGATCGCAGAAATGAAAAGAGTAATTTGGCGCGAAAATAATTTCACACTTTTGATTCATTTTTAACAAAATTTTCACACAAAAATTTCAACCAGGAGTAACAGGATCGCAGAAATGAAAAGAGTAATTTGGGCGCGAAAATAATTTCACACTTTTGATTCATTTTTAACAAAATTTTCACACAAAAATTTCAACCAGGAGTAACAGGATCGCAGAAATGAAAAGAGTAATTTGGGCGCGAAAATAATTTCACACTTTTGATTCATTTTTAACAAAATTTTCAAACAAAAATTTCAACCAGGAGTAACAGGATCGCAGAAATGAAAAGAGTAATTTGGGCGCGAAAATAATTTCACGTTTTAAATTATTTTTAGCAAAATTTTCGTACAAAAATTTCAACCAGAAGTAACAGGATCGCAGAAATGAAAAGAGTAATTTCACGCGAAAATAATTTCACGTTTTCAATTCATTTTTAACAAATTTTTTACACAAAAATTTCCACCAGGAGTAACAGGATCGCAGAAATGAAAAGAGTAATTTGGCGCGAAAATAAATTCACATTTTTAATTCATTTTTAACAAAATTTTCGTACAAAAATTTCAACCAGGAGTAACAGGATCGCAGAAATGAAAAGAGTAATTTGAGCGCGAAAATAATTTCACGTTTTTAATTTATTTTTAACAAAATTTTCACACAAAAATTTCAACCAGGAGTAACAGGATCGCAGAAATGAAAAGAGTAATTAAAGCGCGAAAATAATTTCATGTTTTTATTTATTCTTTACAAAATTTTCAAACAAAAATTTCCACCAGGAGTAACAGGATCGCAGAAATGAAAAGAGTAATTTGGGCGCCAAAATAATTTCATTTTATTTCTATTCTAAAAATTCTAAATTCTAAATTCTAATTCCACATGCATTCATTCATTGACAAAGAAGAATCTTTAGAATTAATTAATTTTTATAGCCCTTAAAAGGGCCGTTTTTTTGGGAGTAGAGTTGCTGATGATTTACCGTCGTCATATCTTCAGATGATGGTGTGGTCGACTACTTGGGAGGCGTTTTCTCTTGACGGTCACAAATACCTCTAGTTTCTTGGTATTACACATTGTCCAATTTTTGGATGGGTTTGTTATTATTTTATTAGCTTACAAACAACTCCAAAAATCTTTCAATGTGTTAAAAATTAATTTCCGATCTGAAAGAAACGTACTGTTTGGGGTTCAAATGCCTTCGTTCGTCCTGGTTTCGACGTTCTAAGACCTAAGAAAATAATAAAATAACAGAAACGTAACGCTCCAACTTATAGGCGAGCATCACATTTTCGTCTCTAGCATCGGCATCCTTTTTACATAACCACTGCTTAAAAGCGTCGTAACACGACAAGACTCATACCTATTTTTCGATTTTGTTCAAGACGCAATATTCGGAGCTTCGTTAATATCCATACCCGCAGAAAGTTTCACTGGATTGACACAAACAAACAAAATTCGACATTGTTTTCTCGGTTGCTGCGTTAGTTTTTATTTTATATCATATGATCTACAAAAAATCCAATGGGTACTTTAGGTATTACAAATAAGTTTTTAAAGCAATTTTGATACAATCATCTATTTAAATATCAAGTAAATATACCACTGCAACAATCTCACCACTTAAACAGAGTTATGAAACACAGTTTTTAAAATAAAATGAGAAACTTACACACAGAACTAAACGGGAAAACGAACGGAATACTTGTTTACAACAGCTGTTTACCGCGATCGTAGCACTCCATCGGTATGTTGGAGACCAATAGAATCAGGACATTTTAACTTTGTCATTATCTTGAGGAATATAGTAATTAATTATTAATATAATTCTAAAATTTACCCAGGAATATGATGGTCAAACATTCTAAAATACTTTGTGTCGCTCAGAATTACTATTTAAAAAGCCAAACATATAGAATTCGTATTTTCGCGCCTTCTCGCCATCTACCGGACGATAGATGAACTTGTAAGTGCGTTTTTACGACAGCGCCAAAATGCTCGAACTTTATACCTATATTCAAAGTGTTAATATTCAACAATGCGCCATACCTAAAACGATAGACGGTTTAATTCTGAATCGAATGATATATAAAATAGCTGAGTAAATTTAGCAGTTTACACGTAATTTGCGAATGAAAATTAAGCACGACACCCTTACCGACAATTACAGTTCACTGTAACTTAAAAATTTAATTAAGAACAATTTGCAATATTCTTCAATCAAAAACGGGTCCCAATACTTATTACTGATTAATTATTCAACTTATTATTTTGTTAATGCACTACAATAAGAGAAATTCTAATCTTCATATAGGGTACCCTCTGTTATCTAATAGATAAACTAATATTTTATTTGTAGATTTATTATTTGTTTTAATGTTTTAAGAACATCTAAAAACTTAAGAAGAATCTTATCCTAGAATAATAAAATAAATTTACGTGTAAATATTCAAGATTTTAAATTAAAAACAAAGGTAAATATAAACACCTAATTTCAGGCAAACCAATATACACATACTCAATAGTATGCTTTACAGTGAACTGAATTACCGGCTAAAAATTCATTCGCAAATCACTGAAAAACCGCAAAGTTTCCCTACCCATTTTGCACACAATTTGATTCAGAATAAAATACTTTATCCTTTCATGTATAGCTTATTGCTGGATATTTACATTTTCACTATGGCTTTTGGCTTAATAGTTTACGCCTTGTCCGACAGAAGGCACACGCAAGAACAGAATTATTTAAATGTTTATTTACATTTTTATATGACCATAACTAGAAAGGATTTGTTGATTTTAATCATCGTTAAAACATTTATTTAGAGTTTAAATCTGTTTAGTTAAAAGTGCTCTAAAATTAAGAAAATAATAATGTTATTAGATTATACCAGTATTGGATTAAGTTATTAATAATTTCCTAAACTTTGATTTGATTTTTGAGTTTAGTTTAATCATTGTTACGTTTAAAATTATTAATTTTTAGTAATAATAAATTAAAAGCAGTAATAGGAATATTGGGTTACCTATTATTAGGCGTTTATTTTAAACTCTGGTTTCTGCAATTTAAATTTTTAAATCTTTACTCTTTACAAGTGAATTTATTGTAAGATAACATTCTTCTTAAGTTTTTAAATAGTCTTTCATTATTAAAATAAATATTAAATCCACTATTGATTTTTTAGTTTATCCCCACGATAACAGAGGGTATACCGGTATGGAGATTACTATTTCTGTTATTGTAATGCTTTAACAAAATAAAAAGTTGAGAGAGTAATTAGTAATAAGAATTGGGACCCGTATTTGATTGAATAATATTCCTAATTGTTCTTTATTTAGTATTTTAGTTACAGTGAACTGTAAATGTCGGTAAGTGTGTCGGGCTTAATTTTCATTCGCAAATTATGCAAAAACTGCTAAATTTCTTCAGCTATTTTATACATCATACGATTTAGAATTAAATCGTCTGTTGTTTCATGCAAGGCGCATTGCTGAATATTAACACTTTAATTATAGGTATAAAGTTCAAGCAATTTGGCGCTGTTCAAAAACCTCACTTAGTAGTTCGGCCATCGTCCAATAGATGGCGAAAAGGCGCAAAAATTCGAATTTGATATGTTTGCTTTTTTAAATCGTTATTCTGAGGGACAATTTTGATAATTGGAACGTTAAATTATCAATAAACGTAGGATGCTTTGGTAATTTTAAATAAACGTGCAGAAAAAACCCGAAATTATAAATACTGCCGTCGCAATTATTTAAAGGTTGAATTCATTTTAATGATTCAAACGGTAATTCATAGGGGAATTATTGGTTTAATAATAAACAATCAAGCAAGGTTTATTGATGTTGGGAAATAGAAGATATTTTAAAACGAAATGACTCCAAAATGTTGATTGATTAATGTCTGTGTCAGCTCAATTTTACTCATAGTTTCAGACTAATTTGGGCGCAAAAATAATTTCACATTTCAAATTTATTTTTACCATAGTTTTCACACAAAATTTTCAACCAGGAGTAACAGGATCGCAGAAATGAAAAGAGTAATTTGGGCGCGAAAATAATTTCACGTTTTAAATTATTTTTAGCATAATTTTCGTACAAAAATTTCAACCAGGAGTAACAGGATCGCAGAAATGAAAAGAGTAATTTCGCGCCAAAATAATTTCACGTTTTCAATTCATTTTTAACAAAATTTTTACACAAAAATTTCCACCAGGAGTAACAGGATCGCAGAAATGAAAAGAGTAATTTGGCGCGAAAATAAATTCGCATTTTTAATTCATTTTTAACAAAATTTTCACACAAAAATTTCAACCAGGAGTAACAGGATCGCAGAAATAAAAAGAGTAATTTCGCGCGAAAATAAATTCGCATTTTTAATTCATTTTTAACAAAATTTTCACACAAAAATTTCAACCAGGAGTAACAGGATCGCAGAAATGAAAAGAGTAATTTGGGCGCGAAAATAATTTCACGTTCTTAATTTATTTTTAACAAAATTTTCACACAAAAATTTCAACCAGGAGTAACAGGAACGCAGAAATAAAAAGAGTAATTTCGCGCGAAAATAAATTCGCATTTTTAATTCATTTTTAACAAAATTTTCACTCAAAAATTTCAACCAGGAGTAACAGGATCGCAGAAATGAAAAGAGTAATTTGGGCGCGAAAATAATTTCACGTTCTTAATTTATTTTTAACAAAATTTTCACACAAAAATTTCAACCAGGAGTAACAGGATCGCAGAAATAAAAAGAGTAATTTCGCGCGAAAATAAATTCGCATTTTTAATTCATTTTTAACAAAATTTTCACACAAAAATTTCAACCAGGAGTAACAGGATCGCAGAAATGAAAAGAGTAATTTCGCGCGAAAATAAATTCGCATTTTTAATTCATTTTTAACAAAATTTTCACACAAAAATTTCAACCAGGAGTAACAGGATCGCAGAAATGAAAAGAGTAATTTGGGCGCGAAAATAATTTCACGTTCTTAATTTATTTTTAACAAAATTTTCACACAAAAATTTCAACCAGGAGTAACAGGATCGCAGAAATAAAAAGAGTAATTTCGCGCGAAAATAAATTCGCATTTTTAATTCATTTTTAACAAAATTTTCACTCAAAAATTTCAACCAGGAGTAACAGGATCGCAGAAATGAAAAGAGTAATTTGGGCGCGAAAATAATTTCACGTTCTTAATTTATTTTTAACAAAATTTTCACACAAAAATTTCAACCAGGAGTAACAGGATCGCAGAAATGAAAAGAGTAATTTGGCGCGAAAATAAATTCGAATTTTTAATTCATTTTTAACAAAATTTTCACACAAAAATTTCAACCAGGAGTAACAGGATCGCAGAAATAAAAAGTGTAATTTCGCGCGAAAATAAATTCGCATTTTTAATTCATTTTTAACAAAATTTTCACACAAAAATTTCAACCAGGAGTAACAGGATCGCAGAAATAAAAAGTGTAATTTCGCGCGAAAATAAATTCGCATTTTTAATTCATTTTTAACAAAATTTTCACACAAAAATTTCAACCAGGAGTAACAGGATCGCAGAAATGAAAAGAGTAATTTGGCGCGAAAATAAATTCGAATTTTTAATTCATTTTTAACAAAATTTTCACACAAAAATTTCAACCAGGAGTAACAGGATCGCAGAAATGAAAAGAGTAATTTGGGCGCGAAAATAATTTCACGTTCTTAATTTATTTTTAACAAAATTTTCACACAAAAATTTCAACCAGGAGTAACAGGATCGCAGAAATGAAAAGAGTAATTTGGCGCGAAAATAAATTCGCATTTTTAATTCATTTTTAACTTAATTTTCACACAAAAATTTCAACCAGGAGTAACAGGATCGCAGAAATAAAAAGAGTAATTTCGCGCGAAAATAAATTCGCATTTTTAATTCATTTTTAACAAAATTTTCACACAAAAATTTCAACCAGGAGTAACAGGATCGCAGAAATGAAAAGAGTAATTAAAGCGCGAAAATAATTTCATGTTTTTATTTATTTTTGACAAAATTTTCACACAAAATTTCCACCAGGAGTAACAGGATCGCAGAAATGAAAAGAGTAATTTGGGCGCCAAAATAATTTCATTTTATTTCTATTCTAAAAATTCTAAATTCTAAATTCTAATTCCACATGCATTCATTCATTCATTCATTGACAAAGAAGAATCAATAGAATTAATTAATTTTTATGGCCCTTAAAAGGGCCGTTTTTTTGGGAGTAGAGTTGCTGATTATTTACCGTCGTCATATCTTCAGATGATGGTGTAGTCGTCTACTTGGGAGGCGTTTTCTCTTGACGGTCACAAATACCTCTAGATTCTTGGTATTACACATTGTACAATTTTTGGATGGGTTTATTATTATTTTATTAGCTTACAAACAACTCCAAAAATCTTTCGATGTGTTAAAAATTAATTTCCGATCTGAAAGAAACGTACTGTTTGGGGTTCGAATGCCTTCGTTCGTCCTGGTTTCGACGTTCGATGTTTTCTGCTTCGTGGCGATGATGCGTTTATCAATAGTTATTTATGCAACAAGTGAGTAAAGTAGTACTTTTATTCATGAGCACGTGACTTACGGACCTAAGAAAATAATAAAATAACAGAAACGTAAGACTCCAACTTATAGGCGAGCATCACATTTTCGTCTCTAGCATCGGCATCCTTGTTACATAACCACTGCTTAAAAGCGTCGTAACACGACAAGACTCATACCTCTTTTTCGATTTTGTTCGTTAACATCCATACCCGCAGAAAGTTTCACTGGATTGACACAAACAAACAAAATTCGACATTGTTATCTCGGTTGCTGCGTTAGTTTTTATTTTATATCATATGATCTACAAAAAATCCAATGGGTACTTTAGGTATTACAAATAAGTTTTTAAAGCAATTTTGATACAATTATCTATTTAAATAACAAGTAAATATACCACTGCAACAATCTCACCACTATAAACAGACTTATCAAACACAGTTTTTAAAATAAAATGAGAAACTTAGACACAGAACTAAACGGGAAAAAGAACGGAGTACTTGTTTACAACAGCTGTTTACCGCGATCGTAGCACTCCATCGGTATGTTGAAGACCATTAGAATCAGGACATTTTTAACTTTGTCATTATCTTGAGGAATATAGTAATTAATTATTATTATAATTCTAAAATTTACCCAGGAATATGACGGTCAAACATTCTAAAATACTTTGTGTCGCTCAGAATTCCGATTTAAAAAGCCAAACCTATAAAATTCGTATTTTCGCGCCTTCTTGCCATCTACCGGACGATGGCTGAACTTGTAAGTGCGTTTTTACGACAGCGCCAAAATGCTCGAACTTTATACCTATATTCAAAGTGTTAATTTTCAACAATGCGCCATACCTGAAACGATAGACGGTTTAATTCTGAATCGAATGATATATAAAATAGCTGAGGAAATTTAGTAGTTTACACGTAATTTGCGAATGAAAATTAAGCACGACACCCTTACCGACAATTACAGTTCACTGTAACTTAAAAATTTAATTAAGAACAATTTGCAATATTCTTCAATCAAAAACGGGTCCCAATACTTATTACTGATTAATTATTCAACTTATTATTTTGTTAATGGCTTACTATATGAGAAATCATATTCTTCATATAGGTTGCCCTCTGTTATCACAGGGATGAACTAGTACTTTATTTGTAGATTTAATATTTGTTATAATGTTTTAAGAACATCTAAAAACTTAAGAAGAATCTTATCTTAGAATAATAAAATAAGTTTACGTGTAAATATTCAAGATTTTAAATTAAAAACAATCGTAAATATAAACGCCTAATTTCAGGCAAACCAATATACACATACTCAACAGTATGCTTTACAGTGAACTGAATTAACGGCTGAAAATTCGTTCCCAAATCACTAATAAACCGCAAAGTTTCCTTACCCATTTTGCACACAATTCGATTCAGAATGAAATGCTTTATCTTTTGATGTACAGATCATTGCTGGATGTTTACATTACACAATGGTTCGAGGCTTTTGGCTTAGGAGTTTACACCTTGTCCGACAGATGGCACAGTCAAGACCAGAATTATTAAAATGTTCATTTACATTTTAATATGACCATAACCAGAAATGATTTGTTGATTTAATTCATTATAAGAAACGTTTAATAACAGTTGAAAGTATTTTAGTTACAGGTGCTGTAAAAATGGAAAAATAATAGATGTTGGTGTTGCAATTATACCAGTATTGGATTAAATTTCTAATAATTTGCTTACCTTTAATGTGATTTTTGAGCTTTGTTTAACCATTGTTGCGTTTAAAATCGGTAATTTAAGTATTAATAAATTAATAAAAGTTACGTGTAAATTGGGTTCCCTGTTATTAGGCGTTTATTTTGAACTATCGTTTCTGCAGTTTAAAAATTTAAATCTTTACTCTTTACAAGTGAATTGATTCCAAGATAACATTCTTCTTAAGTTTTTAAATAGTTTTGCATTATTAAAACAAATATTAAATCCACTAATGGTGGTGTAGTTTAACCCCACAATAACAGAGGGTGCACCGGTACGAGATTGGTATTTTTCATATTGTATTGCATTATCAAAATAAAAAGTAGTGTAATTATTGAGTAAAAAGAATTAGAACAAGAATTTGATTAAAGAATATTCACAATATTTCTTTAATTAGAATTTACGTTACAGTGAACTGTAAATGTCGGTAAGTGTGTCGGGCTTAATTTTCATTCGCAAATTACGCAAAAACCGCTAAATTTCCTCAGCTATTTTATATGTCATTCGATTTAGAATTAAATCGTCTGTCGTTTCATGTATGGCGTATTGCTGAATATTAACACTTTGATTATAAGTATAAAGTTCAAGCAATTTGGCGCTGTTCAAAAACCTCACTTAGTAGTTCGGCCATCGTCCAATAGATGGCGAAAAGGTGCAAAAATACGAATTTAATGTGTTTGCCTTTTTAAACGCTTTTAAATCGTAATTCTGAGAAACAATTTTGATAATTGGAACTTTAAATTATCAATAGACTTAGAATCCTTAATTAATTAAACGTGCTGTAAAAATCCCGAAATAATAAATACTGCCGTCGTAATTATTTAATGGTTGAATTAATTTTAATGATTCCAACGTTATTCTATGGGGGAATTATTGGTTTAATAATAAGCAATCAAGTAGGGTTTGTTGATGTTGGGAAATATGAGATATTTTAAAACTAAATAACTCCCAAACGTTGATTGATTAATGTCTGCTCAATTTTACTCACAGTTTCAGTGTAATTTGGGTGCAAAAATAATTTCACGTTTTAAATTTATTTTTAACAAAATTTTCACACACGCATTTTAACCAGGAGTAACAGGATCGCAGAAATG
Source organism: Ocypus olens (assembly GCA_910593695.2). NCBI lineage: Eukaryota > Metazoa > Arthropoda > Insecta > Coleoptera > Staphylinidae > Ocypus > Ocypus olens. The sequence continues at coordinate 11,816,079 of OU343059.1, read as the reverse complement.
AAACAAGTAATTTGGGCGCGAAAATAATTTCAGGTTTTTAATTTATTTTTATCAAAATTTTCACACACACATTTCAACCAGGAGTAACAGGATCGCAGAAGTGAAAAGAGTAATTTGGGCGCGAAAATAATTTCACATTTTTAATTTATTTTTATCAAAATTTTCACACAATAATTTCAACCAGGAGTAACAGGATCGCAGAAATGAAAAGAGTAATTTGGGCGCGAAAATAATTTCACGTTTTTAATCTATTTTCAACAAAATTTTCACACAAAAATTTCAACCAGGAGTAACAGGATCGCAGAAATGAAAAGAGTAATTTGGGCGCGAAAATAATTTCACATTTTTATTTATTTCTGACAAAATTTTCACACAATAATTTCAACCAGGAGTAACAGGATCGCAGAAATGAAAAGAGTAATTTGGGCGCGAAAATAATTTCACGTTTTTAATCTATTTTCAACAAAATTTTCACACAAAAATTTCAACCAGGAGTAACAGGATCGCAGAAATGAAAAGAGTAATTTGGGCGCGAAAATAATTTCACATTTTTATTTATTTCTGACAAAATTTTCACACAAAAATTTCAACCAGGAGTAACAGGATCGCAGAAATTAAAAGAGTAATTTAGGCGCGAAAATAATTTCATGTTTTTAATTTATTTTTAACACAATTTTCACACAATAATTTCAACCAGGAGTAACAGGATCGCAGAAATCAAAAGAGTAATTTGAGCGCGAAAATAATTTCTCGTTTTTTAATTTATTTTTATCAAAATTTTCACACAAAAATTTCCACCAGGAGTAACAGGATCGCAGAAATGAAAACAGTAATAAAGTAAAATCTGTTTAGTTGAAGGTGCTGTAAGAATTGAAAAATAATAAATGTTGGTGTTGCAATTATGCTGGTATTGGGTTAAATTTGCAATAATTTTCTTACCACTGATTTGATTTTTGAGTTAAGTTAAATCCTTGTTGCGTTTATAATCAGTAACTTTTACCATTAATAAATTAATGGAAGTTGCGTGTATAATGGGTTGCCTATCATTAGGCGTTTTATTTAAACTATTGTTTCTGCAGTTTAAATATATAAATCTATACTCTTTACAAGTTAATTCATTCTAAGATAACATTCTTCTTAAGTTTTTAAATAGTTTTTCATTATTAAAACAAATATTAAAGCCACTAATGGTATTGTAGTTTATCCCCGCGATAACAGAGGGTGCCCCAGTATCGAGATTAGTATTTCTCATATTGTATTGCATTAACAAAATAGAAAGTTAAGTGATTAATCAGTAATAAGAATTATGACCCGTATTTGATTGAAAAATATTTCCAATTGTGCTTTATTTAGTATTTAGGTTACAGTGAACTGTAAATGTCGGTAAGTGTGTCGTGCTTAATTTTCATTTGTAAATTACGTGGAAACCGCTAAATTTCTTCAGCTATTTTATACATCATTCGATTTAGAATTGAACCGTCTATCGTTTCAGGTATGGCGCATGGCTGAATATTAACACTTTGATTATAGGTATAAAGTTCGAGCATTTTGGCGCTGCCGTAAAAACGCACTTAGCAGTTCATCTATCGTCCGGTAGATGGCAAGAAGGCGCTAAATATTGAAATTAATTTTGTGTTTGGCTTTTTAAAAGCTTTAAATCATAATTCTAAGCGACAATTTTGATAATTGGGACATTAAACTACTAATAAACAGAATCCTTTGATATTCCTAAATAAATGTGCTGTAAAAATCCCGAAATAATAAATACCGCCGTCGCAGTCGCAATTATTTAATGTTTGAATTCATTTTACTAACAATTCGTTATAAATTAACTAAATTCTGAATTTGACTGGTGATAATTAAGTAACTCACTTAAGCAAGATAAAAAGCAGGAAACAATGAAAATTATTCGTGGAATCTAGGTTCTGTTAGACATCCTGACCATCGCTCCAGCCAGCTAACAGTGTGCGACCCTGCATAAATAAAGGGACTCCAGTTTCCAGAAAAAATTAACACCGAAGAACATCCAGCAGAATTAAACGTCCACTTTATTCCTTCCACATTGACATTTCCTCTAATTTATTAGTATACGAGTAAATGAGGAAAGTCTACCCAAAATCGACTTTGGAATGTCTTGTTGATTTACGAGAAATTTTAGGGTTTTTCATCAGTAATTATTAATTTCGAAATTTTTTCAAAATTTGAATCAGGTGACTAGAAACGGAAAGAGGTAACTTGTCTTGAAATGCACTTTCTTTGAATTTATTTTCCGGTTCAGACTGTTGAACAGTTTTGTTGATTTACGAGAAATTTGCGTCAGGAATTTTTGATTTTTCGTTAAATTCTATGCTCCCATGTTACAACTTACAAGGTGTCACATTAAGTACATACATTTTAATTTTGTTTTAGGGAAACAGACTGTCACACTTCCGCTGAGATTATTTTGTTTGAGAATTATTAGTGAATAGTTAAAACTGTAGTAACATATATAGTGGTACTTATTACAAAGTTAATCCAAATTTCATAAAAAAAAGGAATGTTTACAGGGCACCGCTTGCTCCATTAATAAGAGTACGTTAATAAAAACAACTATCTTACTATACAACAAGTATCTATTAAAATACATATAAAATCATTTCAAAAAATATGTAAATACGTAACCTCTATCTGTATTATTGCCATAAGTTTGCATTTCACCATCTAAATTCCCTACTGTCTATTGGACTTAATAAAATTGATGAGACCATTGGTGGAACTGTCATGCGAACTGACAGGATTATTGTCCTGCAACTCGGGCTCAATGGCTTTAGCCAGTTGCTTACCCAATTCCACTCCCCATTGGTCATAAGAATTTATGTCCCAAATGACACCCTGTATAAAAATTTTATGCTCGTACATTGCTGAAAATGGAAAACATTTTAAGTAATCAAAGTAATTAGATTACTTAAAATACACTACTTACCAATAAGTGCACCCAGTATAAATGGTGTGACTTTCTTCACGAGAATACTATTTGTTGGACGGTTGCCTTGGAATACTTTGTGTGGCAAAATGCTGGCAACACTGGCAGCGGAGAGTCCCTGTTTGTTTAACTCATCGCGCGCTTGCTGTGATGTCTTTCCCATCATCAGTGCCTCAGTTTGTGCCAAGAAATTGGCCAAGAGAATATTGTGATGGATTCCACAACTTATTAGATTGTGCGTTTGCACTGGGGCAATAAAGTCGGCTGGAATAATTTGTGTACCCTGATGGATCAATTGATAAAATGCATGTTGGCCATTTGTACCCGGTTCACCCCAAACTATTGGACCAGTTGCATAATTAACCTAAGAAAATTCAAGATTAGATGTTATTCAAGTCTCACTTAATTTTATTTAAAAAAACCTGTTCTCCACTTCTTGTAACATACTTCCCGTTACTTTCCATATCGCCTTGTTGGAAGTAGGCTGCAAACCTGTGTAAATACTGATCATACGGCAATAAAGCGTGTGTTTCTGTGCCATAAAAATTCCTGTACCAAATCCCCAACAATGCCAGAATAACGGGTGCCTAAAAACCAATGTATAATTCATTTTAGTTGCGCATTAATGCTCACATACATTTGTCTCCAGTGGAGCCGTTTGGAAATGATTATCCATGAAATGAGCCCCTTCTAATAACTTCTGGAAATTCTCGAAACCCAAGGCTAACGAAATGCTTAAACCGATTGCCGACCACAGGGAATACCTTCCTCCAACCCAGTCCCAGAATTCGAACATATTGACCGGGTCGATCCCGAACTCCACCACTTTCTCTTTGTTGGTGCTGAGCGCCACAAAGTGCTTCGCCACTCCAGCAGGCTGAAAAAACATTTCGTTCAAACGCCGTGTAAGACCAATATTTCGGTACGCACATCTTTGGCGGTTTCCAGGAACCATCTCTTGGCGGAGTTGGCATTTGTGATGGTTTCTTGTGTGGTGAATGTCTTGGATGCGATGATGAAGAGAACCGATTCCGGATCGACCTTCTTTAATACTTCCGCTAAGTGCGTGCCGTCAATGTTGGACACGAAATGCAATTTAAGTCCTTTGTTGTATGGTTTAAGTGCTTCTGTGACCATTAATGGTCCCAAATCTGATCCGCCGATACCAATGTTCACCACGTCGGTGATTTGTTTTCCTGAAAATCTAACGTGATACTTTATTGGTAGTGTTTATCAAATTACTTTGGGTTAGCCTAGGCATGGGCAAACTTTCTCACAAATGATTACCAAGTAATGACAGGCCAATATACAATGTTAGATAACTAAACATTCAGCGGCGGCTAGTGGATGTTCGGCGGTGAGGCAAAGGAAGAAAATTTGACCGAAAAAGCAACGAAATATTTGCTTCCTCTATTAGAGTAAGTAGTGCAGCACAAGTGGCATCTTTGTCTTTGCCTCACCTACGGAAATCCACGAGCCGCCGCTGTAAACATTCCAGTAATAGACTACTGAATTCTCACAATTTTGTGAAGGTAATTATGGAGAGCTCACTTTTACCATCTGCCTGGAGTGCAAACGCTAATTTTTAGGATGCCATTGCTGTTATGGGACCGCCGACCGCTTCACTGTGTATACTCCCATTACAGCAATGGCATCCTATCCGCGCGTGGTGCGCAGAGAGCGATGCATCAACGCGACTGTGTAACGGGCCTTAGAGTCACTTTAAAAGACAAGCTCAAGGTTGTAATGTGGTTCTAGAATCAGCAAGTTGAAATAAGTACTCACCCACGCCAATGCCCACTTAAGATTGAATTAGTGAACTCCTTCATGTGCTGAAGGACAGCGTTCACTTCGGGATTAACATCTTTTCCATTTACCAAAATTGGTTTGTTGGACCTGTTTCTTAGTGCTACGTGCAGAACGGCACGATCTTCTGTGAAGTTTATCTTTTCGCCGCTGAACATTCCATCCCTGGCCTGTTCGACTTTCCTGCTCCTCGCCAACGAGAAGAGTTTCTGCATAACGGTGGCATCGACTCGATTTTTTGAGTAGTCCAGGAGAATTTTTCCATCTTCCGGAGTGGCTACGGTCAAACTGAAAACATCATGGCTATTAAAAAACCTCGAACTAACGCCATGTTGGCAAGTCCTAGCATCCGATATTTAATGATTAAAATTCAAAACTACTTAAATAAATTTTATAACCTGAATGTATGAATATTCAATCTGTTCTTAAATCTACAAAATTAAGTGTTACTTCTGAGAGAGATGGCCAGGTGCACGGGAGGTTACCAAAGTACTTGGGTGAGAACGAGTTGAGTGGAAAGGAAATGGTAACCCAAGCAAGAGCGAGGTGTGGATCAGGAGAGAGAGGGAGGAAAAAGTGGATGGGGAATGTGTATTGTATGAGGGAGGGAAGGATACTTGGAAACATTTGGCAGAGGAGTGCGAGGGAGGAAAAAGTGGATGGGGGAATGTGTATAGTGCGAGGGGGGAAGGATACTTGGAAACATTTGGCAGAGGAGTGCCAGGGAGTGTGTGAGGAATGGGTGGGAGAAAGAAAGAAAAAAAGAGTGAATGAATGGATGAGAGAAGACGGAGCCGTGGTAAAGATACTGGTGAGACTGGGGTGGGAGAAGGAAGGCAGAAGGAGTGGGGGAAAAGAGATAAGAGTGTAAAAGAATGTAAAAGAGAAATACATTTATATGCCAATGAAAATAAAGGTCTTTTTTTCATAAACGGGAGAGAAACTCGATTTCTCAGCTGTCCAAAACGTGAGAGAAATAAGTAATCATATTTCTCCCTGCGAGGTTCCATTATTTATTCTAACTGTCACAGCTGACAGCATTTTTTTCTAGGTTGGGTTTTAGGAACGAACGTTTTACTCTTAAAATATTCCGTTTGTAAAAAAAATTGTATACATACCTCAGGAGAGAATGCTATTTTTTCCTTCAGTGCATTGTATCCCTCAGGCTTTCGCCCTCGCGATACAAATTTGCACCTTAGAAAAAATCACGCACTTCTCTTCCTTGATATATAATCTACTATTTTTTATTATTGAATAAAAATCAACAATAAAAAAATTGGTAAAGAAATTGTAGGTCTTGGGTTTTTAACCCTTAACTCGTGATGCCTGTCTCTCGGACCGACACTTATATTTCTATTTTTAATATAATCTAGTGACATCGCGAGTTGAGGGTTAATGATGTATTAAGCGGTTAACCTTCAGAGGACATCATGAGGTCATACAGATCCTAGCACTTTTATTTATCGCCATCATTTTAAAGTATTAATTTAGGTGGTGGATTTCAGAGGATACCGTTAGATTATACAGACCCTACGGATGGGAGATTAACAAAAGGTGTTGTAATTCATTAATTTTATTTGTTTAAATAATTTTGTCATATTTTTCATATTTACAAAAAAACACGCTAAAAAAGTACGCTAAGAGTAAACGCTCACTTCCGATTTTCCAAACTATAAGATAAGATAATTTTATTTATGTTAAGAATTTATACAAAGTTGTACCAAAAGCTTGTTTTGCCAAGTTTTATTTAAAAATCTGCATTAGTTTTAGGGATACAGCATCCGCAGACAGACACACACATTTTTAATAAAAGGTCAAAATCCCCCCCCCAAGATGATTTGGACCATTTATTAAAAATGTATAATTTTGTTTATTTTAACTTAATTTATTATCATCATCATTATCTTTAACAGATAACTTTTATTAGATTTCTTTTTCATTAATCAATACTACCAATTACAAACATTCCTCGAGATTTTGGATGTAGGTCAAAAAACAATACTTGTTTTAAAACAGATATATTAAATATGTAACGAGTTAAGAATTTTATGAAAAGATACAATCAATAAAATCCCATGAAAACATAACAAATGTAAATGATAAGGTGACATGCAGATTATTACATGAAATATAAATACCAACAAATAAAATTGTATATAATTATTTACTATTAAAATACCTAGGAGAGTACTAAAAACGGAAATTGCTATTATGTAGCAAAAATTGTATGCAATTATTACCATGATTCATTTGAAGGACAGGGAAGGTCATGTGTCGTTAGAGCAGAGATAAGAAGTAATCTCACCTGTATTTAGAAAAACGCTGAGGATCACTAGAAAACAGGTCCTTGATGACGATGTTCTTGCCGTTTTCATCAAAGTATTTCTGCAAATCCTGCCACGTCCGTTCGGTCAAAAGAGCGGCTTTCGGTTCCATTCTCACAGTCAAAGGCACCTTCTGATCGAATCCTCAGCACTGACCTTTCATTCGCTATCACTCATCATATATACCCATAGCTAACCTATAAACAAGGCCACACCTTTCTATACGGGAAATTATATTCGTTCGATTATAGAATAGGGGTTGGTTTTACATAGCATCAATTGTGTAAGAAAGGTAAACTTTTCAGTTATTCTGGCTAATTATATAAAACGTTATTGATCTACGGCATTTAAAAACTTTGAATATTTTTCGTATACCTGTACATAGCGGAGGTGGTAATCGTTATTTTTGAACTACGCGCCTATTATTGATGGCGGTGTGAATGCACTAGATGGCGCATATTGATTGGAATTGCGTGCTTACACCAGCAATTTTTAAATTTCGCATTGAATTAGCGTGTAGAATCCAATTTTATTATTTTATTAAGCGGTTATCCGTCCCGCGTGGCCCCGATGGACTCAATACACCGCTCATCATTTTTAGCCCTAGGCAAGGAATCAATGTTAAAGTCAGTAGGCGCGTTCCTTTAGGACGTGAATCCGACACCACCCCTTTGGGGGCGTCTTTTGAAGATTACCTCTAAAAAAACCACCACCCCCTTGAGGGCGTCTTTTGAATATTACCTCTAAAAAAACCATACTTAAAATCAGTGGCGGTTCGCGGGGCGACTAATGGTACGGCCCAGGTAGCAGATGTGGCAATACAGATAGGTAGGGTCGGTTGCAATACCACCTCCGCTACCTTGGCTGTACCATGTCACTGTTGTCGGCTTTGATTAGCATTTTAGAATTAGCTACCAGATTAATTTTCCACTCTGCTCGCAATGTAATTTGCATTTTCTTTTAGATCTTGTCCATTGTGTTTTCACAAACGCTAAACTGCCGTCTCCCAAAACAGCTATAGAACCCCCATGCCATAACAGATTCACCCTCTTGTTTACCTGCAGGTACAAGATTTTTTATTCTAGCACTGTACCAGACTTTACTCCTACTATCACGTCACGTCCATATATTACATTTTGACTTCTCTGTAGAGATCAGCCGTTTCCAGAAATCAATGACCCACATTTAGAAACACTTTTAACTAAAGCCTGTTTGACACGATGTATAATTTTATACAAAATTGATGAAAAACTGCGAGAGTAATATGACAACGTTACCATTTATTTGGGCAGAAAATTTAAAATATTGAGAATAAATACAACGAAAATCGAAGAAATTTTGCAAAAATTAGTACATAAAACACATTCAAAATTATAGATTTTCTCATAATTCCTTCGTTTTTCGTTCTATTTATTTCGAATATTTACTTCCCGCTTAAATAAATGACACGTCATATTATTCTCGCATTTATCCATCATTTAGTTAAAACCGACTCTAAATGAGATGTATGAATACGGGCCCACGTCCTTTTTATTGTACCCTTTCATAAATTCAATCCGCTTCTTATGATTCTCTTTCCTAATGAAGAATTTTTTAAGCGCTTTCCAAAAAATTCATCTCGGTTTCTGCACTGTTTTACGAGTTGATTTGCAACAGTATTCATAAAAGCACACTAAAAAGCAGCGGCGGCTCGTGGATTTCCGTAGGTGAGGCAAAGACAAAGATGCCACTCGTGCTGCACTACTTACTCTAATAAAGGAATCAAATATTCCGTTGTTATTTCTTCCGCTACCTCACCGCCGAACATCCACGAGTCGCCGCTGCTAAAAAGCTATGTTTATGAAAGGTGCTTCAGTTACCAATAGAAATTTTATATTTAAGGTTGTGAAATAAAACACATAAAAGTAACCGTTAGGATTACATATTAAAAAAATAATGCTGATCAAACACACAATCAAATAATGGAAAACCTAACCCTAATTAAACTTTATTTTCTTCGTCTTCCTTTTCCTTCAGATACTTATAATGCATGTCCATGCAGTCGTTGTTGTCAATGTGAACCCATCCGGTCTGCTTCATGTGATACACTCTGACGATACCGCCGGAATAGGCATCCCTGTGGGTGGCATGGTAAATCGCACGTCTGCCCAGCTCGTATGCTTCTTCGTCGGTTAAATCCCATTTGTATCCAGAATCAAGGACACCGAACGCGTAAATCGAACCGGATCCAACACTGAAAACTTTACCGGGTGTCCTGGTACCTTCAGAATCTACATAATATAACTGTGGTCCCTGCAAATATAAGAATTTTTTTGTTAAGCAATATTTAACCACTTCGCGCCCATGCTGCTTTGATTTAATCCCAGGTTTGATGAAAAATTACTTCTTTGTTGTTGTTAACTTTTTCTACGAAATATGATTTCACTGTCACAAACTTTTCCATTTATGCAAAAAAATATGAAAAAATATTCCATAGATGGCGATAAAGAAGTAATTTTTTTTGTACAATGTTTTTGTATTCATTTTTTGCTTGCTGCCACGTGTGGCGAACCTGGGCGTGAAGAGGTTAAGAAAGAAAACAGTTGTGGATTCCGAGGACGGTGCTATCATGATATCGATTGCTTGCACTAGAAATTCACAGGATGAGTCATCTCGGATATAGGCAACCAGAACTTATTTGGATACTAGCGATATTGAACAGTTGTGGTTTTAGCAAGATGGTGCTACTACACCTCTCCCGATACGATTGTCTTACTGCACAAGGAATCCTCGGGACAATAGGTACACATGCAAGTTACGGTTTGCCCTCGCAGGACAAAAATCAGCTCGAATTTCTTACTCTACGGCTCGTGATCATGTGCGACCCGCAACAGTTCTCAAGCTTTTAATGTGGCCCATACAAAGAATGCTTTAGGATATGTCGGAATCATTTCTTTTAATTTGTTTATTGAAATCCAGAGTCCCGACGACAAATCAGTAATATAAATAAATTGGCTCTCATTATCTCTAATGCAGTTTAACCCTTTCGGCCCTGGTGGTGGCAATTGCCACCGCAACATTTATATGTCTCTACAGGACGGCAAATTTAAGTTGGCCAGACGCGCAGAGAACAAGCGAAAGCTCTCTCTCTACAGCCGGCCGAGTACAGTCTCTGTAATAAGCAAGCACATTATCTTCGCGTGCGCTATTCATTTACAATCGGGCGCTCTCCTCCACATAATTGAATGTACCAGGCGCGAACTCTTCACGAAATCTATCGAGAGCGCCCTTCGAAGGTTCCGCCCACAATTTTGCCACTGCGCAACGGCAAGTTACGTTTGCCATCCTGTACTTACTGTGACAATCCGTATTTTTGCTGTTTATCACTAGATGTCACTTCAACAAAGCCTCACTAATTAATTCCTATACTAATTAAGCAAATGAGTTCAAATTTGGTATTTATGGTCTTAAGAAGCTCCCCATCAATAATAAACAAAACATTTTTTTTTCAAATTTAAAAATCCAGGACTGAAAGGGTTAAATAGTGTAAAACACCTCTCGAGTTGTAATGTGGTACGGAATAATAAATAAGACTATATTTACCCTCTTATCCCATCCAGCCAGCATCATACCCATGGAAAGCCCCATGCCCTTGTAATTGTACACCATATTCGACATTAGTTTTGATGCGGCAGCTACGGAAATGCGCTCACGGTTACGGAGCTCGTACATGCGACACTGTTTCGCTAGGACTCTATCCCAGTAAACGCAGTCGGCAGCACCACCGGCGAGCGTGCCTATAAAGAAAAACATAATAGAATTATGTATCCATCAATTTTAACACTTCACAGTAGTTTTGTGGGCTCGCCAAGTGTATCTTTCCCTTATTTACATCGCAAACAATTGGCAAAAGCAAGGTGTGCGCAGTAGCAACAGTGAATCCATCAATTTTAACACTTCACAGTAGTTTTGTGGGCTCACCAAGTACATCTTTCCCTTATTTACAATTGGCAAAAGCAAGGTGTGCGCATCAATTATTGTATTATTTACCTAACAAAAAATCATTAATTTCCACAATCTTCTTCATAGTCTGCGACCCGATGAATGCACCACCGGTAGCCCTGGAGTCCACGGCCAATATAACGCCACCCTTGTATTGAAAACCGAGGGTTGTGGTGCCGTGATCAAATTTGATTTTAATATCCCTGCCGGTGTCATCCTTGGTGAATTCAGCTAAACGTTCGGCGGGCTGGAATGGCACAAACATTACTCAATGCAAGTCACTCGTGGGGAAAACAGCACTTACGTTGGAAAATGGGGGTGCAGCTAACTGCACACTGTTGGTGAAATTCCTGCTCAAGTGGGTAACGTCTTGCTCGAAATTGTTTTCGCGTTTGAGAAAATCATAATCGGTAACGCCGCAAATCTCGGATAAAGCCATTTTTACTTTTTCGATGATGGGACACAACAAAACTGCAAGTTCAAAATGACAATGCTAAATGAGTCGGTGGATGTAACCTCAATTGATGCGGTGTCGGTATTACAGGACGATGTAGAATTAACTTTATAAAAACACAGAACTCTATACATACAGCGATGAAAATAGATTACTTTTATGATACTATTAATATGGTTTTAGTGGAAGAAAAGATCTAGTTTAATTGTTTCGATTAACCACCAAGATGTTATTAAATGTGATGTGTTTATAAATTGAGAAATTGAAATATATTTATATGCAGTACATGTAGTACAAAAACACGCTTATTGCTCCAAAGATGTCACCACTTAACTAAAAGTTTTATAATAGTAATTTAAGATACAAGTAACGTTATGAAGGTTTTTACATTACGAGAGAAAAGTTTAAATTCTCGAGTAGTGCAAAAACAAATAACGTTACGTATATCGTAACACGGTTTATTTTATTCTATTTTTATTTTTTAACCCTTTCGGCCCTGGTGCAGGCAATTGCCACCGCAACATTTACATGTCTCTACTTACTATGACAATCCATATTTTTGCTGTTTATCACTAGATGTCACTTCAACAAAGCCTCTCTAATTAATTCCTATACTAATTAATCAAATGAGTTAAAATTTGGTATTTAAGGTCCTAAGAAGCTCCCCATCAATAATAATTAACAAAAAAACATTTTTTTTCAAATTTAGAAATCCAGGGCTGAAAGGGTTAAATATAATTTTAAAAAATGTTTAATGAAACCCGTCAAAAAGCGAAATTATGTTTGTTTGCCAATATCTATATAGCAACTAGTTGAGTTGCTAATAGAATATTATTAAACGAGTGAGAAAGTTGGCCATTGCCACGAGGAATCATTGTTATTCGAGGGAAAAAAAAAATTATTTTTGGTTTATAATTATGAAACGAAAATAGTTACAGCTTTATGTTAGTAATAATTGTGGAGATATCTTCCTTTCCATTTGAACATGAATGAAAACGAATAATTGCGCCACTAAAGAGGAACCACTTTAAAAACGGTGCGTGGATTCAGTGACTCGTTTTTTTTTTCGTGTGGGGAGCTATTTAACCGAAATAAAATTCTAATTAAAACTAAATGACACGCCGGATAAAAAATGTTTCCCTTCTATTAAGTCATAACAACGAGTCGCTATAAACAACCCCACTCAGGCGAGAACAATTTAAAAGGAAGCCTTCCCCTCACCAATTGCAGCCATCCGCGCCAGCTACTACTCTAAATTAACTTATAATTTGTCAATAAAAAAAAAGAGATGCGCGCTTAGATCTGAAGGAGAGCTGAGTGACGCCACTTAAAACACTTTAAAAATAATCTGGGTTTAATAGTTTCACAGCCTGTGCATAAACATTGCCATTAAGTTAATGTGGTTTTTAGATTTCAACGCTCCGACCAATTATTGACGGATAATGCATTTTATTATTGCTCTATTTTTTTTTCTCTAAATCAGCAACAGATGCCACGAATAGTAATTTTAGAAATACATTAATTCATTCGCTATTTTACATTCATAAAATTAGAATGATGCTAACGAACTTTTTTGAAGTATGTAATAATCGTGTGTAGCAGCGGTCAGCAACCTTCTAGATATTGCGTTATTTAGGATTTCTTGTACTAACATAATTATTTACAAGCATTGAGTACAGGGTGTCCCACCGAAACCGCACATTAAAAGTGCGTGGACTTCTAATTAACTTATTGTAACAAGATTTTCAGCATTTATGTAATCGAATATGCGACAGCAAACGTCACCTTTTAGAACAAAATGAAATATCCGCCATTATGATTTCATGGCAAACCTTTGTTTTTAATTCAAAATAGTTGTAAAGTTTTTTTGCAAATATCTCGGTAAATATTCTGCGGAAACTATTGAGTAAGATGCCGAATGATTCAGCTCAACAAGCTTTAAAAATAATGTAAGAAGACTGTTAAATAATTAGGAGAGCGAATATTAATACATTTTAAATTTTACATGTAATTTGCTTTGCAATTCGACACCCTGTATACTAGTTGCCGGGGAAATGATAAGAATCAAAATAGTTCACTTCAGAGAGGGTGCATGTCTTTAAATAGTTTTTGTTTTTGAGTTGAGATAAAGTGGAAGGTTTATTCCTGAAAATTAGCATTGCCTTTTATTCTGTATCGAGAGAGGGATAATACACCTTTTGAGATACTTTTACAAATGACCTTAGCCTTCTGTATCAATTTTTTGCACTTTTTGAAAACTCGCCAGAAAATTGTTTTATTTAAAAAAAAACAAACTATAATATGAGAATGAACGTATTTAAAGGCATTTTATTTATCTTTTAAGTTAAATTATAATAATTAAAAGTACATCACATTGATTTCGGTTTATCTGTAGAAATTGTCGTAGAACAATAATCGTCATCTTCCCTTTCCGGAATCATCAACTCAGCTCCTTTGTGCTTTCTTGGGCTTACCTCTGATATTGATGATGTTGTTAGAGTAGTTATCGTTTTGCTCGAGCATTTGGAACAATGAGAGGATGTCTTTGTGAGATTTGACGATGTGGAAGATGCTGATGAAACTGAAGTTCTTGAAGATGCTGGCGACATTGGAGTCCTGCAAGATTTCGAAGGTCGCTTTGACAGGGAGGACTTCTTTCCCTTCTGTTTCTTCGGGGTCTTTGAGATGGTGGCTGTATAGTAGGCACCAGTTGACAGCAGTTCCTCTTCACTTGATTGTTCTCTGAAATGTTAGAGTTACATATGTAACCAGTGGCGGCTCGTGGAAAATTTTGATGGTAGAGCCACTTAGCATACACAATATATCTCACCGCCTCTTTTTTGAGGAAAGAAAAATCGACCATTAAAAACGTTTACGTGTTGCAGAAGCACTAAAAGAATTAAATAAAGACGAAAAATAGCCCGCATTTAATCTGTAATATCGTCCACGAAAATCAATTAAACGACGAATTGTATTTTGTAACATTAACATCCTTTTTAAGTGCCAAACAAGACATTTTCAAGTGCCAAAATTGAAAATGACATTTTCCAACTGCCAAAAATGATCATTTTCAAATGGTTCAAAATAATACCATTGTCAACTGCGAAAAACGACAATTTTCAGGTGTCAAAAATGAAAAATTTTTATTGCCAAATTTCGCAATTTTCAACTGTTAAAAAAGGTAATTACCAACAGTCTAAAATGAACATTTTTAAGTGCTAAAAAACAACTACAAACTGACCATTTTCAAGTGCCAAAAAAGACAAAAATTGACAATTTTCAAATTGAAAAAATGACATTTTCTAATTACCAAAAACGATCATTTTAACTGTCAAAAATGATCATTTTCGAGTGTCATAAATGACAATTTTCAAGTTTTAAAAATGACCATTCTCAACTGCCCAAAACGACAATTTTCAAGTGCCAAAAATGACAATTTTTAACTGCCAAAAATGCCCATTTTCAAGTGTCAACAATGACCATTTTCAACTGTGCAAAATAACCATTTTCATGTGCAAAAAAAGTCAAAATTCACAGTTTTCAAGCCCCAAAAATGGCATTTTCCAAGTGTCAAAAACGATAGTTGTCAACTGACAAAAATTCTCATTTTTGAGTGCTATAAATGACAATTTTCAAGGTTCAAAAATTACTATTTTTCAGCTGTTGAAAAAGACAATTTTCAGGTGTCAAAAATGACAATTTTGATCCGTGCAAAGTGCCGAAAAAGACATTTTCAAAAGACCAAACTTGACAATCATTAAGTGCCAAAAAAGACATTTTAAAGTGCCAGAATTGAGGACATTTTCCAACTGCTAAAAATTATCATTTTCGAATGCCATAAATGGTTCAAATATTACCATTGTCAACTGCTAAACACGACAATTTTCAGGTGCCAAAAATGAAAATTGTCACCAAATGTCACAATTTTTAACTGTTAAAAAGGGCAATTACCAACAGTCTATAATGATCGCTTTTAGGTGTCAAAAAGGCAATTTTTAACTGCACAAACCGACCATTTTCAAGTGTCAAAAAATACATTTTCAAGTACCAAAGTTGGCAATTTTCAAGTGCAAATAATGACATTTTCCAACTGTCAAAAACGATCATTTCAACTTTCAAAAAATATCATTTTCGAGTGTCATAAATTCAGATTTTAAAGTTTTCAAAACGACCATTTTTAACTATGCAAAATAACCATTTTCATGTGCAAAAAAAGTCAAAATTCGCAATTCTCAAGGGCCAAAAATTACATTTTTCAAGCGTCAAGAACGATAGTTTTAAACTGTCAAAAATGATCATTTACGAGTGCCATAAATGACAATTTTCAAGGTTCAAAAATGACCATTTTTAACTGTCATAAAAGACAACTTTCAAGTGTCAAGAATGACAATTTTCAACTGTACAAAGTGCCAAAAAATACATTTTCAAGTGCCAAACTTGACAATCATCAAGTGCAAAAAATACATTTTCAAGTGCCAAAATTGACAATCTTCAAATGCCCAAAAATGACATTTTACAACTGTCAAAATTTGTTATTTTCAAATGCATTAATGGTTCAAAAATGACCATTGTCAACTGCCAAAAACGACAATTTTTAAGTGCCAAAAATGAAAAATTTAATTGCCAAATGTCGCAATTTTCAACCGTTAAAAAAGACAATTACCAAAAGTGTAAAATGGACATTTTTAAGTGTCAAAAAGGCAATTTTCAATTGTGCAAACTGACCATTTTCAAGTGCCGAAAAAGACATTTTCAAGTACCAAAATTGACAATTTTAAGTGCAAAAAATAAGATTTTCCAACTGTCAAAAAATAAGATTTTCCAACTGTCAAAAAATAAGATTTTCCAACTGTCAAAAAATAAGATTTTCCAACTGTCAAAAACGATCATTTCAACTGTCAAAAAATATCATTTTCGAGTGCCATAAATTAAAATTTTCAAGTTTGAAAAATGCCCATTCTCAACTGTCAAAAACGACAATTTTCAAGTGCCAAAAATGACAATTTTTAACTTCCAAAAAATGGCAGTTTTCAGCTGCCAACAAATACAATTACCATGTGTCAAAAATGCCCATTTTCAAGTGTCAAAAGAAAACAGTTATCAAATGTGAAAAAATTACCATTTACAACTGTGCAAAATAACCATTTTCATGTGCAGAAAAATATATTTTCCAAGTGTGAAAAACGAGTTTTTAATCATCAAAAATTGTCATTTTCAAGTGCCATAAATGACAATTTTCAAGGTTCAAAAATGACCATTTTTAACTGTCATAAAAGACAACTTTCAAGTGTCAAGAATGACAATTTTCAACTGTACAAAGTGCCAAAAAATACATTTTCAAGTGCCAAACTTGACAATCATCAAGTGCAAAAAATACATTTTTAAGTGCCAAAATTGACAATCTTCAAGTGCCCAAAAATGACATTTTACAACTGTCAAAATTTGTCATTTTCAAATGCATTAATGGTTCAAAAATGACCATTGTCAACTGCCAAAAACGACAATTTTCAAGTGCCAAAAATGAAAAATTTAATTGCCAAATGTCGTAATTTTCAACTGTTAAAAAAGACAATTACCAAAAGTGTAAAATGGACATTTTTAAGCGTCAAAAAGGCAATTTTCAATTGTGCAAACTGACCATTTTCAAGTGCCGAAAAAGACATTTTCAAGTACCAAAATTGACAATTTCAAGTGCAAAAAATAAGATTTTCCAACTATCAAAAAATAAGATTTTCCAACTGTCAAAAACGATCATTTCAACTGTCAAAAATTATCATTTTCGAGTGCCATAAATTAAAATTTTCAAGTTTGAAAAATTCCCATTCTCAACTGTCAAAAACGACAATTTTCAAGTGCCAAAAATGACAATTTTTAACTTCCAAAAAATGGCAGTTTTCGGCTGCCAACAAATACAATTACCATCTGTCAAAAATGCCCATTTTCAAGTGTCAAAAGAAAACAGTTCTCAAATGTGAAAAAAATACCATTTACAACTGTGCAAAATAACCATTTTCATGTGCAGAAAAATATAATTTCCAAGTGTGAAAAACGAGTTTTTAATCATCAAAAATTGTCATTTTCAAGTGCCATAAATGACAATTCTCAATGTTCAAGAATAACCATTTTCAACATAATAGACAACTTTCAAGTGTCAAAAATGACAATTTTCAACTAAGCAAAGTGCCAAAAAAGACATTTTCAAGTGCTAAAATTGACAATCTTCATGTGCCCTCTATGACTACGTGAGCAAAAAGGCGTATTCGGTAATGAACTAATTTCATTCATCGTGGATGGCGCGGAAATATGACTGACAAGTGCACGTCGTCGTCGTGCGCATGAGCGAAGCCAGAAATTATTTGGTTCCTAATGCAGTTCCAGAAAGGAAAAATTAGAGGTAGTGCCATGGCTCCTTGGCTCTACGTAACGAGCCGCCCCTGTATGTAATGATAAATCGAACAGAGCCATCAGACTGTATTATATTTAAAAAATGGCTTTAAGTAAACACAATCGTTATTAGATAACTTACGGAATTTCCGGAGCACCACATTCCAACCGTTGTGTCGATCTAGACTGATCTTCAGATTTCATCCCCATTTCCGATTTCCCTTTATCGTCTCCACTGATTTCAGAAATTTTTCCTTTGACAGCTAGTCTACCCACGGTGGTATCGTTGGGGGTTTCGGAATCACTATTCGGGATATTAGCCATGTCCGGTAATTCATTTTCACTTCCTGACGAGGTCGTATCAGAGATGGCACGCATTGATTGCGTCGACGCTGAACTCTGCTGGTATTCGCTGTTCATCTTTTTAGTGTAATACGAGGTGCACAACCTTCGGAATATCACCAAACATCCGGCTAGAGGGTAGGTGAAGAAGAACACCAGGTTCGTGCAGAATTCCGTGGAGTGGGAAATGTTCCTCACGCGCTTCTTAGTTGTAGGATGGATCGGCCAGCCTTCTCGATCGTACATGACTGGTTCGTGTCTCAGGCTGGGTTCGTAGTATTTCTTCATGCGCTTGGGTAGATCCAGAAGCACGGTCAATCCCCACATCCCGACGAAGTAGAAACAATAACCAAGGAGAGCTTTTAGTAATCCCATCAGCAGTAACACTACTAGTAAGAAAAGCACGAAGTAAAATACTACGGAGAGTAGATCATCTAGTAGTGTAAAATGCACCATGTAAGTAACCATGGGAAGGGATCCTTGAAAACCTGCAGCGTGGTAGTGTTCCAAAGACATAGGATTGCACTTAAGTCCAACTGACGAAGCCACGCAGGCACACAAGCAGTGCCAGGTGCATATACAGCGGTCAAATTTTTGAATCTTGATCCTCCTCAACGCCACTAATTCATGGTTGGAGTTAAGTACTTCAACTGAACAAAATAATAAATCGCTAGGTAACAAGTGGCGCACTTCAAGGGTGTATATGTGCTGGTTTTGAGGAGGAATCTGCCTCAATTTTGATTTGATCCTGCTGAAATCAGGAGAAATTTCAAGAGGAAAGTCGCTCAGTTGTACCATGAACCTATTCGATACCAACCCAGAATTGATTACTTTTATTATAATCGTGGTGACTTTATCGCAAGTACTATCCACATATACTTCACTGATAACAGCTGTAGTTTGCTGTCGGATGATTGCGTTGAAGTCTGCTTTTATTTCGATATCAATTGTCGTTATTTGTCCACCTCTGTACTCCAGTTGCAAAGACTTTTCCCCTGTTATTTCATTAAACAAAATAGGATCCTTTGTGAAATTGGCGTGGTATTTCAAAAAATAGCAACCTTTCTCGCCATGCCTCTCCAAAGACTTATCGTGCCTCCAAAGGTGCTTCGGTTGATTGCCGAGGCACGTACCTTTAGGAACACCGCACCTAAGAGGTTGTTTGAAGAAAGCTTCGAAACCAACTCCGATCCGATCGCACTGATCTCCTTCCACGGCAATCTGCGCCGGATTCACGACAAGGTACTCTTCCGCCCCGTTCTTCACCTCCGGATGCTTTTCCAAATCGCAATGTTTGAGCCCTTCCGGTATCAAAATCCGCTTCGAGTTCATGTGTCTGAGCTCGTCATCCGTATCATTCAACGCTTTCGATGCGAAAGTGATCGATATAGTCGGGATGCTGTCTTCGTATATTGAATTGCGGTTGCTTATATGTAGAGTCTGGTTGGTAATCTCCCTCCATCTATCCGAACTCGTTTCGGATTCAAAACGTTCGTATATATTCATCCAAACTGCGTGCTCTACAAAGGGTTTACCAAGTTTGTAAATTCCGTACCAAACGTCGGAAAAGCGCAAACAGTGCGCGCTCTCGTGATAATGCTCCGGATCCAACCCGGGAGGTGTGTATCTGTCGGCGCAATTTTGCATCCCTCGTTTTTGCATTCCACTGGGAAAGGTCTGCCTGATCTTACGTATCAAACGCTTTGCGAAAATGTCTTCTCCAAAGGTGTCCGCTATTTGATCAATGTAGGATTGCGGGAATGCAGTATGTGCTCTTTTAACATCTTCTATGTAAGTTCTGTGATTCCTTTTTCGGAAATTCAGCGGAACCCTTCTGAAGTAATCTTCCAATCGGATGCTTCTTTTAAATTTAGCATCACCATTATCTCCGGGTTCAATTTGTAGATCACGGTTGTGCCTCTTGCGTTTAAATCCAGTGTCTGGTTTTAAATATTTATGAGATGGAACGATAGCTACCGGCAGAGGATTTTTTCCAGAGTACGTTATTTGCTGCAGCCTCTTAGAAGGACCTGTAATGGGTGCTTGATTTATTATTTCCATTCCTGGTGCTGATGCAGGTGTTAGGGTGCGAACATAGTGCACCGCGAGGCGAAGAGGCGCCGGTCATTAGCCCGAAGCATCGATGCTACCAGCCCTCTTAGCTTGGCGCCCATCCAATTTTATAGGTTTTTCCGTTTTGCAAACAAGATTTAGATATGCAATTTTTGCCACGCACCCCGGCGGCAGCATAGCTTGGCGAGGCCCTGCCAATAACTTTTCACTATAGAGATAAAGCGAGAAGCAGTCCACTATGTTCGCACCCTAACACAGAAAGTATTACTTATTTCATGTAGCAACGGCTTAGCTGGCTGTGTATAATTTTCATTATTCGGCTTGTCCTCCCTTTGCCTAGGACATTGCACACGGTCAAGAAGATAAGAAGGATCACTGTAACTAATAATTGCCTCGTTCTTTTCATTAACACTATCGGGTTGCCTTTCCGCATTCTTCATCGCATCACACGAACAACAAAATCCTCCACTGTAAGGAATGATCTTACCATCATACTTAACCACGCCACAAGTGGAATGCAACTTTTCCGCATAGCATCCGGCGTAGTGGTGATCTTGCTTGTTATAGATCTGCTCGTAAGCTTCGGAATTTACATAATCCAAAAATTGCAAGTGATACGACTTTGATACTTGTCCCTCTCGTAAATTGATTACGTACGGATTCAATAACCTCACCCTCTTTTCAGTCACCGGATCGTAAACATGATCGATCACAATATATTGGTTCTTGCGGTTAACGGAACCGGAGTGCTGCAATTTTAAAGTCATGATCACTTTTCGCCTGCATTGCGTCACCTTGGACTGAATCAGCGGTTCGTCTTCGTCGAATCCTTGAAAGCTTTTGATGCTGTGCTCGTTTTCCGTAACCACTGGCTTGTTCATCAGTCGAGTTATGCTGCTTCCTTTATCCGGGTTCATGTTCGGGCACCTTACTAAAACAGCGCGGATTTCTATCGGGCGATGTGCCGGTTTGGTGCAGCAACGCATTTTCTTCGCGCAGCATATGGCGTTCCTGTGCTGATTTTCCAAATTTTCTTCTTCTCGCTGGGAGACTCTTCGCAATCTTCTAGCGGTCGAGGGATGAGTGATTGAGATGTAAAATATGAGTATAGTTATTAGTTTCATTATTTCATTGACAACTGTCAGATGTCAGTCGTGATCACTTAACCCTTTCAGCCCTAGATTTTTAAATTTGAAAAAAAAAAGTTTTTGTTAATTATTATTGATGGGGAGCTTCTTAAGACCATAAATACCAAATTTTAACTCATTTGATTAATTAGTATAGGAATTAATTAGTGAGGCTTTGTTGAAGTGACATCTAGTGATAAACAGTAAAAATATGGATTGTCATAGTAAGTAGAGACATGTAAATGTTGCGGTGGCAATTGCCAGCACCAGGGCCGAAAGGGTTAAAAAATAAAAATAGAATAAAATAAGCCGTGTTACGATATACGTAACGTTATTTGTTTTTGCATTACTCGAGAATTTAAACTTTTCTCTCGTAATGTAAAAACCTTCATAACGTTACTTGTATCTTAAATTACTATTATAAAACTTTTAGTTAAGTGGTGACATCTTTGGAGCAATAAGCGTAGAGACATGAAAGGGTTAACAACTTATACCAAATTGAAAAAGTAAGTAAAGTGACATTAAGAAAACATTTTAATTTGGAATAAAACACTTTTAGCTTTGTTTAATCACTATAGTTAAAATTCAAATTACAATCAAGATGTAAATGACCTTACATTAAACATTTAGAACACAATTGTCATCACTCCATATTGAAGGACTTTCAAATATTAATTAACAGTTAATTCAGCTGATTATAGCTTACTCTCGTTTGATTAATTGGGAGTGGCGGCTCGTGGAACATGTTGATGGTAGAGCCACTTATACAATATACACCCTCCTCATTTTTCTAAGAAAGAAAGAACGATTTATCTTCCTAGACCAAAGTAACTGGCGAAAAAGTGCTTTAAGAATTAATTAAGAATTCTTGCTGAGCTTGAAAGTACAGGTAGTGTCATGACTCCTTGGCTTCATATAACGAGCCGCCCCTGATCATGAACATTAAAGAAAATTGGGAAATTTCAAAAAATTTCGATTTTTTCAGAATCTGAACGGCCGTAGCGGCTAAACGAAGAATCCAAATCGAACGCGGTTTTCAAATCTGTGTTCCTTGGGTGTAAATTAGTCGGATTCAATTAAAATTGGCAACTTCTAATTTTTGACAAAAACTTGAAAAACTACCCATCGTTCTTTTGCTCAAAAATTGCATTTAAAATGATTTCCTGAAGAAACCACTGGTTCGATTCAGGGTTTCTATACGTCACCAGAAAGATCCCTTCAAGGCGCTTCTAATCTAAAAAAATATTACAAAAAAGTTGGCAAGTCACCATGAACATTATGGAAAATTTGGAAAAAAAAACAATTTTTTCAGACTTGAAACGGCCGTAACAGCTAGAATCCAAATCGAACGCGGTTTTCAAATCTGTGCTCCTTGGGTGCAAGTTAGTCGGATTCAATTAAAATTGGCGTTTTTTAATTTTTGACTTCTTACTTTTGCCCAAAAATTGCATTTAAAATTATTTCTTGAAGAAACCACTGGTTCGATTCGGGGTTTCTATACGTCACCAGAAAGATCCCTTTAAGACGCTTCAGAAAATGTACTTGCCCAAGCAAAAATGTCTATTTAAAGCCCGTGACGCGCCAGCGAGAAAAACTCGAAAATGAAAAAAATCGAAAAAAAATCAACATTTTTAATAATCATCGTAAATTTTCCTGTACTACATTTTTTTCATCAGAAGAACGAGCTAAATCGATTGTCTGTAAAAAATTTCATCTCAAAAATATTGCAAAAAAGTTGGCGTCACCATGAAAATTTAAGGAAAATTTGAAAAAAAAATCGATTTTTCGGACTTTTAACGGCCGTAACAGCTAAACGAAGAATCCAAATCGAACGCGGTTTTTAAATTTGTGTTCATTGGGTGCAATTAAAATTGGCGATTTTTAATTTTTTACTTTCTTACTTTTGCCCAAAAATGGCATTTAAAATTATTTCCTGAAGAAACCACTGGTTCGATTCGGGGTTTCTATACGTCACTAGAATGATCCCTTTAAGACCCTTCAGAAAATGTACTTGCCCAACCAAAAATGTCTATTTGAAGCCCGGGACGCGTCAGCGAAGAAAGCTCGGAAATGGAAAAAATCGAAAAAATCAACATTTTTAATAATCATCGCAAATCTTCATGAAATACATTTTTTTTTTCATCAGAAGAACGAGCTAAATCGATTGGCTGTAAAAAATATTGCAAAAAAGTTGGCAAGTCGCCATGAACATTATGGAAAATTTCGAAGAAAAAAACGATTTTTTCAGACTTTGAACAGCCGTAACAGCTAAACGAAAAATCCAAATCGAACGCAGTTTTCAAATCTGTGCTCATTGGGTGCACGTTAGTCGGATTCAATTAAAATTGGCGATTTTTAATTTTTGACTTTTTTACTTTTGCCCAAAAATTGCATTTAAAATTATTTCCTGAAGAAACCACTGGATCGATTCGGGGTTTCTATACGCCACCAGAAAGATGCTTCAGAAAATGTACTTGCCCAATCAAAAATGTCTATTTGAAGCCCGGTACACGTCAGCGAGAAAAACTCGGAAATGGAAAAAATCGAAAAAAATCAACATTTTTAATTATCATCGCAAATTTTCATGGAATACATTTTTTTCAACAGAAGAACGAGCTAAATCGATTGGCTGTAAAATTTTTTATCTAAAAAATATTGCAAAAAAGTTTGCAAGTCGCCATGAACGTTATGGAAAATTTGGAAAAAAAAAATCGATTTTTTCGGACTTTGAACGGCTGTAACAGCCAAACGAAGAATCCAAATCGAAATCAAATCTGTGCTCATTGGGTGCACGTTAGTCGGATTCAATTAAAATTGGCGATTTTTAATTTTTGACTTTTTTACTTTTGCCCAAAAATTGCATTTAAAATTATTTCCTGAAGAAACCACTGGTTCGATTCGGGGTTTCTATACGTCACCAGAGAGATACATTCAAGACGCTTCAGAAAATGTACTTGCCCAACCAAAAATGTCTATTTGAAACCCGTGACGCTTCAGCGAAGAAAACTCGGAAATGGAAAAAATCGAAAAAAATCAACACTTTTAATAATCATCGCAAATTTTCATGCAATATATTTTTTCATCAGAAGAACGAGCTAAATCGATTGGCTGTAAAAAAATTAATCTAAAAAATATTGCAAAAAAGTTGGCGTCACCATGAACATTATGGAAAATTTGGAAAAAAAATCGATTTTTTCAGACTTTGAACGGTCGTAACAGCTAAACGAATAATCGTTTTTAAATATGTGCTCATTGGGTGCACGTTAGTCGGATTCAATTAAAATTGGCGATTTTTAAATTTTGACTTTCTTACTTTTGCCCAAAAATTGCATTTAAAATTATTTCCTGAAGAAACCGCTGGTTCGATTCGGGGTTTCTATACGTTACCAGAAAGATCCCTTTAAGACGCTTCAGAAAATGTACTTGCCCAACCAAAAATATCTATTTGAAGCCCGTGACACGTCAGCGAAGAAAACTCGGAAATGGAAAAAATCGAAAAAAATCAACATTTTTAAGAATCATCGCAAATCTTTAGCAATACATTTTTCTTTATCAGAAGAACGATCTAAATCGATTGGCGGTAGAAAATTTCATCTAAAAAATATTACAAAGAAGTTGGCAAGTCACCATGAACATTAAGGAAAATTTGGAAAAAAAAAATCGATTTTCGGACTTTGAACGGCAGTAACAGCCAAACGAAGAATCCAAATCGAACGCCGTTTTCAAATCTGTGCTCATTGGGTGCTAATTAGACAGATTCAATTATAATTGGCGATTTTTAATTTTTTACTTTCTTACTTTTGCCCAAAAATTGCATTTAAAACTAGCTAAATCGATTGGCGGTAAAACATTTCATCTAAAAAATATTGCAAGAAAGTTGGCAAGTCACCATGAACATTATGGAAAATTTGGCAAAAGTTTTTTTTTCAGACTTTGAATGACCGTAGCGGGTAAACGAAGAATCCAAATCGAACGCGGTTTTCAAATCTGTGCTCATTGAGTGCAAATTAGTCGGATTCAATTAAAATTGTCGATTTTTAATTTTTGGCGAAAAATTAAAAAAACTACCCAAGGTGTTTATTGGTACGTGTTACTGAGCTTGTTACTGGAGAGGATCACCCCAAGACTAGTAATTAAGTAGATATTATTTTCACTTATGAAGTTAAGCGATTTGCAGATTGTTTAAACACCATAAACAAAAGAACTCGAGGGTCCCCACTAATAATAAGATTAAAGTAAATGTTCAATTTAACATTCAAAATGTGTCAAAAGTCGTTGTGGGTATTTATGTAATTCATTTGTAATGGTTTCTAAGAACATCATAAGGGGATTAAATGGGCGCTAATCTGTTATGCGGATTAAAAAGTGTCCGATCTATGGGGCACCAAAGCCCCACCAGCAAATTAGTTCTTGTAATCCCCCTTAATCCGTTTAGGTGTAAACATTGTGCAGGTATGCAAACCGGCTCCGGCTGAGCCCTTTCGCATTATCGGGGCAGTAAAATTGGCCGTTTTGCAAAACCCTTTTGATGTCTTAATAACATAATGACCTGGTATCCATTTAACGGGATCCTTGTAAATTTCCCGTATATTTTTATTATTTTATCGCTTTCGCTTTCGCTTGATCTCGATGCTTGCATAAACCGGGAACCGAATCCTTTTGCAGACCTTGAACATCTTGCAAAAAGGGTGAATTGCGGACGGGTTACTGTTATATGGTATGCAATTTCACTTTTAGATTGCTTTATTGCCGAAATTTACGTAAAATCCGCATTTTATGAGTCTAGACGGGGTATGGTGGCCAGACTAAAATTTTTCAATTTACCAAAGAAAATGAATGTTTACAAGGATAGCATATGCAGCTGAAGCTGAATGAATTATATACTAATTTATCGTAAATCAAATTAATATTCAACCTGTTTAAAATCTTAAAAAATAAATTTTACAAAGATTAACCCTTTGCACTCGAGCGGCGCCGCTGCGGCGCCCAGGCGATTTGATGCGTCCTCTTGAGCGGCGCTGCTACGGCGCCTGGAAGATGTGATGCATCCTAACCTCACCCAACTTTAACCAACCCTACCTAACCTAATCCAATGATTTTAAAGTAACTGTAACTCGTCTCGAGTTGTTGGTTCGCCCAAGCGAAAAATGCATCGAGTGCAAAGGGTTAAAAAAAATACATATAATGAAAATACGTATTATATAATAGTAATTATCAGTGGCGGCTCGTGAAATATTTTGATGGTAGAGCCACTTAGCACGCAATAAACCCCACCGCCTCCTTTTCGAGGAAACGCTTAATACATTAAATAAATATATAAAAATAAATAAATATAAATATTCAAGCAAATTTACAAATATTTATTAAATCTGTAATAATACCGTTCTTCGTCCACGTAAAAAAAAACGGAAATCAACGACGAATTTTATTTTGTGTTTTTTGTGCACTTAATAAGTATTGAAAGAATTTGCAAAATATATTCTTTCCTTCAAGAGTTATCCTCAGAAAACAGAAAAAAACAGAAAGCAATTGAACTACAAATTTGATGTAAACTCGGCGAGTACAACACTTTGCTGAAATAATTTGCCAAATTTGGACATCCGTTTAAAAGTTTTCCTCAAAAAAAAAACAATTGGAGATGCATTAATTTTTATTCGATGAGTACAATACTCTTCAGAAAGAATTTTTAAAATCGGCCAATTTTGTTCAAGAGTTATCCTCAAACACCAGAAAACTATTGAAGGATACATTTATTTTTTTTGGTCTTATCTGCATCTCCTTAATAAGTACTGAAAGAATTTGCAAAATATTTTCCAAATTTCGACATGCGCTCAAGAGTTATCCTCAAAAAAAAAGCAACGCTTTTTTTGGCCTCGCGAACGTAGCCCATATTGCCAGCTCAAGGCGGCTGCTATGTCGATATAAACAATTTTTTGGGCGAATAAATGAACAAATGAATATTGTCAGACGTATACAGTAACCATGGAGCGAGTACTTCTCGATCCCCGAAAAATCTTTCGCCCGGGCTGGGATTCGAACCCACACGGCACAAGAGCTCGCCGCCCTCAAAAAACAATTGAAGACGAATGAACATTTTTGCGCGTTTCTACATTTCATTTCATTCAATGAGTGCCACATATTTCGTGGTGAATTTTTCAAGAGTTATCTTCTCAAAACCACAACACAATTGAGCAGCGAATTTATTCTTTTATATTTTATACATCTAAATTGAGTTGAAACTTTCCAAAATTACTCAAAATCCATTCAGAATTGATTCTGTAAAAGGCTACATACATCCCATCACTATTTTTTGGAATAATTTCACGTGATCAGAGCGTAAAGTTGTAAAAAATTGGACTCATTTTGATAACTCAAAAAAAATATAAACACAATTGCTATCGCGTTGAAACTTTCCAAAATTACTTAAAATTAATTCAGAATTGATTCCCTAAAAGGTCACATACATCCCATCACTATTTTTTTGAATAATTTTATGTAATCAGAGTGTAAAGTTGTAAAAAATTGGATTCATTTTGATGACTCAAAAAAAATATAAATACAATTGCTATCGAGTTGAAACTTTCCAGAATTACTCAAAATTAATTCCCTAAAAGGTCACATACATCCCATCACTATTTTTTTGAATAATTTTATGTAATCAGAGCGTAAAGTTGTAAAAAATTGGACTCATTTTTATGACTCAAAAAAAATATAAAAACAATCGCTATCGAGTTGAAACTCTCCAAAATTACTCAAAATCCATTCAGAATTGATTCTCTAAAAGGTCACATACATCCCATCACTATTTTTTGGAATAATTTCACTTTACGCTCTAAAGTTGTAAAAAATTGGACTCATTTTGATAACTCAAAAAAATATAAACACAATTGCTATCGAGTTGAAACTTTCCAAAATTACTCAAAATTAATTCAGAATTGATTCCCCAAAAGGTCACATACATCCCATCACTATTTTTTTGAATAATTTTATGTAATCAGAGCGTAAAGTTGTAAAAAATTGGACTCGTTTTGATGACTCAAAAAAAATATAAAAACAATCGCTATCGAGTTGAAACTTTTCAAAATTACTGAAAATCCATTCAGAATTGATTCCCTAAAAGGCTATATACATCCCACCACTATTTTTTGGAATAATTTCACGTGATTAGAGCGTAAAGTTGTAAAAAATTGGACTCATTTTGATAACTCAAAAAAAAAATAAACAGAATTTAAAAAACCTGGTCATGAGTTCAATTTTTTTTTCTTCATACGAATACAACTGCACTTTGCTAAGACAATTTGAAAACTCTACCTTTCATTTAAGAGTTATCCTCAACAATAATAGAAATGTATTGATGATCTTATTAACATTTGTCCAATGGGTACAATACTTTTTTTGAATTTTCAAAATATTTCCTTTCGTTCGAGAATTATCCTCAAAAACTACAAATTAATATTTTTGGGTCTTATCTGCATCTATTCGATGATTACAATATGTTGCCGGAAGAATTTGAAAAATTTGGTCAAAAAAAATGGTGATGTGGCCATCATGTTACTTTCTCCGACTTGATGGTATAATTTATATTTACGCTTTCATGGTTTATTTTCAATTTAAATCATATTTTAAATGTACATCGAGCGTTTTGTACAATCGGATGAAACTGACGTTTAAAACGTCAAAATTATTAAAGGTGGAAAAATTATACTTCAAATTCAAAAACTTAGTTTACTCAAAAACTAAAGCGATTTCGAAAAAAACTTATTCTTTATAAGTTGTTCATTTTGGCATTCTCATAAATTTGATATAACTATTATAGTTTCATAATTATAAACCAAAAATGAAAAAAATATTAACCACTTCGCGCCCATGCTGCTTTGATTGGATTGTAGCATAATCCAAGGTTCATTGAAAAATTTGTTGTTATTACGGTTTTCTACGAAATATTATTCCACTGTCATAAACTCATTTTTGCAAGAAATATGAAAAATTTTTCTATAGTTGCGCTAAAGCGGTATTTTTTTTTTCTATTTGTAAAATATATTTTTTTTGCTTGTCGCCACATGTGGCGAACCTGGGCATGAAGAGGTTAATAATCCTGTAAGGATTTATTTCTGAAATAAAATATATACTTAAACCGAGTCAGTTTTATCTTTTAACATTTGGCAGCACCAAACACATTTGATCCTTTCGATTTTGATATTTGACATACGTATTTCTACGGCGTTAATTTTTAAACATATTACATCAAGAATATTACTTACACACCTCCAAAAATAAGGGAGGTTGCCAAGGGTGCGATAAACAAACTATTTTCACGTAAGTTGTAACCAATTTAAGCTTATAAAATAATGCAACGCCTAAATGATAATCGAAATTTAAGGTTATGTTTATATTTGTTTCTCGTTCCTCGTGTCAGGCATCGACCGGCGCTAATTAAAAATCCACACCGACTCAAGCGGCTCTTTTTCGCCGCGAATGAAACATGCATCATACTCTCGCTGTTTCTTCCGTGATATTCGTTTTGCAAACAAAGTGATAATACATATAATAAATTACAAGCTTTAATCTGTGTATGTTGTGTTGCCTAAACATCGTCCAGAGAGCTAAGTGAATTCATGCGTCCGGCCGTTGTCACCGAGTTCCCACATTTTCCACGCGGATAAAAAGTGAACAATA
Organism: Ocypus olens; assembly: GCA_910593695.2. NCBI lineage: Eukaryota > Metazoa > Arthropoda > Insecta > Coleoptera > Staphylinidae > Ocypus > Ocypus olens. The sequence goes on along the minus strand of OU343059.1, from coordinate 11,785,950 downwards.
TGACGCCTCCGTTTTCTTTAACCTCAGTGGTACTGGTGGCGAACTCCCCAATATGCATTCGAACATATTCAGTGTGTAAAGCATTTGGACGGTTCCAATTATCCTATGAATTAACGGAAATTTTACATTTTGATGTCGACATATGTCACGTTTAAGTACTGCCAATCGCAACGACTAAAATGTTACCACAAATAGTTTAATAATGAGCAAAACTGTAAAATAAAAAATCTCATTATTAAACAATTTTTGATATAACAAAAGGTCGATTGTTAAATAAAAGTAGAAAAAGTAAATTATGGTTATTTTTTTTATAAATAACAGTACTGTTTATTTCGAAATAGCAATGAAAACAGAAAAAAAAGTGGAGTAATTAATGTACTAAAGCATCTTTATTAGACGATAAAACTATAATCAAGACGGAATAAGCTAATATAGGGAGGCGTTAATAACGTTGCGGAAAGTCCATATATCTATTTAATGATATCCGACAACTACTTACAATGCATAAGGACGACTTCAAACAGAAAGCGACCGTACGGCGCAGTGGCGTAGCGGCGAAGACGGGCGGCCGCCAATGACCGACCGTCGCACCGCAGCCAACCAGATCCCTTTCCGGCACCTCCTACCTCTCCTCGCCGGATCATTTAAATGGTATGCCGGCTACCCCAAAAATCATTACTTCCACCAGTCTTCTTCTGTGTACATCTACAATCAGTTCAGTTCGGTGCGTAAACTTGTGTTTCGTAAATTACATGGATACCTACAAAATGTGCCAAGACTCCGCTCCCGTGGTGTTGGAGGTGATACCTCCTCACTACAACGTGCACCACAGCCAGCTGAGCCCCCCGCAGTCGCCGTCGGCGTCGCAACCCCAGCAATATAAAGGTGAGTTAAAGACTTCCGTCGCCAAATCACTCAGACAGTTCCGTGTTGTTTTCAAGTGGTTTCAAAACACATGTCAATTATCTGGATCCACCGGAAGACAACACTCGCTCTAATTGCCCTCTTTCTAAATGCTCGGTTTTTCCATTACAGAATGCAATAGTCCTTCTTCGGAGACCAGTTCTAGCAACGGAAACAACGCCATGCAGAACGACCCCAACATGAGACGGTACCGCACCGCCTTCACCAGGGATCAGCTGACCAAGCTGGAGAAGGAGTTCTACAAAGAGAATTATGTCTCTAGGCCGAGGAGGTGCGAGTTGGCCGCCCAGCTAGGCCTCCCAGAAAGCACGATCAAGGTAAATACCTCTTGTGATTATTACAACAGAGCGATGTGTGAAGCGCGCGCGGATATTCAATTAACACTTCGGTTGCTTTTAAGATGCCTTTTTAATTGCATCAAAAAAACCCCGCCGCTTTCAAGTAGTCGTAAACTTATTATTCAAGTTTATCTTCTGGCAGTAGCTTAATGGATACATAATATTTAATCATACAATGTGTTAACGGCTCTGTACAAAGAACTGTTTTATTGAATGCTAATGTTTTTTTTTTATTGCTTGTAGGTTTGGTTCCAAAACAGACGCATGAAGGACAAGCGCCAACGTATGGCCATCGCTTGGCCCTATGCCGCCGTCTGCAGCGACCCAGCGTTCGCCGCTTCTCTGCTCCAAGCCGCCGCTTCGACTCTGCCCATGCATTATGGCGCTCCACCGGCGCCGGTTTACCCAATGCACTACCCCAGGTACCACCCGTACCAATCCTTCTCGTCGGGTTACCACATGCACAACCCGGCTTTGAACATCCCCATGCCGGCACCGATGCATCCAGCGCCGCAACTTCCGCAAGGAATCAACATCAACCTGGGACTCGATTTCCAGTACCCGAAATACGAGCACACGACGAGGATCTCTCCCGACTCGCCCACCAGCTCCGATCTCAGCCTGAGCCCCAGGTCGGAGGGACTTCTTATGCCGGTGCCGCTCCACCGCGTTTCCCCGCCGCACACATCCCTCAAGGCGGAGAAGCCCAAACTTTTCAAACCCTACAAGTCTGAGGTGTAGATGCGCCCCAGTGAATCTTGTTTATTTATGCGAATGTGATGAAATTGTATTTTTTGTACTAAACTCAATTTTAGTGATTTTAAAGACATATTTGTACATACAAATTTTATATGTTGCCTAGTTTGTAAGTTCCTATATTGTACATAGTAAATATATACATAGTAAATATATACATAGTGCAATTAATTATATTTACATCTATTATTACTCCACCAAAAATATCCTATTAACGAACTAATTATGATGAATTAATAAATGAATAAAAAGGTAAGTAAGAAATATTCCTAATTCTACTTCAGTTTTGTTTACAAAATAATTTTGTATAAATATAAAGGTGTGCACTTTCAGCATTCATTTTGTCTCTAGTATTTCTTGTGATATTAGTAAAACTAACAAAACTATACCCTATTGGAGAAATAGGAAGAGCTATGGAATGTGCCGATGGTCACACACGGTGAACAGAGGCCCATTGAAAATAACATGCCAAAAAAATATTCTTTTCTATTTCATCGCTGCGCTCACCATTTTAAAGGCGCATACTATTTACATTCTTTAAATTCCATAGCTCTCCGTATTTCTCCAATAGACTATAGTTGACATTTTTTTAAAACTAGAAACTTTAGAAAGAATATTTATTCTTATGAATAATTTTTAACGTTTCCTTAAAAGTAATATTTGTACATTTTCTAAAATGAATAACAGTTATTTATGATACAATGTTTAAAACGGTATTTAATTTTTCTTCTACCTCAAGAAAAAAAAATACTTCCAATTTAAATGTTATTTTAAATCAGTGGCAGCTCGTGAAACATATTGATAGTAGAGCCACATATACAATACCCCCCATCCCTCCTTTTTTTGAAGAAAGAAAGAATGATTTATCTTCCTAGACCAAAGTAACTGGCGTAAAAGTGTTTTAACCACTTCGCGCCCATGCTGCTTTGATTGGGTTATAGCATAATTCCAAGTTTATTGAAAATTTACTTTTTTGTTGTTACGATTTTCTACGAAATATTATTCCACTATCATAAACTCATTTATGCAAAAAAATATATTCCATAGATGGCGCTAAAGTGGTAATTTTTATTTAAATTTTTCAAAATTTTTTTTTGCCTGTTGCCACCTGGGCGTGAAGAGGTTAAGAGTTAATTAAAAATTCTTGCTGAGCTTGAAACCACAGGTAGTACCATGGCTTCTTGGCTCCATATACACTCGGCGTCAAAATCGCGAAAAAACTCGATTTTTCAAACCGTCGTAAATTGGTTCAATTTGGTCGAAAATCGATCTTTCAGTTTGGGAAAGATTCAAGTTTTATCTTTCAGAATGTGTAGTTGATTTTGACCCCAGGTCAAACCCCCCCCTCCTCAGAATGTGTAGTTGATTTTGACCCCAGGTCCAACCCCCCCTCCCCCGTAACAACGCGATGGAAAAAAAAATATGGAAAAAATTGTCCAACTTTGACAAGCTGTACCATGCGCAAAAAAAATCGGCGGGAAATTTCACCACAATGGCAGAAAAATTTAATCAATTTCCTTCAAGCCTTAAATATTCGAGTCGTTTCGATGCTTTGGAGCAAAGTTATGAATTTTTGAAGAAAAAAAAAGACATTTTTCATTTTTTTTGTATAAAGACAGACCCGCCCCTGCATAACATAAAAGTTAAAAAACATTTATGATACCTTACTCGAAACATCCCATTTCACCTTTAAAATACAATATACGAAACCACACGAAGACTCGAGAATGTCAATTTTTTGAATCAGATATTTGGAAAAGCTAAAATTTCGGTGAAAATCGTAGCAAATCACAACGTACTTTCACTCAAATCTTATCATTATCAGGACTTTAATATTCAAACAAAATATCAAAACATTCTGGAGGTGGTTTTTGAGTTATTTCACTAAAAACGCGGAAATGTCACTTTTTGTAACAAATATTGGGAAATGAACTTTTACTCAAAATAACTTATCAAGCTTCAAGCTTCAATATTAAAAAGATTAAAACATTCTTCAGATGGTTTTTGAGTTATTCAACTAAAAACTTGAAAATATTATTTTTTTTAACAAATATTGGGAAAAAGTGAAATTTCGGCTAAAATAAAAAACAAATCACAAAGGACTATCACTTAACATTACTTATCAACATTAGGGCTTTAATATGCAAGTAAAATATCAAAACATGGCTTTTGAGTTATTCAACTAAAAACTCGAAAATATTATTTTTTTGAACAAATATTGGGAATAAGTGAAATTTCGGCTAAAATCAAAAACAAATCACAACGGACTATCACTTAACATTACTTATCAATATCAGGGCTTTAACATGCAAGCAAAATATCAAAACATGCCTTTTGAGTTATTCAACTAAAAACTCGAAAATATTATTTTTTTGAACAAATATTGGGAATAAGTGAAATTTCGGCTAAAATCAAAAACAAATCACAACGGACTATCACTTAACATTACTTATCAATATCAGGGCTTTAACATGCAAGCAAAATATCAAAACATGCCTTTAGAGTTATTCAACTAAAAACTCGAAAATATTATTTTTTTTGAACAAATATTGTAAAAATGTGAAATTTCGGCTAAAATCAAAAACAAATCACACCGGACTATCACTTAACATTACTTATCAATATCAGGGCTTTAACATGCAAGCAAAATATCAAAACGTGGCTTTTGAGTTATTCAACTAAAAACTCGACAATATCATTTTTTTGAACAAATATTGGGAAAAAGTAAAATTTCGGCTAAAATTAAAAACAAATCACAACGGACTATCACTTAACATTACTTATCAATATCAGGGCTTTAACATGCAAGCAAAATATCAAAACATGCCTTTAGAGTTATTCAACTAAAAACTCGAAAATATTATTTTTTTGAACAAATATTGGGAATAAGTGAAATTTCGGCTAAAATCAAAAACAAATCACAACGGACTATCACTTAACATTACTTATCAATATCAGGGCTTTAACATGCAAGCAAAATATCAAAACATGCCTTTAGAGTTATTCAACTAAAAACTCGAAAATATTATTTTTTTTGAACAAATATTGTAAAAATGTGAAATTTCGGCTAAAATCAAAAACAAATCACAACGGACTATCACTTAACATTACTTATCAATATCAGGGCTTTAACATGCAAGCAAAATATCAAAACATGGCTTTTGAGTTATTCAACTAAAAACTCGACAATATCATTTTTTTGAACAAATATTGGGAAAAAGTAAAATTTCGGCTAAAATTAAAAACAAATCACAACGGACTATCACTTAACATTACTTATCAATATCAGGGCTTTAACATGCAAGCAAAATATCAAAACATGCCTTTTGAGTTATTCAACTAAAAACTCGAAAATATTATTTTTTTGAACAAATATTGGGAATAAGTGAAATTTCGGCTAAAATCAAAAACAAATCACAACGGACTATCACTTAACATTACTTATCAATATCAGGGCTTTAACATGCAAGCAAAATATCAAAACGTGGCTTTTGAGTTATTCAACTAAAAACTCGAAAATATCATTTTTTTTGAACAAATATTGTAAAAATGTGAAATTTCGGCTAAAATCAAAAACAAATCACAACGGACTATCACTTAACATTACTTATCAATATCAGGGCTTTAACATGCAAGCAAAATATCAAAACATGGCTTTTGAGTTATTCAACTAAAAACTCGACAATATCATTTTTTTGAACAAATATTGGGAAAAAGTAAAATTTCGGCTAAAATTAAAAACAAATCACAACGGACTATCACTTAACATTACTTATCAATATCAGGGCTTTAACATGCAAGCAAAATATCAAAACATGCCTTTTGAGTTATTCAACTAAAAACTCGAAAATATTATTTTTTTGAACAAATATTGGGAATAAGTGAAATTTCGGCTAAAATCAAAAACAAATCACAACGGACTATCACTTAACATTACTTATCAATATCAGGGCTTTAACATGCAAGCAAAATATCAAAACGTGGCTTTTGAGTTATTCAACTAAAAACTCGAAAATATCATTTTTTTTGAACAAATATTGTAAAAATGTGAAATTTCGGCTAAAATCAAAAACAAATCACAACGGACTATCACTTAACATTACTTATCAATATCAGGGCTTTAACATGCAAGCAAAATATCAAAACATGGTTTTTGAGTTATTCAACTAGAAACTCGAAAATATTATTTTTTTTGAACAAATATTGGGAATAAGTGAAATTTCGGCTAAAATCAAAAACAAATCACAGCGGACTGTCACTTAACATTACTTATCAATATCAGGGCTTTAACATGCAAGCCAAATATCAAAACATGGCTTTTGAGTTATTCAACTAAAAACTCGAAAATATTTTTTTTTAACAAATATTGTGAAAAAGTGAAATTTCAGCTAAAGTAAAAACAAATCACAACCGACTGTCTGAAATATTAAAGTTCTGATATTAGTAGGTAATGTTGAGTATTACCTACTAATATCAGAACTTTTATATTTATGCAAAATATAAAAACATTCTGAAGATGGTTTTTGAGTTATTTTACTAAAAACGCAAAAATGTGAATGAACTGTTACTCAAAATCACTTATCAATATTAGAGCTTTAATATCTATGTAGAAGATCAAAATATTCTGCAGATTGATTTTGAGTTATTCAACTAGAAACCAGAATTTTTTTTTTTTTTTAAATAAATCTTGAAAAAAATTTAAATTTTGTTTAAAATCAAAGCAAATCACAGTGAACTGTCACTCAAAATCACTTATTAATATCAAGGCTTCAATATTTAAGCATTCTGCAGATGGTTGTTGAGTAATTCAACTGAAAACATGAAAATGTCAGTTTTTTTTTGAACAAATGTTTGGAAAAGCTAAAATTTTGTTTAAAATCAAAGCAAATCACAATGAACTGACACTCAAAAACACTTATCAATATCAAGGCTTCAATATTTATGCAAAATATTTACGCATTCTGCAGATGGTTTTTGAGTTATTAAACTGAAAACATGAGAATGTCAGTTTTTTTTGAACAAATGTTTGGAAAAGCTAAAATTTTGTTTAAAATCTAAGCAAATCACAATGAACTGTCACTGAAAATCGTTTATCAATATCAAGGCTTTAATATTTATACAAAATATTTATGCAATCTGCAGATGGTTTTTGAGTTATTCAACTGAAAACATGAAAATGTCAGTTTTTTTGAACAAATGTTTGGAAAAGCTAAAATTTTGTTTAAAATCAAAGCAAATCACAATGAACTGTCACTGAAAATCGTTTATCAATATCAAGGTTTCAATATTTATGCAAAATATTTAAGCATTCTGCAGATGGTTTTTGAGTTATTCAACTGAAAACATGAGAATGTCAGTTTTTTAACATATGTTTGGAAAAGCTGAAATTTTGTTTAAAATCAAAGCAAATCACAATGAACTGTCACTCAAAATCGCTTATCAATATCAAGGCTTCAATATTTACGCAAAATATTTACGTATTCTGCGGATGGTTTTTGAGCTATTCAACTGAAAACATGAAAATGTCAGTTTTTTTTTAACAAATATTTGAAAAAGCTAAAATTTTGTTTAAAATCAAAGCAAATCACAATGAACTGACACTCAAAATCACTCATCAATATCAAGGCTTCAATATTTATGCAAAATATTTACGCATTCTGCAGATGGTTTTTGAGTTATTCAACTGAAAACATGAAAATGTCCGTTTTTTTGAACAAATGTTTGAAAAAGCTAAAATTTTGGTCAAAATCTAAGCAAATCACAACGAACTGTAACTCAAAATTATTTATCATTATCATGACTCTAATATTCAAACAAAAGATCAAAACGTTCTGAAGTTGGTTTTAGAGTTATTCAACTAAAAACTTGAAAATATCAGTTTCTTGCAACACGTGTTGAGGAAAAGTGAAATTTCGGTTAAAATCAAACCAAAGCACAATGATCTGTCCCTTAAAATCACTTAACGTTATCAGGGCTTCAATATTTTTGCAGAAGATCAAAACATTCTGTAGTTTGATACTTTAACAATACTTTCTCGTACTTCTTAACGGAGAAAATAAAAAAAAAAAAATTATAAAAATTAATTAAATTATTGTTCTTTGGACGGAATTTAGCGGCGGAAGTTACTTAGAATAGTTGCTAATATGTGATACCATAAAAATACTAAAAGGTCAATTTTCTAAATTTTAAGATAACCACAATTCAACGCGCGTTTATTTTCTCTGAAGTTGTATTTTTCAAATTCGTTAAAAAAATAGAAAAACAATTGCTACGAGCCTAAAAATTTCCAAAGTTACTCAGAATAGTTGCTAATACGTGATACCATAAAAATACTAAAAGGTCAATTTTCTAAATTCTGAGATAATCACAATTCAAAGCGCGTTTATTTTTTTGAAGATGCATTTTTTAAATTCATTAAAAAAATAGAAAAACAATTGCTATGAGCCTAAAAATTTACGAAGTTACTTAGAATAGTTGATAATACGTGATACCATAAAAATACTAAAACGTTAATTTTCTAAATTCTAAGATAATCACAATTCAACGTCCGTTTATTTTCTCTAAAGTTGCATTTTTCAAATTCGTTAAAAAATAGAAAAACAATTGCCACGAGCTTAAAAATTTCCGAAGTTACTTAGAATAGTTGCTAATACGTGATACCATACAAATACTAAATGGTCAATTTTCTAAATTCTAAGATAATTTTAATTTAACATACGTTTGTTTTCCATGTAGTTGCATTTTTAAATTCTGTAAAAAAATACAAAAAGCTTAAAACATTCTGAAGTTACTTAGAATAGTTGCTACTATGTGATACCATAAAAATTCTTCAAGAGCAATTTCCTAAATTGTAAGATAATTTCAATTCAACGCCCGTTTGTTTGTTTGAAGTTGTATAATTTAAATTTGATAAAAAAATAGAGACCGAAAAATATAATATTCGGAACTTACTTAGAATAGTTTCTACTACATGATATCTTAAAAATTCTAAAAGTACAATTTTCTAAATTGTAAAATAATCACAATTAATCGCCCGTTTATTTTTTTTTAAATTGCATTTTTCAAATTTGGTAAAAAATGGAAAAACAATTGCTACGAGCTTAGAATAGTTGCTACTGTGTGATACTATAAACATTCTAAATGGTAAATTTAATCTCAATTCAACAGTTTGTTTTTTTCTGAAGTTGCATTTGTTAAATTCGCTAAAAAAATAGAAAAGCAATTGCTGCGAACTTAAAATATTCTGAAGTTACTTAAAGCAGTTGCTACTATGTGATACCATAAAAATTATAATTCTTCCTAAATTGTAAGATAATCTCAATTGAACGCTAAACGTTAGAAAACTGGTTATCTTAAAAATAAACAAATTTTAAGTAAAATTTAGAAAATTTTAAATTTGTTTTTAGTCTACTATAATAATATAAAACTTAAAATACGAACTAGATTCACATGAAATTATCTACATATCTACACGAGAGATGTTTATTACATCTGAAAGCAGAATCGATTTTGAGAGTTTGCTGCAAATATTTCACTTGAAAGAAGAATCGATTTTGAGAGTTTGCTGCAAATATTTCACTACTTCTGAATCAACTCAGATTTTAAAATAACTATTGTTATTTCAAACGAAAAAATCCGGAAATCTAAGGATTCGGAGATTTAAAAAATATCTTAAGGGGGTTACTTTCTCGGTCGTTTTTCATTAAAAACGTGATTTTTAGGTGCACTTTTCTAGAAAACTACTGGACCGATTTCCTGAAATTTTGGACACATATTCTTACCTCCAAAATAAGCATTTATGGCTGAGGGATTAAAAAAATATTAATAGGATTCAGAATTATGACATTTCTAAATTTTTCAAATTAATAATTAATTTTAAAATAATTCAAATCACTAACGTTAAAACTTCTTGTCAAAATTTTATAAATATTATTTCGTTATTTAACGCAATTATAGACGATTCTGGATCAAATGTTATATAATACTCAAGTGGAATTACTCATTAGTCCCTTAAGAAAATTACCCGTGAGCTCTTCTTTAGTTGCGCATATCAATTCCAAGCCTACTAAGCATGAAACGGTGGGTATTTTGCAGTAAAATATTTGTAGGAATGCTCAATACTATTATCTTCAGATTAACGGGCAATCTGTTTCTGACGCTAGCATTTTATTCTGTACTCCGAGAAGAGAAATGTATCAAAAATAATCTTAGTAGAATGAGAAAGTGTCATAATCAATATTTACCGGATAGAATAAATATTTATAAAAATTAGCAACAGCATTACTGAAATAATGTATGTCAATAATAAAAAACAAATTAATATCCAATTATCACTTACTCGAGAGTACCGGCGCATTAGAAGTATTATTACCATGATAATGGCAAGCTGACATCATTCCGAGTAATTATATTAGCCGAACGTCTGTTTGCACAAAATCAGAATATGCTAATTAGACGTTCCATTTCAAGGAAAAGATTTTATAGCACCGATTTATAAATATTAACTCTCGGAGTAAACTTGAAAAGGGTTTCTCGGTAAGCAATAAAATTGTGTCATTCTGGATGGTGCAATCGAAAAAGGGTGATTTCCATTGTTGTCCATCGTAAACTCTTGCATAAACGTAGATGCAATATTACGTTTTGATGGGTTTATGTCGAAGGGACAAGGTCGTTCCGAACCCGTGCATAATTTCGGGTTGCTACCGAAGACGTAATAGAGGAGTCATGGACAAAGGGGTGGCCGACCATCGAAAGGGTCGGTCGAAGTCAATTTTACGTTCATGACATAATAATATTTGAGTTATTATTGCATCATTGCCGGTATAAACATCAGGAGTTGAATGGGGGGATTACGTTCTAGCTGGAAATGCGAAATTATTCTGCAATACTGTCGTAATCCTTTTACAAGTTTGCGAATAAATAAGTTAATGGGTTTAGAGTTTAGGGGTTATTAAATTCTTAAGGAATTTCTATGCCGATGATTCTTCAACTGCAAAACTGCAAGGACGTCTGGAGGCTCAGAAATTAAAAATGGCGGTGTGACCATCGTGTTACTTCCTCCCATTTGATGGTGTAATAGTATTCATGGTTTATTTTCAATTTAAATGATATTTTAAATGTATGATACATCGGGCGTTTTGCAGGATCAGACGATACTGGCGTTTGTAGCGTGAAAATGGCAAAATATACTTCAAATTCTAGAAATCTTTACCGTCTAATGAATGTTGAGAAAAACATAATAATTCGAGAGATGATCGACTTTTATCGCAATTAAACAAATGCACTTTCTTAAGTCAAGTAAGCTCAGTTACAGCAAACAAAATTGTATTATTTTTCCAGTTTAGAAATGATTTTTATACATTGTGTCCATACATGTGAAACGCAATGTATTGATCGGAAACTATTATTATAGCTTTAAATAGTTTGAAGCATTGTCGTCAACATTAGATACCAAATAAAGGAAGAATACCCTCTGACATGTTCCGGCGTGTGCGTGTAATAAAGTGACCGGTGGTCAGCGGGCATTATTTGGGATATAGATAGGGTGGAGCAATTACAATCGGCACTAATGTCAGATGACAGATGCGGTCGCAACCACCCACGATCCAATAAATCGCTTCATTTCATTCCGTCCGATTAACTTCGCTTAGCCAATTTATTTTTATTTAACTGTCCGCACCACTATTTACTGCTAATTGCTCGCCTCGCTTTCGCACCTCCGAATTATCGGAAAGTATTGCATTCGAAATTGAAATTGGAATCAATTAAACACCGCCGACGTTTTATCATTTGGATTTAAATTAAAACAATGAATTTTATTTGGTGATGGAGAATAATAAACTAAATATAGCGTGCATATTAGAGTGTATCACATATGAAACATGCTGAAGCTTCCTAACTGATAACATTGATGGATTGAAACAAAGATACATCATCATCCAATTTTATCAATTCAAAATATGTAATATACATTATTCATTAATATTATATTTTTGTATAAGAAAATAAATTCACATTTAATGGCAGATCTTTTGAAGTAATTAATTTAAAAGCAAAAATGTAACAGGCGAAAGGAACCAGTTATGATAAGCTTAACAAATTCCTCGTCTACTACTTAATTATTGTTAAAGATAACTGTGGATAAAATGACCTACACTTAAGACAATACCATTAATCCCACTACATAATTCAACCATGAAATTGTTTTCGGAGTTTAGGATTTTTTTTTTGATGATGTAAAATGATTATATTATTTTTTATTGTTTACTTCGCTAAATCAAATTTTAATTTATATTTATTTCAATCGTTGATTTTAGCAATCAATTTATATTAAATATGGAGTTATGTTTGCCTTCAATTCGATCTCACGAAATTCTAACAAGGCGGTAATTTGGAAGTTTCAACGTGAACTCAATACCCTGTATCAAATGGATTAGTTCCACGGCCGGAATCTTACCCCAAACTGACCAAAAATGTGGTTTATTTGAAACGCCGGTTATTGTATGGAAATGGTCACCCGAAGTGCACAATTACAGCCGCACCAGAAATGACTTTTATTTATTTATTGCTCTCAATAAATAGATTAGTTTCGAGAATTTTACCCCTAGCTTTATTATTTTATAAGCGTAAAGGTTTTTCGTCACCCGACTACCTACGGCACTTTGGGGTTGCAAAACGCTCTTTGGCAAATCTCCGCATCGTAATGTTTATTAGTGATTTCGCAGTAAAATTCGTTTTTTTTTAATCTTTTATACACCAATGCAAATATTCACGTTTAAGAAATTCAAGTTATTCTTACCATAACCAATTATTTTTATAGTATACAATAATTAATTAAGTTTTTCTAGGGGTCGCGGTGGCCTAGTGAGTAGCGTTCCTGCTTCTGGGCCTCGTGGTCTTGGGTTCGAATCCCATCCGTGCGGTCACTTTTTCAGAACGAAGAAGTGGCCGTGCGGGTCCATGGATGTGTTCAGTGTATGTCCCATTCATTATTAAAATTAAATCTTCAAAAGCTTATATACGTTAGTGGCCGAACAGCAAATCGCTTACGCCAATTATCCTTAACCCGCAATTCCATCAAACATCCTTCCTTTAAAAAAAAAAGTTTTTCGAGGAAATTGTTTTCGTTTTCACGAATGAAATTTTCTTTGCATATTCTTTTAGGTATGCACGAACATTTGCTGTTTGTGCGAAATCAAGAATATCGCATTTTGTACCTTAGAACTCCATTAACAAAAACTTTATTTTAGGTCAAAAAAGGCTCACTTTAACGATCTCTGTAGAGTCTATTCGTCCATTAAAAATAAACAAATTACACTGACGGAAACAAGATTTGTAAAAATTTTGGTAATTTTCAAATAGCCATAACTTCTATCCAACCGATTTCGACGATCTTTTGAGAAATCAAATGCAAAATGTGTCCTCTTTGAGAGGGTTAATCCCCCACTCAATGAGAGGGCTCTACCCCCCTCCAAACAAAAAAATAAAAAAAAAACAAAATGCACTTTTTTCAAACACCCATAACTTTGTGCCAAAAATCAAGGAACTTGAGTTTTTTGAGTTCTGCACAGGTAATTGAACATATTTCAATTCCCTTTTAGTGGATCGAGTCGACACATTTTTTCCCACTCGGTACACCTTGCCAAAGTAGGACGTTTTTTTGCCCAAAAACGTGTTTTTTTGGTTCGGGGGTTGAACGGCGGCTCATTCCAGTCTGAGTTTATCTCCTTAAAGTAGAACCAAAATGGGACTTTTTCCCGAAATAATCATCAAATTTGATTGAAAAGTAACTGAGTTATGTGCGAAAAACTTCAAAATGCACTTTTTTTCAAACACCCATAACTTGGTGCCAAATCGTGGTAGGAACTTTGTTCTTTGAGTCCTGTATAGGGAATTGATCAAATTCTAAAGCCTTTATGGTAGATCGAGTAAAAAAAAAATTCCAAAGTTGGACACAGTTTCCTGAAAAAAACATTTTTTTTTTCACAGCGGTGCTAGGGGGGGCGGAAGGGGTTACGCTTCAGTTCGCACACATGACTGTAAAGAAGACACTTCAAAGTTTTTCGCCCTTAAAAATTCATCAAAATCGATTGAAAATACTCCGAGTTTGAAAATGGTCGAAATTTTACGAATTTCAAGTGTTTCATTTTTTTCCTTCAGTATGGTACAAAATTAATCTAGGAAATTTCTCCACAAGATCCATTAAAAAAATATTAATTTCTAATTTCCTGGGAAAACAATTGTCATAAAATAGTGGAAGCAAAACGAAAAGGCTCAAAAATTGAGATGGGAAAACAAAAAATGCACTCAAATTGTAAAAAATGAATGAAGCTAAGTAATTTTCTGAGAAGCAAATAAACAAATAATCCATCTCTAATTCACCATAAAATAATTGCCATATTTTGGGCGAAAACAAGGAAACGCTGTAAACTTGATCTGGAAAATCGAATTAAACGAATTTTTTTCAATAAACAAAGAATGCATTTTTGGTTTTCCATAAAATAATTGCCATATCTGACGCGGAAACAAAACGGCAATACTCCAAACTCGACTGCTTTTAACGCTATAAAATATTATCATCAACCTAAGAATTTGCTTCAAAAGCTCAAGATTCATAAAAAAAAGCTTCACCAACGTCGTTTTCGAAAAAGTACGGACCAATGATGCCGCCGGCCCAAAATGTATTTATTTAAAGCATTTATTATTGTATGTTGAAACAATCGTCATATCCTAGGTAGAAACAAAACATCAACGCTCCAAACTTGAAAAGGCAAAACGAAAATTTGAAAAATTGTGAAAACTTAATATTCATACATAAACGATGTGTATCATTTTCAGTCAAAATAACTGGCATGCTCTAGATCAGTGATTCTTAAAGTGGGCGCCACCGCCCCCTAGTGGGTGCTGCAGCGATTCAGGGGGGCGCTGATGGCCACAGGTGCATTTCGGGGCGATGAATAACTGTAAGAGGGCAGTGATAATATAAAAGAAGGAAGAGAAGATTTAGTGAAACGTGGGTTCAGTGCGGTAACCAATTTATTAACAAAAAAAAAATTGCAAATAGTCAATCTTGGTGATGCTATTAATTTATTGGTTTTAAAATTTAAGAAAAAAAACAGGGGGCGCTAAGAATTTTTTTTTCTGAAAAGGGGGCGGTAGGACAAAAAAGTTTGGGAACCACTGCTCTAGATGAGAACAAAACGGCAAAGCTTCAAACTTGATCTGGAAAGTCGAATTATAAAAATGAGCCAACGAAATTTTTTCAAGAGCTCGAATGCTTATTGGGACTAAAACTGACATTTTTTGTGGCGAATCGGTAACTGAGCTTGCGAGGTATCCAAATACAGATGAACCACTAAAAGCTGCTTCTACTCCGAATTCAAATTCAAAACATGCTATTTTTTTTTAAACGCCTAAAATATTGTAGTAAGAGTTTTTACTAATATCGCTCGAAAACTCCCTATGCTTTAATAAAACTTTAATTAGAAACATTGTTTTTGAAGTAATTACATGTATGCATGTTTTTACTTTCTCCGTTACGAAGTACGAGAAAGTATTGTGATCGTGATTTTTTTTCAAATTTTTTTTTACAGAAATATCCGATTTGGGGTCCCTAGATGCCATTTCAACAATTTCTGGAAAAAAAAAATTGTGTCTGTGTGTGTGTCTGTGCGCGCTGTATCTCAAAAACTAATAGAGCAATTGATATTAAACTTTGAACATAAGTCTTATTTGATAATCCGAAGAATTGAAAAAAAATTTCGTATACCGGAATGGAGTGTTTACCTTATCTGTTTTTTTGTTTTTTGCCAATATTTTCTTTAATATAAAAAATATCACAAAAACATTTAAGCAAACATTGAAGACAACAAAGAAATCAACATCTTTTGCTTGAAAACATTTTTCATAAAATCAATTTTTTTTTTTTTAATTTTTGGTTTATAATTATAAAACGATAATAGTTACAGCAAATTTATGTTTATAATAATTGTAGAGAATGCTAAAATGAACAACTTATAAAGAATAAGTTTCTTTCGAAATCCCTTTAGTTTTTGAGTAAACTGAGTTTTTGAATTTGAAGTATAATTTTTCCCACTTTCATAATTTTGACGTTTTAAACGTCAGTTTCATCCGAGTTTACACATTTAAAATATGATTTCAATTGAAAATAAACCATGAAAACGTAAATATAAATAGCTATGGTACCATCAAGTCGGAGAAAGTAACATGATAGCCACATCACTATTTTTCTTTTTGATCATATCAGTCATAGTAGTAGCAGCTGAACGTAGTTTTTCTAAATCAAAACTTATAAAAACGTACTTACGGAATACCATGAACCAAGAAAGACTTTTAGATTTAGATTTAGATTAGACGGGGTCGATTGGCTGTGCAGAGCCTTACAGCACTGCGACCTGTTTAGATCTTTTGTACTAATACCCTACTGCTATTTGATTCCCAAAAATTCAACTTCCCTGACAAGGTCAATTAATTTCCTGGGAGGTAATGACCTGATCCGTTCTGGCGTTACCGCCATACCTCCGGTTAGGGCCTGCCTGGTGGTAGCTAGAGCTACACACTCGCATAATATGTGTTCGGCCGTTTCTTCTGCCGATTCACATAATCTGCATGTGGTGTTATCCACTTCGCCCATATTGTGGAGATGGTACTTCACTGGGCAGTGTCCTGTTAGGAGACCGGTGATTAGTCTTATCTCGGTTTTGGTGAGGCGTAAGAGCTGTTTGGCTCTATTTGGCGAGAAGTCAATAAACATTTTGGAGAAAGACTTTAATAATAATAATAAATACAGTTGATTGAAACTCATAAGAGCTACAAATGACTTTTAAGACTTAAAAGACTATAATTTCAATAAAAAAAAACGCAATAGGAAGAGATATATTAATCATTTCCTTAAGTATGTATTGTGTTACCCTAATAGACATGACTTGTGCATATCCATCCCATCCTGGTATATGCTTCAACGGAAAATTTTATTGCTATCTGATGAAAATTTAGGAAAATATTGCCCTTAACTTATCGATAGAGCAATGGTAAATTTATCGAAAACTCGTATTATCTTCTATTTCTATTTAGTAGAACGAATCGGGGCACGCGTACAAACAAATTTATGTATCAATCTAGATTACATCAAAATGTGCATTTACATGGGAAATAGATAATAGTTGATACCATGACCATTTCCATGTATATGTGAAGGGTGTTCAATTTATATGAAACACATTTCACTAAAATATTTTTCCAAAAAACGCATAACTCAAAGTACAATAGAGAATTAGATGATCAACTTTCAATCTAAGATAACTGAATAAAAAATCACATCGATGCCTACATAGAATAGTTAATGGTGTTGATAATTGGAACCAATACGAAAACAACATAACGGTTCCGGCAATTAAAGCATCGATTTTCAATTAATGCCCCTAAGGGATGAGCGTGTGCAGGGAATAGGGCTGCGTATCTTATATATCTATTACCAGCGCGTTGACTACGTTTAGCCCGTTCAGAGTTTAGGGTCGGGATTAATACGATAGGGAATAACAAACAATTTGTCACGTAGTCCTCCCATTGTTCCCTGCGCACAACCCTTAACGTTGATATCACATTTATCAGTATTATACTGCAGTAGAAATATGTGGACTTCTGCAACCCCACACCAATCAGTCTCATCCGTGGCGAAACATCTGTTTTATTTATTTCTTATTCCGCTCGCGATTTATCGCATAATTTATTAATAGTAAACCTTTCGCGTATGGATACCATGCATATATCTAAAACTTCGATTTTTCACTTACGAATTTATAAAATATAAATCTGTTTTTACAGTTATTTCTAAAATTATTATAGCGAGGGCATACAAGAGTATGATTCAAAGAATCAGACCTCGGTTTGAAGCCGTACAAAATTCAATTGGTACAAGAGGTGAAGCCGCACGACCATCCGATGCGATTTCGGTTGGCCCAACGGGCCGAAGAACGCTTCATGGAAGATGAGCATTTTTATCGAAAAATCATCTTTTCAGATGAAGCTCATTTCCACCTCGTAAGGAAAACTGCCGCATTTGGGGCTCAGAAAATCCACACGTAATCATGGAAAAGTCACTGCACCCACAACGAGTGACTGTTTGGTGCGGTATGTGGTCCGGCGGCATCATTGGTCCGTTTTTCTTCAAAAACGAAGCAGCAGCCACCGTAACCGTCAATGGTGAGCGCTATCACGGCATGTTGGAAAAAATTTTCTTTCCCCGAATGGAAGAGGAAGACATCGGCGGCATTTGGTTCCAGCAGGACGGCGCCGAACTTTTGCGCGGTACATTCGAAAATCGCATAATTAGCCGAAACGGCGATGTTAACTGGCCGCCTCGCAGCTGCGATTTGACCCCGTTGGACTATTTTTTGTGGGGAGCCGTCAAGGATAAGTGCTACACCAACCATCCAGAGACGATTGACGACCTAACGCACGAGATTGAAGTCGCCATTGCAGCCATCGAAAATGTCATGAAAAATTGGGTCGACAGAATCGGCTACTGCAAAGCCAGCCGGGGCAGCCATATGAATGAAGTGGTCTTTCACTATTAAACCGCAATGTTGGGGCTATTCAATAAAAAAATAATAATTGAAAAATATCCACCCGTCTTTTTTCTATAGCAATGCAACTTTTTCGTGGGACACCCTATACAAAATTATGAACTTATTGAATTTTTAATCACCTTTCATATTCTTAGAGGTAAATCAACACATTCCTAGTTGTAAATAACAGAGTACCCTTTAGCGACACGCCATTCGAGAATCGCTGCAATAAAACATAATCCCTTTAGAAATTCAAATAATTATTAGCTAGCACTACATTCTTCCGAGGTGATGTATTCAGTGCTAATTAGTTACGCAGACACAGACATAACCGACATTTCACAATAATCGTTTATTGTCTGTTGTTTTATGCATCCTAAAAGGCTCCGATTCATTAGCTTCCCTTTTCTATTGAATCGATGTTTTGTCTTCTCGATCCGAGCATTTCGCACTCAGTTTAACTACCCGCTAAATACTTACTTAGGTAAATAGACTGAGATATTAGCATACGTGCTTTGTTTCACATACTGGATTTGAGATCAGGTAATGATGATAAATCCCGTTAGTAAACATACAGTGCGCGCCTAAAGTACGGAATATATTTAGTAAAAGCGAAATAAAATATTTATGGAAAAAATCCTTAAACAGGTCGATTTTCTTTTATAAAAATACACATTTTTGCGTGAAAGTCGATTTTCAGTCGTCATTTGTTTTTGAGTTATGACGTCCGCCATTTTGTTTTTAAATGGCAACCCCCTATTTTTCTTCTTGATTTTAAGAGATCTTTTCATTGTCGAACTGGCAGTATAAAAATATTGCCATCTTACATAAGGAATTTTTCGAGTAAATGAAAATTGAAGATGACAACTTCATATTAAGAGTTTTTGGAAAATGACCTTGTTCCAGCGCTTATGTAGCAATTTTTCCGAACAACAATGATCTTGACCTTCCATATAATACAATAATACAATATAGTTTTAGATATTATATCTAACTGAAATTGATTTTATAAAACTAAGGGGCCCAAAATATTATCATACCTGAGGGCCCAAAAATTCTGACGCAAGAGCAAAACTACGTAATAAAGAAGTCGAGAAATATTTCTAGGAATCCAGTCTAGTTTCATTTTTATTGCGGACTGTGATCTACTTAGCTTTAAAATCTGCACCAATAAAACGTTACAGCTATTATCCAAAAATTGCGAAATTTTTTTTTGTATTCCCTCGAATTTTTATTTTTGCATAATTTGCATGTCGGCCGGGCATTTGCACAAGCTAACGGTACAGGGAGGCCCATTTTTATTGCGGTCTTCATGGTGGTCAATATAAAAAGGTGCCCCCGCTGAATGCGAAAAAGTTTGCACAATGGGGCTGTAAAATTCAGTTTACTGCCGGTAAAAAGGATGAATTCGCGTTCAGGTTCCGACAGATATAGTTTTATAGCACCATCTGGTTATTAGATGGTTTATTGGTGGTGGACTTTTCAAATCACCTCGTAAGCTGTTTTGAAAATTAAATGTAATTTCTAGTTGCTTTTGTGGAATACTGATGCATTTTTACTTTCTCCGTTACGAAGTACGAGAAAGTATTATTATCGTGATTTTTTTTTTCAAATTTTTTTTTACGGAAATATCCGTTTTGGGGTCCCTAGATGCCTTTTAAACAATTTCTAGAAAAAATGTTTTGTGTCTGTGTGTGTGTGTGTGCGCTGTATCTCAAAAATTAATAGAGCAATTGATATGAAACTTTGAACATACGTCTTATTTGATAATCCGAAGAACTAAAAAGCTTTTGGTAAAATTTCGTACACTGGAAGTGGGTGCTTAC
Organism: Ocypus olens; assembly: GCA_910593695.2. Lineage (NCBI taxonomy): Eukaryota > Metazoa > Arthropoda > Insecta > Coleoptera > Staphylinidae > Ocypus > Ocypus olens. The sequence continues at coordinate 11,765,520 of OU343059.1, read as the reverse complement.
CTTAACTCTTTTTTGTTTTTTGCCAATATTTTCTTAAATATGAAAAATATCACAAAAACATTCAAACAAATATTGAAGACAATAAATAAATGAGATTATTTTGTTTAAAAACATTTTTCATAAAATCATTGTTATTCGAGAAAAGAAATTATTATTTCGTTTTTCATTTTTAGTTTATAATTATGAAACGATAACAGTTACAGTAAATTAATGTCAATAACAAATGTAGAGAATGCCAAAATGAACAACTTATAAAGAATAAGTTTTTTTCGAAATCCCTTTAGTTTTTGAGTAAACTGAGTTTTTGAATTTGAAGTATAATTTTTCCATCTTTCATAATTTTGACGTTTTAAACGTCAGTTTCATCCGAGTTTATACAACGCTCGAAGTACATTTAAAATATTATTTCAATTGAAAATAAACCATGAAAACGTAAATATAAATAGCTATGATCAAGTCGGATAAAGTAACATGATGGCCACATCATCATTTTTAATGTACAGCAATGTGCGAAGAATATATTGACCCGAAAGTGTTAATATTTTGTGTTTTTCTTAAATTATAATCAATAATTCTTAGCAATTTTCTTTAAAAGCCAAATTGCTAAGAATTATTGATAACAATTTAAGAAAAACACAAAATGTTTTTTTTTTGCGAGTGTTGCTAAATGTTTTTCTTTGTCATCTTTTTCACATATACGAGTTCCAAGGATGATTGGTAACGTTTTCTTCATTCTAAATTACTGGTTCATTTGGCATGACTTACGGTAAACTCTCCTGTATAGGGTATTACAAATTACGAATATGAATTTTATAACGAACGAATTATAGAAAATAATTGATTTACAACTAGAGTGGTCATAAAAATCAGTCTGGTGATTTCCAGGCTTGGAAAACACCGGGCACGTCACGCTGTCCCTAGATTTCCCAAAGGTTGAATAAAAGTCGATTTAAAAAATCCTCGCGCCCTTATTTAACTCTCTGTATTGGGATCCGGTTATTATTAAACATCGGTCGGTTATTTATAACCCGTGGAATTCGAAATACGCAGATTGTATTCAAACACAATGAAGACGAATTAAGAATGACTAATTGCATTTCTATTAAAGAAATCGAAAAATTTACATACATGATAAGTGACTTTAAACAGTAGCGAGTTTTCTTGAATCTATTTGTCTGCCAAGAGCTAATAATATACACTTAAATCATATACCTCACTTGAAACATCCTTATTTCACGAAAAACATGAACAAAATTTTTTTTTTTTGATATTTCGTGCAAAGTTTTTTGAAATATTTCATCATGGTAGCATTGCCAAAGGCCGTACCTATCAGTACAATTAAAAACATTTTGGATACCTCACCTGAAACATCCCCATTTCACAAAAATCATACACGACTACACGAATAAAATTTTATTTTTTGGACATTTCGCGCAGACTTTTTTGAAATATTTTATCATGGTAGCATTGCCAAAGGTCGTACCTATCAGTACAATTAAAAACATTTTGGATACCTCACCTGAAACATCCCCATTTCACGAAAATCATAGACGACCACACGAACAAAATTTTATTTTTTTGGACATTTCGCGCAGACTTTTTTGAAATATTTTATCATGGTAGCATTGCCAAGGGCCGTATCTATCAGTACAATTACAAACATTTTGGATACCTCACCTAAAATATTCCCATTTCACGAAAATCATAGACGACTACACGATCATTTTTTTTGACATTTCACGCAGACTTTTTTGAAATATTTAATCATGGTAGCATTGCCAAAGGCCGTACCTATCAGTACAATTTAAAACATTTTGGATACCTCACCTGAAACATCCCCATTTCACGAAAAACATAGACGACAACACGAACAAAATTTTATTTTTCGGACATTTCGCGCAGACTTTTTTGAAATATTTTATCATGGTAACATTGTCAAAGGCCGTACCCATCAGTAAAATTAAAAACATTTTGGATACCTTACCTGAAACATCCCCATTTCACGAAAACCATAGACGACCACACGAACCAAATTTTATTTTTTGGACATTTCGCGCAGACTTTTTTGAAATATTTTATCATGGTAGCATTACCAAAGGCAGTACCTATCAACAACAATCAAAAACATTTTGGATACCTCACCTGAAACATCTCCATTTCACGAAAATCACAGACGACTACACGAACAAAATTTTATTTTTTGGACTTTTCGCGAAGACTTTTTTGAAATATTTTATCATGGTAGCATTGCCAAAGGCCGTACCTAGCAGTACAATTTCAAACATTTTGGATACCTCACCTTAAACATCCCAATTTCACGAAAATCATAGACGACCACACGAACAAAATTTTATTTTTTGGACATTTCGCCCAGACTTTTTTGAAATATTTTATCATGGTAGCATTGCCAAAGGCCGTACCTATCAGTACAATTAAAAACACTTGGGATACCTCACCTGAAACATCCCCATTTCACGAAAATCACAGACGACTACACGAACAAAATTTTATTTTTTGGACTTTTCGCGAAGACTTTTTTGAAATATTTTATCATGGTAGCATTGCCAAAGGCCGTACCTATCAGTACAATTAAAAACATTTTGGATACCTCACCTGAAACATCCCCATTTTACGAAAATTATAGACGACTACATGAATAAAATTTTATTTTTTGGACATTTATTGTCATCGACTTGAAAAACATTTAACCAAATATTGAAGCCAACAAAGAAATGAACATATTTTATTTGAAAACCTTTTTCATAAAATCATTGTTATATATTTTTTTTTTGGTTTATAATTATGAAACGATAATAGTTACAGCAAATTTATGTTAATAATAATTGTAGAGAATGCTAAAATGAACAACTTATAAATAATAAGTTTTTTTCGATATTCCTTTAGTTTTTGAGTAAACTGAGTTTTTGGATTTGAAGTATAATTTTTCCATCTTTCATAATTTTGACGTTTTAAACGTCATTTTTATCCGTTCGATGTACATTTAAAATATGATATAAATTGAAAATAAACCATGAAAGCGTAAATATAAAAGATTCCATCAAGTCGGAGAAAGTAACATGATGGCCACATCACCATTTTTTGAATATCATTAAACGAATGTTTGGGTTTATCCATCTGTAAGATTACAAAACAGTAATATTTCCACATATTGTCCTCTATTTCTAGTTTTAAAAAATGGTGATGTGATCATTCGGATTCCAGAAATTGTTGAAATGGCATCTAGGGACCCCAAAACGGATATTTCCGTAAAAAAAAAATTGGAAAAAAAATCACGATCACAATACATTCTCGTACTTCGTAACGGAGAAAGTAAAAATGATCATCTCTAATTTGGAAAGTGTAAAATCAAAGAAAACAAATTTTCCCAAAATAAAAATTATCGTGACTTCGCATACCTCGTGTTCATAAAAGATTTCTACGAACCGTTGACTTAAAATTGGAGCCAATTATTATACAGCACCAATAATGATGGAAGTAAAGAAGTCATCAACAATAACGTTAGTTTTGCATATTTTTCGAGGTCGTCCTAAAATGGTCCAATAAAATTTATGGCGGTTACGTAAAAATTGCGCCACTTTTTCGGCTTGCTTGGGATTAAGGAACTTTATGGCATCCTGTTAGGCAAAACATAATTCACAAACATTCTTATATTGAACTTTTACGAGTACTAAGAAATTACCCAACGAAATATAAGTAGATTTATTATCATTATGCACGATATTTAATTTAAGAATAATATACAGGGCGAGTCTCTCTCTCTAAAGCCTGTATTTTTATTTTTAGAAAAAACAGTTTCTTACAAAAGTTTGGCGGCTAATCACAATTTGATGATTTTTTACTTTCTGCGTTACGAAGTACGAGAAAGTATTGTGATCGTGGTTTTTTTTTCAAATTTTTTTTTACGGAAATATCCGTTTTGGGGTCCCTAGATGCCATTTCAACAATTTCTGGAAAAAAAAATATTTGTGGCTGTGTGTGTGTCTGTCTGTGCGCGCTGTATCTCAAAAACTAATAGAGCAATTGATATGAAACTTTAAACATCAGTCTTATTTGATAATCTGAAGAACTGAAAAGCTTTTGGTAAAATTTCGTATATCGGAAGTGGGCGTTTACCTTAACTGTTTTTTGTTTTTTGCCAATATTTTCTTAAATATGAAAAATATCACTAAATCATTTAAACAAACTTTAAAGAGAACAAAGAAATGAACATCTTTTGCTTGAAAATATTTTTCATAAAATCATTTTTATTCGAGAAAAAAATGTATTATAATTTTTTTTATTTTTGGTTTATAATTGTAACACGATAATAGTTACAGCAAATTTATGTTAATAATAATTGTAGAGAATGCTGAAATGAACAACTTATGAAGAATACGTTTTTTTCGAAATCTCTTTAGTTTTTGAGTAAACTGAGTTTTTGTATTTGAAGTATAATATTTCCATCTTTCATAATTTTGACGTTTTAAACGTCAGTTTCATCCGCTCGATGTACATTTAAAATATGATTTTAATTGAAAATAAACCATGAAAGCATAAATATAAATATCATCAAGTCGGAGAAAGTAACATGATGGCCACATCACCATTTTTTGTAATGGTACACTTTTTGACAATACTTTGGCAATATAAACTTTTTGTTAACAAATATTCTTCACGAATATCTAAAATTGTGGTTCCATAACGAACATTTCTAAGAAAATCGAGTTTAATGCATGATGACAAATATGTGAAACATTAAAAAGTTTTCCATTAAAAAAAAAAAAAACATAAGTTTGTATTGGCTCTCCGTTGTGGGGTATCCTGTATACATAAAAATATTTTGCAACTACAGAGTCGATAATTATCTATAACTTTTAAATAAATCATATTTTTCTATTTTAAATATTTGAGGCCAAAAAGTTACACTAACGCTTGAGTGGGACACCCGGTATAATATGATAATAAAAAAGCATTATTACAATGCTTAAGATTTACGTTTATTTTATGCAAATTTTTTGGACGCATTTCTAAAAATCGTTGACTTAAAATTGGAGCCAATTACTATACAGCGTCAATAATGTTGGGAGTAAAGAAGTCAGTGACAAAGTGAACCATTTCTTAAAATTCCAAAATGATCCAATAAAATGTTATGGCGGTTACGTAAAAATTGCGAAAAATTTTGCTTTTACTGGGGATTAGGGCGTTTACGGCGCATCATTATGCAAAATCGTAATTCTAAAGCTTTGGACTATTTTAAATTTTACGATTTCCAGGAATACCCTTAGAGATTGTATTGTAATGGTTGGAAAGAAGCCACGTTACACGTTACACTTTGATATATTTAAAAAAAATCTAATTAATAAATGTTGGTTAAGCATCACTTTGATATATTTTTTACTTTCTCCGTTACGAAGTACTGATATCCGTTTTGGGGTCCCTAGATGCCATTTCAAAAATTTTTGAAAAAAAAAATTGTGTCTGTGTGTAAGTGTCTATCTGTGCGCGCTGTATCTCAAAAACTAATATAGCAATTGATATGAAACTTTGAACATCCGTCTTATTTAATAATTTGAAGAACTGAAAAGCTTTTGGTAAAATTTCGTACACCGGAAGTGGGCGTTTATCTTAACTGTTTTTTGTTTTTTGCCAATATTTTCTTAAATATGAAAAATATCACAAAAACATTTAAATAAACTTTGAAGACAACAAAAAAATGAACATCTTTTGCTAGAAAATATTTTTCATAAAATCATTTTTATTCGAGAAATTTTTTTTTTTATTTTTTCAAATTTTTGGTTTATAATTATAAAACGATAACAGTTACAGCAAATTTATGTTAATACTAATTGTAGAGAATGCTAAAATGAATAAGTTATAAAGAATAAGTTTTTTTCAAAATCCCTTCGGTTTTTGAGTAAACTGAGTTTTTCAATTTGCAGTATAATTTTTCCATCTTTCATAATTTTGACGTTTTAAACGTCAGTTTCATCCGAGTTTACACAACAATTTCAATTGAAAATAAACAATGAAAACGTAAATATAAATGGCTCTGATACCATCAAGTCGGAGAAAGTAACATGATGGCCACATCACCATTTTTTTTTAAATCAAATTAATAAATATTGGCGAAGGATCACTTTGAATTTAAGTTTCAATCTATTATAATATTAACATACAGAGCAACTTAAAATTTAAAAAAACATACCCAGGTGGATTCCTAATAGTAATTTTCCAACTCCAAGAAAAGACGAACTTACGAATACCATTTTAAATCGTAATTGCTTTTTAAAATTTCAAAAATTGAATATATTGTAAAAATTCTGGGATTGTACAGAATGAAAATACACTGGAGGAAAAAAAAATAAACACTTGAAATTCGTGAAATTTCGACCATTTTCAAACCGCTATAACTCGGCCCCTCTGTCGGCAGAATTTCTGGTAAGGCCCGTAGTTAATATCATAATCTATTAATGGTACCCCATTAATACCGCCACGACCATTTGTAAATTGCACTAATAAAAGCCCCGCCAATCTCCGAAATACGTTTCTGGTGCGGATTTACTTCTCCGACGTAGGTCTTAGATGGGCCGGAGCGGCAGTAAAGTAATGAGGTGGCAATAAATAAAGGTTTGCAGATTGAAAGGAGCTTATTGGGTTATATTGCCACTCTAAAGCCATTAGTTCAAAAATTCAAAAGATTATACGGGGCCGCTATAAAATATTTGGAAATGCGGCGGCCACATTGCTTATCCTTTCCGATTATTTCAAAAACGTTCGAGTATGAAATATTGAGATTATAATTCGAATGTAAATTAAATTTTGGTTTAAAAAAAAATTGGCAAACATATCACACATAGATTGAATGGGTAATACCTAAGTAAAAAAAAAAATAAAAAAAAATATCACATAGTTTCATCAATGGATCTTTACGTGTGCGTCATTACTGAATACTGAGTTTTCTCGCCTCATGTAACTAAACGCATGAACTGACTAAGAACTGCACATCTTCTGTTAATTAAATTATTTCATAAACTCCTTAATTGAAAAAATAAGATTTCATTTTTTCTTTTAAATCAAGGAGTTTATAAAAAATATAAATCAAAAAATATTCTGCTTCGGCTATCATGTTACTTTCTCCGAAATAATAATAATAGAGTGATATTATTCATGCTTATTGATTTTTACTTTCTCCGTTACGAAATACGAGAAAGTATTGTGATCGTGATTTTTTTTTCAAAACATTTTTTTATGGTAATATCCGTTTTGGGGTCCCTAGATGCCATTTCAACAATTTCTGAAGAAAAAAAAAATTGTGTCTGAGTGTGTGTCTTGTGTGTGTGTGTGTCTGTCTGTCTGTGCGCGCTGTATCTCAAAAACTAATAAAGCAATTGAAATGAAACTTTGAACATCCGTCTTATTTGATAATCCAAAGAACTGAAAAGCTTTTGGTAAAATTTCGTACACCGGAAGTGGGCGTTTACCTTAACTGTTTTTTGTTTTTTGCCAATATTTTCTTAAATATGAAAAATATTACAAAAACATTTAAACAAACTTTGAAGGCAACAAAGAAATGAACATCTTTTGCTTGAACAAATTTTTCATAAAATCATTTTTATTCGAGAAAAAAATGTATTACTATTTTTCTAATTTTTGGTTTATAATTATAAAACGATAATAGTTACAGCAAATTTATGTTAATGATAATTGTAAAGAATACTAAAATGAACAACATATAAAGAATAAGTTTTTTTCGAAATCCCTTCAGTTTTTGAGTAAATTTGAAGTATCATTTTTCCATCTTAAATAATTTTGACGTTTTAAACGTCAGTTTCATCCGAGTTTACACAACGCTTAAAATATGATTTCAATTGAAAATAAACCATGAGAACGTAAATATAAATGGCTATGATAGCATCAAGTCGGAGAAAGTAACATGATGGCCACATCACAATTTTTTTTTATAAAATTTATTCATGGATCAGTTGCTATTGTGTACGCCTTAATACACTCAATAAAATTTGACTGCCAATTATTGAACATGAAGGTCACTGAACATTTTCCTTTTTTCCAATTCGCCTCGATCTACTACCGTACCTGTTATCTTAAGATGAAAAGTTGAAAGCCCTCCCACAGTCTGTTTTTCAAAACTGGAAAAATGAAAAGGAGCCGTTTCAACCGCACCACAATGGCCGGACGGCGTATTTCCAGTAAACTTCGGATAATACAATTTGCTACAGAAGGGATCTGTCAACATGTCGGTCACACCGACGGAGTATTTTCAAAATACACGTCTTTATCCGCCTACGCGGCATTGTCCGGCTGAGACTAATCTCCGGCAGGCTTCAATACGTGACGCCCATTTTGTCGAAAGCGACGTCAAAATATTGCCGAACTCGGAATCGATTTTGGACGGTGTCCGTACGAAAATGGCGTTTCAAAGTCAATGAAACGTCTCTAATCAAGATGTCTCGTTTTGAAATTATCTGTTCACAGGTGGAATTATTTGGGGATAAGTAATATGCAAATTGATATTGTTATTTGTAGTAACGTCATTATTTTTGCATAAGCTGACAATCCACGGGTCGTACTTTGTACCCCAAGGGTGACCCCTTGTTACTTTTTCTCAAAAATTAGCTTTGAAATAATTTTCTGAAGGAACCACTGGTTCGATTCCGGGTTTCTACACATCACTGGAAAGATCCCTTCAAGACGCCTCGGAAAATGTACTTTCGCAAGAAAAAATGTCAACTTGAAGCCCGTGACGTGTCAGCAAAGAAAACTCGAAAATGGAAAAAATCGAAAAAATCAACTTTTTTAATAATTATCGTAGACCATTGACGTTCTTCATCAGAAAAATTGATTGGCGTTAAGAAATTTCAGCTATCTTCAATAGCAAAAAAATGGCACGTCACCATGAACAAAAATTCGATTTTTCAGACTTTGATCGCCTGTAGCGGCTGAACGAAAACTCCAAATTGAACGCGGTTTTCAAATCTGAGTTCCTTGTATGTAAATTAGTAGGATTCAATTAAAATTGGTGATTTTTAATTTTTGACGAAAACCTGAAAATGTACACAAGTAAACCCCTTGGGACTTTTAAAAAATTTCAGCTATCTTCAATAGCAAAAAATTGGCATGTCACCATGAGCATGTTAGAAAATTTTCAAAAAAATCGATTTTTCAGACTTTGATCGGCTGTAGCGGCTGAACGAAAACTCCAAATTGAACGCGGTTTTCAAATCTGAGCTCCTTGTATGTAAATTAGTCGGATTCCATTAAAATTGGTGATTTTTAATTTTTTAACGAAAACTTAAAAATGCAACTTTTGCTAAAAAATGCAAGAGATAATTTCTTCAATAGCTTCCCTAACTATAGTAAAAGTAACCTAGATCTTACTAACATATTATAATAACAAGAAATATTTTATTCTGCTCCAGTTTATCACCACTGTAAGCAATAAAACACTTTGGTTAGAAATCGTGGCTGAATTGCAACCCAAACATATTTTATAATAATAATATTATCTTTGTTTGAATACATTTATTGGCTAGACATTGAGTGAGTCAATGTGATTAAGAATCGATACATTTTCGCCATAATCTATATTTATTACTGTCATTATAATTAATCGTATAATCCACGTATAAAATTTCACCTTAAACTAAATGTTCACATCCAACCATTTCGCGTCGCTCTCATTGTACTTATTGCGAAAAATATATTGCTACATTGCTATATTGCTATATTGAATTTCCTGAGTTTAGATGTTATCAGGGATCAGTACAAATCTTTTGGCAAACAGGAAACTATTGGAAGATAATAAAACTTTTGCTATAAATAAGAGAAATCGGGATATCAGATCCACACCCATCAAGATGTTTAGACTTATTGCAGTCACGGCTCTAGTTGCATTTTTCTCTGGTATGTACAATCAAAATTATCTGTGGAAATTAATATAAATCTGAATCTAATTTTTTATACATGACGATATTGTAAATTTGAAATTTAAAATGTGTTTTTTTCCGAAAGTGCCCCAAATTAAAGATCCGTGCATCGAGAAGAGTTCAATTAAATTAAAATTAACAATTACTTTTAATTATTAAGAAATAATTAACAACATAAGCTTAGGTCATGTTCAAACCTTAAAGTATCTTGTTTGAAAATTCTGGCATTAAAAATTTTTAGGTGTTCAAACTTTAACATTTTTGCCCTCCTTCATTTCCTCCACTACTTTTCCCTGTCTGTTTCCGTTTTTCTCGCTCTATTTTCGTCTGGTCTTCATTTATAAATATTTTTTCGGTCACTTCAGTTGCGCTTTATTTTCCATGATTAACTTATGTCTTTTTCCAACTTCACTAAACAGCTCTTTTCACCGATTTTATAGGTCTCTTCGACTTCTATGCGGAAATGTTTTATTCTTATTTTTATGCCATTCATTAAATTGTTTGAAAATACTGGTATTAAAAATTGTGTGTCATGTCCAAAACTTCATTTTTTTTAAATTTGATAATACTGTCATTATTGATTACTTTAGGTCATGTCCAAAGCTTCACACCCAGCCTGGATGGTAGGATCATTGGAGGAAAAGATACAACCATCGAGGAGTACCCATACCAAATATCTCTCCAAATGCGGGGAAGACACATTTGTGGTGGATCCATCATCAGTTCCAAATTTATTGTGACTGCTGCCCACTGCACTTATGGGTAAATATCTTCAAAACATTCACAGTTTTTTCAAAATAAATGCACTAATCCGGTAGGTAGAGATGAACAAAACTGCTACTTTTGAATCACGTTGCTACCTGTGATTGATACTTTCTAATATCAAACTGTGACTATGATCACAGAAAATAATATAAAAAACGCAGAAAAAATTTTCATCATCCTCAGTGTCCGAAGTATCGCTTATTTAAAACCAATTTGTTTTTTGTAAATTCAACAATTTTCAAGAGAGATATGGATTTTTGAAAATTTTTGTTTGAATTTTTTTAGCACCTGAACAAAAACATAGCAGAAAAAAATATAAAAAACGCAGGAAAAAATCCATAAAAAATCATCCTCAATGGCCGAAGTATCGCTTATTTAAAACTAATTCGGTTTTTATAACTTCAACAATTTTCTATAAAGATATGGATTTTTGAAAACTTTCGTTTGAATTTTTTGTGCACCTTAACAAAAACATCGCATAAAAAATATAAAAAAACGCAGGAAAAATTCCATGAAAAATCATCCTGAATGTCCGAAGTATCGCTTATTTAAAACCAATTTGGTTTTTGCAAATTCAACAATTTTCAATAGGGAAATAGATTTTTCAAAATTTTCGTTTTAATTTTTTCAGCACTTTAACAAAAACATCGCAGAAAAAAATATAAACAACGCAGGAAAAATTGCATAAAAAATCATCCTCAATGTGCGAAGTATCGCTTATTCAAAATCAATTTTGTTTTTGTAAATTCAACAATTTTCAATACAGAAATAGATTTTTCAAAATTTTCGTTTTAATTTTTTGAGCACTTTAACAAAAACATCGCAGAAAAAAATATAAACAACGCAGGAAAAATTCCATAAAAAATCATCCGCAATGTCCGAAGTATCGCTTATTCAAAATCAATTTCGTTTTTGTAAATTCAAAAATTTTCAATAGAGAAATAGATTTTTGAGAATTTTCGTTTTAATTTTTTGAGCACTTTAACAAAAACATCGCAGAAAAAAATATAAAAAACGCAGGAAAAATTCCATAAAAAAATCATCGTCAATGTCCGAAGTATGGCTTATTCGAAATCAATTTCGTTTTTGTAAATTCAACCATTTTCAATAGAATTATAGGTTTTTAAAAATGTTCGTTTTATTTTTTTTAACACCTGAACAAAAACATAGCAGAAAGAAATACAAAAAACGCAGAAAAACTCCATAAAATCATCCTCAATGTACGAAGTATCACTTATTCAAAATCAATTTCGTTTTTATAAATTCAACAATTTTCAATAGAGATATGGACTTTTGATCATTTTTATTTTAATTTTTTGAGCACCTGAACACAAACATTGCAGAAAAAAATATAAGAAACGCAGGAAAAATTCCATAAAAAATCATCCTCTATGTCCGAAGTATCGCTTATTCAAAATCAACTCGTTTTTGTAAATTCAGCAATTTTCAATAGAGATATGGATTTTGGATCATTTTTATTTTTATTTTTTGAGCACTTTAACAAAAACATCGCAGAAAAAAATATAAAAAACGCAGGAAAAATTCTATAAAAATCATCCTCAATGTCCGAAGTATCGCTTATTCAAAATCAATTTCGTTTTTGTAAATTCAACAATTTTCAATAGAGATATGGATTTTGGATCATTTTTATTTTATTTTTTTGAGAACCTGAACAAAAAAATCGCAGAAAAAAATATAAAAAACGCAGGAAAAATTCCATAAAAAATCATCCTCAATGTCCGAAGTATCGCTTATTCAAAATCAATTTCGTTTTTGTAAATTCAATAATTTTTAATAGAGAAATAGCTTTTTGAAAAATTTCGTTTTAATTTTTTGCGCACTTTAACAAAAACAACGCAGAAAAAAATATAAAAAACGCAGGAAAAACTCCACAAAAAATCATCCTCAATGTCCGAAGTATCGCTTATTTAAAACCAATTCGGTTTTTGTAAATTCAACAATTTTCAATAGAATTATGGATTTTTGAAAATTTTCGTTTTAAATTTTTGAGCACTTTAACAAACATCACAGAAAAAGTATAAAAAGCGCAGGAAAAATTCCATTAAAAAATTATCCTCAGTGTCCAAAGAATCACTTATTAAAAATCAATTTGTTTTTTGTAAATTTAATCATTTTCAATAGAGATATGGATTTTTGAAAATTTTTGTTTTAATTTTTCTAGCACCTGAACAAAAACGTCGCAGAAAAAAAAATTAAAAAACGCAGGAAAAACTCCATAAAAATCATCCTCAATGTACGAAGTATCGCTTATTCAAAATCAATTTCGTTTTTGTAAATTCAACAATTTTCAATAGAGAAATAGAGTTTTGAAAATTTTCGTTTTAATTTTTTGTGCACGTTAACAAAAACAACGCAGAAAAAAAATAAAAAACGCAGGAAAAATTCCATAAAAAATCATCCTCAATGTCCGAAGTTACGCTTATTTAAAACCAATTTGTTTTTTGTAAATTCAACAATTTTCAATAGAATTATGGACTTTTGAAAATTTTCGTTTTAATTTTTTGCGCACTTTAACAAAAACAACGCAGAGAAAAATATAAAAAACGCAGGAAAAATTCCATAAAAATCATCCTCAATGTCCGAAGTATCGCTTATTCAAAATCAATTTCGTTTTTGTAAATTGAACAATTTTCAATAGAGATATGGATTTTTGAAAATTTTCGTTTTAATTTTTTGCGCACTTCAACAAAAACATTGCAGAAAAAAATATAAGAAAACGCAGGAAAAATTCCATTAAAAATCATCCTCAATGTCCGAAGTATCGCTTATTCGAAATCAATTTCGTTTTTGTAAATTCAACAATTTTCAATAGAATTATGGATTTTTGAAAATTTTTGTTTTAATTTTTTGCACTTTAACAAAAACAACGCAGAAAAAAAATTAAAAAATGCAGGAAAAATTCTATAAAAAATCATCCTCAGTGTCCGAAGTATCACTTATTCAAAATCAATTTCGTTTTTGTAAATTCAACAATTATTTTAATTTTTTGAGCACTTGAACTCGAACATCGCAGAAAAAAATATAAAAAACGCAGGGAAAATTCCATAAAAAATCATCCTCAATGTCCGAAGTATCGCTTGTTCAAAAACAATTTCGTTTTTGTAAATTCAACAATTTTCAATAGGGAAATAGATTTTTGAAAATTTTTGTTTTAATTAAAGCACTTTAGCAAAAACATCGCAGAAAAAAATGTAAAAGATGCAGGAAAAATTCCATCAAAAATCATCCTCAATGTCCGAAGTATCGTTTATTGAAATTTGAAAATTTTCGTTTTAATTTTTTGAGCGAGAATTCACAGGTACCTGAAATATCGTCCATCACTACTACTAAGTGACAAAAATTGCTGAAGTAGTATCTTGCATATTTAAGGGATAAAACTACATTTAATTCGTCACTTATTATTTCATCTCATCAACAGAAACTAATTTGTATTGTAAATCGGATTGGAAGAAATTATTTGTCTGTTCTGGTCAGGCCATAAAGTATTCAATCAAAAACTAGCATTACAATATACTCATACTTCTAAATTATCTGGTATCTACAGATTAATTATTCTACCTATAATACATTTAGGAACATTTCTTGATAAATGGCTATCGACCTTGGATCTTCTTTTTTTTTCATTAATGTTCTGGTTCACGTTCGTGAACTACTTCGAACAGCCTCAAAAAATTTGGATGAAGATGATTTCCTACATAACTTAGGATTTTGTATAGGAAGCTTTTCATGGTGGCCATCATGATGAGCAAAATACAAACACGGAAACCTTGGGTCTTTCCGCCCACGTTTTTTACGCTATAGTTTTTCTTTCATTTTTATATTCATATTTGCAAACATATTTACAATTTTTAGTTTTGCTTTACATTATTGCATAATAATATTTCAATAGGCTATCGATAAATATTGCTCCCCCATCAGAACACCTACAGACCGGTTTCGACCTTTTAGGTCTCATCAGTGTAGTTAGTTGCTGATGGGGAATATAAGTATTCCAAACACCGTTAAAGGTAGAAACACCAAAGTGGCGGAATCTATTGCCTGAATGCTGTACTGAATCAAACCCGGATTTGGTTCAGTACAGCATTCAGGCAATAGATTCCGCCACTTTGGCGTTTCTACTATTATGTTCATATTAATCAACATTTATTCATTTTGTATATTAGAAAAACTGCTCCTTCATTTACGATCCGCGCTGGAAGTTCGAAGCACGCATCTGGAGGTATTACTGTAGGAGTAAAGAAAATATATCAGCACCTGCAATACAATCCATGGATCACCGATTACGATGTTTCCGTTTTGGAATTGGCGACTGAGCTACAATTCGGAGCTAGTATTCAGCCGGTCGATCTCCCGAAACTCGACCAAGAAATCGCAGTCGGATCTCCAGCTGTCTGCAGTGGCTGGGGTACCACTAGTGAAGGAGGGAACATTCCTTCCCAACTTAAAACTGTCACTGTGAACATCGTTGATAAGAATCTGTGCAGGGGGTATTACGCCGGAGATCCCATTACTGATCGTATGTTCTGCGCTGGTGTTCCAAAGGGAGGAAAAGATGCGTGCCAGGTATGTTTTGTAATTAACAATAAATTGTGTTAAATTTGTTACAAAGAGATGGTAAGTCATTTACAACAGTTAGTATTTTTTTGTAAGGTGTGAGCCACAGAATTTTGTTTCTGAGTTGGCCATGCCTGAAAAAATTGTGTAATCGAACTTTATATGTATAAGCAAAACAAAACGTAGAAATTGTAATTTACTGATCTTTCAAAAGGAAATATTGGAAAACTTGTATGAATTTTATTTGCTTATGCACATTTATTTCAGGGAGATTCTGGCGGTCCATTGGTTGCCAATGGCGAATTGGTTGGTATCGTCTCATGGGGCTATGGATGCGCTCGCGAAGAATATCCAGGGATCTACGCCAGTGTTTCCAACCTTCGGAATTATATTAAAAAATGCAGTGGGATCTAGAACGCTTAAAAATTTTGATAACAAATATATGTGTAACGTAAAAGTTTAGGCAAAATAAAGTATTTATTTTATAGCCTTGTAGGCAATCCCAGCAATAATTTAGTTTCTCATCGATGACAACTGCATACCGAAAACTCATCAAAATATAACTAATTACGACGAAACCAGTTTAACTAACAACCATGCGAAGAAAGTAATTATAACACAATTGGGCTGCAAGTACCCGGAATGATAGTGAAGCATCAACTTCTTTGCTTTTTGCAGCAACTGGGCCACTGGGGATGGTCAACTGCTTCCCCCATATGTAGTTTATAAAGCTGCAAATTCTTACTATTCTTGGAAAATTGGGGGTTCTTCAGGAGTACGATATAATAGAAGCCTCATCGGGGTGGTTCGATATGAATATTTGAAGACTGGGTGATTACTATAGCAATATTCTATCTAAAAAAATTGAAAGTGGAAAAGTTTCTTATTGGAGTTAACCTTTCCTCCCATTTGTCACTTAGGCGTTGTGAACAGCATAATATACCCTTCAAATTTTGCCAGCCAATTCAATGTACCTAACGCAACCCCTAGATGTTTCTAGAAAGTATACTTGGAATGGAAAAGATGAGACGACTTCAAAGAACCTGCCATTCCTAAAACAGCCTTTCCACAATTATTGAAAAATTAAAGTAATTAAACCAATAGGAGAACAAAATATTATTTCTGGTTTAAAAAAAAAAAACTGGTATACCCATTAGATCATATCCAGGTAATTAATAGAATTTCTAATTTGGAACCTTCTGAATACTATGAGGAAATAGTGAATAATTCCATGATAGACCTGATAAGTAAGATGCGATATAAAGGCGTACCGAAAAAAATAATGACCGGAGAAAAAATCAAGTGCTTCCAGGTAAGAGTACGTGGTACCAGTGGCGACTCGTGGAACATGTTGATGGTAGAGCCACTTATACAATATACCCCCTCCTTTTTTTGAAGAAAGAAAGAACAAGTTATCTTCCTAGACCAAAGCAACAGGCGAAAAAGTGTTTTAAAAATTAATTCAAAATTCCTTCTGAGCTTAAAACTACAGGTAGTGCCATGGCTCCTTGGCTCTATATAACGAGCCGCACCTGATTATAACCCATTAAAAAATTATTGGAATTTAAGAAGTTGATTATATTCTTAAAATATAATAATTAAGGAGTTGTACAGAATTATTTCAGAATTTTTAAACAATTTTTAATATTTTTTATTTATTTTAGAAAATAATCAACTTTGAACGCAATTAAAAAATGCACGTTTAACTAAGAACAGTTATAACTCATTAAGAAATTACTGGAATTTAAGAAGTTGATTATATTCTTCAAATATAATAATTAAGGAGCTGTATAGAATTATTTCAGAATTTTTAAACAATTGTTAATATTTTTTATTTATTTTAGAAAATACTCAACTTTGAACGCAATTAAAAAATGCACGTTTAACTAAGAACTGTTATAACCCATTAAAAAATTACTGGAGTTTAAGAAGTTGATTATATTCTTAAAATATAATAATTAAGGAGTTGTATAGAATTATTTCAGAATTTTTAAACAATTTTTAATATTTTTTATTTATTTTAGAAAATAATCAACTTTGAACGCAATTAAAAAATGCACGTTTAACTAAGAACAGTTACTCATTAAGAAATTACTGGAATTTAAGAAGTTGATTATATTCTTCAAATATAATAATTAAGGAGCTGTATAGAATTATTTCAGAATTTTTAAACAATTGTTAATATTTTTTATTTATTTTAGAAAATACTCAACTTTGAACGCAATTAAAAAATGCACGTTTAACTAAGAACTGTTATAACCCATTAAAAAATTACTGGAGTTTAAGAAGTTGATTATATTCTTAAAATATAATAATTAAGGAGTTGTATAGAATTATTTCAGAATTTTTAAACAATTTTTAATATTTTTTATTTATTTTAGAAAATAATCAACTTTGAACGCAATTAAAAAATGCACGTTTAACTAAGAACAGTTATAACTCATTAAGAAATTACTGGAATTTAAGAAGTTGATTATATTCTTCAAATATAATAATTAAGGAGCTGTATAGAATTATTTCAGAATTTTTAAACAATTGTTTTAGAAAATACTCAACTTTGAACGCAATTAAAAAATGCACGTTTAACTAAGAACTGTTATAACCCATTAAAAAATTACTGGAGTTTAAGAAGTTGATTATATTCTTAAAATATAATAATTAAGGAGCTGTATAGAATTATTTCAGAATTTTTAAACAATTTTTAATATTTTTTATTTATTTTAGAATATACTCAACTTTGAACGCAATTAAAAATGCACGTTTAACTAAGAACTGTTATAACTCATTAAAAAATTATTGGAGTTTAAGAAGTTGATTATATTCTTAAAATATAATAATTAAGGAGTTGTATAGAATTATTTCAGAAT
The DNA here is from genome assembly GCA_910593695.2 of Ocypus olens. Taxonomy (NCBI): domain Eukaryota; kingdom Metazoa; phylum Arthropoda; class Insecta; order Coleoptera; family Staphylinidae; genus Ocypus; species Ocypus olens. Next base: position 11,747,369 of record OU343059.1, on the reverse strand, counting down.
TTTTAAACAATTTTTAATATTTTTTTATTTATTTTAGAAAATGCTCAACTTTGAACGCAATTAAAAAATGCACGTTTAACTAAGAACTGTTATGACCCATTAAAAAATTACTGGAGTTTAAGAAGTTGATTATATTCTTCAAATATAATAATTAAGGAGTTGTACAGAATTATTTCAGAATTTTTAAACAATTTTTAATATTTTTTTATTTATTTTAGAAAATACTCAACTTTGAACGCAATTAAAAAATGCACGTTTAACTAAGAACTGTTATAACCCATTAAAACATTATTGGAGTTTAAGAAGTTGATTATATTCTTAAAATATAATAATTAAGGAGCTGTATAGAATTATTTCAGAATTTTTAAACAATTTTTAATATTTTTTTATTTATTTTAGAAAATACTCAACTTTGAACGCAATTAAAAATGCACGTTTAACTAAGAACTGTTATAACCCATTAAAAAATTACTGGAGTTTAAGAAGTTGATTATATTCTTAAAATATAATAATTAAGGAGTTGTACAGAATTATTTCAGAATTTTTAAACAATTTTTAATATTTTTTCATTTATTTTAGAAAATGCTCAACTTTGAACGCAATTAAAAAATGCACGTTTAACTAAGAACTGTTATAACCCATTAAAAAATTACTGGAGTTTAAGAAGTTGATTATATTCTTAAAATATAATAATTAAGGAGTTGTATAGAATTATTTCAGAATTTTTAAACAATTTTTAATATTTTTTATTTATTTTGGAAAATACTCAATTTTTAACGCATCTTTAACTACGAACAGTTATAACCAGTGGTGGCTCGTGGAACATGTTGATGGTACAGTCAATTGTACTATATACCCCACCCCCTCCTTTTTTGAAGAAAGAACGAACGATTTATCTTCCTAGAACAAAGTAACTGGCCAAAAATGTTTTAAGAATTTATTGTTACTGAGCTTGAAACTACAGGTAGTGCCATGGATCCTTGGCTCTATAGAACGAGCCGCCCCTGCGTGGTACTGAGGTAAAGACGTTGAGAGGGAGATGGAGCAAGACATTTATACAGATGAGGTAGACCATATTGAGAACTCTGAGAGTGGAAGTTACGTCGACGCTTATTTTGAAGACGAAGATAGTGAAGCTGATATGGAATCTGATGAAGAGACAACTGTAACAAAACTTAAAAAATGTGATATTAAATATGTGAATTTGCCTTATTCTGTTTTTAAAACATTTTGTGGCTTGTTCGAAAAAAAATACCTCTTTGTAAATATCGTTACAATGGCGCACTACCCTGCTTAGAACATCATTACAATTACCTAGAAAACATTCAGCCGTCGATGTTTGTATCATAGTTCAAAAATAGAGTAGTAAAGATTGTTTCGGGAGGGCACATTCTCTGACAAAAGGGTTAACTCGTTATTGCAGGTAAGTCGTCAAGTCGACAGCTCAATACAATTAAGGATCGGCCTAAAGTGATAACCCAATGACATAGAAATTTCCACAAAGCGTGAGCTTTAAGACCGCAGGACGTTTGCGAATTCAATGGGCAAATCCGAAAGTTAATTGCTAGGCAGCTACCGAAAATCCTATTAAGCACATTATAGGGATTTGCGGAATAATCAGAACCGCCTGGCACAACGTCGAATGCATTATTCATGATGCTATACCAAGAATTCGAGTCTGTCAGTCGGTCAAAATGTTCAAGTTTCTGTGTTGGTCACAATACCTGACAATGGGGGTCAATTGGATTAATAAGTTATATTTGTAGAGGTGAAGAATGGATGACGGTGTGCAATAAAGCACACTAGAGAAGCTAATATCCATAGTGCTTCGGCGCGAATGACCTTGGATGTCGAAAATTCATAGTGAGCTCGATAGTCAATTTAAATGATTACAAAACAGGTGTGAGGATTAAATACTACAGAAAATCTTAAAAAATTAAAGCAAATCACCAGTTTTAGCTAATGAAACAATATATATTACCGGGAATAGGATTAAGAATGGCAATTATATCTTAGATTTTCTGAATTTATTAATGGAGGATAAAGAGATATTCAATACAATACATGTAGCGTATATCCGAGAATAAATTTCCAAACTTACAACATTTTCGCGTTTCATGATTCGACAATGAAGATGAAGAAGAAGAAATGTACATTTTTTTTAAATAAATCTTTTTGTCATTTTTGGTTAACAAGTATGCAAATGATAATAGTTATATCAAATTTATTTTAACAAAACGCATAGAACATGGATTGAAGGTGGTGTAAGTAATGCAAGGTTTAAAGTTAACAATGATCCCCAAATGTAAAATATTTCACGAGAATATTACGAAGAGTAGATATTACAAAAGCGGTGGCAATAAAACGGAGTGGCTCATAAAATATAAAATCGTTTATGCTGCACCCCCAACAACCTAACAGTATATAACGAACGCTGGCATAACGAATCTGGGACTACCGTTGAAATTTCTTCAGTAGATCATAGAATGGATTCAATTCCGCATCTCATTCTGATATTTATGACTTATATTTCTACAATAACTCCAAAAATGCGAAAAGCCATAAATGCTTATTGCCCTATAAATGGTAGCTTAATTTCTAACCCAAATGGTAATAAATGTAACCACTAAATAATCGTACCCTTCTTTAACGGGAGTGTACTAATATCGTAAAATGTATTGAAAGTTTTAGGATGTAATAAAGGATTTTGCAAATTTTGAATAATTCAAAAATTGTTGACATAATAGAATCAATCATAAAGTTCCACTGGTGGTTAAATCATCCCCCTGATGAAGCCACTGTGTGGTGGTACAATTGTAGCAACGCCTCCACAAATAAAGAAATGAAATTTTAATAATTGGATTGGATTTTGCTGTTTAAATGATTAAAATCGTTCAACACAATCGAACATTAACTATTAATTTCTGAAATTCAAATTCTGGTCTCCGAGTGACTGTACAATGGCATTCACATAACACACTTAATAACACGTAATTAAATACACAAACACGAAATTTGGGAATTTTGTTTTAGAATTAAATAATTAAAATTGTAGTCCCTGGGTTCGCTAATTTTCTTTCTGCGTAAATATTTAACGGCAGAACTTGTTTAATAATTTACGATCATTTTACCAAAGTAAAATTTTGTTTTTGCATTTTTAAACGCATACCAGCATTTTTTTTTTGGTTCGATTGTGAAGCAACCGTAAACATTAAAACTGTGTATTTTTAGGAAGAATAATTAATTTCACTTGAATGAATACGTCGCAGAGAAAAAAATATAAAACGCGTAGATAAAATTCCTTAAAACAATATCCTCAATGGTCGAAGTATCGCTTATTCAAAACTAATTTTGATTTTGTAAATTCAACAATTTTTAATGGAGATATGAATTTTTGAAAGTTTTAATTTTATTTTTTTGAGCACTTGAATGAAAACATCGCAGAAAAATATAAAACGCACAGACAAAATTCAATAAAAAATCATCCTCAATGGCCGAAGTATAGCTAATTCGAAATCAATTTGGTTTTTGTAAATTCAACAATTTTCAATAGAGATATGGATTTTTGAAGATTTTCGTTTTAATTTTTTGAGCACTTCAATGAAAACATCACAGAAAAAATATAAAACGCAAAGAAAAAATTCCTTTAAAAAATATCCTCAATGGTCGAAGAATCGCTTATTCAAAATCAATTTGGATTTTGTAAATTCAACAATTTTTAATGGAGATATGAGTTTTTGAAAATTTTACTTTTATTTTTTTGAGCCCTTGAATGAAAACATCGCAGAAAAAATATAGAACGCGCAGACAAAATTCCATAAAAAATTATCCTCAATGTCCGAAGTATAGCTAATTCAAAATCAATTTGGTTTTTGTAAGTTCAACAATTTTCAATAGAGATATGGATTTTTTAAGATTTTCGTTTTAATTTTTTGAAAACATCGCAAAAAAAAATATAAAACGCGTAGAAAAAAAAACCTTAAAAAAATATCCTGAATGGTCAAGGTATCGCTTATTTAAAAATAATTTGGATTTTGTAAATTCAACAATTTTTAATGGAGATATGAATTTTTGAAAGTTTTAATTTTATTTTTTTGAGCACTTGAATGAAAACATCGCAGGAAAAAATTTAAAACGCGCAGTCAAAATTCCATAAAAAATCATCCTCAATGGCCTAAGTATAGCTGATTCTAAATCAATTTGGTTTTTGTAAATTCAACAATTTTCAATAGAGATATGGATTTTTGAAGATTTTCGTTTTAGTTTTTTGAGCACTTGAATGAAAACAACGCAGAAAAAATAAAAAACGCGTAGACAAAATTCCACAAAAAATCATCCTCAATGGCCGAAGTATGGCTAATTCAAAATCAATTTGGTTTTTGTAAATTCAACAATTTTCAATAGAGATATGGATTTTTGAAGATTTTCATTTGAATTTTTTGAGCACTTCAATGAAAACATCGCAGAAAAAATATAAAACGCGTAGTCAAAATTCCATAAAAAATCATCCTCAATGGCCGAAGTATAGCTAATTCGAAATCAATTTGGTTTTTGTAAATTCAACAATTTTCAATAGAGATATGGATTTTTGAAGATTTTCGTTTTAGTTTTTTGAGCACTTGAATGAAAACAACGCAGAAAAAATAAAAAACGCGTAGACAAAATTCCATAAAAAATCATCCTCAATGGCCGAAGTATGGCTAATTCAAAATCAATTTGGTTTTTGTAAATTCAACAATTTTCAATAGAGATATGGATTTTTGAAGATTTTCGTTTTAATTTTTTGAGCACTTCAATGAAAACATCACAGAAAAAATATAAAACGCGAAGAAAAAATTCCTTTAAAAAATATCCTCAATGGTCGAAGAATCGCTTATTCAAAATCAATTTGGATTTTGTAAATTCAACAATTTTTAATGGAGATATGAGTTTTTGAAAATTTTACTTTTATTTTTTTGAGCCCTTGAATGAAAACATCGCAGAAAAATATAGAACGCACAGACAAAATTCCATAAAAAATCATCCTCAATGTCCGAAGTATAGCTAATTCAAAATCAATTTGATTTTTGTAAGTTCAACAATTTTCAATAGAGATATGGGTTTTTTAAGATTTTCGTTTTAATTTTTTGAAAACATCGCAAAAAAAATATAAAACGCGTAGAAAAAAAAACCTTAAAAAAATATCCTGAATGGTCAAGGTATCGTTTATTCAAAATTAATTTGGTATTTGCAAATTCAACAATTTTTAATGAAGATATGAATTTTTAAAAATTTTAGTTTCAATTTTTTGAGCAGTTGAATGAAAACAACGCAGAAAAAATATAAAACGCGTAGACGAAATTCCATAAAAAATGATCGTCAATGGCCGAAGTATGGCTAATTCAAAATCAATTTGGTTTTTGTAAATTCAACAATTTTCAATAGAGATATGGATTTTTGAAGATTTTCGTTTCAATTTCTTGAGCACTTGAATGAAAACATCGAAGAAAAAATATAAAACGAGTAGATAAAATTCCTTAAAACAATATCCTCAATGGTGAAAGTATTGCTTATTCAAAAATAATTTGGTTTGTGTAAATTTAACAATTTTTAATGGAGATATGGATTTTTGAAAATTTTAGTTTTATTTTTTTGGGCACTTGAATGAAAACATCGCAGAAAAAAATATAAAACGCATAGAAAAAATCCTCAATGGCCGAAGTATAGCTAATTTAAAATCAATTTGGTTTTTGTAAATTCAACAATTTTCAACAGAGATATGGATTTTTGAAGATTTTCGTTTGAATTTCTTGAGCATTTCAATGAAAACATCACAGAAAAAATATAAAACGCGTTGACAATATTCCATAAAAAATCATCCTCAATGGCCGAAGTGCCGCTAATTCAAAATCAATTTGGTTTTTATAAATTCAACAATTTTCAATAGAGATATGGATTTTTAAAGATTTTCGTTTTAATTTTTTGAGCACTTGAATGAAAACATCGCAGAAAAAAATATAAAACGTGTAGAAAAAATTCTATAAAAAATCATCCTCAATGGCCGAAGTATAGCTAATTTAAAATCAATTTGGTTTTTGTAAATTCAACAATTTTCAATAGAGATATGGATTTTTGAAGATTTTCGTTTCAATTTCTTGAGCACTTGAATGAAAACATCGAAGAAAAAATATAAAACGAGTAGATAAAATTCCTTAAAACAATATCCTCAATGGTGAAAGTATTGCTTATTCAAAAATAATGTGGTTTGTGTAAAATTAACAATTTTTAATGGAGAAATGGATTTTTGAAAATTTTAGTTTTATTTTTTTGGGCACTTGAATGAAAACATCGCAGAAAAAAATATAAAACGCGTAGAAAAAATTCCATAAAAAATCATCTTCAGTGGCCGAAGTATAGCTAATTTAAAATATGAAACGCGTAGCTTCTGCATCAATTAATAACGTAAATTTCGGAAATGAAAATTGAGCGCCTCATTGAATCTACATTTTTGTAAACAATTGAAATTTTATCCAGGAATAGTTCTTTTTTCTGTGGTCACACGCACCTCTCAACGTCACTTCACATCCTCTCAGTTTGAGAATCACTGCGCAAATGCTAAATATTTTCAAATTCCTTCTATAAGTGCGTTTCAAAAATTCATTTACTTCGATAAAGATAATATCGACTTGAATTAGTTTCAACTTCTGGAGTTTACGCAATGCACCAAATAATTGTCATCAACTGTAAGTAAACAGGATAAAAATATATTTCATCTGTTTTACAATTTTCAATTTGCACCCCTTCTGTAATGACTAAATATGTTGATTTAAAGGTGTTAATCTGACGCAGTCGAACAGATTGTGTTTATTAAATTATAGAATCTAATAAGGGGGTGGGTTTGGACATTTTCAAAGCAAATTTAATAATCCATGGTATTATATCCATATGAGCACAAGTGTACATATGTTGTTGAAGTGGGGTGCATAAATTATGACGAAGTATGTTTTGGCTTGTGGCGCTAGTATAATGCCTTTCTATTGTTGACTATACATCAATTTTATATCTATTAAAAAAAGGGTTGATATACAAAGAATAAGTTTTTTCGAAATCGCTTTAGTTTTCAAGTAAAGTATAATTTTTCCATCTTTCATAATTTTGACGTTTTAAACGTCAGTTTCATCCGAGTCTACAAAACGTTCGTTAGATATAATTTAAATTAAAAATAAACCATGAAAGCGTAAATATAAATGATACCATAAAGTCGGAGAAAGTAACATGATGGCCACACCACCATTTTATATTATAAATAAGGGTACTCTTCTACTTAATTGAATCGTAACCTAAATAATGAATTTGAAACAAGATGCCTTTGAAATACGAAACTATACAATACATCAAATATAAACCAAAACGTTATGCTCAACACAATAAGAATATTATAAACTAAGTACGAAATTCTTAGTAACCATTGTCCCAACAACTGCACAGTAGCTTATAAAATATTGACTTCCAGGAGCAAGTGTAATAAAAGCAATTTTCAAATTTTATAACCTACTAAATACAAGAAGCGTATCAAAGGAAAGTCGCACGATTCCAGCCCTTATTTCCGGCGTGCATAAGTCCCTGGGCAGGTCCCTGCTCCATTAATAGATGGTTGGGTGCCCTATTAGGGCCAATATTTTCAAACACTGTCGACAGTTTTACAACTTTATTGTCGGCAATAATGTCGGCTCCGACACAAACGCTCCTTTCGTCTCTGCTCCGAAACGAATTGTTGGTTTCGTCACGGGCACCGGAGATGGGCCAATAAAAGTCAAAATACGGCAAATATTGTCCCTTAATTTGTTACAGTAGCATTGATATTCTATTTGGGCGAAACCCTTCAGGAGCTGACGATTTGTTTTGGTGGATATTATATCGGATCAGCCGTAACGAAAATAATTCTGAATAGAATTAAGAAATTAATAATTACAATTATAAGTAATACATATTTAATACATATGAATGAATTTAGATTTCACAGATGATAATAATATAGTGTGAGCCACAAAATTTGGCTGTGAAATAAATGAGGTATGCCGTCATGGGAATGGATTAGTTCAATTGAATTAGATTTAAAAAAAATTAATTAATCTCAGACATGACTGTTTTCTCTCTCTCTCTCACACACACTCAGACATGGTTAACTCAGAAACAAAATTCTGTGACTCACGCCTTCTAATTTAAAACGAAATGTGATTGATGTAAAAGTCTTGGTTAAATTATCTATTGCAACAACTACTTCCCTGCCTAATACCACGACTGACTTTGAATTATTACACTTATGTTTTACAAACAGTTTCCTATCATACGTTCTGCACGCCATCTGCATACGTGTTTCATTTGAATTTTTCTATAGATCTAGTAAATAATGCAATTACTGTAATCGTGATAGAGAATAATTAACATTAATCAAAATAATGAATCGTGTTTAAATCCCTGGTACATGCACTAACATATATTATCAACATTGTGATAAATTACAAAACTATTAATGTATAAACTGCAAGGAGTGAGGGCTAAGGGCGAATGATCCAGCGAGTTTGGATAGCAGGTGCGGTTGCTCCGATTAATATCGGAAGGGATTAACTTGTCAGCCTCCCCAATAACTCGACGATGATACAGTCTTTACACTCTTTACAATTTTCTAATACCAGCTTATTCAATTCATCACCCTGGCTTATACATTGTTTATTAATCTACTTGTATTTTTTTCCAATTTCGCTGTGTTCAAGCTCTTGAGACGAGACGCGTGAAAAGTCTTATTACACAGGGTGGTATTGAAAAAAGTACGATGCATAATACCACACGATGACCTCAAAGGAATGTAAAAAGCTCACGTGCTAATTTCTTTTGTTTTCGAGATACAAAATGTTGATTATTTTTTATTTATTGATTTTTTAATTCCCTTCCGACTAAGAACCAAAACTGGTACATCTACATAATATAGTAATAATAACTTTATTTGTGCCAAAAGGTAGTATAAACTACGCTCGTCCAAAAGATATACATACATACAAGAAAAAAATGGTGGCCATCATGTTACTTTCTCCGACTTGATGGTATCATTTATATTTACGCTTTCATGGTTTATTTTCAATTTTAATCATATTTTAAATGTACATCGAGCATTGTGTAGACTCGGATGAAACTGACGTTTAAAACGTCAAAATTATGAAAGATACTACAAATTCAAAAACTCAGTTTACTCAAAAACTAAAGAGATTTCGAAAAAACGCATTCTTTATAAGTCGTTCATTTTGGTATTCTCTGCAATTATTATTCACATAACTATTATCGTTTCATAATTATAAACCAAAAGTAATTTTTTTTTTCTCCAATAACAATGATTTTATGAAAAATGTTTTCAAACAAAATAAGCTCATTTCTTTGTTGTCTTCAATATTTGTTTAAATGTTTTAGTGATATTTTTCATATTTAAGAAAATATTGGCAAAAAACCAAAAACAGTTAAGGTAAACACCCACTTCCGGTGTACGAAATTTTACCAAAAGCTTTTCAGTTCTTCGGATTATCAAAAAGTTTCGTATCAATTGCTCTATTAGTTTTTGAGATACAGCGCGCACAGACACACACACACACAGACACAAAAAAAAATTCCAGAAATTTTTAAAATGGTATCTAGGGACACCAAAACGGATATTTCCGTAAAAAAATCACGATCACAATACTTTCTCGTACTTCGTAACGGAGAAAGTAAAAATAGTGATGTGGCTATCATGCTACTTTCTCCGATTTGATGAAATTTTACCAAAAGCTTTTCAGTTCTTCAAATTGCCAAATAAAACTTATGTTTAAAGTTTAATTTGGAAATGATTAGTTTTTGAAATACAGAATTTTTTTTAAAAAGGTCGCATATTTCTGTTGAAATTTCGATTTCAATATTTTCTATAATTTCGTGAAGAGAAAGTAACAACCATAAGAGCGCATTAAAAAGTTTCACCAAAAATCTAAAATATGAATTACTCCCAGCACCCAAAATTGGCTACAAAAATCAATTTTGATTTTTTTTTTAATATTATTAGCTTAAGGCTAGCCTTGGTATCAATTACCATTGACCACTTTTTTCATTTTAAAAACATTTCAAAAATATAAAAGGGAACAAAAACCAAATCAATTGACGCAAAAAACCAAAAATTCAGACAAATTACGTAATTCCTTAAACAAAAATACCGCAGACTACATTTTCTATATAAATATCAAAGCAAATTAATTTTACCTTAAAATAATCCCTATATTTAAATTCAAACCCGCCAAAACAAAAAATATAAAATTAAATAAATAAACTAAATTTAATACAAAAACCTTGAAAATTCAGTCCGAAAAAATCTAGCAAAAAATTAAAAAAATCCTCATAACTATCACCAATTAAAGTTAAAAATCTAAAATATACGCCAATCGAAAATTCGCTCATAAAGATCAATAATTAAGTTAAAAAACTGAAATACGAGTCAAAAAAATCGAAGATTTTAACCATAAATCCATAACTCTGTCCTGAACATAAAAAAATCGAAAATTTCAACAAACAAATCAAAAATTTTGTCAAAAATAAAAAATATTTAGGGCAAAAAAATCCAAAATTTGAAAGAAAAAGAATATCTAAAATACTGGTCAATTGCCTGTTGAGATCACTCATAAAAGTGTCTAAATAAATGTATTCTCTCTATCTCTATCTCTCTCTCTCTATCTAAAATATAAGCAAAAAATGCACAAAAAAAATTGAAAATCCTTGTAAAACCACAATAATTTGCCATTTTAAGCCGCGAAAATAACTCCTTAGTTCAAAATAAGTTTCCAACCAGAAAAAATAATGGCCAAAATCTAAAACAAAATGCAAATAAAAACAATTCCGGTTAAAAAATCTAAAATAAAAGGCAAAAACAGATAAAAAAATGTGATTATTCAACCAATTAAATGGATCACTTAACCAATATAGATAAAAAAATATTAAAATACCGACAAAAAAATCAAAAATTCAGGCATAAAAATCAATCATCCACGTTGAAAAATCTAAAATTGATTGCTCTGTAACCAAAATTTCAGATTTAATACAGACGAAAAATACCCCCCTTATGTGAATCTTCAACCTGTTCGCGACTCTGCAAAATTAAGTCCTACTAAAGCTATAAACAAATAACTTATTACAGATTTGGTGCTAAAAAAACAAAAATGGAGATTCAAAAGTTGAACATTTTAACAAACAAATCGATAATTTCGTCTAAAAAGAAAATAGGGTGGGAAATCAAAAATTAGACCAAAAAATGAAAAAACCAAGTCAAAAATCTGAAATTTAAGCCAGAAATAAAAAAATGCAGATTAAAAAATCGAAAAAAAGAGAGAATCGAAAGGCCGGCCCACTAGCCGCGTGCGTTAGCGCGTCAGAACTAATGCGGAGGGTCCTGGGTTCGAATCCCGGCGAGGGCATGGATGTTTGTGGATGTCTATTTTCATTTAATATGAATCAAATATTATAAAAAATCGGTTGTGGCTGAATGACCTACGATGTCTAAGCCAATGTCCCATATCATCCATAATTCCCCAACCCAAATTTCCGTCAATCATCCTTCCTTTAGAAAAAAAAAAAAAAAAAATCGAAAATTTTTATAAAGAAATCGATAATTCCGTCTAAAATAAAAATCAATAGGATGGGAAATCAAAAATTAGACCAGAAAATGAAAAAACTAGGCCAAAAATCTGGAATGTAGGCCAGAAATAAAAAAAATGCAGATTAAAAAATCGAAAATTTTATTAAACAAATCGACAATCGTGGCAAAAAATCGAAAATTTAGAGCAAAAATGAAAAACTTAGGCCTAGAAATAAGAATGTAGATCAAAAAAGCGAAAATTTTAACAAATAAATCGAACATTATGGTCAAAATAAGGAATATTTAGGCCAAAAAAATCAAAAATTCAAAGAAAAAATCGAAAGAGCAGGCCATAGATTTAAAATATGGGCCAAAAAAATCAAAAATCATGTTCTAGAAATAAGAATGTAGATCAAAAAACAAACAAATCGAAAATTGTGGCCAAAATAAAGAATATTTAGGCCAAAAAAACCAAGAATTCGAAGAAAAAAATCGAAAACGCAGGCCCTAGATTTAAAATATGGGCAAAAAAATCAAAAATCATGTTCTAGAAATAAAAAGTGCAGATTAAAGAATTAAAAATTCAAGCAAAAGAAAAATAATTTGCCATTTTTAGCCTCAAAAATAACTTTGATCCAAAATCGGGTGTAATAATCGAATTACAGTGGTCATTTGAGCCGTGTAATGTTGCTCATTGCCCCCTAGTGAGAGAATGTTTCTCTCACGGAATGCATAGATCCTTCATAGGATTTTTGAAATATTTCAAATTGACACCACGTACGTCAAAATGTCTTGTCAAAATTTTATAAACATTATTCCAATATTTAATACAATTACAGACGATTTTGGATAAAATTTTATAGCTACATATATCTGGAATATTTCCTAAAAATTTAATCAAAATACATTACATGGTTTCTGAGAAAATTAAGAAGATCCAGTCGAATGTTTGTTTTTGCAAAGTAGAGATTTCGATGGAAAATTCCGGAAAAACTAGTGATACCGTCTTTTTGGATTTTTCTTTTATTTTATAGTATATTTCCTGAACGCTGTATTAAAATTTTTTGAGAAAATTAAGAAAATCTAGTCGTATGTTCGCATTTTTCAGTACAGCGATTTTGATAAATGAATTGGAACGAATCGAAAAGTCAAATTGTAAAATATTTAGACAGGGGCTGTTGTAAATCAGGCGGGAACAAAACACCAGCCACTTTTACTTCAAATGATTCAGTTTCAAACGTACACAAAAAGTACTGAAAACGAAACTGTGCCAAGGACGACGCTCGAATAAAGGAACGGCATAATTGGGTGACTATAAAGTCATAAACGGTAGCTCCAGTTATCTGCACGCTTTTGTCGTCTATTATCGCCTTTTAGGGACTTCTTTTGACAATGTTAGGAGCGAGCAAGGACGAATGCGCGTGCCGTAAATAATTACCACTGAAATGAAATTACGGACGCATCGTGGCTATCTTTTGTGTGCAACGAAAATTTTTCATTATTTACGAATTGTTGGGCTGTGTGTTAGGAAGTCGCCCCTAAATTGGCTTTGTTTTATGTTGTCTTCTCCCCTAGCAATTTGGTGTCGCCAATGAGAGCCGAGCTCCGACCCTTTTATCGACAATAAAGTGAACGGTTGCGCAGGGGAAAAATGAGGCGGTGCGTCAATTATCAACTATTAGGGTGTTACATTTTTGTTTTAATTCAATTGTTTAAATCGTATCGCAATTGTTAATTGTGATGATGATGTATTAAGCTGGAATTATCTTCTTGAGGCACATACTAGTAATATAATTGCTATTTTGAGAATCTAAGTTTTTTTTTGTCGGGGCGGTTGGAAAAGCTGTAAAATACTTACTACACAATTTCTACTATTCCTACAATGAATTGAAAAACTGAAAAATTCAGACTTTTACGGTTTTAAAATCTTCCGAAATCTATTATCCAAATGTAGAATACATTAGTGGTTGCATTTGTTGCATTTTAAACATTGTATACGTATTCTACATTATTATTCTCGAAACAGAACAAATAACATGTACTGTGAGATCAAAAAGTCGAAAATAGTTGGCAGCCCTTAAAACAGAAGTTCACTTCACTAAGAATGGAAATTTTAGAATGGAAAGCCCTGAAATTTAAATAAAACAGTTAAGATCATTAATCTTAAATGCATTATTAAGTGATGATCAGTTCTGAAAATAACTGCTAATATTTAAAATACGCAAAATCTGCGGATAAAAACACACAAAACTATTTTTAGAACAAGTACCGTAGAACGGGTTGAACAGAAACAATTTTGAACTTCAAATCTCTGCAGAGCTTAAAGTAAAGCAATTAAAAAATTCGTTGAATACATCAAAAGTCTGTTCTCAGTCTGTATAACACATATACAAAGTTAGAGTTTGATTACTAAAAAAAAAAATTATTTTTTTTAGGCCATTTTTCTATTTACCTGCAAGTGGTGTCAATAGAAACATAGGTAAATGTTGGCTTAATTTTGCTATTTAGAAGCTTCTATGGCAAAAAGAAACAAAAAAAAATGGTGATGTGGCCATCATGTTACTTTCTCCGACTTTATATTTACGTTTTCATGGGTTTATTTTCAATTGAAATCATATTTTAAATGTACATCGAGCGTTGCGTAAACTCGGATGAAACTGACGTTTAAAACGTCAAAATCATGAAAGATGGAAAAATTTTACTTCAAATTCAAAAACTCGGTTTACTCAAAAACTAACGAGATTTCGAAAAAAACTTATACTTTGGAAGTTGTTCATTTTGGCATTCTCTACAATTATTATTGACATACATTTGCTGTAACTGTTATCGTTTCATAATTATAAAGCAAAAATTTAAAAAAAATAATACATTTTTTTCTCGAATAGCAATGATTTTATGAAAAATATTTTCAAGCAAAAGATGTTCATTTTTTTTGTTGTCTTCGATGTCTGTTTAAATGTTTTTGTGATATTTTTCATATTTAAGAAAATATTGGCAAAAAACAAAAAACTATTAAGGTAAACACCCACTTCCGGTACACGAAATTTTACCAAAAGCTTTTCAGTTCTTCGGATTATCAAATAAGACGTATGTTCAAAGTTTCATATCAATTCCCCTATTAGTTTTTGAGATACATCGCACACAGGCAGACACACACACACACACACACAGACACAATTTTTTTTTTCCAGAAATTGTTGAAATGGCATCTAGGGATCCCAAAACGGAAATTTCCGTAAAACAAATTTTTGAAAAAAAAATCACGATCACAATACTTTCTCGAACTTCGTAACGGAGAAAGTAAAAATGAATAATAACATTTATTTTGTTATTATTTGTTCGACTAAAAGATCTAAGAATATTAAAATCCTAGTTTCCCATGGAAAGTCTTTTTGTATGAGTTCAAGTTTAGTTTCTACACGATAAAATGCGATGAAACCACTAGTTTAACGAGTATTTAATAATAATAATGTTCATCAGTCCATTATTAAATTACATTGGACATAGATAAATATATATGTAAATACAAACCTGCATAAATTCATCTACGGAATAAAAACATTTAACAATCTTGGTAAGTGATAAGTTGTTATTGAACCCATAATGTCTGATGACATTTTAGTAACATTCAACCTTGTGTCCTTAGTAAAATTGTTATTATTTATTGTAGGCCACATTTAAGGTATCAAGTTTATTAATATTTTTTAACGATGTGAATTTACTTTTTTTTTATTTTGGTTGAGATTTGAGACCTTGTACAAATCTGAGGTGCCGCCATTTTGAAATATTTTAGTTCGAGAAAAATTGTAGATATTCCTAACAAGTTATATGTAAAATCTCGAAAAAACGTACGTTTACATGACTTTTCCCCCTTAAATTAATGTCCACATATAGATTTGAACCATGGTGCAACGTTTAATATTTACACCACGATTTGAACGCATCAGTCGCGCCATCTTATCACATAATGCAAAATTAAAGATATATTGATCCTTTAAGTGACATCTAGTGGCGGAGTGCCCAATTGGATCATCTTAAAAATGAACCACAATTAGTGACATCTGACGATTTTATTTTAAAAGTTGATTATATATCAGAATCAACACTGTTTTATAATTAAAATTTGTAACACATATTTACACTTGATTCTGCTGAATTCTCACAACACAACATAATTTAAATAACAATAATTTTATAACTTGTATACTTCAACCGAAACGAAGAATATTAATTTCGGCATCTAGCGGAATTATTTATAACTTAAATTAAATAATACAACCAAAACTGTAAATCTTTAGAGATATCTCTTTAGTAATTGACTGAAAATTTTTAATTGCGGCACCTAGCGGAATTATTTATAACTTTAATTAAATTACACAACCAAAACTGTAAAGCTTCAGAGACATCTCTACATCAGAGCAATTGACTGAAACCAATTTTAAAACCGAAATTTACAGTCTAATATGTCTACATGTCAATTCGTCAGTTGGTGCTAAATGTCAGTAAGTACTTATGGATGTCAGAGTAGTTTTAAATTAGTCAGAGAGAAAGTTTCTTCAAAGTGCCAAGGTTTACGCGATAATAAGATGTTTCATGGCATTAAGTGATGAATACTACGAAAACAGATCATTTCGGTAATGAGCATTGTAGCAAAGATGCACTCACAGATGTTTTTGGATGGTTTTTACAAGTTTTATTAGCATGCCTGGCTTTTACATGCCTAATAGGTAATGTAATTGAGACATATTTGTTTTTAATCGTATTAACTATTTGTGTTACGTCACACTAACATGCAACAACCCTAATACCCGTGTGCTTAATATATTAATCAAATTAGGACGTGTGCTTAATAAGTTAATCAAATTACGACGGCAACGCTGGTGTCGGCGTACTTTACACCATGATTTTTTGTGACAATCACGATAAAACATGCAGTTGCTACTATTTTATTGAACGTTTAGCACTTGCTTAAAGTGCCGGAATGTGTTTATTTAAATTTATTATCTGTCACCTTTGGATAATGATAAAATTGTATGTTTTTGCTAAATTTTATTTTGTATAAGTTCTTGAATCGGTACAAATTTTGCGATGAAATGTAGGGTGCTTAAAATAATATTTAACCTCAAAACAAAATGACTTGGTGTCTAATCAAATGGTGCCAACAAAAATGTCACCCTAACATGGCCTACCTTACTAAAAGTTAATCGTTAATGGATTATAACTATTGTGATTTGGTAATCTTCCAGTTTATGATACTAATGAATGGACTGAAGTAAACGCAACAACTTCAGGCCAATATTTGCGACGTTGGCGGATTTCTTTGCTCACTATGACTAACGTAAAATAGAATTAAAAATATTATTAACCCTTGGCTAATTCAAATCAAGGAAAAATTGCTCTTTATCCAAAGGTATCTGACAGAATATTGATTTAACACACCGTACTTAATTTATTTGAAATGGCTTGAAGTTTATTTAATGTATATCGCAATTATAGGATGTACTTACACATTATTTTATTTTCTGGGCTAGTTTCATTTTATTTGAGACGGTTTAAATAAATCAAAATTAGTTCAGGAAGTTAAATTTTATCTGTAGACGTGTCTTAAATAGATTTGTTATTAATTTTCAGAAGCAAGGACAAATATGTGGTGAGTCATATTTAGTTCATAGTGCTAACAAATCAAAGTGTGATTATATATGTAAATATGTTTGATAATACTGGCAATATCTAATTTATTTAGATATAAAGCTGGCCTGTTTGTTTATAACAGAGTTTTTTTTTGTGATCTGGTAATAACCTTAGAGAAATTTGTATGAAGAATCAGAATATAATTTTCAGCAGGTTGTTGTCTTTCTGGATACCACTGAAGATATGTTGCCGAAGTAACGTTCACATTTCGATGCTATGCATAATAAAGTTCTGGCACATCGCGTTTTTCTTCACTAGAAAACGGCATTTTGTTATAAATGTATATCGGTTTTGGAACTGTAGGTCAGGATAAACGAAATTCAGTCGAAGCGTCAAAAATTGCTTTATTAAACAAAAGTGTAGCTGTCATTTCCAAGGCACTTTTTGCAAAAACAGGATTTTTGGAATATCCATTAAACTGCTGGACCAAACCCCAAATGACGGACCAAACACATGACACATCACCGTAATGAGAAAAAAAAATCAGCATTTAAAAATGTAAAAATACAAGATAAAGTTGATGATGTTTCCCGAAAATCGAAACGTCGAATTTTTATTATTATATCGCCACGTTGTAGAGCGTACAAAGTGGCAATGATAAAGTGTCAATTATTTTGAAGTATCTCTACAAATAGTCTCGCAAAAAAATAAAAACATTTTTTGAAAATTTCGATTTTTTTCGGATATCTTCAGAAGTAGTCGGAATATTTTATGTTTCAAAACAGCATTATTTTACACTCCAGATTGGGCAACTTTGCCCTAATTTAACCGACCTTGTATCTCTTCAAATAACCGAGATTCCCATGCTTGAGCTCCAAAAACGGACACCCTGTATAAACTTGTTAAAAAAAAATCATACAGAACTGAACTAGTGGGTGACATTTAATATTTTTTTCGAGTAATTTGATGTGGAATGACCCGGCTACTCTTGACCAAATTAATGTTTGGTATCTCTTACTGTTTGTAAGATTTGTACTTTTAAATTACTTAAATTTTATAATTATAAATACATGTAATGAATCCAACTACTGAGAGGTGGAAAATACATTCGAAACTGTAAGCACGCACCACGAGGAAACAATCCCATGTATCTTAAGGTTGTTGTTTGATAGTTATTGTGATATTGCTTGTTAAATCAAAATTGAAACATCTCGTTAATTAATTACCCAATATATAAACATGCATGTTACTATTGAGGCATTGATTTCATAAACAGCATGTCCAAAATTGCAGAAATCGACATTTTTGCACCATCTGGTAGAGTATTTTGCAAGCCATCCGACTGTGAACTTAGTTCATTTAAAAACCACATATGTATAAAGTTACAACGCTTTAGATTTTATTTATTTTATTGCTTATTGCGACATTGTTCTTGTTTTTATTAAAAACAACACCTGTTCAACTGTTTTTCTTTTGTTTACCGATCAAGCGAAGGCGTGAATTCTTGTGTGATTATCTGGGAATCTACTGAAAGGGTGTTTTTAGATTTTGGCTCTAGCATAAAGTAAGATCGATTTTGAGTAAATTTTGAAAATTTCGAGGCTGCGGCAATTGTTTTTGTATTTTTTTTCACCGATCAAAGAAAAACGCGATCAGGATTATAATTAGCGCTGTGTCCGTGTGAATATCTGGGAATCTAGTGAAGGGGTGTTTTTAGATTTTGGTTTTATCATAAAGCACAATCGATTTTGAGTAAATTTTGAAAATTTCGAGGCTGCGGCAATTGTTTTTGTATTTTTTTTCACCGATCAAAGAAAAACGCGATCAGGATTATAATTAGCGTTGTGTCCGTGTGAATATCTGGGAATCCAGTGAAGGGGTGTTTTTAGATTTTGGCTTTAGCATAAAGTACAAACGATTTTGAGTAAATTTTGAAAATTTTGAGGCTGCGGCAATTGTTTTTGTATTTTTTTTTAGAAAAATGTGATCAGGATTATAATTAGCGCTGTTCTCGTGTGTTACTTACCATCAGTTACCTATGATAAGTAATAAATCGCGTAAAAACAGAAGTTGTAACAGTTACCAAGATAAACTTTTCCCGAAACTTCATTCTTAGGCAAAAGCTGTTTATGAAATCAACGCCTCAATTACGAAACAGTTGTGTGTTTCAACACAGCTATGTTAAACCATATTTACAACAGTATCTTTTGTTTCTGTAAAACGTTTATAAATCCTAAAGTAAGGTTGTTTTTTTCACTTTATTTTGATCCAAACCCGAAGATATTGAAAAACGAAATCGATTTTTTTTAGCCAAAAGATTCTGTGAGCCTATATCTGAGAGGAGGTCGTGGCAAATATGGTTTTACGACACGTCAAAACAAGGAATGGGGGCCTTGGCCATCCACATGGCGAATGTGTGGCTCGCCGGGCAATACACTGGAGACCCGTGTACCTGGTACATCACATATACCTAAGACGAACGTCAAAATCCGCCACCGAATATCCCCTTGCGAAAAACAATTATTATGAATCATTTATTTAATTAACTTGAGACGACCTCACTTATACTGTTATCATTTATTTAACATCCGCTTGCCCAGATCTAGCCAAAATGTTCACATTTTTTATGTTTCTCTAAATTATCGTATTAACACGTTGACTGCCAACAACGAGAATACTCGTAGTTTTCTAACGCAGTTTGCAGGCCATAGCAGTCAACATGTTAAAGATTAATGAATTTTGGATTTGAGATATACGTGTATCGATCATTTGCGCCTCAACGAGATGAGTTGTATGGTTTGATCAATGGATCTTTGCGTGTGCGTCATTGCCGAAAACCGAGTTTTCTTGTCTTGGACGACATATGTACACACATGATTCTGTTTAATTTAACGTAACGTAGAGAGAGTAAACACAAATGTTGTCGGAGCTAGGTTCAGCTATGACGTGCACGCAAAGATCCATTGATCAAAGTATAGTTATTTTAAATCATGGTTTTGTTTTATGAAGGAATCAAGGTGGCGGATTTTGTCGAATCCGGTTTCTATATATCATCAGGAAATTAACCAATTTACGTTTCAGGTATATAATCAATTTCTTACTAGATTCGTCCTTAGGTTTATTCATAATATTTATTGGTATACGCTTTTCTCAATATTTAGCTAGGAGAAGAGGCTGGCCAGCGATTAATTTTGGAGAGTATGGTAAGCTTGTGTTGTTATTTATTTACATCCGGAATTGTTTCGTGCAACGCAATTATTAACCTTGGTAACAAATTAGGTCAAGCAAATGCTGATTAGCAAATTAATATTCATCTACTATGAATTGAAATTTATATTGATGAATTTAAACATCCTGAATATATGTACGTAACTCTTAAAAAGGCTAAAATAACAAATTACAAATTTGTCTTCATAAGACATAAATTTGAGGAGGCTATATTTAATTAAATAAGTAATTGTGGAGGCTTTCACTTCGTGATACATTTTGAATAATTCAAATAAAACGAATAACTTTGTTGGTATCACTTTATTAATTAATAAAGTGATACCAACAAAGTTATGAACTATATTTAATTGTTTTTGAATTTACTAAGGGCCAGTTGTTCAATAGCAGCTTAAACTGAGCTTACCTTAAACTCGGGGTTACAAACTGCCGTTTTTTGCACTTAGATTACCTTTAAACTGTGATTGAACAACGCCGAAAGTAATTTATATAAGGTTTGAGGTTAAGCTGTCGAACAACCGGCCCTAAATGTATCGGCAGCAAGTGAGGGTTTCCGATGTCAATTTATTTTGTTTTATTTTAGGTAAACCCCCGTCCATGAATGCTTGGATAGCTCAATGTTTTTTATATGTAGGATTAATGGTGGTAGTAAAGACTTGCATCACTTTATTTATGCAAATGAACTTCTGGGAGGGAGTCTCTGATTTTATTTTGTCACCTTTCGCCAATCAGAACGTGGAGCTGGCCTTCGTAATGCTCATCATTCCACTTTTTGTAAATGTAAGTGTGTGATTAAGTAACGGTTTTGTTGACTTTGTTCAGTCAAAGAATTAATATTCACTTGAATTTCGTCGATCCCCATCAAGAGTTGAAGCACAAATCGAACTTTACTGGTGCATGGGGTGGCTCTCAATTTTTTTGGCTAAAATGGATGGAATAGTCGCATTCAAACATCAAGATTCAATTATTTTCAGTTCAAAGCACAAAGCGACAAATTTGATTTGATCAATATGTTTAAGATTATAATATTACAAATACTATACCGTACGGTTTGGTATTTATTTAATAAATTTTTTTATTTTTGATTTCGTTCAGATATTAATGTTTTGGGTGACCGACAATTTCCTAATGCATCGGTCTCAGCCCGTACGACCATCGAGACGCAGCATCACTGAAGAGAGCCTATTACACAAAGTCAAAGTACAATACAAGTCCGTGAGGAGAAAGAGAAGTTACCTTGACTCGGAGAACGACGTGCTTCTGTCGGCCGACGAAGCCCTCTTGGATTCCGAAGAACCGTTTCAGCCGGTGACTAACAATAAATCAGTACTAGCGTAAATATAAGTGATATTATTATTTAAGAGGTTTAAGCTTCTGGGGCTCGTCTAGTCCTCACTGATCCCAACAACGTTTTTCAAAAGAAGTTTTACTCGAAATTCAACGATGTGATTTTGAAAGTATTGGTAGCTGATAAAATAATTTGCTCAATAGCAAGCAACATCGAACAGTACTTTAATTTTTTTGTGGATACCAAAAATTGTACAATAATACATGATACCAAATGCATTTTTGCAGAAATGGGCTGTAAAGTTCAATTTAGTTTGTATTGTAAGACAATTTTTTTGTTACAATATGAATTAAATTTCGATATTGTGATAACAATTAAAAAAAAAACAATATCATTAACTTATTATTTATATAGTTTAATCGCTAGTCCTGTGCAGTGTTGACAATTTTTTAATTAGTTGCGTTTAAAATCGGGTATAAGATGAAACACTACGTAACGACAAATATCATACTTTGTTATGCAATAAGAGGAATTATAAGAATTATTACAGATTACAATTTTTCTTTATACGATAAAGTTTATATTGTGGATTGGATATATTACAGAGGAAATATTTTTCGTACCGAATGCTATATAATATAAAACTGGTCGTTGGCTGGTAATAAATTCAATTACGTATATCATTACATACCGAACTGTTGTAGCTGAACTTTTAGAAGTATATTTTGAAATTCTTGTATAATGTATATCAATTTGTTAAGACGTTTTTGACTCTGCATTGTTTATATATATTTTTTTTGTAAATTCCAAAACGTGAAGATGTAATGTAAGTTTATAATAAATTCTATTTTTAGTATAACAATTTGTTTAATCTCCTTGCACTAAAAATCTATCAATATATATTCAGTAAAACCGAAATAAAATATTTTTGAAAAAAATCCTCGAACGGGTCGATTTTTTTTCATAAAAATACACATGTGTGCATGAAAGTCGATTTTCAGTCGTCTTTTGTTCTTGAGCAGAGACGTCAGCCATTTTGTTTTTAAATGGCAACCCCCTATTTTTGTTCTTGATTTTGAGAGATCTTTTCATTGTCGAACTGGAAGTGTAAAAATGTTTGCCATCTTACATAAATGACAATTAAAGGTGACAACTTGATATTTAGAGTTTTTGCAAATGACCTTGTAAGTTTATTCAAGCGCAAGCACTAAATACACCAGTGCAATTTTCCCTAGGGAAAATATTTGCTTCAAAGTGAAGTAGTAATTATTATTTCATTTAGATTTAAAATTCGTTAGTTAATTACATCATAATTATTTCAACTTCTGGCATTGTTTTATTATGTAATCAAGTTTTAATTTTTTAAACTAGTAATAGCCCAGTAAATGAAGGGCGGAAAGTAGGCCAACCTTGACAAAATCGCTCACCAAAGTAATTTTTATATTAATTTGTCGGGATTGACAGGTACTTAAAAATATTTTATGCGACGGGGGAGAAAAATGGCCCCAAAGGTTCCAACATTTTCAAAAACCAGGGTTGAAAAATCCACAATTTTGAGACAGAAAATATAGCAGCTTTTAACGAAATATCAGATGGAGGGTGTTAAAAATACACTGATATTCATGTTGTGGACTACTAATTGTAGATGGCGCCACCACTCGCGAAATTCTTGCGGCCATAAATGAGAAAACTCGGGAATTATCTATTTTTCAACAATTTTTGGGTTTGCGAACGTCTTTTTAAGTGCGAGAAAGTATTGTAATCGTGAAAAATTTTTCAAATTTTTTTTTACGGAAATATCCGGTTGCCATTTCAACAATTTCTTTAAAAAAATATTTTGTGTCTGTGCATGTGTTTTTTTTTCAATTTTTTTACTCAACTCTTCCACAGCACAAATCATTTTTTTAACATGCATAATTCACGTGGTAGTTTAAATATTTTCTAAAAACCAAATGAATTCTGATAGAATGTATCCTTCTCAGTGGCTTCTATTTTTTTCCTAATTTTATTGTGGCGTTTAATATTATTTTCGATATTTTTTACTCAATTCTTCAACTCAAAAAAAAATTAGCTTGAAAATTATCATATTTTCAAAAATCAATATTATTTTGATAGAATACACTTGCTTCTAATTTTTACATAATTTTATTTTGGGTTTTGGGATATTTTTTTAATTCTCAACGCTTCCACAACTCAAATGAATTTCTTTTACAATCATATTTCGCTTGAAAATTATCATATTGTCAAAAATCAATATTATTTTGATAGAATACACTTGCTTCTACTTTTTGCATAATTTTATTTTGGGTTTTGGGATATTTTTTTAATTCTCAACGCTTCCACAACTCAAATGAATTTATTTTTCAATCATAATTCGCTTGAAAATGATCAGTTTTTCAAAAATCAATATTATTTTGATAGAATACACTTCCTTCTAATTTTTGCATAATTTTATTTTGGGTTTTGGGATATTTTTTTAATCCTCAACGCTTCCACAACTCAAATGAATTTCTTTTACAATCATAATTCGCTTGAAAATGATAATATTTTCAAAAATCGATATTATTTTGATAAAATACAGCCTTTTCAGTTGATTCTAATTTTTACAAAATTTTATTTCAGGTTTTCCTATTTTTGATATTCTCAACGCTTTCACCACACATTTTTTCAACATTCATAACTCTCTTAAAAATTAAAATATTTTCAAAAACTATTCTGCTTGAATATAACCTTCTCGATTGTTTGTAATTTTCTAATATTTATATTTTGATCTTTAACCCTTTCGGTACGGGTATATCTGGCAATATCACACCCGACGGACGTAAAAAATGTCCATTTTTCAAACATCGATTTCTAGTGTTGGATTTTGCTCCGAAACTAAAAACATATCTGCAGCGTCAATGATGAGCGTTATTCGGATATAAAAACAAGTAAATTCATCAGAACGCTTATTGATGCTACCGAGCTGTCGCAGAAGTTACGTTAAAACGCTTATTGATGTGACCTGTCCTGAAAGGGTTAATATATGTTTTTGCTTTTTTTAATCAACGCTTCCACAATTCAAATCGAAACTTTTTAAATATTCATAATTAAAATAAACAGAAATTATTAATCAACTAAATACCGGGACGTATGTCATTTTATTACACCACTTAGATATTACCCAGTAACCATGGATTACAACACCAACAAATTAAAAAAAAACATTGGTGTATTTTCAACAACAAATATTATTTTTAAAGAATGAAGATTGGTTCGTTGTTTTTAATTTTTGCATAATTTCATTTCGTCGTTTCATATTTTCTTCGATTTAGTTTGGAATGGATGCGAGGTCTCATAAAATGAAATTAGAAACTTGATGTAAAAGAAACTGATTATTGTTTATTAATTTCTTAAGTTGCAAATAACGATAAGGTAAATATTCCACTTTATGTTTTGTTAATTAAAGTTGAGTTGCCGAAACTATAGTCAACAATAAAATAAAATTTGTGTTATGCCAACAAAGTAAAAGTGTTTTTTGCAACACCATATCCTTAAGTTGTCATTATTTGATAGTTTTCAGCCTCTAAAATATATCATTTTTTCATAGTGCAAAATAACTATGCAATAAAAAAATAACTATGAAATAAAAAAATAACTATGAAATTAAAAAGTAACTATTCATAAATCTTACGAGATTTGGAGGGCAACAACACCAAACTCGCCGCTTCTCTTAACTCCGGTGGAGTTCCGCACATTTCCTCATCACTACTAATCAAGTTTTCACTCATTGAACTGAACTGAACAAATTAAATTAGAAGTAGTTTGACACAGAGACAAGTTTGACATAAAAAGCCGACTGTGGCGTGTTTTTTGTTTCGATTAAATCGAAATTTATAATCGCAGCGTTCACTAGCGACATTTCAAGGCCCAGGACAGAGAAATTCAACTTAAAAATATGGTGTTGCAAAAAATTATGTATACAACTGGTGGCTAAACAGTGCTTTATTTTACTCGTGAGCTTTAGAGTACTCGCTGTCGCTCGTACTCTAAACGGCTCACGCGTAAAATAAAGCACTTGTTTAGCCACACGTTGTATAAAATACTATTATTATATTTACAACATGTATAACGAAGTAGAAGCCTCCTCCATAAACAATAAATATTCCAGTTTAAAACGTATGTATTATATTTGCTGTGTATAATTTCAAGCCCAAAATGCAATAAATAAACGGTGATTATTATTATGAAACGTGAACACATACACCAAATAAATTTATCATTTTTAGACACTGAGAATAACACTAACCTTTTTCATTCTCCATGTTTTGCCTTCCATAAGCACCGATTGTTTAATTCCATCGCCTTCTCACTATATTAGCACAGGGTTCTTTTCGGGGAATTAATGTTCAACAAAGCCCTTTACAGCATGAAATTTCGAACTGTTTCTGACTCCAAAAATCCTTTGAAGAAGTTTTACTCGTTTTCAACTTTTGAATAGAGAGAATTGGAAACGCGACACCCACGCCATCTCACAGTCATCCGGCCCAACTAACGCAATGCAACGCTGCCAAATCTATGTACAAATCTTTGTAATCAAGCAAGATGGTCATATTTTTGTTGGTTAAATTTATTTTAGGTATTTAAGAGCATCCAAAGATCTGGTAATATTCAAAATCCACTAGTGTTAATTGTTTGTTTAAGTCTATTTGATAAATTTTAAAGCTATATTTCCACAGGGTTCTTTTCCTCAAACATTTTCGGGGAATTAATGTTCAACAAAGCCCTTTACAGCATGAAATTTCGAACTGTTTCCGACTCCAAAAATCCTTTAAGGAAGTTTTACTCGTTTTTAACTTTTGAATAGAGAGAATTGGAAACGCGACACCCACGCCATCTCACAGTCATCCGGCCCAACTAACGCAATGCAACGCTGCCAAATCTATGTACAAATCTTTGTAATCAAGCAAGATGGTCATATTTTTGTTGGTTAAATTTATTTTAGGTATTTAAGAACATCCAAATATCTGGTAATATTCAAAATCCACTAGTGTTAATTATTTGTTTAAGTCTATTTGATAAATTTTAAAGCTATATTTCCACAGGGTTCTTTTCCTCAAACATTTTCGATGAATTAATGTTCAACAAAGCCCTTTACAGCATGAAATTTCGAACTGTTTCCAACTCCAAAAATCCTTTAAGGAAGTTTTACTCGTTTTTAACTTTTGAATAGAGAGAATTGGAAACGCGACACCCACGCCATCTCACAGTCATCCGGCCCAACTAACGCAATGCAACGCTGCCAAATCTATGTACAAATCTTTGTAATCAAGCAAGATGGTCATATTTTTGTTGGTTAAATTTATTTTAGGTATTTAAGAACATCCAAGTATCTGGTAATATTCAAAATACACTAGTGTTAATTGTTTGTTTAAGTCTATTTGATAAATTTTAAAGCAAAATAGACTTTTGAATAATTTCACAAATGAGATATGACAACATCTATTTCCCATCATATTGCCAGGGCCTTTTTAGACGTACATAACCTCATTACGAGTTGAATTTTTATTCGGCCAGGTATTTATAATTCAAATTTAAATTAATATTCTTAAACCTAAAAGAGTGTGCAATGGGTAAATTAAGTACTCTTAAGGCACTTATTGCAGTAACGTTTATACCCACGATTCAAATATTAAAAATAAAGCTTTCTTTACATTTCCGAAGTGTCCTAATCGCAGAGATGAATGGGTTAATTCCATTGAATGTATTACTCTAAAAAAAATTCCACTTTCAAAAGTTATGCACATTTGCGAGGACCACTTTTTAAGTATTTCCTGGAACCTTTAGGGGAATTTTTCTCGCCCATCGCTAAATATTTTTCTAAGAAGTTTTTCTCATTTTAAAATACCTGTCAATCCCTTACTTTGGTGAGCAGTTTTGTCAAGGTTAGGTCCTTCGTTTACTGGACTATAAGTTTAGTACTGGAGGCAGCGGCGGCTCGTGGATGTTCAGCGGTGAAGCAACGGAATATTTGCTTCCCCCATTAGAGTAAGTGGTATAGCACGAGCGGCATCTTTGTCTTTGCCTCACCTACGGAAACCCACGCGCCGTCACTGACTGGCGGCAACATAAAAATTGCATTAGCACCATTCCTTGCATTTATGGAGATGGAATGATGAGAAAAGTATATTACTACTACAACTAAATACATATATTTATTACAAATTTATATAACATAGTTTTATTATAGATAATATGTACAATTAAAACAAATTCTATGATTTTAATAACTAGATAAATATAATTATTTACAACATTATACAAACTAACTGTGAGTTCTTCATTGATTTCACCTGTGTTGCACGGCTACAATCAACAAAAGTCTGCTTTATTCATGTTAATGACTTAGGTGATTTTAACTTTGGTCCTATATAAACGTTGTATTTATAAATTATAATTTTTAAGACAAGGTACGAAACTCTAATTATACTTAAGGTAAAGAACATGGACGGGCTATTCTAGGTCTACTTAAATCGATACTTAAACGAGATTAATCAGTTCATTTTGGTTGATTGTTGTAATCTACGTATACTCGTACTACCTCCCCCGAATACTTCCGTTGCGAAGGCATGAAGTAGAAATCCGGCTGCATGTCCGGCGTTTGCCTGTGCCTTTCGTACGCGGTGCGCGGCAACGAGAAGGTACTCCTCTCCAGGGTGCTCGGAGGATAAGCTCCACCGCCGCGCGGCCTCTGGAGAGACCTGGTGTCCGCCGCGTAGCGATCGTGCGAGGTCGGTACGCCGGGAGGCCGCCCCTGAGGTCTCGGCCCTCTGGGATCCCTTTTGGCCGGCAACGTTTCGCTCCTCGATTTCCCGTTCATGTGCTTCTTGTCTTCCTCGTAGGTGTCAAATGCGTAATTTGTGTTTGCTGCCGAATAGTCCTTCCATGCGGAATTTGGTATCAAGTGATCCTGAATTAATTAATTCAAATATACTCGAAATACACATGTATTATTTAATTACTGCCACCAAAAGCTGAGTGATTGTTATTGCGATTATGAATTTAGTAGTTAGGAAGTTTGTAAAGTCTCTGCGACTCATGAATTCGCAGAGGCGACTGCAAAAGAATACTTGCTGTCAGTATTAAGAGTAAGGGTGGTTGTTATGGAGACGCGTTAACATTTCTCCACAACAGTTGACTGCTCTCTATATGATTGGATAGCTTATCCTACAACTAAAATTCTGTGATGAAGGTGCTACCTTGCAGGAACTCTTTGATTTAAATAAATATTATATACATAGTACCAGAGATGAGTAGAGAGATCACTAACGCCAATACAAACAGGCGAGCTGACTTTTACGTCCCTACGCTAGCGACATCTAATAGGAGAAAATCGGAAACAGGTAACCGAAACAGTTATGTGATCTTGCTGCACTCAATTTTTACCAAAAGTCTTCCTCTCACATTATCCCTTACCGCGCCCGCTAAAATTTGCTTCCCGGAGCGTTTTTCTCTTGCTCCACAAGTGTCTTTGTGCCGATGAATGGACTGATGTTGACATATGAATAAGATCACATGACTGTTTCGGTTACCTGTTTCGGATTGTCTCCTATTATGTGGCACTATCATATGAACGAAAAAAGCCGACTCGCCCGTTTGTATTCCGTTGTCAATCTCTCTACTCATCTCTTATAGTACTGACATGAAAAGAAATATATATTTATATGATATTCTTGGTATTTTTTTGAAAGATATCATCTTGGCAGTAGCATTACTAAAACCCCCGAGCCCTTAAGAGAATATTTTGTATGCCCCCCTGATATACAACATTCCAAGAAAGTATTCACATAAGTGCTTATACAACCAAAAACCTGCTTATTATTTTTTGTCCGTCACCAAGCAAAGCATCAAGCGTGTGATTTTTAAAACACTACACACTACACGTATACGGATGAAACTTACCCCACTGGTTACCAGTGTGCGGATCTATCGATGGTGGTTGGGGCCCAGTGGGGTAAGTGATCACCCCTTCCCTGGTACGAATACCCATTGTGGTAATAAGTGGGGTCGAGATGAACACTGTACACTCTCTATCCCAGCAATCATACAAGTTAAATAAATCAACAAATGTCAAAAAAAAAAAAATGAGAGCATGCTTCAAAAAACTCATGCGAAATTAGTAAATTAGCTATATTAACATCATGACTGTGGCAAGCAACACATATACACGTTATTAAGCTACTTGCCCTTAGGTATCGAGTCACAGTGCCGTTACCTTATGACTGGACGAAGTCTTCGTCGAGGCTTTGTAGATCGTACAGCTGGCCTGCACGACTGCGACCAGCACCAGTGCGGCTATGCAACCTAAAACGATGTACAGCTTCAGTTCGGATAGCTGGAAAAAGTTATCCCTGCCCGTGTCCTCTTCGGCGATAATGTTGGACGTTACTGCGAAAACAATTTTGTTAGTTCGAGTTATTAGGCAGTGAATTGCGTGGTATTACTGCTTTGCGGTTCGAAGTAGAAGAATTCGGGGTCCACTTTGAGGGCTCCAACTCTTCCCGAGATGATGCTATCCTGGATTACCTTTTCGATTTCTTTGTCTTGCTCGGAATCATCCGTTAAAGATCGTCCCTTCTCGCTAATCGCTTTATCCAATTGGAAGTTTAGAACTGCAACGACGTTATTATTCTCTCTGCAAATTGATATGATAAAAAGGTTTTTGAATGATTACGATAAGGCATAAATTAATTTTAGCTAAGTCAAGCAACGTTGGCCGAGGTGTGCATTGGATGGGCGATCGGTACCGTTCGGCATTCGAATACAATTAATAACGCCTCAGATGCGTCGACTCTCTTAAGTAATAAACCCAGTGTGACACACAAATCTACATTTGTCGGATATTAACCCTTTCAGGACGGGTCACATCAATAAGCGTTTCAACGTAACTTCTGCGACAGCATCAATCAGCGTTCTGATGCATTTACTTGTTTTTATATCCGAATAACGCTCATCATTGACGCTGCAGATATGTTTTTAGTTTCGGAGCAAAATCCAATACTAGAAATTGATGTTTGAAGAATGGACATTTTTTAGGTCCGTGGGGTGTGATATTGCCAGATATACCCGTACCGAAAGGGTTAATATAACATAATTCGAAGACAACTTCTCGTATTTGTAATTATCACACATAAGTGATGTTTTATAAAGCGGAGCTAATTATGTGTATTGAAGTTGTTAAATGTGCTTGAAATGAATTCGATTTTGTTTGTAAAAGTGTAATGATGAATGCGATGTGTTAGTTCTAAGAAGTTACTCCGGATTTTGATCATGGATTGTGTTTAATCCACCAAATTCCAAACAAGCACATTTCTTTCTTAATGCCGAACATCTTTAAAAATTATATTATATTTTAAAATGAGAAATACGATACTTTTCGTCTTCTCTAAGAGACTACATTAACTAATCATTTTATATTTTGTAAATTTCGTGAAAGTGAAAATTGGTTTATTATAAAAAATGAAAAAATTGACCAGTTATTTTGTCATCTACCGACAGCCCTTCATAAAATACATTTTGAAAAAATTGAATTTAAATAGAAATTCATGACTGGATAAAAGATAAAAAAAATCTTCATATTTAACACGTTGATCGCTTTGTCAGTCACCGGTGACGGACACTGAGGTATTCCAATTGGGCCACGTCAGTCACCGATGACTGACAATGAGTACATAAAAACCCGTAATTTCATCTAAAAAATGCTCATTTTATAAAATAAAACTTAAAAACAAAGAAAACTTTTTTTGACATTTTACAACAAACTTGTTGGCAGCCAATGTGTTAATAATACCATTAATGGATTGTCTACTACCAAAAGTACTTACTCATTAAGTTCCTGCACATTAACGCGCTTATATCCAGGAATTTTATTCAGCAGAGGTTTAAAGTTATCATTGATTGTATTAGACAATTCCTCATATTGTATAGTTCCCGGTTTTGGAGCATGGAAATTCTCTCCCAAATCAACAATCTTCACCTTCAAATGGTACCCAAGCAAAGGTGGCTCTTGAGTAGTCAACACATCGAAGTAATCATCTGAAACAGTTATTATGAATAACTAAAACTTGGTTACTCACGCAATTCTTACCATTTCCGCAAGATTTAACACATATTCTGTCAACTGTAACAATAGGTGTCACTTCATGTTTTCTAATTTTCTTGTTTACACTATTAAATGCACCCCCTTTAACGGGGAACATAAGGAACAGGCACTGATCCTCGGTGAAGGATAAATCCTAAAAATAGGGAAATAATTTTTTTTTAAAGTCTAATCGACAGTTACCTTGATATCTGATGAACTACGTTTTCGGTTGAACGATAAAGTCGTAACGCCATCAACGATTCTTCCGGTGGCATTACTGATGCCTTGCTCGCTATCAAGCAGCGGTTGATTGTATCCACTGATCCAGGTGTCCATTAAAAATGGTCGCCCGGTTTTGTCCACCCATCCTAAGATTGCATCCGTCTGCGACTGTAATAAATATAAATCTATCAAGCCAATTACTTATAGATCAGTGGCGGATCGTGGATGTTTGGTGGCGGGGCAATGGAAGAAAATTTGACCGAAACAGCAACGAAATATTAAGCCAGATGCTGTTCGTGCTAATGTTCGAAAAAAAATTAATACATTGAGGTCGAACTATTGCAAAGAAATTAAAAAATCATTCAATCCAAACGGTTATCCATAACAAAAAGTAGTTCACTGGCTGGTCTGTTAAGTTACTGAGGAAAATACTGATGATTTGGAATTAGCATGTAAGGTGGACAAAAAATAAGCGGCCCTTACACGGTCAATAATTCTGTCATTACGTAAAAATATTGACAGTATTATTGTTCGTGTAAACGTCTAGTACTGATGTATTGAAGAATGAACTGACGTATTACAAAATATTTTGTAATCCAAACCTCAGTACTTCAGTATCTTGGCCATGCCTACAAAGTGGTGGGGATACTGACAGTAATACTGATAGTGTAAGGTCCATCGCATCATTACCTCAGTACTAGAGAAGTTGGTGCCGAGTGGGTCGCTCTCGTTCAGGTGTTTCAAGTTTATTTGTTGGACGTGGTGAACTGTTTCAAATTATTTTCTTATTATTTAAAAGTTTGGTTATTATTTCTTTGATTGTTTAAAATTCTTTTGGAATGGAATTAGAAGACGAATCAATGGATTTTAATGAGAATTCTAAATCCAAAATTTTGAGACAGCTCATAGAAATGTATGAAAAGCTACCTGAACTATGGAAGTCGTCTAGTGATAAGGAAGCCTGACAAAGCATTAGATAAACTGCTTGTCATATTTAAAAATATTAACTCTGATGCTGTTCGTGCTGATGTTCGAAAAAAAAATCAATACATTGAGGTCGAACTATGGCAAAGAACTTAAAAAAATAATTCAATCCTAACGGTTATTCATAACAAAAAGTAGTTCACTGGCTGGTGTCTGTTAAGATACTGAGGAAAATACTGATGATTTGGAATGACCGTGTAAGGTGGACAAAAAATACTGATGGCCGATTCAAAATACTGTCAGTATTTTGGAATGACAGTATTATTGACTGTGTAAGGGCCGCTATACTGATGGCCGATTCAAAATACTGTCAGTATTTTGGAATGACAGTATTATTGACTGTGCAAGGGCCGCTTATGAGTAAATAGTGCGGCAGATTCCGCAAAAAAAATTTTTGAAAAAAAAATCACGATCACAATACTTTCTCGTACTTCGTAACGGAGAAAGTAAAAAACAAGACTTCGTACTTCAATTATATAGTACAATCGCGCAGAGTGACAGTGACTCATGCTTTTTCGATCTAATCATGGCGTCTGGATAAATATCTATACTCGTTCGCATGCTTAAGAAAAACGAAATGAAATACGAAACGTATGTCGGTATGTAATTTCAAGGGCTAAGTGCAACGTATGTTTTTTCTCATTCTATCTATTCTAACCTCAAAATTCACGGATTTGACCGTCTCCGATTTCGATTTAGCTAAGAGCAGAATCGATTGTATCCATTTCATTAATAAAAAGGTTAAATTTAATGCCCAATTTCCAGTTGTCTTTGCCGATTGCCGAAAAATGCACTCGCAAAGTTTCGTCGGGAAAATATTTGCACGCTCGAGAATTTTTAAATTTCCCGCCTAGACTGAATCGAATTATTTTATGGACGTACATTTACTAGAAACTTAATTCAGGCAACATGGAGCGATGAGTCACTGTCACCTCTGCGCGATTGTACTATACCACTGATATAGTTCATCGGTTGAGAGCTGACGGTGACTCATGCATTTTCGTACTAAGAATTGCTTTGCATTTTATATCTATCTTTTTCTATCATGTACGAAACAGTATGAAATAAAAGACGAAACGTGTGTCTGTGTGTTAAAGAATAGGGCAGCGTAAACGTAGGTCTAAGCTAACGCATGACTCTTGCATCGCATTGAAACGCTTCATATAAACACACAAAACACGCGAGCGCTACGTCACATAACATAACCGTCAAAAGTTTGCCCGAGAATTTTTAAATATCCCGCCAATGAAAATCGACGCGGCACCAAATTTTCTTACGGACATACGTTTACTTAAATCTTGATTCATGCGATTTTAAGCGATGAGTCACAGGCAGCTCTATACGGACAAATTTAAAAGGTAAAACATGTTTAAAGCCCGCCTTACCATTTTCTCATCATTCGAAAACGCGATGCCGGTCCAAGTGTCGGTATGACTTGTGGTGATGGTAAACCTAATCTCGTCTCTCCTTGATAAGTATTCCCATTTCGCCGAATATTCACAAGTGTAATTCTTCGGGTCGCAGTTACGCGGCACCTTCCATTCACCACCACAATGCGACGTATCCTCGGAACCCGGCTTTCCGTCCAAACTCGTAACTTGTATCACCGATTTCTTGGATTCCTCTGAAACACACTATTACTGACTGTCACTCCTTGTAAAAATCCCACAACTCACCGAAGAAATTAATTGACGCGACTCCTCTCTGCGAACCGTGGCCGTGGTACTTTAGTTCGTCGGGTTTATAGAAATCCTTTACTTTAGCATTCGCCGTTTCCACGCCGGATTTTGGAACGTGTATGTATTTTCCCTTTTCTTGCCCCTGCGCCCAAATTACGTGCATCACGTCTTCTTCGATGCTGTGATCGGTCGGTTCCTTCGCTTCCAATTTCTTTCTGAATAAGATCGTGGTGACGCCATCTTTTTCAAAGCCCATGGCGGCTGTTAGATCGTTCTTTCCGCCCCAGTAACTATCCATCCTTGGCGTTGATCTGTCTCGTGTGTAATAATCGGCTATTCTGCTTGCAGTATCGCGTGCGGAACCAATCACCATATCAGTGCAATCCATCGGATTGAAATCGTGTCTTGGGGTGTAAGGATTTAACGGTTCATCCTTGCCTAAATATATACAGTTATTATTCTACCCTAATATTTAGTGATTATGATGAGGAAGAGCTTATGAAATGAAAGCTACTAGCATGCTAACAACAGTACCTTGCAATCCTTTAGGTGCAGCCTGAAGATTAGAATGTGTGTCAAGTTTAGAATTGGGTTCGGGTTCGGGCTCGGATTTGGGTTCGGGTTCTGCGGTGGGTTCGGGCTCGGATACGGGTTCAGGGGCGGGTTCGGGCTCTGGTTTTGGCTCGGCGGTGGGTTCAGGCGTAGCGTCATGACCTTGCGATGGCTCTGGTTTGGGTTCCGCTTTAGGTTCTACAAGAGACAGCAAACCGACCACCCAATTAGTATTTATCGACTAAATACTTCTAAAAGGGTTGTCAACTCTTGTGTTAATAAAGAACTCCCTTTAACATTTACCATATCGTGCACTCTAAATGAGATATGATTTTTGAAAATTTAACCAAAATTATTTGTTTCTTTCAAGGACGCATATTTACAATAACAGGCGAAAGATATCATATTTAGAAATAGCAGATGTGTCTACGAAACATGTACCATAGTGTTGAGTAAGTGATTAGATGTAATAATATACATTGCGATGAGTACTACTTAAAAATGCATACATACCATCCTGAGGTGATCGTTTTTTTCTTCCTAGAATTTAAAAAAATAAAAATTTGTATTAAAATTTGCGTTTAAAAAAAAATCACCTTGTTTGGAGCTGACACTTGATGAAACGCTCGTCTCGATAGTACCATCAGGCGGACTCTGAGCGCGAGGCGATGCCGACCTCCGCGAATACAGCGACTTCCTGTACTTCGACTTGACAGTCGTTGCCGATTCCGTGGTCGGTTCCGGCTCTGCGGTCGGCTCCGGTTCGGACGTTGGTTCCGGTTCAGGTTTCGGCTCAGCGGTCGGTTCCGGCTCGGCCGTGGGTTCCGGCTCACTGGCCGGTTCTGGCTCGGGTTCGCTTTCAGGTTCTTTGTCTCCGGGTTTAGCGATCGGGCCTATTAAGGGCCAGTTTTTGCAACTTTTCGTCAGGGATCTGGGCCTCCAGCCAAGACCTACGTAGCTCGTTGTGTTCGCCACCAACACCACTTCGAGTTCCTTGTGCTCCTTTATAATTCTCCAATACATTTTTATGTTATCGCTCAATTTCTTCTCGGTGTACATCTCAAATTCAATGTCTGTGTTTTTGATGGGCGATCCTAGAAAAAAAAAGATTTTATTGGTATTTTTTGGTCAAATATGAACCTGAAAACTTTGAAACCTATTTTTTAAGGTGAATATCAGAAATATTATTAAAACGTGTTGTTTTTCGCTAAAACATCACCTCATTTCAACAAATCAATCCAATTTTAAGACGCCTAACAAAAACTTACTTTTATTACATCCTGGACCAAACCATCCCAGCTGACAATAACACTGCTGCCTGGGCGCAGTCGTCGCTTCAACGTTTACACATTTCCCATGGCTTCCGCAATCGCTGTCCTCCCAACACTCGTCCCTAAACTGGCAATTGCTTCCATAATACAGCCTATCGCATTTACACCTTCCCAGCAAATGCCTTCCATGTTCACTGCATACTTCCCGAAATTCCTTCCCTAAAATCACACCCTTAACACTCGAACTTAATTTTTTTTCTACAAACTCACTTTGTTTAATATCTACATCAGCGCACGACCAGAACTTGTAGTTTTGTCCCCACTCGATGGCTTGTCTTATCAGTCTTAATGTGCAGTTCATACATGTATAGTTCAGTGGTAGTTGTACTTGGTATAATTGCGCCCTGTCAATTTAAGGTAATAAAGTTTCGGGAGAAATAAAGAAATTGGAAATATTGTTTACGTGGCGTCTGTAGCGATGTACTCGGATCCTTGAATGGATGGTGTTAAATCTAATACTGGCCTTTCCAACTCATCAAGGAGTTGCAGTTTGAAGCCACCCTATGAAGAATACTTATTAGTAATAGGTTATTATCTTCTTGTAATTACAAAAAATATATCTTTTGGCTTAATTTGATCAAGTCTAAACATTACCCCCCCCCCCCCCGAATGTAGTTATCGTGCACCGCTAGCATTGTCTTTACTTACTCTGTGGGGATAGCCGAGATGCCATGAAACGTTGAATTTACTTCCTGATAGTAATGAGGTTTTCACGTTCCCTGAAAACAAAGAAAGGAATTAATGAAGAGGGTGGTTGCGTCCGTTACTACATGGTAATCCTTAAGAAAGCAATTTTTAGTGTAAATACATTGTATAAGAAGATATTCTATTTGTACAGGTTGAAGATTCAGGAAAAAAATTCAGGGCAAAAATCTTTTGAGCACTTTAACAAAAACATCGTAGAAGAAAATATAAAACATGCAGGAAAAATTCTATAAAAAATCATCCTCAATGGCCGAAGTATCGCTTATTCAAAATCAATTTGGTTTTTGTAAATTTTACAATTTTCAATAGAGATATGGATTTTTGAAAATTTTCGTTTAAATTTTTTGAGCACCTGAACAAAAACATCGCATAAAAAAATATAAACAGAGCAGAAAAAATTCCATAAAAAATCATCCTTAATGGCCGAAGTATCGCTTTTACAAAATCAATTTGGTTTTTGTAAATTCGACCATTTTCAATAGAGATATGGATTTTTGAAAATTGTTGTTTTAATTTTTTGAGCACCTGAACAAAAACATCGCCGAAAAAAATATAAAAAGAGCATAAAAAATTCCATAAAAAATCATCCTCAATGGCCAAAGTATCGCTTATTCAAAATCAACTTGGTTTTTATAAATTCAACCATTGTCAATTGAGATATGAATTTTTGAAAATTTTCGTTTAAATTTTTTGAGCATCTGAACAAAAACATCGCAGAAAAAATATAAAAAGAGCAGGAAAACTTCCATAAAAAATCATACTCAATGGCCGAAGTATCATTTATTCAAAATCAATCTGGTTTTTGTACATTCAACTATTTTCAATAGAGATATGGATTTTTGTAAATTGTTGTTTTCATTTTTTGAGCACCTTAACAAAAACATCGCCGAAAAAAATATAAAAAGAGCTGGAAAAATTTCATAAAAAATCATCCTGAATGGCCAAAGTATCGCTTATTCAAAATCAATTTGGTTTTTGTAAATTCAACCATTTTCAATAGAGATATTGATTTTTGAAAATTTTCGTTTAAATTTTTTGAGCACTTTAACAAAAACATCGCAGAAGAAAATATAAAACATGCAGGCAAAATTCTATAAAAAATCATCCTCAATGGCTGCAGTATCGCTTTTTCAAAATCAATTTGGTTTTTGTAAATTGAACCATTTTCAATAGAGATATGGATTTTTGAAAATTGTTATTTTAATTTTTTGAGCACCTGTACAAAAACATCGCAGAAAAAAATATAAAAAGTGCAGGAAAAATTCCATAAAAAATCATCCTCAATAGCCGAAGTAACGCTTATTCAAAATCAATTTGGTTTTTGTAAATTCAACCATTTTCAATAGAGATATGGATTTTTGAAAGTTGTTGTTTTAATTTCTTAAGCACCTGAACATCGCATAAAAAATATAAAAAGAGCAGAAAACATTCTATAAAAAATCATCCGCAATGGCAGAAGTATCGCTTATTCAAAATCAATTTGGTTTTTGTAAATTCAACCATTTTCAATAGAGATATGGATTTTTGAAAATTTTCGTTTAAATTTTTTGAGCTCCTGAACAAAAACATCGCATAAAAATATAAAAAGAGCAGGAAAAACTCCATAAAAATTCATTCTCAATGGCCGAAGTATAACTTATTCAAAATCAATTTGGTTTTTGTAAATTTCCAATAGATATTGATTTTTTTAAATTTTTGTTTTAATTTTTTGAGCACCTTTACAAAAACATCGCAGAAAAAAATCCTCAATGGCCAAAGTATCGCTTATTCAAAATCAATTTCGTTTTTATAAATTCAACAATTTTCAAACAAGATTTGGATTTTTTAAAATTTTTGTTTGAATTTTTTTAGTACCTGAACAAAAACATCGCAGAAAAAAATATAAAAAGAGCAGGAAAAATTCCATAAAAAATTATCCTCAATGGCTGAAGTATCGCTTATTCAAAATCAATTTGGTTTTTGTAAATTCAACCATTTTCAATAGAGATATGGATTTTTGAAAATTTTTGTTTTAATTTTTTGAGCACCAGTACAAAAACATCGCAGAAAAAAATATAAAAAGAGCAGGAAAAATTCCATAAAAAATCATCCTCAATGGTCGAAGTATCACTTATTCAAAATTAATTTGGTTTTTGTAAATTCAACCATTTTCAATAGAGATATGGATTTTTGAAAATTCTTGTTTTAATTTTTTGAACACCTGAACAAAAACATTGCATAAAAAAATATAAAAAGAGCAGGAAAAATTCCATAAAAAATTATCCTCAATGGCCGAAGTATTGCTTATTAAAAATAAATTTTGTTTTTGTAAATTCAACCATTTTCAATAGAGATATGGATTTTTGAAAATTGTTATTTTAATTTTTTGAGCACCTAAACAAAAATATCGCCGAAAAAAATATAAAAAGAGCTGGAAAAATTCCATAAAAAATCATCCTCAATGGCCGAAGTATCGCTTATTCAAAATCAATTTGGTTTTTGTGAATTAAACCATTTTCAATAGAGATATGAATTTTTGAAAATTTTTGTTTTAATTTTTTGAGCACCTGAACAAAACATCGCCGAAAAAAATATAAAAAGAGTAGGAAAAATTCTATAAAAAATCATCCTCAATGGCCGAAGTATCGCTTATTCTAAATCAATTTGGTTTTTGTAAATTCAACCATTTTCAACAGAGATATGGATTTTTGAAAATTTTGGTTTAAATTTTTTTGAGCACCTGAACAAAAACATCGCCGCAAAAAATATAAGCTGGAAAAATTCTATAAAAAATCATCCTCGATGACCGAAGTATCGCTTATTCAAAATTAATTTGGTTTTTGTAAATTCATCCATTTTCAATAGAGATATGAATTTTTTAAAATTTTTGTTTTAATGTTTTGAGCACCTGAACAAAAACATCGCCGAGAAAAAATATAAAAATAGCAGGAAAAATTCCATAAAAAATCATCCTCAATGGCTGAAGTATCACTTATTCAAAATCAATTTAGTTTTTGTAAATTCAACCATTTTCAATAGAGATATGAATTTTTGAAAATTTTAGTTTTAATTTTTTGAGCACCTGAACAAAAACATCGCCGAAAAAAATATAAAAAGGGCAGGAAAAATTCCATAAAAAATCATGCTCAATGGCCGAAGTATCACTTATTCAAAATCAATTCAGTTTTTGTAAATTCAACCATTTTCAATAGAGATATGGATTTTTGAAAATTGTTATTTTAATTTTTCGAGCACCTGAACAAACACATCGCATAAAAAAATATAAAAAGCAAAATTCCATAAATATATACGTTTTTATATATTTGTTTTTCAGTTGATAAAAATCGTAATTTGAAGATGAACGTAAGAGTAAATGGGAGTATACCGTATTGAATATGAAATAATATTTATAAATGCTATTCTGTATTGTCTTCTTACAATCACGTTTTAAGTAATAGCCGCAGTTTAAGTAGCAATCACTGTTTAGGTAACAGTTGTGATTTTAAGGAGCAATCACAATTTAAGTCACAGTTTAAATAGCAGTGA
Organism: Ocypus olens; assembly: GCA_910593695.2. Classification (NCBI taxonomy): domain Eukaryota; kingdom Metazoa; phylum Arthropoda; class Insecta; order Coleoptera; family Staphylinidae; genus Ocypus; species Ocypus olens. The sequence continues at coordinate 11,706,484 of OU343059.1, read as the reverse complement.
TTTTAAGTAGCGGTGATTTAAAGTAGCGGTGATTTTAAGTAGCAGTGATTTTAAGTAGCAGTGAAATTTGCCTGTTAGTAACAGTAACGGCCTGTGATTTTTCAATACCAGTGAAAAATCACAGGTACGTGAAATAAATACGAGTTCAAAGGGTTAATATTAGTTGGTTTCGCTTAAGAAATTCAGTCCTTACATTTTCCAAGAATCGAAATTAATTTATTGCATAAGTTCGCGTGATACTTACCTCTCTTTCGTAACATTATTTAGGTAATGTGAAATAAATTGCATGTTAATAAATTAGGATCCTTCTCATGGTAAAAATCCGTCGGAATTGTTTTGAAAGTGAAATATCATTACTAAACATTTTCGTGATGTTACCATTAGCCATGTTGCAACGCTTGCAGTAAGAAGAAATAATAGTAAATAATTTTAAAAAAATCGGAGAAATTTAAGGAAGGAAAGAAGACACGTTACGCAGTCTAAAGAAAATTTTGTAATTAGCGATTATAGCATTTTGATGATCAATGAGAAAGTTTGACGCTTCAACGAGTTGGATAATGTCTTTTAATTGCTTCAATTATAATAATTGTAATTATTATATCCTTGGACAGTCGGCGTTCTTTCTTAATGATTTGCATGACAGTTTAGTGTACTTTTGCATGAGAAGAGGAATAGGAATGTCGTTTTGCCGGTTTTTTCCTCCTTGCCGATTGATTGTAAATAATTTGTTGCGTGTTTTCCACACAAACATTCCATTAAGTCATAAATTTTTCTTTCAATACATTTTAATAAATAGTCATTACGTTGAACGTAAGTGGTTACACGTGTGTACTATGTTAATTATGGATTTATCTACAATTCCGTACTATAATCAAAGGTTTCTTAATTAAAATAGTTGCAACTTGTTTTTTTTTTAAACGATATCTCAATGTCTCGACCGTATTTCTTCAGTCTGGTGTCCTTTAACTGGACGCAACTAGCTTATTGTATTTGTACAATTAGTAAAACTAGGGTGATGAAATTTTAATTTGCCTTTAAATTTAACGTCTTGCTTAAGGTTATGATTGATTGTTGAAGTCATTACTTTGTGATAGTAATGTGGGAATGCCCCATCTTGCTGAAAATAAGAGCCCAAAATCATCTCTAATGCTTGGCTGTAAAGACTGAGAAATGATGTAATTTTATAATTTTAGAACGGTCAAAACTCCAAAACAGATTACTGACGAAGAACTTGCCAAGTATTTAGAAATACATGAGGATGGAGCATGGAGAAAGATGTGGACAGTTTGTGTCGTTTAAGCAAGGATGATTCTGAAAATTTTGAATGAAAGATACTACTTTATAGCGACCACGACACCGAGTCAAACCAAGATAAAAGTAAAGAAAATTCTAGTCTTGAGAGTGAACACTATTTGTCTATAAATTTTTTTGTGGGACTTCCGGGAACGAAGATCCGCAAAATCACGTAAATAGTGCTTGGAAACGCCTAAATAACGATTAAAAATTATCTTTCAAAAAAAATTTCTTATTTTTTTTCAAGTCCAAGGGTTCATTTTGAACACTATTTGTCTATATTTTTTTTGTGCGACTTCCGGGAACGGAATGACTTGTCGTAAATAGTACTTAAGGGTTAACTGCGGGTGCGGCGTTCCTTCCTTAGTTCCCTTCTAAAACAAATAAATTAAAACGCAGAATATTTAAGTAAATCAAATCTGTAAGGCTGAAAGACCTCTGGTCAATTGCCTGTTAAGGTCATTTGTAAAAGTGTCTCTATAAATGTATTGTCTCTCTCTCAAATTTGTAGAAGTATTTAATAGCATTAATTAAATTATTTATTCGACATAATAATATTTGTTTGTTTTATTCACTCATGCCAAGTAGTAACAAATCGACTATAGAAAGGACAACTGTTTTATAACATTTTTACAATTGAATGGTCGACTTGACCGCAGAATTATTACAGCGCAATTTCGAATTTTCACTTGCAATTAGAAAACGAGGCAATGAATTGAATTAGTGCTTCCTGTTCTGGGGTGTAATAGGTGAATAAATTGCGCTATTAAGTGAAACACCGAAGCAAGCTATATTACATATTAAAAAATGAAAACATAATGATGCGGTGAACTTTCTTTCTATTATAAATTTAAATGTGCAGCGTGCACGGTTCTCATTAAAGTTCGAAATTGAATGATCAATAGTCTGTCAAACAATTGAATGGGTAAATCTTATAGAAGTAGAAAATGCAGGCAATTAATTGATAACGAGGAGGATTCAGGGAATTTCTGAAAGAACTAAAAGTGCCCAAAAAATAAAACTTGAAAAAATTTGAAATTGTTTATTTTTCCGAGCGATTGAAAAAAATATAAAAACAATTGCCACAAACTTGAAACTTCACAAAATCACTTAAAATTCTGTAAAAATATCAAGCCACCCTTTCACTAAATTCAGAGATATCACACGAGAACAGTTCTCAATGCCAATTTGAAGTTGTTTATTTTTTCGAGCGATTGAAAAAAATATAAAAACAATTGCCACAAACTTGAAACTTCACAAAATCACTTAGAATTGATTCTACTTTACGATTCTGTAAAAATATCAAGCCACCCTTTCACTAAATTCAGAGATATCACACGAAAACAGTGCTCAATGCCAATTTGAAGTTGTTTATTTTTTCGAGGGATTGAAAAAAATATAAAAACAATTGCCACAAACTTGAAACTTCACAAAAGTACTTAAAATTGATTCTACTTTACGATTCTGTAAAAAATCAAGCCACCCTTTCATTAAATTCAGAGATATCACACGAAAACAGTGCTCAATGCCAATTTGAAGTTGTTTATTTTTTCGAGCGATTGAAAAAAATATAAAAACAATTGCCACAAACTTGAAACTTCACAAAATCACTTAAAATTGATTCTACTTTACGATTCTGTAAAAATATCAAGCCACCCTTCCACTAAATTCAGAGATATCACACGGAAACAGTGCTCAATGCCAATTTGAAGTTGTTTATTTTTTCGAGGGATTGAAAAAAATATAAAAACAATTGCCACAAACTTGAAACTTCACAAAATCACTTAGAATTGATTCTACTTTACGATCCTATAAAAATATCAAGCCACCCTTCCACTAAATTCAGAGATATCACACGAAAACAGTGCTCAATGCCAATTTGAAGTTGTTTATTTTTTCGAGCGATTGAAAAAAATATAAAAACAATTGCCACAAACTTGAAACTTTACAAAATAACTTAGAATTGATTCTACTTTACGATTCTGTAAAAATATCAAGCCACCCTTCCACTAAATTCAAAGATAAACACACGGGAACAGTGCTCAATGCTATTTTGAAGTTGTTTATTTTTCCGAGCGATTGAAAAAATATAAAAACAATTGCCACAAACTTGAAACTTTACAAAATAACTTAGAATTGATTCTACTTTACGATTCTGTAAAAATATCAAGCCACCCTTCCACTAAATTCAAAGATAAACACACGAGAACAGTGCTCAATGCTATTTTGAAGTTGTTTATTTTTTCGAGGGATTGAAAAAAATATAAAAACAATTGCTACAAACTTGAAACTTTACAAAATAACTTAGAATTGACTCTACTTTACGATTCTGTAAAAATATCAAGCCACCCTTCCACTAAATTCAAAGATAAACACACGAGAACAGTGCTCAATGCTATTTTGAAGTTGTTTATTTTTCCGAGCGATTGAAAAAATATAAAAACAATTGCCACAAACTTGAAACTTTACAAAATAACTTAGAATTGATTCTACTTTACGATTCTGTAAAAATATCAAGCCACCCTTCCACTAAATTCAAAGATAAACACACGAGAACAGTGCTCAATGCTATTTTGAAGTTGTTTATTTTTCCGAGCGATTGAAAAAATATAAAAACAATTGCCACAAACTTGAAACTTTACAAAATAACTTAGAATTGATTCTACTTTACGATTCTGTAAAAATATCAAGCCACCCTTCCACTAAATTCAAAGATAAACACACGAGAACAGTGCTCAATGCTATTTTGAAGTTGTTTATTTTTCCGAGCGATTGAAAAAATATAAAAACAATTGCCACAAACTTGAAACTTTACAAAATAACTTAGAATTGATTCTACTTTACGATTCTGTAAAAATATCAAGCCACCCTTCCACTAAATTCAAAGATAAACACACGAGAACAGTGCTCAATGCTATTTTGAAGTTGTTTATTTTTTCGAACGATTGAAAAAAATATAAAAACAATTGCCACAAACTTGAAACTTCACAAAATCACTTAGAATTGATTCTAGTTTACGATTCTGTAAAAATATCAAGCCACCTTTTCATTAAATTTAGAGATATCACACGAAAACAGTGCTCAATGCCAATTTGAAGTTGTTTATTTTTTCGAGCGATTGAAAAAAATATAAAAACAATTGCCACAAACTTGAAACTTCACAAAATCACTTAGAATTGATTCTAGTTTACGATTCTGTAAAAATATCAAGCCACCTTTTCATTAAATTTAGAGATATCACACGAAAACAGTGCTCAATGCCAATTTGAAGTTGTTTATTTTTTCGAGGGATTGAAAAAAATATAAAAACAATTGCCACAAACTTGAAACTTCACAAAATCACTTAGAATTGATTCTAGTTTACGATTCTGTAAAAATATCAAGCCACCTTTTCATTAAATTTAGAGATATCACACGAAAACAGTGCTCAATGCCAATTTGAAGTTGTTTATTTTTTCGAGGGATTGAAAAAAATATGAAAACAATTGCCACAAACTTGAAACTTCACAAAATTACTTAGAATTGACCCTACTTTACGATTCTGTAAAAATATCAAGCCACCCTTCCACTGAATTCAGAGATTTCACACGAAAACAGTGCTCAATGCCAATTTGAAGTTGTTTATTTTTTCGAGCGACTGAAAAAAATATAAAAACAATTGCCACAAACTTGAAACTTCACAAAATCACTTAGAATTGATTCTAGTTTACGATTCTGTAAAAATATCAAGCCACCTTTTCATTAAATTTAGAGATATCACACGAAAACAGTGCTCAATGCCAATTTGAAGTTGTTTATTTTTTCGAGGGATTGAAAAAAATATAAAAACAATTGCCACAAACTTGAAACTTCACAAAATCACTTAGAATTGATTCTACTTTACGATCCTATAAAAATATCAAGCCACCCTCTCACTAAATTCAGAGATATCACACGAAAACAGTGCTCAATGCCAATTTGAAGTTGTTTATTTTTTCGAGCGATTGAAAAAAATATAAAAACAATTGCCACAAACTTGAAACATTACAAAATAACTTAGAATTGATTCTACTTTACGATCCTATAAAAATATCAAGCCACCCTCTCACTAAATTCAGAGATAAACACACGAAAACAGTGCTCAATGCCAATTTGAAGTTGTTTATTTTTTCGAGCGATTGAAAAAAATATAAAAACAATTGCCACACACTTGAAACTTCACAAAATCACTTAAAATTGATTCTACTTTACGATTCTGTAAAAATATCAAGCCACCCTCTCACTAAATTTAGAGATATCACACGAAAACAGTGCTCAATGCCAATTTGAAGTTGTTTAATTTTCCGAGCGATTGAAAAATTATAAAAACAATTGCCACAAACTTGAAACTTCACAACCTCACTTAGAATTGATTCTACTTTACGATCCTGTAAACATATCAAGCCACCTTTTCACTAAATTCAGAGATATCACACGAAAACAGTGCTTAATGCCAATTTGAAGTTGTTTATTTTTAGACGAAATTTTTTGACTTGCCACTTTAAAAATTCGTGTGCGATATATCAAATAATATAAATAAAGTTTAGTTTCTTCAAACGCCTGCGTACAAACAATGAAACATTTTTGGGAACGGTTGCAATACCACGAATAACTATGCATTGTTTTCACTCTTAATATTTCACGAGTGACTTTCTCGCGTTCCATAGATAAACAAGATTTCCGTGGAACGTAAGGTAATGATTCACAAAGTAATCCAAGGCCGCCAACTGCATGCGGACTGTGGGCGGACGCTCTTTGCAACATCTGGTTTTACTTGCACTCATCGAATAGTTATATATTTGTTTTCAAGAGTTTGATAGCGATAAGAAGGGAATAGTTTAAATATTAGTAAAACATTGGTTTTACTATAAAATTTGAGGTCACTATTAATCATAGCGAGTAGCTTTTAAAATTATAAAAACATGACACTGACATTCAATTTTAATTTTTACAATTCCTCTTGTAGCAAACCAAACTATTCAACTTCTAACAAACCATAACTTTTCCTTTTCCTTATTGTTATTTAATTTGGTAAATTATCCATCCAAATATATCGCGAGCTTGGATGAGTTACCAAAAAACATTTTTTTGTTGATTATGTTTCACTATACATATAAATTTGATTTTATAAATTTCAGACATTTGTGGTATTTTGCCACAAACCTCACGGGAAAATTTATGTTGCTTTCGCAGAGAAACCAAAAATATAATTTTACTTCATTCTTGTTGATTATGTTTTACTGCTTAAAATAGATTTTCGAAATTTCAGACTGTCGCCACGCTGTATTTTGTCCAGATCGAAAAATCTCCGAAACCTTAACTTTGAGGACCCATGTTTATTAAGACTTTACCACCTCTTTAAATATTGTTATCTTTTTTAACACCCTGTATATCGTGATTTACTTAGACAAGACAAAAACTGTGCATTCCTTGAAAATGACAGTCGAAACTAGTCGGAATTAAATAAATAAATAAATAAAAGTGAAACAAACCAAGGGATTATCCTTTATTATTTTTTAATAATACAAATATTCAATCAGGTTTCATCAAGTGATCAGAGAGAAACAAACCAAAAATACAAAAACTAAATTATATTTTGATTATGATTTACCATGTTAATAATTCGTAGTTTGTATGTAAATAGCAATGCAATTGTCGTAAGTAAGACGTTGCTAGCAAATTTCCATATCTTCTGCAACAAATATTTAACAACACATTTGAGTAACACCTACGTGAAGTAATACAATGCAAAACATTTTGAAGGATATAACTAATTAATCATCACTTGAAACTAAGTACTCTTGCGAAATGATTTGCACAATCAAGTACTTACTCCTCATTGTTATATTCATGCTATGCAATCATGAAGAACACAAGTGGATTAACAATTTTTATGTAATAAGAAATGTTGCGTTAACGACAAAGCTGACACTTTTTTGAGGCGGAAATTATAAGGTTTATTTGTTTATTTATTTGTTTGTTAATATAACAAGTGTAAAACAATATACAAAGAAAGTTAATCACCCAACAAATTTAGGACACGATTTGCAGGCGGAGTTCACAATGTGTTCTTCCATTCAGACCCATCAGTCTCTTCCACATGATGGTATTCACGATCAGCTTCAAATTATTACCATTCAGGCATTATTTTAGGTACGAAAAAGTGCGTAGTCACATAACCATCCAAAATAATTATTCGAAGATAATAATCAATTTGAATTGTGCCGATTTTGTAACGTCTGAAAGGAGGAGAAAGGTGGTGATGGTATTATTTGCAATTGGATAATGACAATCTTTAAGATTCCGTGCCTAACAATGTTTATATTCTTATTAACGAGCGAATAACGCAATATTTCTTCAAATACTGTTTTTTTCAGGATTGCGTGCCAGTTAAATGGCTTCTGGTTATATAATGTCTGGTCTGATTAGGAAAGTTGTCTTGTACGAGATTATATCTGAAACGCGCATTTGTTTATTGTGGTTTGAGGCTATTCGTTAGAAAAGGGTACATGTGAATTTATTTATTTTTTTTTTGATTTTCTGAATAGAATTATTATTTCTTGTTACGCAATTATCGATTTGCACATATTATATGCATCTGCAATAACTTTTCATAGCCTACACTATTAAATAACGACGAAATATAGGGTACAAAATTAGGGTACAAAGACGAATTATAAAATTGAATATCTGGCGTGGCATTAGCCACTTTAATAAGTTTTTTGCTCTTTAGTCTTTGTTTGTAATCATCCTCTCTGAGAAGAGAATATAATTTTTACGTATGTCACTGGGCAAGTATAAGATGTCATACTAATATACTACGCATGGCTTTTTAGAGAAAAAAATATTTTTTTACAGGAATATTCATGAAAAATGAATTGCAAATAAAGAAACTTAAACATAAGAGCTTCCAAGCCTCACCGAACGATTCTTTAAGACTATTTCTTTTATTAGGTAAAAATTGCTATTTCATATTAATATCTTTATTAATATGAACTACTAATATATACATTTCGCGATCGTTCGTCGTAAATTCTGTTTTTTATACTTTAAACATTTATATAATTTCGTTTTATATTTGTTTTGCGATTTCGGTATTTTAGGACGCCCACGTGGAAAGCAGGTCAATGGAGGCAAGAAAATATAAAATTTATTCATACAAACAGACACACACCTTCGATTTGATATCAACGACCTTTCGGAATGCTTGAAATTCCACCGATACGTGTTACTATTAGAATATTTTAAAGAGTTTCAGAAGAATAGTTGATAATTAATTTTACATGGAAGTAAATCGGTAGATCTTCAATTTAAATTTCGCTACTGGTAATAATTGTACCGTTAAATTTAATTTAAGAAGTGTGAAGTAAACATTATTTTGAGCCGGCGGGCGCCTTAAATACTTCTATTAAACAATGAATTCAGAAAAAAATATATTGTTTCGGTTTAAGACCCCCTTCGACAGAAAACTACAAAATAGCACTTACAGGTAAGTTTGTTTATTGTATTAAAATAAGAAGTGGTTGCAATAGATTATCTCTAACCAAGACTTGTGTGTAGTCTTAAATAGATTCCAAGCACATATTTTGTTTAAAATTAAATCATTACATTTTTTAATTTTTTAAATTTCTAGAAGAAAATTAAACTTTTTTTAAAAATAGAAAACGCCAAAGTGGCGGAAACTATTGCCTGAATGCTGTACTGAACCAAATTCGGGTGGCTTTAACACCGACAAGATATGGACATTGCCAGCGGCGGCAAATATAACAATATTAATGTGAACATTAAATATGCCGCTGGCAATATCCATATCTTGTCGGTTTTAAAGCCACCCGGATTTGGTTCAGTACAGCATTCAGGCAATAGATTCCGCCACTTTGGCATTTTCTACCTTTAACAGGGTTTGGAATACTTATATTCCAATAGTAATCTCCAACTAACTACACTGATGAGACCTGAAAGGTCGAAACCGGTCTGTAGGTATTCTGATGGGGGAACAATATTTAATCTTTTTTAAATAAATTAAAAATTAACTCATTGGCCATCCATATATGCTTTTCCTCTATTAGGCATTTAGATAATACTCTGAGAACATTTTAATAATATAATACGTAAGATGCGTGATTTTTGTCCTACTAACTGTACCTCGAGCATTCTTGTATATAAAATAAAATCCTACGCGTAAAACCAAATCGCAAAACCGTAATTGATTTACAGTAAAAATCCATTAGAACGTGACGCGTTACAACCTACAATTACCGCGCCGTCTACGTTTCAGGCATCATCCGTATCAAGTCGAAGAAATAAACGTATAATATTCAAGAAAAACAGTTATCTATGGAACAAAAATGACAAAAAGCTGCATGTCGGATATACCGTTTCAAATTATTTCCAAACCATATTGTGGTCTTGTGTGGGTTCAAAAGTGCAGTAAAACAACAGAACGTAATATGACCTTTATAAACAGTTATTCATTTATATTTCTAGATTACACGATTATGCGGTGGAAGGACGTAATAATTATTATCTAGGAAGTATTTATCTTACAAATGTTATTATGCTTATGCCGAGAATTGCAAAGTTATGAATAGGTTAACGACTAAATACTCAGCCTACATAATAATTGAGAAGCCCTGTATAGGTGAGACAATACAACATTTAGAAATGGTGACTTTGTATTGATATTTAAATGTTTAATTAGTCCATTAGTAGTTTTTACATTAACCCTTTCAGCCCTGGATTTTTAAATTTGAAAAAAAAAATTTTTTGTTAATTGTAATTGATGGGGAGTTTCTTAAGACCATAAATACCAAATTTGAACTAATTTGATTAATTAGTATAGGAATTAATTAGTGAGGCTTTGTTGAAGTGACATCTAGTGATAAACAGCAAAAATATGGATTGTCATAGTAAGTAGAGACATGTAAATTTTGCGGTGGCAATTGCCACCACCAGGGCCGAAAGGGTTACAGAGAAAAGTTTTAAATTCTCGAGTAATTTAAAAGCAAATAACGTTACGTGTGTGGTAACACGGTTTATTTTATCCTATTTCTATTTTTTTCTGATTTAAAAATGTTTAATGACAAACGTCAAAAAAACGATAATGTTTATATGCCAATATCTCCATAGCAACATATTAAGATAAGATACATATAACAACACTAGTGTTGTTAAAGGTATACTCTGGCCACGCTATGAAGGCGTCTGAGGTGATTAATGAAGGGTCGGAAGGGCCGCCCTCATCAGAAGTGATTGGATATTTTGTTACTTTACACTCACAGATGTTTACACTTTACTTGCCAGCTATTGATGCACTATCGGATTCTATGCACAAATGACGTTTTTAAAAGGTTATAGATAGCACCTCAGATGCCTTCATAGCGCGGCCAGACTTTATCTTAACGTAACTCGTTGCTAAAGAGTTATAGGTATGATAATATTATAGGATAAAATAAATAATTAATGTACACTGTACACGACTTTTACAAGTACCGTTTTCTTTTACTTCTTTTCAATCGAAATCTTTCAATAATTAAAATTTACACAATGCTTAAATTGCTTTATTCATTTAATCTCTTCCACTGCCAATTAAAGCATTGCCTTAAAACCCGATTAACTCCGACAAAGGCTATTTAGAAGTTACCTTTTGCAACAATAAGCACATGCCTCATTTACTTATCATTAGAAGCAATTTTCCATTGTATAAATGCACTTATAATGGGGGTTATCTAAATTCTTGCGAATCCGCACCAACAAAAGGTTATTTTGAAAGAAAGAGAAATTTTAGTGTGGCTCCCATGGAACCATAACAACCTTACGCAATTTGGGAAATATATGCGCATATTCTCGGTTTTGGTGTTGAAAGTAACGATACAGTTTAATAAATAATTAACAAAAATCAATGATTAATAACGAATGATAATTGCTAATAGCTTAAATTTAAAGCAAATTTAAATTTAAATACATTCTTATAATCTTCAAAGCTAGTGTATAGACCTCGAGGCTCGCTTATAATTAAGATCTAGAAAGTGCACGGGTAATTTAGTTGTACCAACAAAAAATTTCTAACAACATATGTAGCTTGGTCACACTTTCTTAATTACACATTCAATAACAATGAAAGTGCGGACGCAATTAACTTCCTATTTACACGTGTGTGCTACAAGCAATGCTATTTCGGCTTCACTAAAAAAAAGCTTTGCAAAGCTTTCTATCAATAAATCACGATTTATTGCGAAAGCACTTAAACGCAATATACCGTATTCAAATTTGAATTTTTAAACTACGTCCAAATTTCACGTTTTCAAAGTCTGAAGTTTTAAAAATAGATTTTTGAAATTGCACAACCTCTAGACGCGTCGTCCGATTTTGGTGATTAAAACCTCAAAATATGGTAAATTTAGGGCCGGTATTATAAAAGTCAGTTAAATATAACTGAAGATTAAAATTTAAATGAAGTTTGGTTATGTGCAAAATACATGTACGACAAATGTCAATTAAAATTTAAATGACCTTTATAATACCGGCCCTTAGTGTACTAATTTTTCTGAAAAAGCTATACTTGGTATCCCTCATGCATGCACAACTGTTTCTTTTGGAGACTTGTTCGTATCATCTATTTGTTTATAGATATGTATTTGTTTGTACCACGCAGAGTAGCGAATTGTACCACTAGTGGTGACCTAGAGGATACGTCCCTTCTTAAACGAAAATCTTTGAAAATATTTTGTTTTTTTAGTACTTGTTCAAATATAAATACGAGTGCAAAGGGTTAATAGAGATTTTTTTTTTCTTCTACATTTTCATATTTATATTAGGAATTTTTGAAGCATTTCTTAATGTAAATAAATTCATATTATCCGTTGTTATCCGTTTGTTATTCAAGTACTTTGAATAGGTTTTCAAATGCTACAATAACATAACTGTATGGGTATCTTATAAAATCACTAATATTCAACTATTTTATTCATTTTGCATTTATCCATGTCAATGTTGTATAAGAATCCAATTATTTACCTGATGCAAAACTGGAGCTCTAATCCTTTTCAGTTTTTGATGGTATCTGGCTTAATGTGTTAGTGTTTGCGCACAATGGAAAACGAAAAAAAAAATTGACTTACCTTTGGGCATCCCACAGGGCGCTTTCGTCCTTGAACTGTCTAAAAAGTCTAAGTCATATTTTCTAGCTGGTGGATACGTCAGAGCAATGTGAGATACTGTCGGCGTTGCAATATATAATAACACTACCACTAAGGCTCCCAACGAGCCCATTTTGGGCTCCATTACACTTCACAAACTACCCTTCGGTGTCGCACATTGGTCTTTAAAGGAACATATGTCCTTGAAATCTGAAATAAAAGAAAAAACAAATAAGAAAGTAATATAAACAAACGTAATAATCATAAATAATTTTTGCTATTAAGGATATCTCTAGATTATTGGTCGTCATAATTGCTGTTTGTTGTCTCACTAGAAGCCTCTGCAACTAAAATTGTAGAATGTTTAATGTTGGCGACGTTTACTTCATGTTCCCTTTGGTTGTAAAAAGTTAAAGTGTTTTATTCCAATTTCAAATTGTAGAATTGTTTGAAACACCACTTGAAATTGGCATCGAATTTATGCCAAAATTATAGCAAACTCTGAAAAATGAAATCAAGATTTATGTAAGGAATGCATTAAATATTGTTTCCCCATCAGAACATCTAAAGACCGGTTTCATCCTTTCAGGTTTCATCAGTGCAGTTAGTTGCTGCAACTGTCTGATCGGGTTTAAGCAGTGTTTAGAAAAATATTCAATTGCATTCCTTAAGTAGAAACGCCAAAGTGGCGGAATCTATTGCCTAAATGTTGTACTAATTTAGTGGCGGAATATATTGCCTAAATGTTGTACTCATTTAGTGGCGGAATCTATTGCCTAAATGTTGTACTGATTTAGTGGCGGAATCTATTGCCTAAATGTTGTACTCATTTAGTGGCGGAATCTATTGCCTAAATGCTGTACTAATTTAGTGGTGGAATCTATTGAGTAAAAGTTGTACTTATTTAATGGCGGAATCTATTGCCTAAATGTTGTACTCATTTAGTTTCGGAATCTATTGCCTAAATGCTGTACTCATTTAGTGGCGGAATCTATTGCCTAAATGCTGTACTAATTTAGTGGCGGAATAGATTGCCTAAATGTTGTACTCATTTAGTGGCGGAATCTATTGCCTAAATGTTGTACTTATTTAGTGGCGGAATCTATTGCCTAAATGCTGTACTAATTTAGTGGCGGAATATATTGCCTAAATGTTGTACTCATTTAGTGGCGGAATCTATTGCCTAAATGTTGTACTCATTTAGTTTCGGAATCTATTGCCTAAATGCTGTACTCATTTAGTGGCGGAATCTATTGCCTAAATGCTGTACTAATTTAGTGGCGGAATATATTGCCTAAATGTTGTACTCATTTAGTGGCGGAATCTATTGCCTAAATGTTGTACTTATTTAGTGGCGGAATCTATTGCCTAAATGCTGTACTCATTTAGTGGCGGAATCTATTGCCTAAATGCTGTACTAATTTAGTGGCGGAATATATTGCCTAAATGTTGTACTCATTTAGTGGCGGAATCTATTGCCTAAATGTTGTACTTATTTAGTGGCGGAATCTATTGCCTAAATGCTGTAGTAATTTAGTGGCGGAATATATTGCCTAAATGTTGTACTCATTTAGTGGCGGAATCTATTGCCTAAATGTTGTACTCATTTAGTTTCGGAATCTATTGCCTAAATGCTGTACTCATTTAGTGGCGGAATCTATTGCCTAAATGCTGTACTAATTTAGTGGCGGAATATATTGCCTAAATGTTGTACTCATTTAGTGGCGGAATCTATTGCCTAAATGTTGTACTCATTTAGTTTCGGAATCTATTGCCTAAATGCTGTACTCATTTAGTGGCGGAATCTATTGCCTAAATGCTGTACTAATTTAGTGGCGGAATATATTGCCTAAATGTTGTACTCATTTAGTGGCGGAATCTATTGCCTAAATGTTGTACTCATTTAGTGGCGGAATGAGTACAACATTTAGGCAATAGATTCCGCCACTTTGACGTTTCTACGTAAGGAATGCAATTGAATATTTTGCTAAACACTGTTTAAACATAGTCAATATTGTTCCAAAATTATGGCAAATACTGGAATGAGAAACCAAGTGCAATTACAGTCTAAATTAGAATTTTTGGCTAAACACGCGAATTGAAGAGTTTTTTAGAGTACGTAAATATAATCGGCGAACTAGATCCCTCAAATTTTGAAAATCTGACCAAAAGTCGAAATACAGGAGTAAGGAAATAATAATAATAATTCTTTATTGATGGAGCAGATCAAAATTACATGATGTTCATCAAATCAAATATTACATATATAAATAGAACGATATAAAATGCAGTCTATGGGTGTGCCGCCTAAGATAGACATGAGAATGCAAGAGAGATGAGGATATGACTAACCGATGATGACTTAAATATGATGATTGTAAAGACAGAGAGTGGCCTATAGAATACTAAATACATGAAACAACATTCATATTAATTATTAATCAAAATAAAAAATGCATTTTTCATTAATATTGTTATATTTGCCGCCGCTGGCAATGTCCATATCTTGTCGGTGTTAAAGCCACCCGGATTTCGGTCAGTACAACATTCAGGCAATAGATTCCGCCACTTTGGCGTTTCTACCTGCATTTTTCATCTTTAATTCGTAGCAAATGAACAAGAAAGGCCATATTTTAGAAAAATATAAATCATTTCCATGGAAAAGATTGTCCATCATAACTTATCCTTATTTATCTAATTCTTTAACTACACTAATAGATACCTGTAACATTATTTTATGTCAAAAATGTCTGGTATTTCTTTAGAGTGAATTAATCGAAGAAATATTTATTCATCCTTCTAATTAATGAATAAATCATAAGGCGCAGATGGCGAAGATATATAATTCCTTCTAAAATAATACCATTTGAACGTACGAAGGATTGTCTTATAAATAATTGATGTTATTATATTGTAATGCAGTCGCCATTAAAAGTACAGAAGGTCGCTTTTGTACTTATTTACACTAGCCATGCATAATTCATTTGTGTTTCAAATTTTTAAATAGGCGTCATGTAGGCTGCATCTTGCATTCATGACAAAATATTATTCTTGAGTATAAAAAACTTAAGCTAACAATGCTTTAAACGTTTACATTACTAAAGTCAAAATAGTCTCTTGTCACTTTGTTAAATTTTAATGTCAATAAATTTTTTTCCAAAGCCACCTTCGATTTTTATTTAGTAAAATGGCTATTAAAATGGTTGATAAAACGAGTTTTCTTCAAATAACTTTTAATGCGTTAGGAATTGGGACAGGGTTGTTATTAGGAAAAATGTTTGTTTTTTAATTCTGCATGGAATGAATGAATATACAGGGGCTCCTATTTAAAATAAGAAAAATAATGTGCTTTAAAGTTTGAAATGTTTGACACTAAATTTTGGACTCCCTGTATAATTCATATCAATCAAACTTAGTTAACGGGACTATCAGACCTTATTTAATAAGTACCTTGTATGATTTTATTAAATGATTTTATTTTTTATTTTTTATTCATTTTTTAAAACAACTGATTTTTTTTAGTTTAACTTTTTTTTGCTGATATCCCTGAATCGATTCCAATAAAGTTATAGGAGTATGTAGGCAACCATAAAAGGTACCCAAATAAGCAATAAAATATATAGCATGTAATTGAAAAGAATACATCATGATGACGTCACGCTTTTTTGGGACACCCTGTATAATCGAAAATATTTTCCTGAAATGCATCATAGGATACAAATATGTTCTACAAAATATCGAAATCCTAACTTAATTAGTAACTGAGCTATAGAAGACGGCAGGTGAGATGCAGGATCCTGTATAAGTATGTCCAAAATAAATATGTCAGACGTAAGAAATAAAAAAATGACTATCGCAGCTTGGTCAATACATACAGTTACTGAACTTAATAAAATAGCGTTATTGGTATTGAAAATATATATATTTTATTAAGATTACAATTCATGATAAATCAGAAATTGGATTTCTTTTCAGATTCTCAATCGACATGAAAAAAAAAACTTTTGTCTAATGTGAACGACCTCGTATCTCTTCCCGTTTTGGAGATACCAATGTTGAGAATTAATAAAAAAACACCATGAAGCATTAAAGCAACATTTTGGCCTTAAATATTTAAGATACAAAAATATGATTTACTATAAAAGTTGTGGCTAGTTATTATAATTACTGATCTATATCTAAATTCTGATCGTGCTCTTCTCATTTAATATATTTTCGAATATACTCCTCTTACCAACTTTGTAATTTTAGAAAAATTGATTTTTCACTTTTAAAGACAATGAACTTTTTCTCTCTCGTTTTGAGTTGTGCAATCCAGCGATTGTTAATAACGTTCATCATTACGATTCTATCCGTAGCATTCATTGCAATCTAACAGAAATGTAGCATTTTAATCCGTTCTGCGTCCATAAATCCTCAAGAAATAATTAGCGCGGGTAATTTGATGTCGCGGTTAAAACAATTATTTTCATTAAAACGCAATTACGGTTATGCAACAGAAGTGCACTGAGTTACAATTTAAAAGCAACATTATTTTATTCGTGTCTCGTTAGTCGTATTTGGGTTAAGAGATTTTTTTAAAAGATAGTTTTCGCTTAGTCATAACATGATTGGTGGCATAAGACTTAAATTGAACCTGCAGAAAGTATAAAAAATGTGAAGACAGAGATGTAATTATTTAGGATAATCAATATTGCCAACTATGGCAACAATTATAAGCAAGAAAACTAATCATTTATTTGCTCCGCAGTAATGAAAGTGATTTAAATTTAGAGAGGTAATGAAATATTGGATTTTCCCACTCAGAGAGCTGAGAAATTATTTGTCTTGAGGGATGCAAAATAATACTACTAGAAAATATTAGATTTACCCACTTCGGAAGAATTTTTTCCAATGTTAAGGGGTACGGCTACTCCAGGTCGCAGAAAAAAAAAACAAATTTTGGGATTTTTTTTTCAAGGTTATAATAAAAACATTTACAAATTCGGTTAAGATAATTTGTTAAACACACATTTAAGTGTAAGAAAAAAATTTCATTATTTATTTTAATTTTAAAATGGCTGCTTCAGAAACCAAGATTACAAGGCACCTTTTATGCGAGGCCTTACACAGGCGAAAAGATTGCTCCCACAGATTTCAAACTAGAACAAAAAACCAAAATTGTTTAAGTAATATATACCAAAAGCTACTGGATAGCGTACGGAAATTTTCTTGAAAAATTGTGCACATTTAAAAAAAAGTTCATTTTTCACCCAAAAATTTGAACCGAAAAAATGTTCATAAAATAAAGTTTATAATTTATTGCTAAATCCGTACGCTACCCACTGGATAATGTATCTTAAAAGTTACCCTCAAAAGTTCAAAAGAATCGATACAGATTTGTAGAAGTATTCATTTCGCCCAATTTGAAAGTGCTTAAAGCGTGTAGCAAAACCTTCGAAAACGACATCTTTCAGATTTCTCCGGGCTATGAAACATTTTTTCTCTTATTCTTAAGGCTTTAAGGCATATTAACAAAAGGAAAAAACATCGATTTCTTGAAAACTCTAGAGTTTGGAGCCCGGAGCGGCGAGCCTTGGAAAAACCTTCGAAAATTACTTCTTTGAGTTTTCGTGTTATGAAATATGTTTGTTCTTATTCTTAAGACTTTAAGGCAACATATTAACAAAAAATAAATAAAACGATATCTTGAAAATTCTAGAGTGGCAAAACCGTTTGGTTAAGCTAATCCCAATAAATACAATCACCCGCAAGTCATCAAGTACGGGCGTGGACCTATTGTAAAAACTAGACACCAATGCCACTTTCTGATGTAAGAATTTGAATCAAGGTAACGCCTGTTGTCAATTAACATAATCCTTTTGTCTTCGTAGTGCCAACGTCCGGAATTTTTGTATACAACACAAACCGTCCCAAGGTGCAATTTACCAACAAACAAAAAAATCTGATAAGTCGTTTAACATTCCGGTCATCACTTCCACAATTGTATCCTTAAATGTCCGTCCCCTCATTAACTTTCCTGACATAACCTCTGGAAGCGCTGTGTGAGTGAAATTAAGGATTAACGGTCCGACGCTCAAGACGGCGACTTTTTAAAAGAGTCGCAAGAGTCGAATGCTCGGAATTAATTATTCCCAGCGCAACACGAACATAATATAGGATTTACCGTTAGAAACGTGAAGTACTCAATGAATTATTGATTCGCATCACCTTTTATGGGATTTGCTTATTTCATACGGAATTTGCATGATACGATTATCTCATAACTTTACGTAATTTAATATAGGGATTTTGAAACTGGTTTTATGGCCGTTGTTTATGGAGTTGGAAAAATTGAGTCGGGAATGTGTTGAGGTGAACGGCTTACAGCTTGTTGCGTTTTTTAACTTAAAATTCGTAATAGTGATGATTGCTCCTCATCTGGGTCCTACAATATTTCGAAAAAGTTATCCTTCTATATGAGATCAGAGTTCAATAATTTGTTTCAAAAAGTAATTGATGGCAGTCGCCTGTGAATTCAAATGCGAATGTCTCTGATTAAATATCTCCATTCCATGGATCAAATGTATTAATGGCCCAAGAAAACTTTTCACCACGATTATAAGGATTAGGTTTGGCCACTGTTGCGTTAATTTACATCTTCGTCGAATTGGCTTTCCCTTTACAGTTGTCTTACAGCAACCCAAGTTTTGAAACATTTTTCAAGACTGTCCGTTATTTATGCATCTAGAAATAAACTAGAAAAAATAAAGTGAAAGATTATCAACGAAATACAATTTTCCTAAAACTCCAAAAACATAAGGATATAATTTATCATTATTGATGAAACAGGCATCTCTTTATAGTCTCTCATGTCATCTCATTATCAACCTCCTATTTCTAACCTAAGATTTACATCGGGTCCAAACCGGTGCGTGTGTATTCCCTATAAAATCCATGATGGCCGCCACTGACGTACTTCCTCTCAACTTCCCAGTGTCCCGCTGTTTCCCACTCATTTTCATTGGTGGTTAAGCTTATTAAAATGATCCAATATGACCTTAATGGTGCTTCCAGAACTCTTGAAGGGTAAGGTTTGTGTTCTCCGTCACCTCAAAGCAGCGCCGAAAAATTTGCTTGGTGTACAACTTCTTAAAATTAGAAGCGCCGAAAAATGTGCTTGGTGTACAACTTTTTAAAATTAGAAATCACCTGCTGATCCATGGGATGCAGGATAGGAGTGGTGTTGGGTGCGAGATTTGGTGGGTGAGCAGGGGCATTGTGGAGGACGAAAAGGGTTGTTTTCCTGTAGATATTTTTTAACAGAAGGGCCAAACACCAGGTTTATCCATTCCACAAAGAATTTCCTGGTGACCCATGCCTTCGGATTTGCCGTCCACATAACTTTTTTCTTTTAAAATCTTATGTGACTTAAAGGCTTTGGGATTTTCCGAATGGTATACTAGCAGAGGCTTGATTTTGCAGTCTCCACTCGCATTGGCGCAAAGTTTAAAAACAAATTTTGTTATCTGTTTCAGTAGTTGCCAAAGCGTCTCCTCTGAGGAGCTGCGAAATATTTCAACATGTAATATTTACTATTTTGGAAAGGGAAATTGTTTAGGCACCTTGATTAAACCTGGATTCTGCAAAGGTATTTACAAACGAAACATTTTCTAAGCAAA
Organism: Ocypus olens; assembly: GCA_910593695.2. NCBI lineage: Eukaryota > Metazoa > Arthropoda > Insecta > Coleoptera > Staphylinidae > Ocypus > Ocypus olens. The sequence continues at coordinate 11,686,374 of OU343059.1, read as the reverse complement.
CGAGCGTTGCTTTTCTAACAAGAGGAAATAAAGGCCAAGGTAAGCCTGAAATAACCAATTAGATCTGACCTAATAACAAAACTAATTGCAATGCATTGTGCCTCCCTATTTCACGGACGTAACTGATTTCCAATGCTACCAACTTCAAGCTGCGCGAAGAATTAATGGTGATATTTCTATCTACAATTAAATTAAAAGCTTATCTAGATTTTACTGTAATTATTTGATAAAATCGTATGAAATCATAAGATATAATTAATAGACTATATTGGGTAATTAGCTGTGCTTTGCGCAATGTAATTTAATGATTAGCTTCTATACTAAAACAATTATTCGCCTACACGATCGATTCCATATATGCACATTCAATTCTTGACATACTTCATGAGGCTAATCGCAATCACTAGTATATAATTAACTCTAGAGGAAAATATTGCATCTTGGATATTCAAGTGAATTTAATTTTCTTATACAAGTGAAGTTGTAGGGATAAATGAATTGCCACATAGTAACGGTCGCCGCCATCCTGTTTAATTTAAGAAGAAAACTTAACACTTTACAATTGGTAACAATCTAGAAAATGGTTATTATACAGGGTATTTCAGAGCTCTGGGAACGGTCAATCACGTGCTTATTTTTCAAAATTTCGAAAAATGTTTTGTACAAAAGTTGTGTATAATAGTGAGCTGCACGCCCTAAAAATATTTAAATTTATACAGGGTGTCTCATAACAAAGTTACAGACCAAACTTATGTTTTTTTAAATGGAACACCCTGTATTTTTTGTCATTTTTGAATTATATGGAACAAATAAAGGTGAGTTACTTCAATACTCCCTATACCTATTGTTTGCCGTTTTCGAAATATTTGAAGATTTGTTGAAATGCAAGGTCTGGGTGAAATTTTATTTTTGCCCCAGTGATTGACGTTGAACGATTAAAATCATTTCTATTATTTGGTTGAAGGTTCGAACTGTAGAGCCAACCATGATTTCATGCAAAAAATTATACAGGGTGATAAAAAAATGCGGTAGAAAAACCCCCACTTATAAAGTTGAATAACTTCGTTTTTTCAAATGGCACACCCTGTATTTAGTAACGTATTCTCAAGTAGAATCCAATTATCTTTCAGATTATAATAATTATTTCTGATATTATAATCGCCGAATACAAGAAAACTATTGAGATTAGGAACAGGGAACCCTTATACAATCTGAAAGATAATTGGATTCTACTTAGAATACGTTACTAAATACAGGGTGTGCCATTTGAAAAAACGAAGTTATTCAACTTTATAAGCTGGGTTTTTCTACCGCATTTTTTTTATCACCCTGTATAATTTTTTGCATGAAATCATGGTTGGATCTATAGTTCGAACCTTCAACCAAATAATAGAAATGATTTTAATCGTTCAACGTCAATCACTGGGGCAAAAATAAAATTTCACCCAGACCTTGCATTTCAACAAATCTTCAAATATTTCGAAAACGGCAAACAATAGGTATAGGGAGTATTGTAGTAACTCACCTTTATTTGTTCCATATAATTCAAAAATGACAAAAAATACAGGGTGTTCCATTTAAAAAAACATAAGTTTGGTCTGTAACTTTGTTATGAGACACCCTGTATAAATTTAAATATTTTTAGGGCGTGCAGCTCACTATTATACACAACTTTTGTATAAAACATTTTTCGAAATTTTGAAAAATAAGCACGTGATTGACCGTTCCCAGAGCTCTGAAACACCCTGTATTTTCAGAAATTTATTTACCACCTATAAATCATTTAAACGGGGACACTTCCTCAAAATTGAAAAAAATATCGTATGTTTCATCGTCGATTCTCACACTCAATTCTGCCTAGAATTTCTTTTAAACATTTTTTTTTTCGATTAGTAGAAGTGACCGAAATTTGTAAGCAAAGTGGAGGAGGTGAGCTCTTGTACGGACTATTTTGACTCTCCTGAAGAATTTACTTTTTAAGTTTAGGTTAATCATCGTTAATGGCTGAATGCTCAAACCTATGCCAAAAAAACAAAAAACAAAAAAAAAAGTTTAGGTACACTTTTCTTCAAAACTGTAAAAGATATCAACGAGTATGTCAAGTTGGCACCCCAATGAAGAGTTCTGATAGTTCTGAATAGAATCCTTAATTCTGTTTGTATCTAGAAGTACTATCAACTTTTAAAAAAGAGTTCTGTAAAATTGGGCTGTCATGATTTTTTTTTAATGGGGTGCCAACTTGACACCGCACCCCAACATTGTTATCGAATAGTTCTGAACTAGTTTTAAGATGTATTTGGATTAGTACTATAGTTCCTGATACTTTTAAAAAAGAGTTCTGTTGAATTTCCAGAGAAAAATATTTTCAAAGTTGGAAATTCTAAATATTCAAATTCATATTACTCACTTAATATTGGTTGAATGTACATATTTCATAACAACTATGGATAGAACTCACGAAGAACTACGGGAAACACCATCTGGAACTATCAAAAATATTTTTTTGAAAAAAGTCGCAAACCAAAAAAAAAATATAAACCTTCAGCATGACTATAATTAACTGATTTTCAGGCGGTGTACGTCTAGATAAATTGTAGTTTTCCACGGGAAACACTAATCAGAACCATCCGGAACTATCAAAAATATTTTTTTGAAAAAAGTCGCAAACCAAAAAAAATATTGAGAGTTCTACGAGTTCTGAGTTAATTTTCTATTCTAGAAATCGATCGAGTAGTTTTCTAGAAAAGTGTGCCTAAAAATCACATTTTTTCTAATGGAAGACGGTTGAGGAAGTGACCCCCTTAATTTAGAGATGCCTCCAGTGACGCTTAAGGAAGGTTACAGTTCCTAAAGAAATTGTTGGAGAAAAATGTATTCAAGAATAAAACGCTTTGTTGGTATTTACTAATTAGGACTCCGAGATTCTACGTTGTTAAATTATGCCTCAGGAATATAATACAGGTGAAAGTGCCTCCCTGAATTGAGGCGTGGCATTTCGCCGAATAAAAGAAGTTGGTATTTACATTAAATGCTGGGAATGTCTACCTTCCGCAATTATCTGTATATTTATAATCAGCTAAAATAAACTAACACTGTTTAAGATTTATATTTATTTATTTTAAAAGGTTTTTGAATAGTCACCGCGTTTTAAAATTGTCATTAGAAGCACATGATTTATATTTATTTTTTCCATATGAGATTGTCAATGTATACCACTTAATAATGAAAAGATACTCCATTTCACTAAGTTTATAAATAATCAAAAATAATAGGCTGAAAGACCTGTGGTCAATTGCCTGTTGAGGTCATCTCAATAAATGTATTGTCTCTCTCTCTCTCAAAAATATTATCAAATTTCTTACTGTACCGGGGATTACTTTACATGCATTAACACTATTTGCCGATCGTTATGATCGTCAAAAATAGAAAAACACACTAGTGGATCAGTTCTTTGATTACAGGATAGACTTATGACTCTGTTCTTTGACTGAATAACAACTCTTCTTCGTTTGTAAATTTGAATCAACATTTTCACACCAGTGAAACACAGAAACGCAAAGACTGTGTTGCTGTTGTACGTGAGAGTCTTGCTCAATATCAAAATGTGTCCCAGTAATTGGCCATCCCTTTGAGGCGAATTCTTCCTAAAGATCGTACCCTATTGCTTACCAGATTGCAGTGAGTTATTTACTTATTAATCCTAAGATTTCGATGAAACCATGTTATCTTTTACCAGAAATAAAATAGAAGTTGTACTTTTTTAAACGCCATTTCTTCGAAAACAGCTGAATATCGACATGGGGTACGCTACATGAAAAATACTCAGAATTTTACGAAGAATCCATAAATGCAACAAAAAATTTGGGTTCACATTTGAAAATTTTAACTTAGGGGTCGTATCTCGATTTTGGGACACCCTGTACATTTGAATTTTATCTCAAAAAATGCGCGTTAAAAAATAATAATACACGTGTCCGAGCATTTTTCTGAAAGAAAATGCCCTGAATTTTAATCGAATTTATTCCTTACTTTATGTACACAATGTATATATGAAGTGTATTGGAGGCCTCCTGAGGAACTCTAAAACATTTTAACTGGATATTGTTTATAAGATCCCAAAATATTGTTTAAGCAAAAAAAAACGATTTTCCAAAATCCTATTCTTTAAGAATATTTTCGTAAATTATATACAATATTAATTGCGTACATTTACGGGCTAATGCGTAAAATGAGATAATAAAAGCGTCTGTCTAGATAACTTGAGGCTGTTTGACTAAGGTTACTCTTCAGTGTGTAATATTATCAATATTTGGAAATATAATATTATATGTAATAGGAGAACCCGGCTAATAAGTATAATATATTATTATTACGCTAAAGTACACTTAATTCTACTATCCATCGAAGTTATGATGAATAATATGAAACCATGATTGTTGAGTTCCTCGTAACCTTTTGAATAGAATCGCGGACGTAAAATATCAAATTTGACGGTTGATTATTTAAATTAATATGAATGAAGTTATTAATTTATAAGACTGCGCAATCAGTAGAAAGCGAACAGATTTGTGTGAAGGTCGTTTATGGAAAGACTCATTTCTAGTTGTCCGTAATCGGAACAGGAAATACCAGCGGTAATTTCACCTAGGAAGCATCCCATACCATCCAAAGCTTCGATCCTAAAAAATATCTTCCACGATTACGACTCGGAATGTCACAAGCATCTTGAGCGTACGCATACGAATGTTTAATGGATTTGAGCAATAAATCGTGGGCCGAAGTTTTCATTTGCAATTCACCTTGAATACCACGGTAACCTCAATACCAAACGATGTATTGTTGGAAAATTAGTTTTCAAATGGCGTATGTGTCGGAATGCCGATAGGCTCTAAGGTGATAATATGGTTACGTAAAAACGTAACTGATGATGAAATATCTGGTACGCACCCAGCATGCGACTCGTAGAATGTGGCTATTATGAAATTAAATGACTAACTTTCGCCATGTTTAGGCCTGCAAGGAACTTTTCCTCGATGGAAGAAATATTCTCGTGGGAGCCGTTCGGGGTTTTCTTTTTCACTAAGCGAACGGCGTGAAAAAATTCCCATCATTTTAATCCAACAATTACTACAACGTAACTTACATATAATTATATTTAAGAGAAATATGAATGTAAAAAATTTGCAAATATTACCAAATCAAAATACTGGTTAGAGGTTGAATTTTCAAAATTCACTTGAAAATGCTCAGAAATTTAAACATTCTGTCGATTCGGTAGTACCAGTACGCTATTTTTAACAATATGAACTAATAATACGTGAATATTAAAATTAAGAAAAGTCACCATGAACTACAAGACCATTACGCAACTATTGATTTTTTTATGTTGCAATTCAACTTGATGGAATTGTATCGTGTGAGCCACAAAATTTTGTTTCAGAGTTGGCTGTGAGATAAATGAAGTATTAGTTCAATTGAATTAGATTTGCAAAAAATGAATAAACCTCAGAAATGACCGCCATGTTTCTCTCTCTCGGGCATGGCCAACTCTGTACCTCGCAGGTTTGTCACATTTATCAAACTGTACAGGCAATTTAAACAAAATTAAATTTAAATTTGTTCTCTCTTTATTGTCATGTCTGTTAATTGGATTTTTGCAACACAATTTTAGCAGAAGACTATGCTTTATGCTGTAATTCATTTCCGATTTTTATAAACATGGTGTTGTATACATCTCAGCAGCTTGTATGACATAGTGTTTCTGGTTGAAAATACAATAACAATATCATTGAAGAATGATTTGGTGAAAAATTGCAACATTCCTTCCTTCAGAGCAATTGCGATTATTCATGAAAACCCATTGTAAATTTATTTAAAAAATTGTAATAATTTCGTTGACTCGAAAAAAATACAAAAACAATTGCTATTCACTTGAAACTTCATATAATCACACAATATTAATTCAAGAATGATTTGGTGAAAAATTGCAACACTCCTCGTTCATAGCAATTGCGATTATTCATGAAAACCCATTGTAAATTTATTAAAAAAATTGTAATAATTTCGTTGACTCGAAAAAAATACAAAAACAATTGCTATCCACTTGAAACTTCATATAATCACACAATATTAATTCAAGAATGATTTGCTGAAAAAATTCAACATTCCTTCCTTCATAGCAATTGCGATTATTCATGAAAACCCATTGTAAATATATTAAAAAAAAATTGTAATAATTTCGTTGACTCGAAAAAAATACAAAAACAATTGCTATCCACTTGAAACTTCATATAATCATACAATATTAATTCAAAAATGATTTGGGGAAAAAATTGCAACATTCCTTCCTTCATGGCAATTGCGATTATTCATGAAAATCCATTGTAAATTTATTAAAAAAATTGTAATAATTTCGTTGACGCGAAAAAAATACAACAACAATTGCTATTCACTTGAAACTTCATATAATCACACAAGATTAATTTAAGAATGATTTGGTGAAAAAATTGCAACATTCCTTCCTTCATGGCAATTGCGATTATTCATGAAAACCCATTGTAAATTTATTAAAAAAATTGTAATAATTTCGTTGACTCGAAAAAAATACAAAAACAATTGCTATCCACTTGAAACTTCATATAATCACACAATATTAATTCAAGAATGATTAGGTAAAAAATTGCAACATTCCTTCCTTCGTAGCAACTGCGATTACTCATGAAAACCCATTGTAAATTTATTAAAAAAATTGTAATAATTTCAATGACTCGAGAAAAATACAAAAACAATTGCTATCCACTTGAAACTTCATATAATCACACAAGATTAATTCAAGAATGATTTGGTGAAAAATTGCAACATTCCTTCCTTCAGAGCAATTGCGATAATTCATGAAAACCCATTTTAAATTTATTTTAAAAATTATACTAATTTCGTTGACTCGAAAATTTTTTTAAAACAATTGCTATCCACTTGAAACTTCATATAATCACACAATATGAATTCAAGAATGTTTTGGTGAAAAAATTGCAACATTCCTTCCTTCAGAGCAATTGCGATTATTCATGAAAACCCATCGTAAATTTATTTAAAAAATTGTAATAATTTCGTTTGCTCGAAAAAAATACAAAAACAACTGCTATTCACTTGAAACTTCATAAAATCACACAAGATTAATTCAAGAATGATTTGGTGAAAAATTGCAACATTCCTTCCTTCATGGCAACTGCGATTACTCATGAAAACCCATTGTAAATTTATTAAAAAAATTGTAATAATTTCGTTGACTCGAAAAAAATACAAAAACAATTGCTATTCACTTGAAACTTCATATAATCACACAAGATTAATTCAAGAATGATTTGGTGAAAAATTGCAACATTCCTTCCTTCATGGCAACTGCGATTACTCATGAAAACCCATTGTAAATTTATTAAAAAAATTGTAATAATTTCGTTGACTCGAAAAAAATACAAAAACAATTGCTATTCACTTGAAACTTCATATAATCACACAAGATTAATTCAAGAATGATTTGGTGAGAAATTGCAACATTGCTTCCTTCATAGCAATTGCGATTATTCAATAAAACCCATTGTAAATTTATTAAAAAAATTGTAATAATTTCGTTGACTCACACAAGATTAATTCGCCAATTACTATTCTGTCCAAAAATCTTTTCCTTCCATGTCGTACCATGAAAGAAATTCGAAGGCAAAGTCCGTTCGATGGTTTTGTCTAACACCGTTCGAAATTTCTATAGCCACCGAACGCAGAACTTCCAGTAGCTTTTTTTTTGTGACAAAACAGTCAAATTTGCGGAAATTGTTACGAATTTTCTTGGCAAGATCATCACTAATTAGAGAAGGCCTACCATAAAAAAATGTTGATGTGGTCATTCTGTAACTATCTCTGATTTGGTGATACAAAAACAATTTTTATGAAATTTTGCATATGTATTGATTTTTCTTTAAAATCTGGTGTTTTAGAAAAAAAAAATTAATATTTTTGGCTTGATGAAACATGATTAAATATTTCTATTATTAAAAAATAAAGAATAATCATTTGGTTTAATTACTTTACAATTACATAAATGTGAGTTGCAGTAACACTATTAATTATTTTGCATTCCAAAGCACGAAATATGCAATAACTGTTATTACGGATTATGTTCAGCAGTCCGGTTGTTGATTTTGATCAAATAAAATTAAAATTTCACACAAACAACATTTACTCTATCTGATGCTAACTGTATATATAATTTAAAGACATAAAGGTGGATTTACTTAAACAAACCTTACATAACGATTTTCTCAAGCAGAGAAAAATGTAGGAAGCCATAATGCAAACAGTGTTGTAACTGAATTACTTTCCGCACACGTATCGCGCGCCCATTATTAAAATTACCAATTCCCATGCGATTACGTAATAGAATTCGCGAAGAGCCAAAATGAAACTTTAACACATTCGGATTTATAACATAATCATCTCGAAATGTAGTAATTACACACTAGAGTTAACACTCACTGCATGGGCTACGTGGACGTATAATTATGACATGCAAATGGTGGTTTCCTGAATTAGTCCATGATGATTATTTTGAGATTGCGGTAATTCGTTCAGAAGTAAAACGAAGCCGTTGGATTGCGAAACGAACCAGCGAGAAGCAGTGAAAGTCTATTCATGTTACTCGCGGGATCGCACAGCCTGGTTGCCGGCTGTAATATATCAATGATTTGCTCTTTAAAAGTGTTTCATCGAATCATTACGTAAAGTATATCGTCTTGTAAAATCCATTCTTAAGACGTCTGCCAAATAATGCGAGTTAATGTTATTAACTCTCCAAAGAATTCGGTTTTAAAATATAGCGGGGGGGGGCTGCGGTGGCCCAGTGAGTAGAGCTCCTGCTTACGGGACTCGTGGTGGTGGGTTCGAATCCCATCCGCGCGGTCACTTTTTCGGAAAGAAACATGGCCGTGCGGGTCCATGGATGTTTAGTGTATGTCCCTTTCATCATTATAAATGATTATTATATTAATTATCGGTTGTGGCAGAATGCCCTAGTTGGCTACGTCAATTCCCACATCATCCGCGCTTCCTCAAGTTTTTGCAACACCTTGTGACACACCCATTGAGATATGCCGGTACACTATCTGTTTTGTTTAGATTTGATTAAATTATTCGATTTGCTTGCTCGTTTTTTAGGCATTTTCCTAGAGGAGCGAATGAAAAAAATGCATTGTTTACTTTCATTGTATTATTTTTCTTATCATCCACTGGTACATCAAATGCACTGACTTCAAAAATAGATATAGAACGAAGATTGTCGGCCAGAATTAATTGATGGTATCCTTGACTAATACTAAGGTGAATCTTTACCGAATAAGTCACAGCAGTTAATATCAACAAGGTAAGTTACATGCACAGTCCTTCTCGTCCCAAAATGTAAAATATATACATGAAAGACATGTCAAGTCAAGCGGGTCAAGTACGATCGGTGTATGGAAGTGATGAGTTCGTTTGCAAGGTTAATTCCTTGCAAAACAAAAATTTGTTTAAAAGATGTTGATGTGGTCGTCATCTATCTTTCTACGATTTGCCGTAATTTAGTATATTTATAATTTTCTGACAGTAGGATTTTATGTAAATCTCTTATGGTTTCATAATTAAAGAACTGAAAAGTTTTGGTCGAATTTCATACACTGGAAGTGGGCGTTTACCTTAAGCGTTTTTTGTTTTTCTCAGATAATTTGTTTAAATATGAAACACTTTAAATCTTCAAAAATCCATATCTCTATTGAAAATTGTTGAATTTACAAAACCCAAATTGATTTTGAATTAGCTATACTTCGGCCATTGAGGATAATTTTTTATGGAATTTTGTCTGCGCGTTTTATATTTTTTTGCGATGTTTTCATTCAAGTGCTCAAAAAATAAAACTAAAATTTTCAAAAATTCATATCTCCATTAAAAAGTGTTGAATTTACAAAACCCAAATTGATTTTGAATTAGCTATACTTCGGCCATTGAGGATAATTTTTTATGGAATTTTGTCTGCGCGTTTTATATTTTTTCTACGATGTTTTCATTCAAGTGCTCAAAAGAAATAAAACTACAATTTTAAAAAATTCATATCTCCATTAAACATTGTTGAATTTGCAAATAATATTTTCCTTCCATGTCGTACCGTGAAAGAAATTCGAAGGCAAAGCCCTTCCGATGGTTTTGTGGAACACCGTTCATAATTTCGGGAGCTTATTTTTTTGATGACATCCTCGTACAAAACAGTCCGAGAGATTTGCGGAAATTGTTAAGAATTTTCTTGGCGAGATCTTTACTAACTACAGAAGGCCTACCACAAAATTCTGATTGGTACAAAAGCAATTTTTATGATATTTTGCATATCAATTTTAATTTTACGATTTCGTAATTTTTTCCATGGAATTACTCGCGAAAAAAATGCAAGTAAAAATCGTTTGATCTTACAAAAATTCATGACGGTTCTTAATGACGGGAAAAACCGTGTAAAGTAATTATTTTCGTAAAAAAAAAGTTTTGGTCATTTGATCATTTTCGCCATTTTTTTTCCAAAAAAATGCGTACAAAAAATGTTGTGTGTGGTGTGTGTGTGATGTGTGTGTGATGTGTGTGTTAACGTGTGTTCAACTTGATATAATATAATTCCGAAAATTGGACTTTATTGCATTTAGTTAAATGCAACTTATAAGGTAAGTTAAAATTATTTTGTCTTTAGGATCAACGATTTTTTAACCATTTCAGGAGGATATTTTTGGAAGCCTTGGTGAATTATATAAATAAAACCTAATACCCTAATTATTTCCTACCTAGATATTTGTGACCCAATAAAATAATTGAAAACGCATCCAAGAATTGCACAAAGATTTTTTAAGGAAGGATGGTTAACGGGAATTCAGGTTGAGGAAGTGCGCATGATTTGGGAATTGACTTAAGCATCTAGGCTATTCGGCCTCTAACGATATATAGTTTTTGAGATTTTTTTTTTTTAAATAATGAAAATGAATGGGACATACACTAAATATCCATGGACCCACACGTTCCAAAAAAGTGACCGCACGGATAGGATTCGAACCCACGACCGCGAGGCCCGTGAGTAGGAGCTCTACTGACTAGGCCACCGCGGCCCCGTTGCACAAAGAGAGAGAAAGTAAAAATCGCACAAGGAAAATAATAGTTTGTAGCAAATCACAAACCATTCCTGCCAATAGTGGCAAAACACAAAATATTTCCAATTATTATTCAACGCCTGCAACGCTGTTTTATAAATAAATACATTTCGAGAATTGCGTTCGTTCTAATGTTATCTTACATGTTTACCATAGTTAGAAATTTTTACAGCTGAGACTACGAACAAATGACAGGTGTCGAGGTTACTTATAAACCTGCTGATTGGAATGTATATACATGCTTGGAGCGATAAACACGTTTTCTGATTTATTATTATAAAAAGATTCGATTAAAAATATTTATTCATATTCGATATCCGTTTATAAGGTCTGAGCCACAGAATTTTGTTTCTGAGTTGGCAATGCTTGAGAGGGAGAAACATAGCATTAATTCATTTTTTTTAAAATCTAATTCAATTGAACTAATTTGGTTTCATGACGTAATAATATACGACACAGCACACAGCCAACTCTGAAACAAAATTTTGTGGCTCACACGATATGAGGCCTTTGAATGAGGTGGAATGAGGTTTATCGAGGTTGGAAACTTCTTGATATTTGGATGTGGCGTGCATTCGACGCGACCCAGATAATGTAAATATCTTCGATTAACGTAAATACAAATCTGATGTTTCAGATTTCCATTCATCGAAGAAAACGGTGGGCGTAACTGCCATTTAACGTGATCTAAAATAGCAAGTATGTAGAGTACTCGTATAGGTCAGAGTTTGTTACACTGTAGGGTGGAAAGGTTTCTCATGAATGGCTTTCAAAATAATATTTTGTAAATTAAGAAGTTGTGATTCGTAGACTGTATCCGTAACTGTAACATTAGGTGGGACCCCACAACGGATATTTCCGTAAAAAAAAATTTGAAAAAAAAATCACGATTACAATACTTTCTCGTACTTCTTAAAGGAGAAAGTAAAAATGTGAACATTTTGTCTTTATTTTCATGTGTATCTATGAGAGTTTCAGAAATATATCTTTTTAAAACCCGATTATTCTCCTGTAATAATCATATACTGAGCAGTTGATTAAAATCACTCAAGCTTATATTCATATATGCGACACCAAAATCGAAAATGAAGAACAGTTAGTCGACAACATGCATTTAAATGTATCGTAAATTTACATCGACATGACAGATACGATAATTTCAGCAATAAAATCAGTAGCCGTGCGAAAATAATTGCCCACCAAAAAAACAGCATGTATAATTAATAAGTACACTTTAAATTACCTAGGACATAAATGTAAAACAGTTTGGTATAAGTATGGAACAACTTTCTACGAGCGGATGCAGTTTTGCTCGAACTCGGCGGCTTTCTTGAAATAAATGAGATTACCTACGAAAGCGGCATTCTCCAATAGTTAAAAAAAATATTGTCATGCAACTTGGATAGATATTTTATCTTGCTCTAACTTGAATCCCACGTTATTTATCTAAACACACACGCTTATTTCATTTAAATATCTTCAATGTGAAGACAGTTATCATATTTTTAAGAAAATTGGTATTTTTTACGCGTCAATCTGAAAAAAATAAAATTTTAAATATTTAGAACTTGGATAGATATTTTATCTTGCTCTAACTTTAATCTCACGTTATTTATCTAAACACACACGCTTATTTCATTTAAATATCTTTAATGTGAAGATAGTTATCATAGTTTTAAGAAAATTGGTAATTTTTGCGCGTCAATCTGAAAAAAATAAAATTTTAAATATTTAGAACTTGGAGAGATATTTTATCTTGCTCTAACTTCAATCTCACGTTATTCATCTAAACACACACGCTTATTTCATTTAAATATCTTCAATGTGAAGACAGTTATCATATTTTTAAGAAAATTGGTATTTTTTACGCGTCAATCTGAAAAAAATAAAATTTTAAATATTTAGAACTTGGATAGATATTTTATCTTGCTCTAACTTCAATCTCACATTATTTATCTAAACACACGCGCTTATTTCATTGCAATATCTTCGATGTGAAGACAGTTATCATATTTAAAAAAAAAATTGGTATTTTTACGCGTCAACCTGAAAAAAATAAAATTTTAAATATTTAGAACTTGGATAGATATTTTATCTTGCTCTAACTTTAATCTCACGTTATTTATCTAAACACACACGCTTATTTCATTTAAATATCTTCACTGTGAAGGCAGTTATCATATTTTTAAGAAAATTGGTATTTTTTACGCGTCAATCTGAAAAAAATAAAACTTTAAATATTTAGAACTTGGAGAGATATTTTATCTTGCTCTAACTTCAATCTCACGTTATTCATCTAAACACACACGCTTATTTCATTTAAATATCTTCAATGTGAAGACAGTTATCATATTTTTAAGAAAATTGGTAATTTTTACGCGTCAATCTGAAAAAAATAAAATTTTAAATATTTAGAACTTGGATAGATATTTTATCTTGCTCTAACTTTAATCTCACGTTATTCATCTAAACACACACGCTTATTTCATTTAAATATCTTCAATGTAAAGACAGTTATCATATTTTTAAGAAAATTGGTATTTTTTACGCGGCAATCTGAAAAAAATAAAATTTTAAATATTTAGAACTTGGATAGATATTTTATCTTGCTCTAACTTTAATCTCACGTTATTTATCTAAACACACACGCTTATTTCATTTAAATATCTTCACTGTAAAGACAGTTATCATATATTTAAGAAAATGGGCATTTTTACGCGTCAATCTGAAAAAAAATAAAATTTTAAATATTTAGAACTTGGATAGATATTTTATCTTTCTCTAACTTTAATCCCACATTATTTATCTAAACACACACACTTATTTCATTAAAATATCTTTAATATGAAGACAGTTATCACATTTTTAAGAAACTGGGCATTTTTTACGCGTCAATCTGAAAGAAAAATAAAATTTTAAATATTTAGAGCTTGGATAGATATTTTGTCTATCTCTAACTTGAATATCACATTATCTATCTAAACACACACGCTTCTTTCATTAAAATAACCTTAATGTAAAGGGCATAAAAAATTTAAATTGTAAATATTTAGAGCTTGGATAGATATTCTATCTTTTTCAGGATTTAATCAACAAATTATGGATTCTTATTTTTTTAGATGTCAGCACCAATTATCAAGATATCAATCATCTTAATACTAACAGTATTTTACCTAATCTACAAGTACATAACAAGAAACTACGATTACTGGACAAACAAAAACGTCCCCTACACAAAACCGAGTTTTCCTTTCGGTAACTTCAAAGACGTTTCCTGGGACGTGCAAGCGTGGGCGTCTTTTTGAGAGCAATCTACAACTCCCACAAAAGCGACGTCGCCGGTTTTTGGGTTTTCGGAAACCCGCACCTCCTCCTCCGCTCGCCGGAAATAATCAAAAACATTCTGATCAAAGATTTCAACCAGTTCTACGACCGCAACTTCTTCGCCGTTCCCATCGGAACGAAAAGCCTGTTCTTCCTGCCGAATCCAGAATGGAAGGTGACCAGAACGAAGATTACGCCGTTCTTCACCACCAGCAAAATGAAGAACATGCTGAAGTTAATCGAGACCTCGAGCGAGGAGTTGGTGCAGTATTTGAGGGGCGGGGATGGTATTTTTGATTCCAAAGAAATTTGTTCGAAATACACCACCGACGTGATTTCAAACTGCGCTTTCGGCGTTAAATCGTTTTGTTTCGAGAATGATCGTGCGCCGTTTCGCACCGTTGGAAGGAGGATCTTCGGTGTTAGTTTTATGAACGGATTTCGGTTCCTTTCGTACACGCGAGTTTTGTGAAGATTTTCAGGCTGCCCATCTACGAAAAAACGGATTTTTTGGAAGAGGTTTTCCTGAAGGCTTTAAAAAACTTCAAACTTCAAATTTGGCTTTGTCAGCGTAATTATTTTCAAATTTAGAAACTTAGAAAAGATATGTGGCTTTCTATTCATGACCTGCGTCAATTTTTGTTTCGATCTCACGGTATTAAATAATAGAAGTAACTTGATTTTCTATGAAATAAAGAAAACATTATTTTTTTAAGGGCGATCAGCCCTCGCACGGAAGACCAACCTACCAAAGTTCTTTGACCCCCACGCAGCACGCAGCCAAACGCAGACGTCTCACAACGATCAGCCCTCGCACGAAAGACCACCCTATCGACATCACACAACGATCAGCCCTCGCAGGGAGGACCACCTTATCGACGTCTCAACGATCAGCCTTCGCATGGAGGACCACCCTATCGACGTCTCACAACGATCAGCCACCGCACGGAGGATCACCTTATCGACGTCTCAACGATCAGCCTTCGCATGGAGGACCACCCTATCGACGTCTCACAACGATCAGCCCTCGCACGGAGGACCACCCTATCGACGTCTCAACGATCAGCCCTCGCACGGAGGACCACCCTATCGACGTCTCACAACGATAAGCCCTCGCACGGAGGACCACCTTATCGACGTCTCACAACGATCAGCCACCGCACGGAGGACCACCCTATCGACGTCTCAACGATCAGCCTTCGCATGGAGGACCACCCTATCGATGTCTCACAACGATCAGCCCTCGCACGGAGGACCACCCTATCGACGTCTCAACGATCAGCCCTCGCACGGAGGACCACCCTATCGACGTCTCAACGATCAGCCTTCGCATGGAGGACCACCCTAATGACGTCTCACAACGATAAGCCCTCGCACGGAGGACCACCCTATCGACGTCTCACAACGATCAGCCCTCGCACGGAGGACCTAGCTACCAACGTTCTTTGACTGGAAAACACTATGACTGAACGTAACTTTGGAAGCAATCTGTCGGAAGCACTCTGCCTGCTGGAACCAACGTCTGCTCACACATCCTCACAGTTCCTTGTTCCAAGTAAACCTACATACCTTTCAACATGTTCTCAAGGTGAAAACGACAGCTAAACAGTGTGCCTCTCGGTCCTGAATTGCAAGACACAGGAAAAAGGGCTTGCGTGGTACGCATTTCTATTGGTACTTTTTTGTTACACCTTTCAACATATTCTCAAGGTGAAACCGTCAGCTACACCATTCTTTTTTATCCACCTCCTTTAATATATAGATATTCCAACACAAATATTTTAAGTTCGCCGTTAGGCCCTTGCATGCTTTGGCATGCGGAAAGGGACGTAGAAGGCACGCATGTTTTATTTAAATTTCTTTGTTAAACCTTTCAAAAATTTCTCAAGACCGTAACAAACGGTATAAGCAGCACTTAAATCGTTACTTTTGTTGAACCACTTCACATACAAAGTGCCTCCAAAGTCCTTCAAAGGTTTGGAGGATCGCTTCAGTGTGTCCCTGGTAACTAAGCGAGACATGGGAAACAGGGCGTTTATGGTAGGCGTTTTGTATTGGTATTTCCTTGTATATTCTCAAGATAGGAACACACCACTACTCGGCAATCAAATCCCTCTTTTTATGAAGCCACTTCTTCACCAAAAAATGTTTGAAACGACGCTTTTCGGTCCTTTAATGTTAACAATGCGAGACTTGGTGTAGTATAGTCACCGTTTGATTTATAACGATTTTCTTCATTGCAGTTTCACATTGATGTAAAGAAACGGAAAAAGTTGCTAGTAGTTGTATGGCCCTTCATCTTTGTGATATTCCCAGCTTATTACTTCAGATTGCCAGGTTTTCTTTTAATGGTGATGCTGAATAATTATCTGTCCTGATTGATCTTACTCATACTTCATCAGCACTATTTAACTTTTTTACGACATAAATATTACCAGTGCAAAAAAATTAATGAAATCTGTTCTCAATCATTCAGGAAATCTCTAGCATCCGCATTGCGAAACGCACGCTCTCGATAGCTGTAAATCGGATTTGCCTTGTAAATTAATACAAAGTAATCGTCTACTTAGATTACTAAATGTGGTAGAAAGGGGAATACTGCGCCGACACGCATGATCTGCCCGGCCGTAAAAGCGTGCCGTTTCCAAACCGACGCCGATGCCCAAGAATGCGAGCGGTTAAGGTGGGTATGGAACTGTTTCGCGAATACTTGAGATATAAATCAAACCCACCCAAGAAATTCCAGCAGTTGCAACATGATACACTAAGAGAATCTCGTCGTATAATTTTCATTCAGCCAATATATTATTATTTTAATTAAGAGTGCTTTTGCATTCCTGCGAGCTAGCTCACATATTTAGCAACAATTTAATCGTTGGTAATTTCCTATGAATAGTGCTGTTTTGTTTGCTGCAAACATTTATCTTGTAGATTAGAGCGGTACTTCAGTCGATGAATCGGAATTCGGTTGTGCATGGTGTGAAGAATTTTGCATCCGCGTGACTAATTTGTATTTTTAAGTCATGAATAATACTCGGAACAAAAGGATAATGTTGTTGTATAATTGTTTAAAAATAATAAAATATGTCATATAAGGGGATCTTCCAGACCAAAACCTAAAATGTATTACTAATGGTGTAAGACGTAAAGATATGACCTGTTACATTGTAATACAAAGTTGCGAGACCTTGGCACGGCTCTTCATCGTTCTGTATATCTAATATATAAAATTGTCGTGTCACAGTGTTTGTAACAAAACTCCTTCGAAACGGCTTGACCGATTCTTATGAAATTTTGTGTGTATATTGAGCAGGTCTGAGAATAGGACGTAAACTATTTTTAATACCCCTAAATAATAGGGGTGGTCCACCGCAAATTTTTAATTTTTATTTTTTGGACAAAATTTTTTATTTTTATTTTTTTATGATTCAGCATTAAAAAATACATACAACCCTAAATTTTCACCCTTCTACCACCAACCCCTATTTTTTAATAGCGATTTTAGTACTTTCATAATTTTCTACTCTCGGCGATCGACCGCTCGATCAGTTATTCCTTTTCCATTGTTTGCGCCGACGGTTATTAATGGGTTTTAATGGGCTTACCCTGTAGATTCGTATCGATAATTGTAAATAAATAAGTAGCTGAAATTATAAAAAAAAAATATAAACAAAATATTAACAGCAAATGCTGCACTAAGCTCAATTGCAACACTTGCATCCGATGAACAATTAAGTCAGCTTTAAATACATAAATTGGTGATAACGATTGATTTATAATACACGCGCCATCTCTTGGTGGTTGGAATGTCGAATTCTGTGCGCGGTTGAAAATTTTTTTAATAATTTTGCCATTTAGTTCAAATTCGTTGATTATTAAAAAAAATTATGAATTTTTGAAGCAATAATTGCATGTTAGAGCGATCATGAATTTCAAAAATTAAAAAAAAAAATATTTCAACTGGCGATACATGTTTTTATTAGTAACAATACACTTCTTACATTCTTTAGCTTTAATAATTTTGTTATTTAGTTCAAATCCGTTGATTATTAAAAAAGTTATGAATTTTTGAAACAATAATTGCACGTTAAAGCGATCATGAATTTTAAAAATTCTAAAAAAAAATTTCAACTGCTGATACATGTTTTTATTAGTAACAATACACTTCTTACATTCTTTAACTTTAATGATTTTGTTATTTAGTTCAAATCCGTTGATTATTAAAAAAGTTATGAATTTTTGAAGCAATAATTGCACGTTAAAGCGATCATGAATTTCAAAAATTCGAAAAAAAATATTTCAACTGGCGATACATGTTTTTATTAGTAACAATACACTTCTTACATTCTTTAGCTTTAATAATTTTGTTATTTAGTTCAAATCCATTGATTATTAAAAAAGTTATGAATTTTTGAAACAATAATTGCACGTTAAAGCGATCATGAATTTTAAAAATTCTAAAAAAAAATTTCAACTGCTGATACATGTTTTTATTAGTAACAATACACTTCTTACATTCTTTAACTTTAATGATTTTGTTATTTAGTTCAAATCCGTTGATTATTAAAAAAGTTATGAATTTTTGAAGCAATAATTGCACGTTAAAGCGATCATGAATTTCAAAAATTCGAAAAAAAATATTTCAACTGGCGATACATGTTTTTATTAGTAACAATACACTTCTTACATTCTTTAGCTTTAATAATTTTGTTATTTAGTTCAAATCCGTTGATTATTAAAAAAGTTATGAATTTTTGAAACAATAATTGCACGTTAAAGCGATCATGAGTTTTAAAAATTCAAAAAAAAAAATTCAACTGCCGATACATGTTTTTAATAGTAACAATATACTTCTTACATTCTTTAACTTTAATGATTTTGTTATTTAGTTCAAATCCGTTGATTATTAAAAAAGTTATGAATTTTTGAAGCAATAATTGCACGTTAAAGCGATCATGAATTTCAAAAATTCGAAAAAAAATATTTCAACTGGCGATACATGTTTTTATTAGTAACAATACACTTCTTACATTCTTTAACTTTAATGATTTTGTTATTTAGTTCAAATCCGTTGATTATTAAAAAAGTTATGAATTTTTGAAGCAATAATTGCATGTTAGAGCGATCATGAATTTCAAAAATTAAAAAAAAAATATTTCAACTGGCGATACATGTTTTTATTAGTAACAATACACTTCTTACATTCTTTAACTTTAATGATTTTGTTATTTAGTTCAAATCCATTGATTATTAAAAAAGTTATGAATTTTTGAAACAATAATTGCACGTTAAAGCGATTATGAATTTCAAAAATTCTAAAAAAATATTTCAACTGGCGATAGATGTTTTTATTAGTAACAATACACTTCTTACATTCTTTAACTTTAATGATTTTGTTATTTAGTTCAAATCCGTTGATTATTAAAAAAGTTATGAATTTTTGAAGCAATAATTGCACGTTAAAGCGATCATGAATTTCAAAAATTCGAAAAAAAATATTTCAACTGGCGATAGATGTTTTTATTATTAACAATACACTTCTTACATTCTTAAGCTTTAATAATTTTGTTATTTAGTTCAAATCCGTTGATTATTAAAAAAGTTATGAATTTTTGAAGCAATAATTGCACGTTAAAGCGATCATGAATTTCAAAAATTCGAAAAAAAATATTTCAACTGGCGATACATGTTTTTATTAGTAACAATACACTTCTTACATTCTTTAGCTTTAATAATTTTGTTATTTAGTTCAAATCCGTTGATTATTAAAAAAGTTATGAATTTTTGAAACAATAATTGCACGTTAAAGCGATCATGAATTTTAAAAATTCTAAAAAAAAAATTCAACTGCCGATACATGTTTTTATTAGTAACAATACACTTCTTACATTCTTTAACTTTAATGATTTTGTTATTTAGTTCAAATCCGTTGATTATTAAAAAAGTTATGAATTTTTGAAGCAATAATTGCACGTTAAACCGATCATGAATTTCAAAAATTAGAAAAAAAATATTTCAACTGGCGATAGATGTTTTTATTAGTAACAATACACTTCTTACATTCTTTAACTTTAATGGTTTTGTTATTTAGTTCAAATCCGTTGATTATTAAAAAAGTTATGAATTTTTGAAGCAATAATTGCACGTTAAAGCGATCATGAATTTCAAAAATTCGAAAAAAAATATTTCAACTGGCGATACATGTTTTTATTAGTAACAATACACTTCTTATATTCTTTAGCTTTAATAATTTTGTTATTTAGTTCAAATCCGTTTATTTGCTTAATTTTAATGAGCGTCACCAGTAATAAGCTACATATTGACGACGGCGCTTCACAGCGGAGCCGTCGTTCGTCACCACTTACCTTGCTTAATTTTTAAGGGCTACGCACGGACGACGGCGCAGTGGAGCCGTCGTCTGTCACCAGTTATCTGCCTTAATATATATGGACCATTCGCGGTCGACGGCGCAGTGTAGCGGAGCCGTCGTTCGTCACCCTTGCTTAATTTTTAAAGTCTAATTTTAATGGGCCACACACGGACGTCATCAGTCACCAGTTATCTGCCTTAATATATATAAATATATATGGACCATGCACGGACAACAGCGCAGCGCAGCGGAGCCGTCGTTCGTCACCAGTTACCTTGCTTGATTTTAAAGGACTACGCACGGACGACGGCGCAGCGAATGCTGTGTATCATAGAGCATTACAATAATAAACACTATGTTTTTGAATATTTTCTTTTTATGAATTATACCAATTCGAATTCAATATTCATAGTTAAGACAGGACAACGTCTGTCGGGTCAGCTAGTAAACTATAAAATACTACAGCCTATTGGATACATTAACAAATTGTTTGTTTAATTGATGTTATCAACACGTTGCTTGTGGCGGTTGATGGCATCTTGGTGTCTTTTGATCTACTCCTCGTGGAAGTGGATTTCGTCATGAAGGTCTTCTTTTAGTTTCAATAGCTGCTCCCTTTGTCTAATACAAAGAATTTACGCTTTTGTTAACGTCTCTTTCTTCTGAGGCAGGAAATTAATCAACCAGCCACGTGGATTTTTTTGGAACAGTGCCTAAGTGTTTCGTGAATATAACCCAAGAATGCTCACCACAGCGCCCAAAACATCACCTCTTCAATCGGTCTTGGACCCCTCCGGCGGATACTGTTATCCGCCGGTTGACTCCAGTGTTAAGTGCCTCACCTTGTCGTGATTTTGGAGCTCAGGTAGGAAGCGCAATGTCCAAAACTGTTTAATCGATTCACTGACAAGGAGAGGATCAGATGTGTGACTCACCGATTTGATCCATCTTTGGCACACGTGTAGGTCATGACTAGGAGTGTAACAGGTGCAAGTAATAGGGCGCACTATTCAGTTACCTCACGCGCGCTGGTCATTAATATCTGGTTTGTTCACAGAGTCGTACCAATAAAAGAAAAAAAAGTGGACGTGAATTTCGTCAAGAAAAGAAAAACAAACTTCTACTCGAGTCCGCAAAATCATGTTCAAAAATAACAACTTTGTTTAAAAAACCTGACGGCCCATCCGAAGATGAAAATCTTGGATCACGTACACAAAACAAGAAGTCTGAGGGAGCAGAAATTGTTAGCTTGTTTCCACGATCAAACTCATCAAATCTTGATTGTTCCAAAACGACAGAACATCAACAGGCGGCCTCGTCGACGATGAATCAGTTTTCCGATTTCAGTTCTGATAAATTTCAAGGATTCACAGTAGTGGAATATTCACAAATTCAAGAGGAAGACCCGATTAACCTTAGCCCTCGTAAACTAGAAGAACCGTCATTCGACACAGGAAATTCTGCTCGAGGATGTAATCATACAGTAGAAGAAGAGAATCTACAATCAATTACTTCAAAAAAATAAGTGAAAGAGATTTATCGGCATATTTTGATTATCATCCAATCCAACCTGATGAAAGAGAGTTACCTTTCAATGACAAAAAAACTTTATACATTGTAAAACAAAACGATGGAGAAAAACCTTTATACATTGTAAAACAAAACGATGGAGAAACCCTTCAGAGACATTGGATTTCATATGAAGAAAATTCATAGAAAATATTCTGTTTTATTTGCATCGTTTACAGCAGCAACTCCAATTTAACCCTTTGTACAAGGTTTAAAGACTGGAAATATGTTCACCCCTGAGTTAATAAACATGAAATGTCCAAAGCTCATTTTAAATCTGTCTCAACGTAAGAAAAGTACTGGTGACCTTCCTTTTTGTGATCAACTGGAAAAGAGGAAACAAGAAGTTTTAGAAAAGATACATGTGGTGACAATTGTAATAGATGTCTTGAAGCTTACAGGAAAGCTTTCGTACATCAAAGGAAGCTGCCTACTCTCTTAAAGATGACACAATCAACCATGGCAACTTCTTAGAAATTATTCTATTAATGTCCAAGTATGATCTACGGTTGAGAAACACTTGGAAAAGGCTATCAAAGAAAGTGATATGCGCATGTCTAAAAAGTCAGGAAAAAAACTGGAACATGTAGGAAAAAGCAAAAACAACGAGTTGTGAATTTTTGAATTTTTTTTTCAAATTGTGGAACACTCGAGCAAAAAATAAAATAAAAATATAAAACGTATTGTCTAAATTCTGCAAAAATTAAATTAAATTAACGAATCATTGCTTATTCAAATAAAGTACAGTTTTTGAAAATCTAATAATTATTTTGCGAGTTGTGAATTTTTGAATTTTTTTTTTCAAATTGTTGAACACTCGAGCAAAAAAAATGAAAGAAAAATATAAAACGTGTTGATTAAATTCTACAAAAATTAAATTAAATTCACAAATCATTGCTTATTCAAATAAAGTACAGTTTTTGAAAATCTAATAATTATTTTGCGAGTTGTGAATTTTTGAATTTTTTTTTTCAAATTGTGGATCACTCGAGCAAAAAAATAAAATAAAAATATAAAACGTATTGACTAAATTCTGCAAAAATTAAATTAAATTAACAAATCATTGCTTATTCAAATAAAGGACAGTTTTTGAAAATCTAATAATTATTTTGCGAGTTGTGAATTTTTGAATTTTTTTTTTCAAATTGTGGAACACTCGAGCAAAAAAAATGAAAGAAAAATATAAAACGTATTGATTAAATTCTACAAAAATTAAATTAAATTCACAAATTATTGCTTATTCAAATAAAGTACAGTTTTTGAAAATCTAATAATTATTTTGCGAGTTGTGAATTTTTGAATTTTTTTTTTCAAATTGTGGAACACTCGAGCAAAAAAAATGAAAGAAAAATATAAAACGTATTGATTAAATTCTACAAAAATTAAATTAAATTCACAAATTATTGCTTATTCAAATAAAGTACATTTTTTGAAAATCCATTAATTATTTTGCGAGTTGTGAAGTTTTGATTTTTTTTTGAAATTGTGGAACACTCGAGCAAAAAATAAATGAAAAATATAAAACGTATTGATTAAATTCTACAAAAATTTAATTAAATTCACAAATCATTGCTTATACAAATAAAGTACAGATTTTGAAAATCTAATAATTATTTTGCGAGTTGTGAATTTTTGATTTTTTTTTGAAATTGTGGAGCACTCGAGCAAAAAAATAAATGAAAAATATAAAACGTATTGATTAAATTCTACAAAAATTTAATTAAACTCACAAATCATTGCTTATTCAAATAAAGTACAGTTTTTTTAAATCTAATAATTATTTTGCGAGTTGAGAATTTTTGATTTTTTTTGAAATTGTGGAACACTCGAGCAAAAAAAAATAAAAAAAAATATAAAACGTGTTGACTAAATTCTACAAAAATTAAATTAAATTCACAAATCATTGCTTATTCAAATAAAGTACAGTTTTTGAGAATCTAATAATTATTTTGCAAGTTGTGAATTTTTGAATGTTTTTTTGAAATTGTGGATCACTCGAGCAAAAAAATATAAAAGCAAAATATAAAACATGTTGACTGAATTCTACAAAAATTATTAATTCCTTTGCCCGGCAAGCTAATTTTTTCGTTTTTATAAAATCTCAATTAATTAATTAATAATTGTTAGTACATAAGTTGTAATTTATTTTATTTTATTTGGTATACCATGGTATTTTATAAATACTTGTCTTTCTTATTAATTATTTATTCAAAATTTAAATACAATATCCTGCAGAAATGGGAGAATAAAGTAGTGAATATTAAATAACATTTAGAAATGCCACATTGTACTACAATTATGTTTTAAGTAACAGTCACAGATTAAGTAGCAATCACAGTTTGTCAGTGATTTAAAGTAGCAGTGATTTAAAGTAGGGGTGATTTAAAGTAGCAGTGATTTAAAGTAGCAGCGATTTTAAGGAACAGTGATTATAAGTAGCAGTGATATTAAGTAGCAGTGATTTTAAGTAGCAGTGATTTTAAGTAGCAGGTATTTTAAGTAGCAGTGAAATTCGCATATTAGTAACAGTAGCGACCTGCGATTTTTCAATACCAGTGAAAAATCACAGATACGTGAAATATCGCCCATTTCTATTATTTTACACGATTCAGATTTGAAAAACAAATTGTTTGATTTACGAGAGTTGATTCTCATCGCACTTCACGGTTGGTCGATTTTTTTACCTGTTTGTTCTCCTTTAAATTCTCACTATTCAATGGCGGGATATATTCGATTGTTTATGCCAATAAAGGATTATTAATTTGAATGAACATTAGGAAACGTTTAATTGAAGAAAATAATTAAATTACTTAAGAAAATCATTTCCATTACAAGTATTGGACATACGAAGCAGTAATAAATTTAAATAATTGCATCAAAAATTAGCCTATTTTATTAATATCCTCATTATAGGTAATTAAAAGAAAATAATGAAACAACGAAAGCAACCTTCCGGAAGCCAACTTTCTTCGCTTGAAATTTATTCAAATTAGGCCTATGATTGATATTAGCTTTCGCTAATACATTTCTTCCAACAGTTGAAATTTCCGCTACAGCCACAACTAACAGTAACATTAGCAATGATTTACGGTTGCCTCTAAATATTCAACAATTATCATCACGCAATCAATACGTATAACAGTGAAGATGATCTGCGATCAGATTAATTCCTGCAACAGTTATTTTCCTCGGGTGGTAAATTTTCGCGAGCGAACGTAATCTAGCTGGCAGTAATTAAATAATCATTTTTCGCAATTATCTTGCCACTCTTTTCAAATCATGCAATTAATAACGAGGAATGGAAGGATTCATAATATATGCACACATGGGAGCGTATTGCGCTTGTATACAAGTATTATGCAACACGTGTGGGAATTTTCAAGTGAAAATCTTCAGGATTCCCATCATTTCTCTTTCGCTGTCGCCGCCCGTTTATGGAACGCGATACAGTGAGTAACGAGGAAAATTTATTGTGGGTAAGACTTTTTCTTCGATATTATTGTGCATTTAAAGAATCCACCGCAGACGTTGTTGCAACAAGAATAGGCATATAATTCGGTCATCAATAAATTCCGCCCATACATACGAGGGTTGGGGCATAAGTCATGGCAACTTTTTTTTTCTTGTAGATATGTGAACGGATCACAAACGTATGTGTCGTGTGGAAGTTCTGCAGGCATAGTGTGAATGCAGAACAACAGATGGCTCTGTGATAGCTGGTAGTCAGTTGATAAAACACGCTGGCTAAACATTGGATTGCGAAGACGAATGTCCATCATCTGTTCGCGGAATTGTTGCCTAAGATTAAAGTCATCTTCAAATTATGAACCACTTACAGCTTACATGGGTAACATTTAAGGTGAATTGCGCTTTATAATGACTTTTCAAATAGCTAGAGTAAGCGAAGTAGAAGCAAAAATTTGAAAGAAAAATCCGCGTAAAAGTGCAGACGAAATGATAATTCTTCAGAAAACAGCAGACAAGAAACTAAACCAGGTTAGCAAGAAGACATATCGAGTAAAGAATACAAACGACTAGAATAGAAACTTGCAATGGAATGTGCTGATTAATTAATGAATTACAGGATAGAGATATTGAATTACTAATCGTCCTCCCAAAATTGACAATACTGGGAACTCAATAACCTCTAAAGATGACTTTGAATACCATTTTCGACCCTGAGACGGAACAACAATATTCCTTCCCGAAAAAAAAAAACTCGACTCGCAGCATTCTAGAATCTCATTTGATTAATCACCAGACTCATTTTCATTCGTGGAATGTTTATCTTTTTATAAATGGGGACACACACATAATACCGAAGAGTAGTAATGACGCAGTAGATTATAGTCCAGAGGTTCCGGAGGAATGCAATAGAATGAAGTTTGCTTCGACCGGTCGACCTTCCATTATGATTCGAAAATAATACCTTCAAAAGACCTCGCGAGCGCTATGTGAAATTTACTTGTAGACTCTTGATCTGTTTCGAAAATTGTGCGTAACCAGAAGTACGTTCTAAGTTGCACACGCCGCGGCGGTGGTTTGTTTCTAAAGAGAAACCGACGATTTGAAGTGTTTTATGTGTGTATGAGAAATCAATGGTTTCTATAATTTGTTGCTTGTATTTAAAATTGACGAGTTGAAGGTTAACTTCTAGAAATTACACAACGTGTTATTATTCGAAAATTTAATTATAAACAGATAAAAAGTTGAACATTAAATATTGTAATAAAATTATAATAATAAAGTTATGTTTTGTTAATGGCAAGTTGAGTTGCCGAAACTATAGTCAACAATAAAATAAAATTGGTGTTATACCAACAAAGTAAAAGTGTTTTATTATATTTACAACATGTATAACGAAGTACAAGCCTCCTCCATAAACAATATTAAATACTGTTCCCCCATCAGAACACCTTCAGTACAGCGTTCAGGCAATAGATTCCGCCACTTTGGCGTTTCTACCTTTATAGATAAAAAGTTAATGGAAAGCTATAAATTTTATTCGAATCCTACTGTACAGCATAAACAATGTCTACCAAAAGTATGACATGTGGCATAGAAGAGGAGCAACTTCAAGTGATACACTATTTCTTCATGCAGTTCGATGTGTTCTGTATTCCAGGTGTGAACCGTAAGAAGTTATCTCCGGAAGTTAGCGCGTTTCAAACCGGGAACCGCGTGAAGTTTCCGCGCTAACTTCCGCAGATAACTTCTTGCCTGGAATACGGTTTCATATGAAACTGCATGAAGTGTCTGCAGGTAACTTCATACGATTCCATCGGGAAGCTTCTACGGTTACACGTCTAGTCTGCGGTCTTGAAGAGGAAGCTTTGCCTGTCTCTAATAGACAGTGTAAGTGCAGAGGACAAAAAGCAGAAGGCACAGTCAAAGATAAATAGGCAAAGAACTATTTTCTAATATTCATAGCCTATGTAGATATGTTGATTGATGTAGATTGTTAGTTAGTTACTTAACAAGTTTTGTTATTTTAGGATATGAACAAAATCAAAGAGAAGGAAAAGTGCAAAGGAGTTGCGGAAAAGTTGCGTATAAAGGCACATGAAGAAGAAGCACTGAAATCAAAGAACATTGCATTAATATACTGAAGAAAAAAAATTTATCGACCATTTTCAAACCGCCATGACTCGGCGTATTTTCAATCGATTTTGATGAATCTTCGAGGGCGAAAAACTTTGAAGTGTCTTCTTTAAAGTCACGCATGCGAACTTAAACGTAACCCCTTCCGCCTCCCTCCAGCACCCCTGTGAAAAAAAAGTTTTTTTTTCTGCAAACCATGTCCAACTTTGACGATGTCTACGAAGTTGGAAAATTTTTGTCAGCTCGATCCACCATAAAGGCATTAAAATTTGATCAATTCCCTATGCAGGACTCAAAGAACGAAGTTCCTACGACGATTTGGTACCAAGTTATGGGTGTTTGAAAAAATAGTGCATTTTGACGTTTTTTCGCACATAACTCGGTGACTTTTCAACCAAATTTGATGATTCTTTCGGGAAAAAATCCCATTTTGGCTCTACTTTAAGGGGGTAAACTCAGATTAGAATGATCCCTTTTCGAACCTTTCAACCCCCGACCAAAAAATAATGTTTTTGGGCAAAACAGCGTACAACTTTGGCAACGTATACAGAGTTGGAAAAAATGTGTCGACTCGATCCACCAAAAGGGCATTGAAATGTGTTCAATTACCTGTGCTAGACTCAAAAACGAAGTTCCTACGACAATTTTGCACAAGGTCCAAAAAGGTTGAGGAAGGTTGAGTAGCACAAAAATTGTTAATAATATAAATCCTTCTGTTAATCACAAAACTACTTAGTTGTTACATGTTCTCTAGGTAGGACGATGTTTATCGCGAAAACCAGTTGTAGGTTAAATACCTTGTAATTTTATAACCTACATAATAATATTTAATCTGATGTTGCTTTCATAATTAAGTGTAATATATATTTCCTCTTTATAAATATTGTAGAAAGCAGCAACAATTCATGGTTGAGTGATGTAAGTAATTACACAGGGCCATTTAAATTTTCGAGATGGCTTCAAATTCCAGGACGGGTATTAACGAACTTTCTTAAAACATCGAAGGAGCGGCCGCTTAAAGTTAATAATTTATACTGCAAATACACCGCCGACGTTATAATTTGAAGAAAGTTTTTATTGTGTCTCCATTTTGCCAGGTCTACTTACCCAAATACTTGGAATACGTCCACAACAGCACGCAAGAAAATTATGTTAATAACAATGTCACCAAATTTGTGGGTGTTGAAGCTAATTTATTTTGGTCACATATAATATTTGTTTAGTGTTGGCGGCGTTTACTTCGTGGTACATCTTGATTGTAGATTGGAATAAAACACTTTAACTTTTTTATACCACTATATTTTATTCATGTGACTAGTTTCGACCATTCACTGGTCATTTTCAAACATAAGTAAATTAAATTACGGCTTTACATTTCTTATATATTACAGGGCTTCAAACAGGGGCGAATACATTATGTCAACCTGGTCATTAAGCACGGAAATTCCCAGATTAGTTTTTGCTTTGTGTATTTCGAGTGCTTCCAGTAGATCCATTTTTCGACCTTTATCCGCTAAATGAATCACTGAAAGTACATCTGTGCCGAAATTATGCCGATTTTCTAACAAATGGTTCGAGAAGGTGGATTTATTTGGTTTTTTGAGAGCATTCAAATTAAACCAAAATAGAAAAAGAAACATATTTTTTTAATTGAAAACTACATATTATCCCTTTTTACTGTTTGTTTAAATTTTTCTTTTGACTTAGGCTGAGCCATTCAGTCACACATTAAATTTTTGAGTGGTTTATAAACCATAAAATTATTTCTTTAAAGTTTTTAATGGAAAACTACATATTATCACTTTTTACTGTTTGTTTAAATTTTTTTTTTACTTAGGTTGAGCCATTCAGTCACACATTAAATTTTTGAGTGGTTGATAAACCATAAAATTATTTCTTTTAAGTTTTTAATGGAAAACTACATATTATCCTTTTTTACTGTTTGTTTAATTTTTTTTTTGACTTAGTCTGAGCCATTCAGTCACACATTAAATTTTTGAGTGGTTTATAAACCATAAAATTATTTCTTTAAAGTTTTTAATGGAAAACTACATATTATCACTGTTTACTGTTGGTTTAAAATTTTGAGTGGTTTATAAACCATAAAATTATTTCTTAGTTATAAACTTACAAATAATAATTAGATTTTCTCAAGTTACTAAACATAAAAAAAATGTTAAAGTTTCCATTGAGTACAAATTGTTTTGAGTACTTCTGGTTTGTTTTACCAAACATATCTTTTCCCTTTAAACGTAATTAGAATTTTGTTAGTTTGTACACCTTTTTAATTAGATTGTTTATAGTGGATAAATAATTTAATTACTATTCAAATGTAACACATACAAAACAACCGCTAGAATAATGATATGCTTGTTTACTTAATCTTTATTGCGGATTAATTATTCTGTGAGAAATACTGTTTTTATTACGATATATGTAGCGTAACAAGAATTCCTCGCATAATAAGCCGGTGACAAATTTATTTCTAATTAGTTGGGAATAGGAATGCCTTTGGCTACAATGCTTTGAAAGTTATTATTATTATTTATAAACCTAGCTGGCTAGGTATTTTTAGAAAAGCAAGAAAAAGGATTTTAAATTTCTTATAAAATATACTGGGCGTTTCTTTACATTTAGCGAAGGTCTTCTTACTTCATAAAAATCGCATTTAATTACTTAAACAAACCTAATCATTAATCATCTAAAAAATGTAACATTTCTATTGTTAAAAAAATGTTTTTTTTATGGATTTGATGTGACACTTTAAAGTTGGGTCTGTTTTCGTATAAAAAAGTAAATAACTACACAATTGACGATCAAAACATCCTAGACCTCATATAAAAATGTTGCTTTTAAAGTAGTCTATATAAATACTGAACAAAATATTGGGTGTTCTATTAAAAAAATATATATATATAACTGGTGTGTAACTCAAAAATGGAACACCCCGCATGTATACAAATATGTTTAGAACATGCACTCAGACAGAATCTATAAAATTATTCTAATTAAAATGAACCATTAATAACATTTCGTTCCGGCTTCAATTTCGGTTTTTGTAATTGTGCATTTTTGAATTTCCGGATATGGTTTGGGTTTTGCTGAAAATTCCGGATAATTCTTTTTTGACTCTCTGATTTCAACACGTAAACTGTATTTGATTAGTCTATCGCCAAATGTGCAGAACTTGAAAGCGCTCAAAAATTTCAAGTTTTGCCGCTAGAATATTTAAATGCAGATTCAGAGGAGTCATAAAACCGGGCACGAACCAAAATTTTCAGCAGAACCGAAACTGCCCAAACGAAAAATTTCACAATTGGAAAGCCAAAACCAAAACCTTGGTGAAACATTGTAACAGTCGAAAAAATATTGAGCTTTCTTCAAGTAAAAATTGGTAAAAGAATGTGATAGGCCTCTTTCCTAACAAACTTGTCACCAATACTTTCTGCAATGCTGTGCAGTAAAACTTTTTTTACTTTCTCCGTTACGAAGTACGAGAAAGTATTGTGATCGTAATTTTTTTTTCAAATTTTTTTTTACGGAAATATCCGTTTTAGGGTCCCTAGATGCCATTTCAATAATTTGTGGGAAAAAAATTGTGTCTGTGTGTGTGTCTGTGTGTGTGTGTGTGTCTGCTGTGCGCGCTGTATCTTAAAACTAATAAAGCAATTGATATGAAACTTTGAACATTCGTCTTATTTGATAATCTGAAGAACTGAAAAGCTTTTGGCAAAGTTTCGTACACCGGAAGTGGGCGTTTACCTTAACTGTTTTTTGTTTTTTGCTTATTTTTTTTTAAATATGAAAAATATCATTAAAACATTTAAACAAACTTTGAAGGCAACAAAGAACTGAACATCTTTTGCTTGAAAACATTTTTCATAAAATCATTGTTATTAGATTAAAAACAATGTTTTTTCATATTTGGTTCATAATTGTGAAACGATAATAGTTACAGCAAATTTATGTCAATAATAATTGTAGAGAATGCCGAAATGAACAACTTATAAAGAATAAGTTTTTTTCGAAATCTCTTTAGTTTTTGAGTAAACTGAGTTTTTGAATTTTTACATCTTTTATAATTTTGACGTTTTAAACGTCAGTTTCATGCGAGTCTACAAACGCTCGATGTACATTTAAAACATGATTAAAATAGAAAATAAACCATAAAAGTCTAAATATAAATGATGATACCATCGGAGAAAATAACATGATAGCCACATCACCATTTTTTTAATTAAAAATTTCAAGTCAATGAAAGGTTGTTGCTAGGGTCACTATCGTCTAATTCATTTGAAAGATATTTGTACTAATGGTACAATCAATTTTAAGGATCCGAATGATCGATAATTTCTAACTATTCAGAGATAGGGCTTACTCTATACAGCAGTTGATATATTTGCATCGTTAATGCAAATTTGTAGAACTGCAGTTTTACCAATATTGTCTTTTAACCATTTAGAAAATTTTTAATAAACTTTTTCCCTTATTATAGTCGAATTGATATTTGATATGGTGTATTACACCATTGTTTATATAAATTAAAATCTGTATGGAGTGTCTGTTTCAACTTACTGTAGGCGTTATTACGATGTAACATCATTACTTTTATGGTGTTAGTAAGCCGTGGGGCAGGTTTTTATCTATTAAATAAATAATTACAAACAGTAATTGGAAATTTTTATTGATAATACTTTACTGTTAGTTAGATTTCACCGATTGCTTCTAGTATTCAATTACATTCTTGCAGTATTTCATCAACGACTGCATATTTTATCGCGGATGCAACTAATTACATTGATGGATTAAACACGAAAGAATATGCAAATAACCAAAAATTATTTCTTTTTTTCCATATATTTACGCAAATTAGACTACTTATTGGATAATGCGATTCTTACAAGAATCAACAGAAGCAATGTTGGCCATACGCTCCAAGGACAAATTTCAACAACTGGCCAAGAATACTGGCAGTTTTTGTGATTACAGTGATTACAGAAGTATTTAAATAAGTAATTGTGGAGGCTTTCATTTCGTGATACATTTTGAATAATTCAATACCTTTGTTGGTATCACTTTATTAACTTGGAAAACTATGATGGTTTGAAAATGACAAGCTGAAATTGTCGAAACCATAGTTATTCCAAGTTAATAAAGTGATACCAACAAAGTTATTCGTTTTATTTGAATCAGAAGTATTTAATTTCAGGCATTGCCTATAAACAAGCTCTACATTAAAAGTACTCCAAAAGGAAAGGCGCTAGTTAGCAATAAAATCGTGACTAAATATCCTTTGGCTAAACAAATAAAAATAGAAAGCAACATGAATACATCTGTACCATTTGGTGATTAATTTCTTGCACACATCGAATCCAACAACTCCAATTACGTTCATACGCGACTTCAACGATGAATTGTTGTTAATCTGGGTTGATTATGTAAAAACGACAAGAAAGACCAGTTCTCCAAATAAAGGCAACGGTGTCTTACTTACCGGTTAGAGTCGATTCGTATCCAAAAGGTGAAATCGGCCGAAAATCCAGAACGGAAAAACAAAATACTCAACCACCCCAAATATTCGAAGCACGTCTCAACACAAAACACCGACTTGCCCAAACACTTTCTCAACGGGTACTGAGAGCGGATCGCGTGAAGGTGGACACCGTACCCAGGTACCGCGACAGGTACGTCGCAGAAGTGGTCGGAGAGGTGAGGGGATTTTGGCTAGCGAAGAAATAGAGGAGTAGGAGCACTTCAGGCACCTCAAGCACCACAAGCACCTGTTTACTATCTTACGTGATGCGTCCGGTTCGCTATTCCTCGGGTAGGATTACACCATTACGCCATTCGTGTGTGTGATCATCTCTTGTTTTTAAATAATCCGCGCACGCATCAACGGTGCTCACATTCGAAACAAATCGAACAGTTTACAACAGCATTGGTAGAAAATATCACTGCAACTTCATTGGAATTAAAAAAGTTGTAGTCAAAACCAACTCAACCTCAATATGCATGGTATAGATAATTATTGAGCGAAAAATTTAAAGATTTTTTAAATATTAGTTTCTCATTTAAAACTTAGTCGAAAAAATATTGATCTCTCTTCAAGTCAAAATTGGGAAAAGAATGTGACAGGCCTTTTTCGAAACAAACTTATCACCTATACTTTCTGCTATGCTGTGCAGTTAAACTTTTTTTTAAATTAAAAATATCAAGTCAATAAAAGTTTGTTGCTGTGGTCAGTGGCGGCTCGTGGAACATTTTAATGGTAGAGCCACTTATCATACAATATATTTTGAAGAAAGAATGAAAACATTATTTATATATACTTTTGATGTGTAGTGTATTGTAATTTTGTCCCTAATGTGCACTAAATTTGTAATACCGTATTTCCTCTACGTAACCCCACCCCCAACAAAACACATGGAAAACAAAAAAAAACGTTTTCTTCTTTACACCCTTGAAGCCAATTGTTCTCGATTAAACTTTCTCGTTCGTATTTATGAATTTTCGAAATCGACGCACTAAAGCTGGAAGCTATTGCATCAACAAAGAGTGACCTGAATTAGCTTCAAACTTTTTAAATCCATCTAAAAATATTGTATTGTGACATACTGGAAAAATAGCCCACTGGAAGCAAAATGTCAACACTAAACGAAATTTGCATGTTGTGATTTAAAAAATTAAATAAAAATAGTAACTGCCAGAATTTTAGCTTCAAATTTCCCAAATGCATCCAGGAATATTGTATTTTTTACATACTAGAAAATGATCGATGTACCCCCACTGGAAACAAAATGCCAACACTCGAAACTTGATTTTTGGAAAAACGAAATTTGCATCTTGTGATTTAAAGAATCCTAAAAAAATAGTGACTACCAGAATTAGCCTCAAACTTCTCAAATCCACCCAGAAATATTGGATTTTTAACAAACTGTAAAATAATCGACATACCCCCACTGGAAACAAAATGTCAGCACTTAAAACTTGATTTTTAGAAAAACGAAATTTGCATGTTGTGATTTAAAAAATTAAATAAAAATAGTAAAAGCCAGAATTTTAGCTTCAAATTTCCCAAATGCATCCAGGAATATTGTATTTTTTACATACTAGAAAATGATCGATGTACCCCCACTGGAAACAAAATGCCAACACTCGAAACTTGATTTTTGGAAAAACGAAATTTGCATCTTGTGATTTAAAGAATCCTAAAAAAATAGTGACTACCAGAATTAGCCTCAAACTTCTCAAATCCACCCAGAAATATTGGATTTTTAACAAACTGTAAAATAATCGACATACCCCCACTGGAAACAAAATGTCAGCACTTAAAACTTGATTTTTAGAAAAACGAAATTTGCATGTTGTGATTTAAAAAATTAAATAAAAATAGTAACTGCCAGAATTTTAGCTTCAAATTTCCCAAATGCATCCAGAAATATTGTATTTTTTACATACTAGAAAATGATCGATGTACCCCCACTGGAAACAAAATGTCAACACTCGAAACTTGATTTTTGGAAAAACGAAATTTGCATCTTGTGTTTTAAAAAATTCTAAAAAAAATAGTGACTACCAGAATTAGCTTCAAATTTCCCAAATGCATCAAGAAATATTGTATTTTTAACATACTGGAAAATGATCGACGTACCCCCACAGGAAACAAAATGTCAACCCTCGAAACTTGATTTTTAGAAAAACGAAATTTGCATCTTGTGGTTTAAAAAATTCCAAAAATATTTCGACTACCAGAATTAGCTTCCATCCAGAAATATAATATTTTTAACATACTGAAAAGTGATTAATATATCCCCTCCCCCCCCCCTGGAAACAAAATGTCAGCACTCGAAACTTCATTTTTAGAAAAATATAATTTGCATTTTGTGATTAAAGAATTAAAAAAAATAGTGATCGCAGGAATTAGCTTCAAATTTCTCAACCCACCCACCACCCACCGTATCAACTTTATTTTAACCTACAAATCCTGTTGGGGTAAAGGAACTTCTTTCGCAAATAATTGGAAAAGTTGAAAATTTACAAAACGTGATTTTGTCGTTTAAATCTAAGGTGAACGAGGGGCGGATGGGTGCGCCCTGTCCCACCCTCCAATTTACGGATGATCAACAAGAGTTTACATGCCAAAATTAATTAATAACTCAAAAGCAAGAAAGACATTTAAGACTTTATGTTCTTGTGATTCAGTTATTTATTGGTGGAAATATCGGAGCGTGGGTAACAGGTTGGATTGTAGGATAGGGCCCACCCTCCGCCCGCCGTATCAACTTTATTTTAACATACAAATCCTGTTGTGTTAAAGGAACTTCTTTAGCAAATAATTGGAAAAGTTGAAAATTTACAAAACGTGATTTTGTCGTTTAAATTTAAGTGGAACGAGAGGCGGGTGGGTGGGCCCTATCCCACCCTCCAATTTACGGATGATAAACAAGAGTTTACATGCCAAAATTAATTAATAACTCAAAAGCAAGAAAGACATTTAAGACTTTATGTTCTTGTGATTCAGTTATTTATTGGTGGAAATATCGGAGCGTGGGTAACAGGTTGGATTGTAGGATAGAGCCCACCCTCCGCCCGCCGTATCAACTTTATTTTAACATACAAATCCTTCTTTGGTAAATATTTGGAAAAGTTGGAAATACACAAAACGCCATTTTGTAGTTTAAATGTCAGTGGAACGAGGGGTGGGTGGGTGGTCCCTATCCCATCCTCCAATTTACGGATTATCAACAAGAGTTTACATGCTGAAATTAATTAATAACTCAAGAGCAAGAAAGATATTAAAGACTTTATGTTTTTGTGATTTTTTTAGAGTGCCTAAACAGGACTTCTAAAAAACGGACACTTCTGAGTCATAAAAGTAACATTAATGATTTGGATGCAGTTGAAATGGTTAAAAAAATGTACAGTAGCAGTTCTCAACGTGGGCCATTTGCCCATCACAATTGACTCAACTTTTCAATTTTCTTTAAAACGCAGTTATAATTATTTTTCTGCCAAAAATTATACCCTATCCCTAGATTT
Source organism: Ocypus olens (assembly GCA_910593695.2). Classification (NCBI taxonomy): domain Eukaryota; kingdom Metazoa; phylum Arthropoda; class Insecta; order Coleoptera; family Staphylinidae; genus Ocypus; species Ocypus olens. The sequence continues at coordinate 11,649,267 of OU343059.1, read as the reverse complement.
AGAGATAATCGCTTGCGATAGAAGCGTAAAATTGTATTAATTTAAAACATTTTTATGACCTGAAAAAAAATATAAAAACAATTGCCATAGATTTAAAACTTTTCAAATTTCCTTAAAACGCAGTCATATTTTTCTGCAAAAATCTACAAACACCCTAACTCTAGATTTCGAGATAATCCCTCGGGAACAAAGTGTAAGATTGTTAAAATTTTAAAACATGTATATGGCTTTAAAAAAATTAAAAACAATTGCCATCGACTTGAAAGTTTTAACATTTTCCCAAAACGCAGTCTTAATTATTTTTCTGCAAAAATCTACAAACACTCTATTCCTAGATTTCGAGATAATCTCTTGCAAACAGTACGTAAGATTGTAGAAATTTTAAAACATTTATATAGCAAAAAATTCGAATTCCTTTCTTTTGAGTTTTTTTTTAGAAACCATCTATGTATATTCTTCTAAACTGAAGTTGAAGTTGAAGTTGACCGTACAATATTATAATTAAAAAAGTTTGTGATTTTTTAAATAATTTTCATTACTTTTCAGTGTATTTCATTATCTTTTTATCTAAGTTTTAGGTTTTTTTAAATGTTTCTATACTTCAAGCCTTCAGTTGATCTTAAAATCTTATTTATTATTAGACAAGTTCTGTGAAATTATTTTATAGTTCGCATTTTAAAAGTGTCTCCCATGTCTAATAGATTTTACCAGTCTTTTATAAATACCCCTTATTTAATTTTATTTATTTTGAAAACGTGTATTTCGGTAGAAAACAAAATTCACGATCACAATAGAGAGTAACAGAGAGTAAAAGAAAACAAATGTATTTAAGTATAAAAAAAATACCAAGCGAGGGATTTTCGAAACACTTGATCAAGGTCACATTTTGTCCGTGCCCTAATTGATAGCACCGTAAATGTACATGCTTTCCATTGCTTAATGAATCTGCGAGTGCATACAGGCATTTAATTGCATAATGCTGACAATAAATAATGGTTATTAAAGTAACGTTATGTTATAAATAATAACATAATTATAATTATCATATGAAGTCTGACAAATACGTTACGGCAAAATTAAATCGAATAACTATGCGTGCAGACCTTGTAAGATTATTATTGAAAAAAGGATGGATCTATATTTTTTTCATTGTTAGAAAAGTAGTTGTAAAAGGTCCGAATACCAAACCATATATTAAATTATTATTGAAGATTCCTTCAATATTTAAATTATTATTGAAGATTCCTACAATATTTTAAATGGAACCTAAATAAAGTCAAAATTATGAAAGATGAAAATGGCAAATTTTACTTCAAATATGAATGGTCAGTTTACTCAAAAACTTAAGAGATTTCGAAAAAACTTATTCTTTATAAGTTGTTCATTTTGGCATTCTCTAAATTATTATTAAAGAATGTAATTATTATCGTTTCATAATTATAACCTAAAAATGAAAAATTAATTAATAATTTTTTTTCTCGAAAACCAATAATTTTATCAAAAATATTTTCAAATAAAAGATGTTCATTTCTTTGATGTCTTCAAAATTTACTTAAATATTTTTGTGATACTTTTCCTATTTAAAACAATATTGGAAAAAAACAAAAAAGGGTGATGAGGCCATCATGTTACTTTCTCCGACTTGATAGTATCATTTATATTTACGCTTTCATGGTTTATTTTCAATTGAAATCATATTTTAAATGTACATCGAGCGTTTTGTAGAATCGAAGAGATTAAAGATGAAAATGGTCAGTTTACTCAAAAACCAAAGAGATTTCGAAAGAAACTTATTCTTTATAAGTTGTTCATTTTGGTATGCTCTACAATTATTATTAACATAAATTTGCTGTAACTGTTACCGTTTCATAATAATAAACCAAAAATGAAAAAAACAAATTTCTCGATAGCAATGATTTTACGAAAAATATTTTCAAACAAGACTTGTTCTTTTTTTTGTAGTGTTCTATTTTTCTTTAAATGTTTTTGTGATATTTTTCATATTTAAAAAAATTTTGGAAGAAAACAAAAAGCCCAATTCCGGTGTACAAAATTTTACCGAAAGCTTTTCAGTTCTTCGGATTATCAAATAAGACTTGTGTTCAAAGTTTCATATGAATTGCTCAATTTGGCCAGTTTTTTACAAAGTAATTCAAGGTCATATAGACCAATCACAATGAAAATAACATCCAAAAGTTTTTTAATTGGTTTTATAAACATTATTTTTTTACTGACGAAGGAGTGGATGAAAAATTCTGAAAAAATTTATGAAAATAGTCCACCCAATTAACCATTCGACCAATTTTTTACAAGGTCATTCAAGGTTATTTCGACACATAACTTTTTAAATCGATTTTTTAATCATTATTTTTATGCTGACGAATAAGTGGATGAAAAATTCAGAAAAAATTTATGAAAATAGTCCACCCAATTAACCATTCGACCAATTTTTTACAAGGTCATTCAAGGTTATTTCGACACATAACTTTTTAAATCGATTTTTTAATCATTATTTTTATGCTGACGAATAAGTGGATGAAAAATTCAGAAAAAATTTATGAAAATAGTCCACCCAATTAACCATTTGACCAATTTTTTCCAAAGTCATTCAACATAACTTTCTAAATCGATTTTTAATCATTATTTTTATAGTGGCCAACGAGTTGATGAAAAATTCTGAAAAAATTTATGAAAATAGTCCACCCAATTACCCATTTGACCAATTTTTCCCAAAATCATTCAAGGTCATTTAGGCATCTAGGGAACCCAAATCGGATATTTCCGTAAAAAAAAATTTTGGAAAAAAATCACGATCACAATCCTTTCTTGTACTTCGTAACGAAGAAAGTAAAAAAGTCGTAGCCAAAACCAACTCAACCTCAATATGCATGGTATAGATAATTATTGAGCGAATTAGTTTCTCATTTAAAACTTGTAATATCGCACAGTTGAAAAAATATTGATCTTTCTTGAGGTCAAAAATTGTCTAATTTTAGTCTGAAAAATTGAGCAATTTTACAATCCGACTCAATTTTTGGGACAATTTACTGTATGAAACTGGACAATTTAAATTGCGCAAAAAATCAATCCATTTCTTGTTCAATAAATTATGTAATGAGGGACAGCTTTTTTTAATATTGGATTCCATCAAAGATAATTTGAAGAATGTGTAACATAAATAAACAATTAAGATTTATAAAGCTAAGAAATTAATTTTACTACGTTATAAAAATAAAATATTATTATTAGCGCCAAATTAATAAATCGAGTTTCCTTTCTCCTGCAAAAGCAATTAAAATTACAAAGTGTTACATTACTGTCGAATTAATGGATTTAACATGGATATCGTACATTATAGCACACTATCGCATCATTTACATACTTAATGTAAAAAAGTGTGCATAATTGACTTTCTAAAGAATTTTGGAAACAAACCAAATTACTAGTGTTATATCATTTTCAGACCGATGTAACGTCTGAATTAAACGGTGTTATATCATTCCTAGTCGATTAGTCAATGTATGCAAAATTTCCCCGTTTTTTCGTTATTGTTTGCATACATCCAAAGAAAGGTGTTTCATAAATTTTGGCGTGGATAATAATGAACAATTAAGCGGCGATTGTTTCGCGCAAGAACCAGGGCCAGGATGTTTTACAATCGCTTGTCAAACATTTAGCAAGTTCCGCCAAAATATTAGAAACGGTTATATGCGTTTTTAACAATTGCGCTTTTGAAATACTTCAACACGTTTGTTGGTATTCGCTTTTACTTGTACGAATGCGATGGTTTAATAAATTCCGTTTTTTAGAGTCAATGATTTAATTATCATTTATTAATTGGTTTTATTGCAATAGCTTGCAATATTTAATATGGAATACTATAACTTTCTCGAATAATAAATATTTATAAATACGCACAAGAATTCAATTATTTCATAAGCGATCGGTTTTGATTGGATTTTTTAGTTCTTTTTTCTGCTGGTACCATGGCGGTTTACACTTGTCAACATATAAAATACAGAAATGATTCAGGTTGCCTAATACAATTCTTCTTAAATTAATGTCAAGAATATTGCAAACATAAATAAATAGTGTATGATACCAAATTTATCACTCTACTTGAGAGTGATAAATTGCACATGTTTTTGAGAATAGTAATTGAAATAGATACTGAATTGTTTCACTGAACAATGCAATACATTTTAGAAAGTGAATTACAGGGTGGCCCATCTATCGGTTGCTTTTTGAACTATCGATTATTTCGGCGTTAACAGCTCGAATGACTTTGCCAATGTATCAAATATTTAGTAAAAGGTTTGCGGTTTACGAAATGGTTAAGTATACGCTCGACGAAAATTGGGAAATATTGAAAACTTACTTCCAAAATGGTGAGTCTACAAACGAAACTGCAAGAAAAATGCGCACAAAATTCTGGAAACATAAAGCGCCTTCCAGGCAGTTTGTGGATAAATTTGTGAAGCGTGTGCGTGAAAGTGGCTCGTTAATGGACAAAGCAACGAGTTTCCAGTCAATGGAAAATATTGCTGCTGTTGCCGAAAGTGTGAGTGACAATCCATCAACATCAACTCGACTCCGCTCGCAGGAATTGAACATTTCTCGCACGTCCTTTCAAAGAATTTTGACGAAAGACCTCGGTTTGAAGCCGTACAAAATTCAATTGGTGCAAGAGCTGAAGTCGCACGACCATTCGATGCGATTCCGGTTCGCCCGATGAGCCGAAGAACGCTTGATGGAAGATGAGCATTTTTATCGAAAAATCATCTTTTCAGATGAAGCTCATTTCCACCTAGGTGGTTATGATAATAAAGAAAACTGCCGCTTTCGGGGCTCAGAAAATCCACACGTAATCATGGAAAAGTCACTGCACCCACAACGAGTGACTGTTTGGTGCGATATGTGGTCCAGCGGCATCATTGGTCCGTTTTTCTTCGAAAATGAAGCAGCCGTAATCGTCAATGGTGAGCGCTACCGCGGCATGTTGGAACATTTTTTCTTTCCTCGAATGGGAGGGAGACATCGGCGGCATTTGGTTCCAGCAGGACGGCGCCACGTGCCACACAGCCAACGTTACAGCCAACTTTTGCGCGGTACGTTCGAAAATGGCATAATTAGCCGAAACGGCGATGTTAACTGGCCGTCTCGCAGCTGCGATTTGACCCCAATGGGGTATTTTTTTATGGGGAGCCGTCAAGGATAAGTGCTACGCCAACCATCCAGAGACGATTGACGACCTAAAGCACGAGATTGAAGTCGCTATTGCAGCCATTAAGGGCCACACCATCGAAAATGTCATGAAAAATTGGGTCGACAGAATGGGCTACTACAAAGCCAGCCGGGGTGGCCATATGAATGAAGTGGTCATCCACTATTAAATCGCAATGTTGGGGCTATTCAATAAAAATAAATTATTGAAAAATATCCACCCTTCTTTTTTTTATAGCAATTTTAAAATGCAACTTTTTCGTGGGACACCCTATACTACCAAATAGGAAGATAGTGTAGAGTCTCTCTAATTAGAGCAATTTTTGGCTATAGCATTACTATTTTTAATAAAACGAACTATTAATACGTAAATGATAAAGCAAGTGAATTTTTTCATTTCACAGATATCCAAATAAACATTGTTTCTAATAGTTTTTTTTATTAAATGAGTTTATAATATTAGTTATTAATACACAAGTATGAAAATTACGAGGAGGTGCCAATATAAAATTGTTAATCAAGTTTTTTTTTAATCTTAGCACCTTTTTATTTAAAGATCGAAATATTTAATGAATATAAACCGCGAAATCTGATTATTTTAATTTACCCTTTTACAAGAATTCATTTCATATTTTTTACACATGTAAATGTATTCAGTGTTGATAGTGTTAATTTCCACTAGTTTAGCTAAACCTGTCATGTGTTTTGTGGTGATAATAGAAAACGAGTCGGTGAACATGGAGAGTTATGGTTCTTGTTGATAGAAATTTATCACTTGGCATATTTTTCGTGAAAGTATTCGTGCTCAAGTTTTCTTAAATACTCGACAAGTGAAAAATGAGCACATTGGATCAAATACTTTTGATTCCAATTGGATTTCAACAATTTCTGAAAAAACATTTTTTGTGTCTGTGTGTATATGTGTCTGGATCTGTGCGCCCTGTACCTCAAAAAGTAATCAAGCAATTGATATGAAACTTTGAACATAAAACCTATTTGACAATCCGAAGAACTGAAAAGCTTTTGGTAAAATTCCGTACACCAGAGGTGGATGTTTACCTTAACCGTTTTTTGTTTTTTCCAATATTGTTTTCAATATGAAAAATATCACAAAAATATACAAATACATATTGAAGACAATAAAGAGATGAACATCTTTTGTTTGAAAATATTTTGGATAAAATTATTGGTTTTCGAGAAAAAAAATTATTCATTTATTTTTTATTTTTAAGTTATAATTATGAAACGATAATAATTACATCATTAAATGAATAATAATTGTAGAGAATGCCAAAATGAACAACTCATAAAGAATAAGTTTTTTCGAAATCTCTTTAATTTTTGAGTAAACTGACATTAGTATTTGAAGTAAAATTTGTCATATTTTTCTTTCATAATTTTGACGTTTTAAACGTCAGTTTCGACCGATTCTACAAAACGCTCGATGTACATTTAAAATATGATTTAAATTGAAAATAAACCATAAAATGTATGATACCATCAAATCGGAGAAAGTAACATGATGGCCACATCACCATTTTTAACAAAATTTTCACACAAAAATGTATACCTGTGGTAACAGGATCGCAGAAATGAAAAGAGTAATTTGGGAGCGAAAATAATTTCACATTTTAATTTATTTATAACAAAATTTTCACACAAAAATGTCTACCAGGAGTAACAGGATCGCAGTAATTTGGACGCGAAATGTAAAATTATTGCAGTCTATACAATATTTATTCTATAATAACATGTACACATTTTTGACAAAAATATTTTATAAGACATATAAAAACAATATTATCATCATTGCATTAAATGCATTCCTCAAATATAAATCGATGGTTTTGGGCAAATGCTTATGGAAAAATGTATTGTTGGTATTGTAGCCACCGTCGCCGGTTCTGTCCATCCTTCTTTTAACATCCGCAGGTGATACGGACTTCCTGTCGTAAACTTGACCAGTCCACGCCAAAAAATCTATGAAATATGTGGTCGAATTTTTCGTATCATTACCAAATTCAGACGCCTTGTAGTCCCACGGGAATGTATGATGGTAATTATGAAATCCTTCTCCTCCCGTAACATACTGGACCACAATACTTTCAACAGGGCCAATCGTTCTGGAATAAAAATATATAGAATTGAAGAAAATAAAATTATTAAGAAAGGTAGACCCGTTTTTCGCATCTTATTAAATAATACCGGGTTCCCCATAATAGGCTACCCATTTTAATATTTGAATTAATTTTTTTTTCAGTTAACAAAACAAACTTTTTATTATACTAAATTACAGCTAACTCTTTGGGATTTATGATAACATAAATATTTGGCTAATTTAATTCTAACTTTTAAAAATCACGTCTTCTAAATGACCTCCACCAACTTCAACACATTTTTCAATATTAGATAAAAAGTGGTTCATTACACGGTGTAGCAAACCTTTGTCTATTCCTTCAACTTCTTCACGAATTTTGACTTTGAGTTCCTCGATTGTACCTGGACGACTCGCAAACACTTTAGCTTTTAAATATCCCCACAGGAAAAAATCGGGTGCCGTTAAGGCACAAGGCAAATTTCCGAATAGAGAAATGAGTCGGCCATTAAACGTTTCTCGCAGAACCCGCATTGAGTTTCTGGCGGTATGAGCTGTTGCCCCATCTTGTTGGAATAGTAAGGCATTGTTTAGTAATCCTCGTCTATTTAATTTTGGAATAAGGAATGTCTCTAGCATGTTTACGTAGCGCTCGGATGTTACTCTTACAGCGCGGTTATTTTCATCCTCAAAAAATATGGACCAATAATACCGAAAGATCCTACTCCACACCACACAACAACTTTTGGATTATGGAGGTTCTATGTAAAGATTTCACGAGGATTTTCATTTGACCAGTACCTAAAATTCTGTTTATTAACCATGCCGTTCAAATAAAAATTTGCTGAGACTGTGAATTGCTCCTTGATGTAAATTCAAAAATTCTTAACAACGAACCTTGCTTCTTTATCTTGATTTATAAGTTGCTGTGCCATTTGGTATTTATAGGGATGAAATTTTAAATCTCTTTGAAGAATTCGATCTAAGCTTCCCTTTGATATTCCTAGGATAAGGGTTTGTCGATTAGCAGACCTTTTAGGACTTCTCGTAAACGCAATTCTAACTCGTTCAATATTTTCTGGTGTACGAACTATTCTTCGACGTCCAGGCTTCTTCAAATTTTGTACAGAACCATTTTCACGCCAATGACGAACCCATAACTTGACAGTTTTACGATTTGGCGCGTGACCTCTATTGTTGTTATTAAACTGACGCCGGAATGCACGCCTAACTTCTTCTATCGAATTGCTTCTTATGTAAGTTTCTACACAAAACACACGTTGTTGGACTGAGTAATCCATGAAAGTTAAATAATTATGATGAACACTAACAAACTTCTCGTAGAAAAATAACGTTCCACAAAATTATTTGTGACAGGTGCCTACTTGATCAATAATTAACTTAAATCCCAAAGACTACAGAACATAATCCCACAGAGATAAACTTATTTAGTTATCTCGTAGGGAATTAATTAATAAAATAAAATGGGTAGTCTATAATGGGGAACCCTGTAGAAGCGTTGCTGAATCATTTTTGATTGAGAAAGTTGTCCATTACTCGGCCGAATCTTTTTCTCCACAGGTGACGTCCAATCAAATGATGGCAGTTTCATTGCCCAACAGATTTCAGCCAATGAAAAGATTGCCCAACAGTTTAGTTATTGTTATGGTTGCAATTTGTTTGTATAAACACGCATTCATAATCTCCCAAAGTGGAGTGCTCAACAGATTAGTGTTTCTAATTAAGTGCATCATGTAGAAAAATAATTCATCTAACTAAAATTTGCTTCAAAATTATATGATAAAATATACATTAATACAAGGTATAATTTTTAGCATGTAAACGATATAAAAAACATACCGTAAATACACACACACACACACACACACGTATCGGTTGTGTGCATGTGTTGGTGTTAGTTCACGCCGCTATTCACAGATGGCGCTTGTCGATTACAATTTATCAACATGCCTTGTCGCTTTCTGTTATTCCATGGTGTGTAGGCAGAGAGGGCAACATCGCGGCAGCACGAGGAGCATCGTGTGCCTAAGGCATTAGGAAGTGTTCGATCTACAGTACATATTTTTTTAGATAATGGAATTTGCGTGTACACAAATTATCCCCGAGAAAACGAATAATAATAATAATAATAACATACCTGTCATAAGGTTTATTTCCATATAAATGGGCGAAACTGTTCACACACCAAGTTAAATTTACCACAATCATATATCTATAGATTGTATACCGAAAAAATGAAATCTTTAAAGATTCGCCCCAACAGTACCATGGCAAAAATGTCGTGATACACACTGTGCATAGGAATACGATTGGATAGTAATACCTAAAAGATTTAACAATGAAACGTTAAAATCAATGGATAATTTTAGATAATTTACTTGTGTTGGAACATTACAATCGGATTCGCTTCCAAGTCACTTAAATCCACTGTATTTTTTTTATCCTTCACACTTGGGTGTTTTCTAACCATCAGCCATCCCACGTGACAAAAGAAAAAACCTACAAATGAAAATAGTTTAATGCGTTTATAAAGTATTGACATAATTTTGAAAACAAATACGTAATGAAAGGATTGTGTCGCAATTATGGCCCCAGGGGCCAAAAATGGCCTCTATAGGACCTGAAAGATGAATTCCGTGCTGAGGCGAGGCCATTTTTGGCGCTGGTGCCAATTCCAGACGTGAAGGGCCATTTCTGAGGATCGGATTCAGCGTCGAAAAATACATGGGAATACATACCAGGTGACCCAGGGATCTGTAAAAGCCCCATAACTTATTTGCTATTTGAGATATCGACTTCTAGTTTTCTTGAACTGGTACCCACACTTATTCTACATATTTAAAAAAAATGTATGTTTTTGTACAGGGTGTCCCAATATACATAACAGAACAAAGTTATGTTTTTTTAAATGGAACACCCTATATTTTATACTTTATTTTCAACCCTCTCGAGAAGCTGATAAAAATAATATAAGATAGTATGGGTCTATTATGGACGGTTGGTTAGTTATGGGCAAATTTGTGGCAAAAACATGTACACATTGAAAACATTGCAGAAGCGTTCCTAGCAAAGATAGAATCATTATTTATACACTAGAAAATTTCCCACATCATAAAGAATAATACACATCGGCTTTGATTCTCTTTTATTCATAGTGCTATACAGGGTGTCAACATACGCAAAACAATGGATAACTATTTTTTTTCAAATGGAACACCCTATATAAGTTGCCACCAATCTATGGCATTTTAATAAGCTTTCCAATGATATAGAGTTTGTATAACAAAATATTAGGGATTCTTGAGATTTATCAATAAAAACATATTTCTTTTGCCACCTTCTACTGATTTTTGGATTTTCAGCCAAAACTGTGCATTTTCAGGAAAAATTATGGGAAACCAAAGTTGTAGAGCGAAAAATTTCCGATCGATATAGGTCTTTCAACTTTTAAGATAATGCGTGCATTGCCCGCCAGAGCGCGTAAAATCGTGACCGTATATGCATTTCAGCGTTTTCTCAAATTTTTTATTAACAAATTGCACATACTTTATTTTCCGCACCCTCTAGCGGAAAATCGGGAAATTATAGGGAAATTAAAATGGCCCATATCGATTGAAAATGTTCCGCTCTACAACTCTTAATAGAAGCAAGTTTTGCCAAAAATGCATAGTTTTCCCTAAAAATGCAAATTGAAAATGTATATATCAATTTTTCGTTTTTCAATGGTTTTTTGCATTTTTAGCGAAAACTATGCATTTTGGGAAAAAAATGTTTCTTTTAAGAGTTGTAGAGCGGAATATTTTCAATCGATGTAGGTCATTTGAATAATTCTATAGTTACCTGTTTTTCTGCTAGAAGACGTGGAAAATAAAGTATAGTGCAATTAATTAACAAACAGTTTGAGAAAAACGCTAAAATTCATAGACTGTCATGATTTTGCGCACTCTGGCGGGCAATGCACGCATTATTGGAAAAGTCGAAAGACTCATACCGATCTAAAATTTCCCGCTCTACAACTTTGGTTTCTTATTATTTTTTCAGAAAATGCATAGATTTGGCTGAAAATCCAAAAATGAGCAGGAGGTGACAAAAGAAAAATGTTTTTATGGATAAATCTTAAGAATCCTTAATATTTCAATATTCAAATTGTACATCATTGGAAAGCTTATTAAAAATTCCATGCATTGGTGGCAAGATATATAGGGTGTTCCATTTGAAAAAAATAGTTATCCATTATTTTGCGTATGTCGACACCCTGTATAGCAGTATGAACAAAAAAGAACCAAAGCCGATTTGTATTATTCTTCATGATATGGAAAATTCTTTAGTGTATAAAAAACGACGCTAGCATTGCCAGGAGCGCTCATGCAACTTTTTCAATGTGTCCTTGTTTTTGCCACAAATTTGCCCATAACTAACCAATCGTCCATAATAGACCCATACTATCCTATACTATTTTTATCAGCTTCTCAGGAGGGTTGAAAATTAAGTATAAAATATAGGGTGTTTCATTTAAAAAAACAAAACTTTGGTCTGTTATGTATATTGGGACACCCTGTACAAAAACATACATATTTTTAAAATATGTAAAATAAGTATCGGTACCAGTTCAGGAAAACTAGAAGTCGATATCTCAAATAGCAAATAAGTTATGGGGCTTTTACAGATCCCTGGGTCACCCGGTATGTCCGAACATTTTTTTTTGTGGGGCTGTGTAATCTATATCAGGTGTAGCTAGTTTAAATATAAATTAAATTATTTCATTCTTCTGTAAAGTGGGTTAAGTTTCCTGATTTTCAAAAACCCAATTTTAACAATTAAAGTAAAATTTCGTCGATTTTTTAGTCAGCATTTTCAATTTTTTTCACAATTTTTGATTCTTAATTCAAAAGGTTTCCACCATTAGATCATTTTTTAGTATTCCTAGTCGGGATAAAAACTAAACATTGTGAAACCTTATTTTATCAATGCCTAATCTATAATTAGTTGTTATTATTGTATTTTTTGGTTTGTATAGAATTATCCTCAAGTAATAAAATAAATAATAAATACAATGGCCATCGACCGGATTCTTTCAGCCAAGAATTACACAGTATAATGGAATAATCAGTAATTATGTAAACGAACAATGAGTTTGGAACAAAAAAAAATACATATTTGGCATGTATGATGGCATTAGTGATCTATACTTTCTCTCGAAGCTATGAGATGTTCAATTAATGTTGCTTCGGGAAATTTGTAGCGTATCTTCAAGTATTTTGTATTTTTTTTTGGTTTGTATTGAATTATCCTCAAGTATTTTGTATTTTTCCTTTGAATTAGGATTAGGTTGTTAAGGAAATACGGATGATATTGGGCGCGTTCATAACAATAAAGTTAAATTCGAACGCATTCTAGCAAACGCATTACCATTACGAATTTCCATCGAATTATGCAGCGCTTTTATTTTAACACTAAGGTAACATTACTTACTCAGTTTTATTTCATGTAATTATTAATTAATAATTACATGAAATAAAACTGAGTAAGTATGGTTGCCTACCTATTAGCAATCATATGTTCAGTGTTAATTATTAATTATTAATAATATTTTAGATGAACAATTTTCATCTGCTCGCTGAAACAATTTTTTAGGGCGTCGAAATAATTGCATTTTTTTACAGTCTCGCGTTCGAATTTCATTATGTCAAAAGTAGGGAATGGGATGCTTTAAATTGTTTATAGAAACTTTTAATGAATTTTGAATAGATTAGCGAAATTTCAAATCGCTAGCAATTGCAAAAATTGCGGAGGAATAATTCTAAATACCGCACATTTACAAATGCTTAAAGAAAATTGTCCGAACTCTGCTAGAATAGAAAAGGCAAAATTTGATAACAAAATATTTTGGCTAAACTAGAGGTGGCTGTTCTGCCTTTTATAGAGCAAATTTGAATTAAAAGAATAAAAAAAATTACATAACGAATTCCCAAAGAATTCGATATGTGAGTCAATAGATTGAGTTTTTGGTTTGCATCCCTTTTCCAGTTTTCGCATTTTACATTAATTCCAAGCATCCATGTAGTACTAACAGGGAAACCATCCCAAGTGTTACCCTCTGATTTTAATAAAATTTGGTGGATTTGTAGAGAGGACCAAAATAATCGATACGTATTTTTTCTTATTTCGACTAAAACACATGTTTAGGGGGTGAACTCGTCCCTCGAAAATCAGCCATATATTTATTTTTTCGCTATAACTTCTGAACAAATCATGATAATTTTCTAAATGTAGAAAATTCAAAGCGTAAGAAAAAATGTATAAAAAATATGGTTGAGTTATAAAACTCACTTTTCGTATTTTCCGCTAGTGAACATGAAATATTTTTTTAGTGGAAAAGTTTTATTTAGAGGAAATTTGTGGATATATCGTCCCTACCATGTCAAATTGTCGAATATGGAATTATAAAATATCAAGTCCGGGCAAGTGATCGAATGTTCATATTCAATGGTTTGATAGTGTGATATATTAAAAGTCCTTCATGTTCGATACTTCATCAAAGACATTTTCAGCGTTTCAGATTCGAGGTTTTGCCACGTCCCCAATGCAAGAGCAGGATTTTGAATATAAAAAATTACTTTTTCACATTCGATAGTTTGACATGGTAGGGACGATATATTTGAATTCCACCTTTGGAAAAAATTATGGAACTATTTTCGGACATCGTTATTTATATCTTTATGTATATTTCTTTTTTTAACGAATATTATTATTGCATCAAATACAAGCCATAAATATCAATACGTTTTTGTACAGTCCCGAAATAGTAAATACCAGTGGCGGCTCGTGGATGTTCGGCGGCGGGGCAACGGAAGAAAATTTGACCCAAGCAGCAACGAAATATTTGCTTCCTCTATAAGAGTTCGTAGTGCGGTAAGAGCGACATTTTTGTCTTTGCCCTTTCTACGAAAATCCACGAACCGCCGCTGGTCAATACAATTGTTTTTTACGCTTAGAAATTGTGTACATTTACGAAATTACGCTATCAAGATTTTTGTTCAGAAGTTATAACCAAAAAACAGCAATATGGCTGATTTTTGAGGTGCGAGTTCACCCCCTGAACATGTTTTTTAGCTGAAATAAAAAATACGTATCGAATATTTTAGTCTCCTCTACACATCCACCAAATTTCATTAATTAAAATCGGAAGGGAACACTTGAGAGTTAGTTGGTATTGTTGATCAAAAATTGAATTAATCTTCGGAAACAACTTTTCAATACATTACTTTCTTTTGTTAAATTTTATAAAATTATAAAATATTGTCGATATTTAAATTATCATACATTTTTATAATAATTTGAAAATCAACAATAACAAAAGAGCCTTCGTCAGTTAATGTACGGTATTTTCAGACGATCAACATTTCTCAAAAGTTCCCCACCTCCAATGTTAATGTATAAATCCTAAAGATTTCCAAAAACTACTCTGTGTGTTTGAAAAGTATTTTAGCAGTTTATCAAAAAACACTGTTTTTTTGTTCGTTGTTTCTAAGTACTAAACGATAATATTGCCTCTTGCTTTCATATATTTTTGTTTTGAAAAAATAGGAGGGTAACACAATCAATAAAAACAATCAGGAGATTCTAATTTAATTATTCTAAATTATTGGATCGATGAGGCTGTTACTTGTTGAAACTCCATGGTATTATTTAATAAAACCCTAACACAGTGTATGGTTTCAAATTAATTTTATTGTTCTACCACACAGTGGCTTCATCAGGTAGATGAAAAATTTTTCATTTACCTGATGAAGCCACTGTTTGGTGAAACAATTGTTGTAGAACAATAAAATTAATTTGAAACCATACACTGTGTTAGTGTTTTATTAAATTATTCTAAATTGTAAGAAAACTTACCCCGTTTCGCATTATGAGGATCAGCGTCAGTTTCGCTATATTTATGGTGCATCCTATGATCTCTGCACCAGGTGTAAACACTATTTTGATAAGTCAGCGATGCCATGAACATCAATATGATTTGCACAAGGGTCGATGCTTTATAAGCTCTGTGACACCATAATCGATGTGATCCAGCCGTTACACCGATGGTACTAATAAATCCTATGAATTTAACTAGAAAAAATGAAACACTTGAAATTCGTGAAATTTCGACCATTTTCAAACCGCCATAACTCGGCGTATTTTCAATCGATTTTGTTGAATCTTTGAGGGCGAAAAGCTTTGAAGTGTCTTCTTTAAAATTATGCATGCGAATTAAGCGTAACCCCTTCCGCCCCCCTCTAGCACCGCTGTGAAAAAAAGTTTTTTTTTTCTGGAAACCATGTCCAACGAAGTTGGAAAAATTTTGTCGACTCAATCCACCATAAAGGCATTAAAATTTGATCAATTCCCTATGCAGGACTCAAAGAACGAAGTTCCTACGACGATTGGGTGTTTGAAAAAAAGTGCATTTTGAGGTATTTCGCACATAACTCAGCGACTTTTCAACCAAATTTGATGATTCCTTCGGGAAAACAATCCCATTTTGGCTCTACTTTAAGGGGGTAAACTCAGATTGGAATGATACCTTTTCGATCCCTTCAACCCCGAACAAAAAAAAAGCACGTTTTTGGGCAAAAAAACGCCCAACTTTGGCAACGTGTTTTTTTTTCTGGAAACCATGTCCAACTTTGACGATATCTACGAAGTTGGAAAAATTTTGTCGACTCAATCCACCATAAAGGCATTAAAATTTCATCAATTCCCTATGCAGGACTCAAAGAACGAACTTCCTACGACGATTGGGTGTTTGAAAAAAAAGTGCATTTTGAGGTTTTTCACACATAACTCAGTGACTTTTCAACCAAATTTGATGATTCTTCCGGGAAAACAAACCCATTTTGGCTCTACTTTAAGGGGGTAAACTCAGATTGGAATGATATCTTTTCGATCCCTTCAACCCCGAACAAAAAAAAAGCACGTTTTTGGGCAAAAAAACGCCCAACTTTGGCAACGTGTTTTTTTTTTTTCTGGAAACCATGTCCAACTTTGACGATGTCTACGAAGTTGAAAAATTTTGTCGACTCGATCCAGCATAAAGGCATTAAAATTTGATCAATTCCCTATGCAGGGCTCAAAGAACGAAGTTCCTACGACGATTGGGTGTTTGAAAAAAAAGTGCATTTTGAGGTATTTCGCACATAACTCAGCGACTTTTCAACCAAATTTGATGATTCCTTCGGGAAAAAAATCACATTTTGGCTCTACTTTAAGGGGGTAAACTCAGATTGAGATGATACGTTTTCGAACCCTTCAACACCCGAACGAAAAAAAAACACGTTTTTGGGCAAAAAAACGTCCAACTTTGCCAACATGTGCCGAGTTGGAAAAAATGTGTCGACTCGATCCATCAAAAGGGTATTGAAATGTGTTCAATTACCGCCCCCTCTATCACCCCTGGAAACCATGTTTAACTTTGACGATGTATACGGAGTTGGAAAATTTTTGTCGACTCTCTCCACCATAAAGGCATTAAAATTTGATCAATTCCCTATGCAAGACTCAAAGAATGAAGTTCTTACGACGATTTGGTACAAAGTTATGGGTGTTTAAAAAAAGCCTCAAAATGCACCTTTTTTCAAACACCTATAACTTGGTCCCAAATCGTCGTAGGAACTTCGTTATCTGAGTCTTGGATAGGGAATTGATTAAATCTTAATATCTCTATGGTGGATCGAGTCGACAAATTTTTTCCAACTTCGTAGACATCGTCAAAGTTGGACATGGTTTCCTGAAAATTTTTTTTTTTCAAAGGGGTGCTAGAGAGTGTTACGCTTAAGTTCGCATGCATAACTTTAAAGAAGACACTTCAAAGTTGTTCGCCCTCAAAGATTCATCACAATCGATTGAAAATACGCCGAGTTATGGCGGTTTGAAAATGGTCGAAATTTCACGAATTTAAAGTGTTAACCAATTTTAGTTTAAATGCTGATTTTTAAGGTAGAAAGACCTATACTCTAGTCGTTCTACTCTAATATTTTCTGTAAAGTTGGCATTGAGGATTTCAATTATTTTTATATAGCCAAATATTGGGGTAGGTAAAATAAAATAAAATAAAAATAATATATAATTAATTCCCACTGTTCGTGAATAATTTTTAAATAATTTTGTAAATGTAAATATTTCGAACTAGATCGTATAAATTGGACTGAAACTGACAGGGATCGAATCTGCAACCTCCAGATTGCGCCACAAAAATAACACAGTTCCTGTCTCGCCAGATCACATGGAAATCCCCTGTCGGAAGCATGTTACACTTTTAATCGAATTTATATGATGGAGCCAAAACATGTTCAAAAATATTCAATATCAGAACCGAATTCTAAAAAAGTGCCACAACAGTATAAGTGGAAATAATTACAAGTAACTTTGAATTAAACAACTTTTGACGTTTTTTTATCACTATTTATTTAAAAACGTCGAAAGTTATTTAATTCAAAGTTACTTGAAATTATTTCCACTTATACTATACAAGGTGTCTAAAAAAGACACCACCAAAATGATATGGTGTATTCCTGAGACAAAAAAAGAGCAAATTAACTAAATTTATCTATATGAAAAATTACATACTTTCCAAGATACAGCAAGTCAAAGTTTAAGATTTTTTAAATATTTTAATCTATATCTCGAAAATGGCAGATGAGAATGATTTGTTTATTTTTTTCTGACAACTACATTAGGTGTACTACATTGTTTGAAAATTTCAAGAAATTTCTTCAAGTACAAAGGTGCTCCAGAGGACATGCTGTTTACATTATTACATAGAACTTTTTTGTTCTTCATATTTTTTACGATTTAATATTTTTTTCAATGCAACTCATCACTTTTAAAGAATTTATAACTCTTAAAGTTTTTTTGTTTACGCCTTATTTTTAACAAAAAAAAATAAAAAAGAACTTATTGTTCATTGTTTAACTGTGCTCGTCCTGCAAGAAAAGTCTTAAAAATAACTATAATCCAAAAACTGCTTTTATTTTAACATATCAAATTATTTAACAAATTACAAAAATTGTTCAAAATTACCCTCATAAAAAAAATCACAGTACACATTGTATGCGCGCGCGCGTCCCGTCGATGCGCTTCAGCCACCGGCGATACTTCGGTCACCACCACTCAACGTGTTAACCAATTTTACTTAAATTGAAACTTTTAATTGTACTGACACACGTTTTCAACGAAACCCGCCTACTTAGATTATTTCATTTTTTAACACGAAATTTTCCAAAAACAATAAGTTCTTTTTTATTTTTTTTTGTTAAAAATAAGACGTAAACAAAAAAACTTTAAGAGTTATAAATTCCTTAAAAGTGACGAGTTGCATTGAAAAAAATATTGAATCGTAAAAGATGTGAAGAACAAAAAAGTTCTATGTAATAATGTAAACAGCATGTCCTCTGGAACACCTTTGTACTTGAAGAAATTTCTTGAAATTTTTAAACAATGTAGTACACCTAATGCAGTTGTCAGAAAAAAATAAACAAATCATTATCATCTGCCATTTTCGAGATATAGATTAAAACAATTTAAAAATCTAAAACTTTGACATGCTGTATCTTGGAAAGTATGTAATTTTTCACATAGATAAATTTAGTTAATTTGCTTGTTTTTTGTCTCAGGAATGCACCATATCATTTTGGTGGTGTCTTTTTTAGACACCTTGTATATATATATATATATATAAGAAATCTTTATTATCAGTAATTGCATTTAGTACATTTTTTTTTTATTCCTACAGTTACAATTTTTCATATGTTGATTCCTGATAAGGGCTATCGACTTTAGGTCTTTCCGCCCCACTTATACTATTTTGGCACTTTTTTAGAATTCGGTTCTGATATTGAATATTTTGTTGTTTAATTCAAAGTTACCTGACAATGGACGGAGTAACGGTCGCAACCATCATCTTCAGGAAATAATTACATTTATAAATTATTTAAAAATTAAAATAAAGCACTTACAAAAAATTTCGCTTGACCTTGAAGAATACCGTCTCAGGCAAAATCCGTAAACAGCTGCAAGGTGCAAAATAAGGAGCAGAATTAAATTGGGCCAGTATATATCCCACTTGTACTGTTGTGGCACCTTTTTAGAATTCGATTCTGATATTGAATATTTTTGAACAAGTTTTGGCTCCATCATTTTCTTCAATGAACTAACGGGTTGCTGAAGCCACAACATATATATATATATATATATATATATATATATATATATATATATATATATCTAGGCATTACCGGTGGAAGAATTTAAACGAGTTCACACGTTCCACATTTTATATTTTTTTCTGACGTCATTGACCTGAAATGTTGCATTACTGTTTTACAATTATAAATAAAACACTTTCTTTGTTAATATCACACGATACCATTAACTGATTAATATTTAAAACTATATGTAGACAATTCCAAATTGAATATTCCATTGAATATATATCAATAATTTCTCATCATCTGCATTTTATTTAACTTTTTTTTTTATTTAAGATTTTTAACAGTGTTCACCACGTCCGGTTAAGGCACCCAATGGCGTGACTCGTGGTGGGGCCAGCTGATATTAAGATTAGTCAAGACTGCCCAACTCTACTGCTAACGGGATGAGATCGCCAACAAAAATCGGATTATAATACGTAGATCAGTTCCAAATAAGATGTAATGGAACGCATGGTGAGAGCAAAAAAATAGTCCGCGACTTTCCACAAGCAGCTTGCTGAAAGTTTTTCGGAGATCATCTTATTTTAAGCAAACTATTGTTTTCCTTGTAAACTTTTTTATTTTTTTTAAATTCTTACTGTACAACGTATTAACAAACACAAAAAAGTGCCGGAACGTCGTTCCTCCACGTTCCCCCTCCAATACACCACTGACGTAGATGTATATTACTGTTAATAACAACAGTAGCGACTAGAGATGGGCGAAATGACTCTTTTTTCGTCGATTCGTAGAAAAGAGTAAAAAAACTGTTAGAAACATTCATCACTCATTTTGAGTAGCTCATTTCAACACGTGTCACTCGACTGGTCGACTCATTCCCATGAGTTATTGAACCTTTTGAAATCGTTGGTAGTTTAACCTATTGAGTGCTGATGACGTGTAAATGCGTCATGTACATTCTATGGTAAGTGGGCCTGGTGGTTTTAGGTTTCATCAACATACCTATACACGAATTGCAGTTCCATTTTTCAAATCCTTTTGAGTTCAAAAGTAACATTATCAAGAAAAAAAAAAACGTTTCAGCTTCTAGAGTCCTGCTTACAAAACCTGTTAGCAGTGCAAGGGGACACATATTTAAAACTTCTGATTGATGTACAGGGTGGCCCACCTATCGGTTGCTGTAGTATTTAATATTTAAAAAAATGTTAATTCTTCCTAAAACAGAAATCTCCGACATTATGAAACATCCTGTGTAATAAATAAGCCCCCCTTCTTTTAGTGAATTAATTTAACTAAGAAAAGTTCTATAATTTGATGTATAATTTAAACTATTACGAACAATTTTCCAATGATTAGAACGTAATATATGCAGCACAGTATTCATATCTGCAGGCAGATACCAGTTGGTTGCATATAGTGAGAGTCAGCAGATTGTTAATATTTCTATTATAAAATATATAATATTACTTTTCCTTACTGTATCTCGTTAATTTATTAATAGTTGAATGCCCTTGGATCATTATTAATGTAGAAATGAATTGCACGTGTTATTTGATGTATAATTTAAACAACATTACGAACAATGGGGACGTGATATATGCAGCACAGTATTCACCTCTGCAGGCAGAAACCAGTTCATTGCATACAGCACAAGCCTGTGGATTGTTATTAGTTGTAATGGCAAATTACTTTTCCTCGCGGTTTCTCGGAAACCCTTTGCACTCGTATTTATTGGCGACAAAACGTATTTTGGAGACTATAAGTCGACATACGAGTGCAAAGGGTTAATATATTAGATAATTGAAAGTCCTAATTATTAATATACAAACAAGTTCTACGCATAAAACTTATAATTTGCCTAATTTGTGTAACGGTAAATCAATAAGTCGGTGAAGGAGAGAATGATTATAACTTAACTTTGAACCCTGCACAACATTTGCTTTAAAAAAAAATATGATACTAGCGAAATACCTTTGAATCAATTATTTTGAATTAAAAAGAAAGGTTTGCCATGAAATCATAATGGCGGATGTTTCAGTAAAGAATTAAATTACTTCCTGTGCAAAATTTAATTTAAAACGCGGTTGCAAACATGACAAATTAATTACAAAAATTAATAACATGAATTCTACCGTGATTTACTGAAAAATCTTATAATCCATAAGCCGTACAAAAATTTCAATAGCATTTTCGAAATCCCCGCACGAAAATACTCAACAATGTACAAACGTGAGTTCGATCCGTCTTTAAATAAGCGAGCTGTAACCAAAAATTCCGTTTGACCTACTGACGGAGGGAACTCCGCGTCTGGAATGCGGGATTATGTAAGTGTTACGCGACTGGGTCACGGGGATACCCCAAGGTCGCCACACTCCAGACCGGCGGCCATCATGGATGAAAGCGGACCAGTTGCGCGTGCGCGCAACCCAAGAATCGTGCGATCTAACGCGGCCGCCCGTAAAGGATTGAATTAATGCGTGAAAGGGTTAATCGATAAAGAAATTACACCGTGTGATCGATTTACTACCGAACATTGCGAGTTAACATGGGTAAATTGCTTTTTTTTTAGATTGCTGCTCCCCTCACCCTAACCTAAAAGAAATCCAATACCACCGTTGGATAGATTATTTTAATGCGCTTCATATGGTGCCACACAATTATATATTAATGTTGTTTTACCATCTGTAAAGGTGCTTATTGTGAACAGTTCATGAACAGCCACAAGCCCTGTTTGCGATTAGCTGGCAAACAAATCCCGAACACCCTGCGTTCAGTACGTGAGCAGTTACACAAACACTTCTAGATGAAATTAATTTTCGTTGGACGTTGTTCGCCAAGAAGTTCGCTCAGTGTTCCAGTTTTCCAGCGTCAGTACGTTTTCATCCGTCCACTCCATAATTTTTCGATTTAAAATTGATGCAAACAGTTTCACCGTCTACACCTGACTGAGGTTCGGCGAACATACCCTTTAAAATTACCGACAACTGGCGGACTTTTGGGTAACTCGAGACGAACAGGGTAAAATCCGTTAATGTTACGCGACAACATTGGCCGAACAGGCTATTGGGTGATCGCGAGTAAATAAATAAATAAAAGTAAATAAATTTCTTCAAAATAATCATGTTAACTTCGCTTCATTCATGTACGTTATTAAAATCTCGTTCATCTGTTTGACGCTTATTTCGATGTCAATTTATTTGCAATGAATAATTATTCTAACGGAGAAAGGGTTTTTATGATGAAAACCTGACGTTCGATGTGTTACGATTTTGGTTTTTTTTTGCTCTCGTCGCCGCCGCCACTGTAACAATTTTTTTTTGGTTATTATCTGTAACCTGGCAACGATTTCATATCCGTACACCTAACCGAAAAATAGCTTACATCCATACAGTTTATTGTTAGGGAATTAATCAATATACCATAAGGAGTAGAAACAATAATTGTTAAATCACAATTGTGTGAAATCGTATGAAGCACAATAAATTAATCTATCCAACGGTGGCACTGGATTCCTTTTATTTTAAATAGGGGAGCAGCAATCTAGAAAAAACAGTTTTCCCATGTTAATTTGCTATGTGTCGTGGTAAATGGATCACACGGTTCAAAGTGATTGAAAATGGTATTTTACTTCGTGAATGTATGAACTGCATTTTCTGGTAAATTCCACCAATTAAACAACTAGGTGATTTAATTAATTAATGATAACAATTTGTGACAACTAACCCAAGTGTTACCCTCCGATTTGAATGAAATTTGGTGGTCTTTATCCTGGTGAGGATGACAGAGAGAGTGATGGAAGGGAAAGGGAGTGTGTTTGCGGTATTTCTGGACTTGAAAGCGGTGTATGATTCGGTATCAAGGGGGTATATGGTAGAGTGTTTGAGGAGAAAGGGGGGTGAGTGACGGAGTGATAGATTGGGTAAGAGGCGTGTATGAGGAAATGTGGGTGGAAGCATAGGTGGGAGAGGAGGTGTCAGAGAGGTTTAGGACGTGTAAAGGATTGAGACAGGGGTATCCTCTGAGCCCGGTGCTGTTCAATCTATATATTAGCGAGTTAGAAGAGGTGTTGAGGAAAGGACAGAAGGGGGGTTGGTGATTGGAAAGTGCGCATGCGGATGATATAGTGTTGATGGCGAGAGATTGGGAGGAAATGAAAGGCATGTTGAGATGTATGCACAAGAGAGGACTGTGTGTGAATGTGAAGAAAACGAAATGGATGAGGTTCAGGAATAAAGGGATTGAGGGGAGAGTGAAAGAGCTAGAATGGAAGGAGGAGGTGGTTGAGAGGGTGATTATATAGGAGTTATTTGGGTTTAAAATAACTCCGTAAGTAAATGTTAATTTCCCAACAACAACAAATCCTATTTTATTGTTTATTATTAAACCATTAATACCTCTGTAAATTACAATTTGAATCATTAAAATCAATTTAACCATTAAAAAATTATTGCGGCAATATTTTTTATTGCAGGATTTTTACAGCACTTTTATTTCAAAAGATTAAAGAATTATATGTTTGTCGGTGATTTAATGCTTAAATTATCAAAATCATAGCTTAGAATTGCTATTTAGAAGCTTTTAAACATTTTACATTCGGATTTCCGCCCGTTGTCGCCATCTATTAGACAGTGGCTGAACTGCTAAGTGATGTTTTTGAACAGCGCCAAAATGCTCGAACTTTATACCTATTGTCAAAGTGTTAATGTTTAGCAATGGGCTGTGCACGAAACGGTAGCCCATTTAATTCTGAATCGAATGGTGTATAAAATAGCTGAGGAAATTTAGCGGTTTTCGTGTAATTTGCGAATGAAAATTAAGCACGACACACTTACCGACATTTACAGTTTACTGTAACATAAAAATTCAATAAAGAAGAATTTGCTATATTCTTCAATCAAATACGAGCCCGAATCCTTTTTAGTGATTATTCATTCAACTTTTTATATTGTTAATGCATTATAATAAGAGAAATATACAAGAAATCATAATCTACGTAGAGGGCTCCCCCTGTTATTGTGGGGAGAAACTACTTAATAATTTGTGGATGTAATAATTGTTGTAATAATAAAATAATATTTAAAAACTTAAGTAGAATGTTATCTTATAACAAAATAAGTTCACTTGTGGATATTTACGTATTTAAATTGAAGAGACAATATTTTATAATATACACGCCTAATCACAAGCAACCCGATATACGCCTGACTCCAAGTAATTTATTATTAAAAACTTCTAATTTTATACGTAACAGGGACAAAACCATAAGTGTAGTCCTGAGTAAAGCTTCAAAAATAGTGGGAATATTTAAGTACTTAAATTGCGGAAACAATGGTATTATCTAAACCCTTACATGTAGGCAACCCAATATACGTTCAACTAATATTAATTTGCTATTAAATTTTTTATATTTTTAAACGTAATAGAGATACAAGCATGAGTGTAATACTTGGTAATACTTCAGAAATATTACACTTATGGGTTTGTCCCTGTTACGTTTAAAATTGGTAGTTTTAAATAATAAATCATTATTAGTTACACGTATATTGGGTTGCCAGTGAGTAGGCGTTTATATAATATAATTACTTCTGCAATTTAAGTACCTTAATATTTGCATTATTTGTGAAGCTTTACGTAAGATTACACTTATGGTTTTGTCCCTGTCACGTTTAGAATTGGAAGTTTTTAATAATAAATTAATAATAGATATGCGTATATTGGATTGCCTGTGATAAGGCGGATATATTATAATGTATTGTTTCTGCAATTTAAATACGAAAATATCTACAAGTTAATTTATTTTATTATAAGATAACATTCTTCTTAAGTTTTTTAACATTCTTTCATTATTAAAACAATTATTAAATCCACAAATGACAACGTAGTTTATCCCCACGATAACAGAGGGTACCCTCTATGAAGATTAGGATTCCTCGTGTTTTCTCTAATTGCAATGCATTAATAATACAAAAAGTTGATTGAATAATCAGTTATAAGTATTGGGACCCGTATTTCATTGAAGAATATAGCAAATTGTTGTGCATTTAATTTTTAAGTTACAGTGAACTGTAAATGTCGGTAAGTGTGTCGTGCTTAATTTTCATTTGCAAATTACAAGAAAACGGCTAAATTGCCTCAGCTATTTTATACACCATTCAATTTGGAATTATATCGTCTATCGTTTCGTGTATGGCGCATGGCTGAATATTAACACTTTGAATATAAGGATAAAGTTCGAGCATTTTGGCGCTGTTCAAAAACATCACTTAGTAGTTCGGCCATCGTCGAATAGATGGCGACAAGGCGTGGAAATGCGAATGTAAAATGTTTAGAAGCTTTTAAATAGTAATTCTGAGGGATGATTTCGATAATTTGAACGTTAAATCACCGCCAAACACATAATCCTTTAATATTTTTAAATAAAAGTGCAGCAAAAATCCTGCAATATTATTTGCTATTTACAATTTTTAAACGTAATAGAGACACAAGCATGAGTGTAATACTTGGTAATGCTGCAGAAATATTACACTTATGTTTTTGTCCCTGTTACGTTTAAAATTGGAAGTTTTAAATAATAAATCCTTAGTTACACGTATATTGGGTTGCCAGTAAGTAGGCGTTTATATAATATAATTATTTCTGCAATTAAGGTACTTAAATATTTGCATTATTTGTGAAGCTTTACGTAAGATTACACCTATGGTTTTGTCCCTGTCACGTTTAGAATTGGAAGTTTTTAATAATAAATTAATAATAGATATGCGTATATCGGGTCGCCTGTGATTAGGCGGATATATTATAATGTATTGTTTCTGCAATTTAAATTCGAAAATATCTACAAGTAAATTTATTATATTATAAGATAACAGTCTTCTTAAGTTTTTAAATAATCTTCCATTATTAAAACAATTATTAAATCCACAAATAAAAACGTAGTTTATCCCCACGATAACAGAGGGTACCCTCTATGAAGATTAGGATTCCACATATATTTCTCTTTTTGTAATGCATTAATAATATAAAAAATTAATTGAATAATCAGTAATAAGTATTGGGACCCGTATTTCGTTGAAGAATATAGCAAATTGTTGTGCATTTAGGTTTTAAGTTACAGTGAACTGTAAATGTCGGTAAGTGTGTCGTGCTTAATTTTCATTTGCAAATTACAAGAAAACGGCTAAATTGCCTCAGCTATTTTATACACTATTCAATTTGGAATTATATCGTCTATCGTTTCGTGTATGGCGCATGGCGGAATATTAACACTTTGAATATAAGGATAAAGTTCGAGCATTTTGGCGCTGTTCAAAAACATCACTTAGTAGTTCGGCTATCGTCGAATAGATGGCGCCAAGGCGTGAAAATTCGAACGTAAAATGTTTAAAAGCTTTTAAATAGTAATTCTGAGGGATGATTTTGATAATTTGAACGTTAAATCATCTTAAAACTTGTAACCCTTTACTATTTTTAAATAAACGTGCCGTAAAAATCCCGGAATAATAAGTCATGTCGTCGAAATTCTATATTCATTTTAATGATTTAAACGGTAATTTATGGAGGGATTAAAGGTTTAATAATAAACAATGAAGTAAGGTTTGTTGAATTTAAGAGGAATTATCCAATTTGGTTGAAAAGTCGCTGAGTTATGTGCGAAAAGCCTCAAAATGCACACCCATAACTTGGTGCCAAATCGTCGTAGGAACTTCGTTCTTTGAGTCCTGCATAGGGAATTGATCAAATTCTAATGCCTTTATGGTGGATCGAGTCGACAAATTTTTTCTAACTCCGTACACATCGTCAAAGTTGGACATAGTTTACTGAAAAAGCTTTTTTTCACAGGGTTGCTAGAGGGGGGCGGAAGGGTTTACGCTTAAGTTTACGATACAGTTTGTATTGTATTGAGGACTCTTGAGTTTATTCATAAAAACATTTCTGCTATTTTTTTTGGATTTTCAGCCAAAACTATGCATTTTCTGGAAAAATTATAAGAGACCAAAGATGTAGAGACTTTTCAAATAATGCGTTCTTGAAGCGTCCATCGTTAAATGGCTTATTCCTTTTGTTATTTTATTTGCTACGATCCGTACGATACATATTCATCGTGATATTATTCTATTTTTTATAATTGTAATATATTATTGTAACATTGCAGGTTAATTAAGTCAAAAAATACAAAATATAATTTAAATTATCGATTGTGTGAACCCATCTAAATTCAATAACAAGCCAAGACTATATATTTAAATTCTGTAGCTTCAGTAACCATTGAAGAAAATGATGGGGGCAAGAAGACTATCGGAATCGAATGCTAGAAAAGTCACACAACAATATAAATGGGACATATACTGGCCCAATTTAATTGCGCTGCTTATTTTGCACCTTGCAGCTGTTTACGGGCTTTACCTAAAACCGTATTCTTTAAGGACAAGCGAAATTTTTTGTAAGTATTTCATTTTCATTTCTAAATAATTTATTGTGATCTGGAGAGACCGGAAGAGTGTGGCTTCTGTGAAGCTAATAGTGACGGTTCGCGGGGTTTTTTCTGGTACGGCCGAGGAACGATAGATAGATGTCAGCCGTCTCTGAAAAGTACTTAAAATATAGCTCCAAATTTTTCTACAGTTCTTTTAATTGTAAGCTGATCTTGAATTGGACGATGTGTAAAAAATTAAATTTTTGTTATAATGTAACAAATGTTACTCTCGTGTCGCGCTTTCTAAAAGAGAAAAATTTCGCGGCACACCTACGTAGCCATAGAAGCAGAAATTTGTAAATTCAATAAATTTTTCAATTTATACTTATGCGATCATATAAAATCATAAACCAAAATTAAGAAGCGCAACTGGTTAACAGGTAGTAACCATCTCATTGATGTTCTTCTTTAATATTTATTTATAAACATTATTTGTAGTTAAATCGTTGGGGTATATTAGTGCCATCGGTATAACATCTGGAGCACATAGATTATGGTGTCACAGAGCTTACAAAGCAACGACACTCGGACAAATCATATTGATGTTCATGGCATCTATGACTTATCAAAACAGTATTTACACCTGGTGCAGAGATCATAGGATGCATCATAAATATACTGAAACTGACGCCGATCCTCATAATGCAAAACGGGGTAAGTTTTCTAATAGTTTAGAATAAGATTTATTTTTGTTAAACAAAAATATATTTAAGAAAGGAGGAATGTATTTGTTTAGTAGAAGCAACAAACAAAATTATCTGCTAAAGTCCATTCCAAATTTAAAAAAAAAGAGAGTGGTTTTTAGAGCAGAATCTTTAGGATTTTAAAATTAAAATTGGAGCTTATAAACTTTTGACAAATGTTGATCGTCTGAAAATACCGTACAGCAACTGATTGATTGTTAATACTGTTTTTTTTTTGTTATTAAGTCAAATAACAAATTGTTTCATATCATAAGTTCTATCCTACGGTGCTATTAGTTTGAACATGGGAGTACGATTTGAAAGAATCGGTTTTCCATGCATATTTCCTATGTTCAGCGGTCAAAAAATCACATGATTGTCTGTGCCCTATATTTTACTCGATGGGAGTTTACATTAACCATTTTCAAAATTGTGTCAATACTTTAAATACATAATACTATTTTTATTTGTAGGTTTTTTCTTCAGTCACGTGGGATGGCTGATGGTAAGGAAACACCCAAGTGTGAAAGATAAAAAAGATACATTGGACTTGAGTGATTTAGAAGCCAATCCGATTGTAATGTTCCAGCACAAGTAAATTATGTACAATTATCCAGCGATTTTAACGTAATTGTTCAATCTTTCAGGTACTACTATCCAATTGTATTCCTATGCGCAGTGTGTATTTCGACATTCGTACCATGGTTGGGGCGAATCTCTAAAGATTTCATTTTTTCGGTGCACCATCTATAGGTATATTGTTGAGGTAAACTTTACCTGGTGTGTGAACAGTTTCGCTCATTTATATGGAAATAGACCTTACGACAGGTATGTTATTATATTTTTTGTTTGTTTTACTATCACGGTCAGCAGCAAAAACGCCATGTCTACATCATAAGCATGTTACTTTCTCCGACTTGATGGTATCACAGTCATTTATATTTACGTTTTCATGGTTTATTTTCAATTGAAATCGTATTTTAAATGTACATCGAGAGGATGAAACTGACGTTTAAAACGTCAAAATTATGACAGATGAAAAAATTATACTTCAAATTCAAAAACTCAGTTTACTCAAAAACCAAAGCGATTTCGAAAAAAAACTTATTGCTTATAAGTTGTTCATTTTGGCATTATCTACAATTATTATTAACATCAATTTGTTGTAACTATTATCATTTTATAATTATAAACCAAAAATGAAAAAAAAAATCATAATTTTTTTCTCGAATAACAATGATTTTATGAAAAATATTTTCAAACAAAAGATGTTCATTTCTTTGTTATCTTTAATATTTGTTTAAATGTTTTTGTGATATTTTTCATATTTAAGAAAATATTGCCAAAAAACAAAAAAACTGTTAAGGTGAACACCCACTTCCGGTGTATGAAATTTCACCAAAAGCTTTTCAGTTCTTCGGATTATCA
Source organism: Ocypus olens (assembly GCA_910593695.2). NCBI lineage: Eukaryota > Metazoa > Arthropoda > Insecta > Coleoptera > Staphylinidae > Ocypus > Ocypus olens. Next base: position 11,619,156 of record OU343059.1, on the reverse strand, counting down.
AATAAGACTTATGTTCAAAGTTTCATATCAATTGCTCTATTGGTTTTTTTTTTTGATAATCAAAATGCCCCCATCCCTAGATTTTTGAATTTACCCGACGAGAGTGTTTTAAGATGTAAAAATAAGATCCCCATGGTCAGTGGGCCGAGAACCCCCTCCGCCCTCTCTGGGGGTTGAAAAATGGGTTTTTTCTAAACATTATTTTTGACTGATGGTCGAGTTAATAAAAAAAATTCACAAAAATCATGAAAATAGCCTACGCAAATACCTATTTGACCAATTTTTCCCAAGGCCATTCAAGGTCATTTAGACAATTAAAAAAATTCCAAAAGTTTAAAAATCAATTTTTAACCTACAACGCCCTCTTGTACCCGGTTTTTGACATTTGCATCATTTTTACGCCGTAAAAATATACTAAAATATGTATCAAGACATATTTATATCATGTCGCGGCATCTTGAAAAATAAATTTTTCAATTTTTCAAACGTCGAAACTTAAGTCCTGATATCTATGTATATGTTATATTTGTGCATACATCAAATCAATTGTGGTAAAAAACATAGTAAGTGTTTTTATTCAGTGATTATAAACAAATTAGAAACAACTTTACTTGTTGCAGAAAGCATTAGATAAATACAAGAAAACGAAATGTAGCCTGAATATATGAATATTCAACCTGTTCGTTAATCTGCAAGCAAAAAATTAAGTCTTACTAAGACTATGATTATATAATGAATTACCACGTAGTAACGGTCGCAACCTTCACCATGATTATATGTCAACACTTTCTGGCAACAAGCGACAGCCTTAAAAACCCTAAAAAATAGACATAATTCAAATTCCTTTATTTTCGATAAAAGCGCCGTATAAAACAGTAATTCGTGATTTTTTAGTGAAAAACAAAAGTTTTTCATTATTTTGATGTCTGAAACGAAATGTTACGAAAATTTCAAAATGTGATATCTCAGCGAATATTTAAGTTACAAAGATGAAATAAAAACCAAAATGTCCGTTTTTCTAAAATTTTTTGCTTTTGTTGCCAGAAAATGTTGATATATATATATATGAGCAACTCCACGAAAAATTGTAAAAACCCTTAAAAAAGTTGGAAAATTGATTTTTCAAAATGCCGCTGCATGATGTAAATATGTCTTGATACATATTTTAGTATATTTTTACGGGATAATAATGATGCAAATGTCAAAAACTGGGTACAAGAGGGCGCTGTAGGTTAAAAATTTATTTGAAAACTTTTTGATTTTTTTAAGGATCTAAATGACCTTGAATGACCCTGGGGAAAAATTGATCAAATAGGTATTTGGGTAAACTACTTTAATGACTTTTTTCAGAAATTTTCATTCACAAGTAGGCTGTAGGTTAAAAATTGATTTTAAAACTTTTTGAATTTTTTCAAGGTACTAAATGACCTTGAAAAAATTGATCAAATAGGTATTTAGGTAAACTACTTTCATGAATTTTTTCAGAAATTTTCATTCACAAGTGGGCGCTGTAGGTTAAAAATTGATTTGAAAACTTTTTGAATTTTTTTAAGGATCTTAATGACCTTGAATGGCCTTGGGGAAAAATTGTTCAAATAGGTATTCGGGTAAACTACTTTAATAATTTTTTTCAGAAATTTTCATTCACAAGTAGGCGCTGTAGGTTAAAAATTGATTTTCAAACTTTTTGAATTTTTTCAAGGATCTAAATGACCTTGAAAAAATTGATCAAATAGGCATTTGTGTAAACTACTTTCATGAATTTTTTCAGAAATTTTCATTCACAAGTGGGCGCTGTAGGTTAAAAATTGATTTTGAAACTTTTTGAATTTTTTCAAGCTAAATGACCTTAAAAAAATGATCAAATAGGTATTTGGGTAAACTACTTTCATGAATTTTTTCAGAAATTTTCATTCACAAGTGGGCGCTGTATGTTAAAAATTGATTTTAAAACTTTTTGAATTTTTTCAAGGATCTAAATGACTTTGAAAAAATTGATCAAATAGGTATTTGGGTAAACTACTTTCATGAATTTTTTCAGAAATTTTCATTCACAAGTGGGCGCTGTAGGTTAAAAATTGATTTGAAAACTTTTTGAATTTTTTTAAGGATCTAAATGACCTTGAATAGCCCTGGGACAAAATTGATCAAATAGGTATTTGGGTAAACTACTTTCATGAATTTTTTCAGAAATTTTCATTCACAAGTGGGCGCTGTAGGTTAAAAATTGATTTTCAAACTTTTTGAATTTTTTCAAGGATCTAAATGACCTTGAAAAAATTGATCAAATAGGTATTTGTGTAAACTACTTTCATGAATTTTTTCAGAAATTTTCATTCACAAGTGGGCGTTGTAGGTTAAAAATTTATTTTAAAATTTTTGAATTTTTTTAAGGATCTAAATGACCTTGAATGGCCCTGGGAAAAAATTGATCAAATAGGTATTTGGGTAAACTACTTTAATGATTTTTTTCAGAAATTTTCATTCACAAGTAGGCGCTGTAGGTTAAAAATTGATTTTAAAACTTTTTGAATTTTTTCAAGGAATTAAATGACCTTAAAAAAATTGATCAAATAGGTATTTGGGTAAACTACTTTCATGAATTTTTTCAGAAATTTTTATTCACAAATTGATCAAATAGGTGTTTGTGTAAACTACTTTCATGAATTTTTTCAGAAATTTTCATTCACAAGTAGGCGCTGTAGGTTAAAAATAGATTTTCAAACTTTTTGAATTTTTTCAAGGATCTAAATGACTTTGAAAAAATTGATCAAATAGGTATTTGTGTAAACTACTTTCATGAATTTTTTCAGAAATTTTTATTCACTAAAAATAATGTTTAGAAAACCCCATTTTTTTACCCCCTGAGAGGGTTCTCAACCCACTGACAATGGAAACCTTATTTTTACACCCCAAAATACCCTCTTATCGCGTAAATTAAAAAAATCTAGGGATAGGGACATTTTGACTATCCTAACCGTAGGTACCCTTTACGAATTTGATTTCAACGCACTTTTTTATTTTTTTTATTCCAGAACGATTGGCCCTGTTGAAAGTATCCCAATCCAGTATATAACGCCAGGAGAAGGATTTCATAATTACCATCATACATTCCCGTGGGACTACAAGGCATCCGAATTCGGTAACGATACGAAAAATCCGACCACTTATTTCATAGATTTTTTGGCATGGACGGGTCAAGCTTACGATCGGAAGACTGTTTCGCCTGCAGATGTTAAAAGAAGGAGTGACAGAACCGGCGACGGTGGCTACAATACCAACAAAACATTTTTCCATAACTATTTGCCGAAAAGTTTCGATTTATATCTGAGGAATGCATTTAATCTAATAATGTGTATATCGGTTTTGTATATTGTATAAAATATACATCATATACAGTTACTAGAATATAATAGAATATATTTATGCTTTAGATATCAAAATCTTTTCAATTTTGTAAATTAATGTTATTTTAGGTAAAAGTTTGTACTCGTTCGGTAACTTATTAAAAAATTTTGGGCGCATAAAAATTTATTGCATTTTGGATTTTGAGCAGTCTATATACAATGATGGAACAGTTAATATGTTCAGTTGAATAAATTTCTGCTTAAATCCCAATCCCAACATCTTATTTCCCTTCTCTGGACTTTAAATACGTTTTCAATATGCGGAGAATGACCCCAACAGATATTAGCATAGTTCACCACTGATTGAAAAAAAGATAAATATGTTATTATAGTAACTTCTATTGATGAACATCTTTTGCTTGAAAACATTTTTCATAAAATCATTTTTATTCGAGAAAAAAATTATTTTTTTTTTTAATTATGAAAGTTACAGCAAATTTATGTTAATAATAATTGTAGAGAATGTTAAAATGAACAACTTATGAAGAATAAGTTTTTTTCGAAATCCCTTTAGTTTTTGAGTAAACTGAATTTTTGAATTTGAAGTATAATTTTTCCATCTTTCATAATTTTGACGTTTTAAACGTCAGTTTCATCCGCTCAATGTACATTTAAAATATGATTGAAATTGAAAATAAATCATGAAAACGTAAATATAAATGACTATGATACCATCAAGTCGGGTATCATCACCATTTTTTTTCTTCGCCTGTCCATTTGCCCCTCGTGTATCCTGCCACGATCTAGATGTTTTATAAATTAATAGTGAACGCTTGGAAAGGACTTAAGTAGTACCAGGCATTATATCCACTTATACATACCAAATACTCATAAATTAGAATAATAATCCAAGGCTGCTGCTCTCAGGCGAAGAAAATGTCACAGGATGCAAACTGCAATCAGAGTAACAACATCACGTTAATAGCACAATTTGAAAATAAGTTAACCCACTGAGCCAATAGCAAGTTTTGAAGATAAACCGAGTGGGTGTGACTGTACATGCAGCAGTGACTCCAATTAAATCGGATTTAAGCGAATTTTTGTTTGTTTGTGCGCCGTTATCATAAACTCTCATTTGATCTCCAGCTGGAGCGGAAAAAAAAACATCGCGATACAGCCTGACCTTTAGGGTCGTTGATGATACCTCCGAATTGAGAAAGTTCAGTCGATTCAAAGTACTTGCGCGATTAATGTGTTTCGTGCGCGTGTTTTGTGCGTGTTTGTGTGAAGTTTTTACACAGGGATTGTACGCAATAGAGGTGTCGAAGGTAATTGTGTATAAATTTATTTAATATATTTTATTACCCTCTAAGCGAAATCTCCATTTATATAGGCATTTTATGGGGGTTGATAAATGGAGCAAAAAGGAAGGGATAGTCGGCAATATGATTAATTTTATCGTAGATTTTTTGCGCTGGAAATTGGAAATTCTGTAGAGTTTGTGGTTTCTGCGGTTCGATGGAATAATAAACTATTTATATGCGGTCGGAGATGAATAAGCATGTCTGGGGTGTTGAAGAAGGTATTCAAGGGCGGGTTTGATTGTATTGCCATAAATAAAGTGAATGAACGAAAAAATTGTTCAATACCCTCAATAGTACGTTAAAACAATTTTCACAAGGGAGCTGCTTGTGTAAATAATTTATTATTTCTTTTAGATTTATTATAAATTTAAGAAACTTCAGGGTTTAGAAAAACTCGATTTTTCAAACCGTCGTAACTTGGTTCAATTTGGTCGAAAATCGATGAATCTTTCAGTTTGGGAAAGATTCAAGTTTTATCTTTAAGAATATGTAGTTGATTTTGACCCCAAGTCCAACCCACCCCGCCGTAACAACGCGATGGAAAAAAAATGTTTTTTATGTAAAAAATTGTCCAACTTTGACAAGCTGTTCCGTGCGCAAAAAAAATCGGCGGGAAATTTCACCTCAATGGCAGAAAAATTTAAACAATTTCCTTCAAATGCCTTAAAAATTCGAGTGGTTTCGATGATTTGGAGCAAAGTTATGAATTTTTGAAAAATATCTGGGGTAATTACCCGATTACAACCCCCCCTTTGAAACCGCCACTGCATCCCGCTGTAATATTTAATGTTACATGAAAGCAATACAACACGTTCTAATGTAGATCAATTGTCAGCGGTAATACCACAAGAGGTTAGAATTTGGCCGTATAAATTTAATTTTTTTGCACGAGCCATTGAATCGACACAAATTTCGAGAATGAATTGAGATGGATCGAAATGACAATCGTGAAACATTTTTCACGCGGAAGCATGTCTGAAACGGATTGAAATTATATTTCACCGCAGTGGCATTCACGACACGAACTGTCACTAGCCGTTGACTAAAATTGTTAATATAAAGATCGTTGTCAAGGTAAATAATTTTTTATCCACTTGCAAATTTTTTTGTCCGTCCATTTTTTATATATGAATTGAATTTTTTTATTGCATAGGTTTGACCATTCAGCCACTATGAATTGAATTATCGTCAAATTTTAATATGTTAATTTTAATTAAGTTTTTCTTTTACCACATAACATGTGCTCTCTCGCCGCCTCTGACTTGTGTACACATTCCTTTTGTTTAGCACGAATAAAGATTATTATTATTATTATTAATAATAATAATAATAAATTTAAATCATTTTAACATTACCATGGGATTAAAGCGATTGTTGTAAACAAGTTTAAATTGACATATCGTAACGTAAATAATGATGTTTAGGTGGTGTTTAAAATGTAAGAGAAAAGTTTATTATCCCATATTTTCGTCAATAAAACTTAAATCGTATCAGCGGCGACTCGCGGATGTTCGGCGGTGGGTCAACGGAAGAAAATTTTACCGAAACATCAACGAAATATTTGCTTCCTCTATAAGAGTAAGTAATAATAATAATCTTTATTGTGTTACTAGCTTGGCAGCCTTACACTTGCCAGTATAATAATTAATTTTAGTACAGTTAATTATATTAAATTGCAATTACTCAAAAAGAACAAGCGAGCGACATCTTTGTCTTTGCCCTTCCTACGGAAATCCACGAGCCGCCGCTGAATCGTACACGCACTAGAGATGGGCAAAACTGCTACTTTTGAATCACGTTGCTACCTGTGATTGCTACTTTCTAATATCAGTGATTTTAAACTGCGACTATGATCACATCCCAGGAAAAAAATATAAAAAACGCAGGAAAAATTCCATAAAAATCATCCTCAATGATCGAAGTATCGCTTATTCAAAATCAATTTGGTTTTTGTAAATTCAACCATTCTCAATAGAGATATGGATTTTTGAAAAATTTTGTTTTAATTTTTTGAGCACTTTAACAAAAACATCGCAGAAAAATATATAAAAAACGGAGGAAAAAATCCATAAAAAATCATCCCCAATGGCCGAAGTATCGCTTATTCAAAATCAATTTCGTTTTTGTAAATTCAACGATTTTCAATAGAATTATAGATTTTTGAAAATTTTCGTTTTAATTTTTTGAGCACTTTAACAAAAACATCGCAGAAAAAAATACAAAAACGCACGAAAAATTCCATAAAAAATCATCCTCAATGGTCGAAGTATCACTAATTCAAAAACAATTTGGTTTTTGTAAATTCAACTATTCTCAATAAAGATTTTTGAAAATTTTTGTTTGAATTTTTTGAGCACTTTAACAAAAACATCGCAGAAAAAAATATAAAAACGCAGGAAAAATTCCATAAAAAATCATCCTCGATGGCCGAAGTATCGCTTATTCAAAATCAATTTCGTTTTTGTAAATTCAACAATTTTCAAGAGAATTATAGATTTTTGAAAAATTTCGTTTTAATTTTTTGAGCACGTTAACAAAAACATAGCAGAAAAAAAATATAAAAAACGCAGGAAAATATACATAAAACATCATCCTCAATTTCCGAAGTATCGCTTATTCAAAATCAATTTGGTTTTTGTAAATTTAGCAATTTTCAATAGAGATATGGATTTTTGAAAATTTTTGTTTTAATTTTTTAAGCACCGGAACAAAAACATGACAGAAAAAAATATAAAAAACGCACGAAAAATTCCATAAAAAATCATACTCAATGGTCGAAGTATCACTTATTCAAAAACAATTTGGTTTTTGTAAATTCAACTATTCTCAATAAAGATATGGATTTTTGAAAATTTTTGTTTGAATTTTTTGAGCACTTAACAAAAACATCGCAGAAAAAAATATAAAAACGCAGGAAAAACTCCATAAAAAATCATCATCAATTTCCGAAGTATCGCTTATTCAAAATTAATTTGGTTTTTGTAAATTCAATCATTTTCAATAGGAATATGGATTTTTGAAAATTTTTGTTTTAATTTTTTAAGTACCTGAACAAAAAATCATCGCAGAAAAAAATATAAAAAACGCACGAAAAATTCCATAAAAAATCAACCTCAATGGTGGAAGTATCACTTATTCAAAAACAATTTGGTTTTTATAACTTCAACTATTCTCAATAAAGATTTTTGAAAATTTTTGTTTGAATTTTTTGAGCGCCTTAGCAAAAACATCGCAGAAAAAAATATAAAAAACGCAAAAAAAATCCATAAAAAATCATCCTCAATTTCCAAAGTATCGCTTATTCAAAATCAATTTGGTTTTTGTAAATTCAATAATTCTCAATAGAGATATGGATTTTTGAAAAATTTTGTTTTAATTTTTTAAGCACCTGAACAAGAACATCGCAGAAAAAAATATAAAAGAGCAGGAAAAATTCCATAAAAAATCATCCTCAATGGCCGAAATATCACTTATTCAATAAAAATTTGGTTTTTGTAAATTTAACAATTTTGAATAGAGATATGGATTTTTGAAAATTTTCGTTTTAATTTTTTGAGCATTTTAACGAAAACATCGCAGAAGAAAATATAAAGCATGCAGGAAAAATTCCATCAAAAATTATCCTCAATGGCCGAAGCAACGCTTATTCAAAATCAATTTGGTTTTTGTAAATTTAACAATTGGATTTTTGAATATTTTTATTTTGATTTTTTTGAGCACCTGCACCCTAAATAATTTTTTATCCACTTGCAAATTTTTTTGTTCGCCCTTTTTAAATGCACATTTTTATATATGAATTGAATTATCGTCAATAAATTCAAATAATTTCACTATTACCATGGGATTAAAGCGATTGTTGTAAACAAGTTTAAATTGACATATCGTAACGTAAATAATGATGTTCAAGTGGTGTTTAAAATTTAAGAGAAAAGTTTATTATCTCATATTTTCCTCTATAAGAGTAAGTAGTGCGGCACGAGCGACATCTTTGTCTTTGCCCTCCCTACGGAAATCCTCGAGCCGCCGCTGAATCGTATATATATACGCACTAATCCCTTCAATGAATCTTTGCAAGGACGTTCCACTGATTACTAGCTTATTTTTAGACCAAAGTACACTTTCATACCACCGACAGTTAATTGAAGTAATTGCCGCAATTTCATCATTTGATAGTGTGACCTTTTTGAAGCATCAATAATATGAATTAAAATTAACGTGAGAAATTTCCAGAAAAAATTTTTTTACAGTAGACTCAAACAATTTTGTAAACAAGATTAAATAATATAAGCGTTGCTGAAGCATTTTTGATTGAGAAAGTTGTCCATTATTCGACTGAATGATTTTCTCCACAGGTTTCATTGCTCAACAGGTGATGTCCAATTAAATGACAGCGGTTTCATTGCCCAACAGGTTTCAGCCAATGACATGGCGACGATTTTACTTTCTCAACAGTTTAGTTGTTACTGTGGTTACGATTTGTTTTTTGTCAGCAAACTGCCGCAATTTCCAAATAGAAAAATTATTCGTTGATATAAACAGAAAAATCGTTATAATTATTTAATATGATGCGAAAAAGTATAGTTTAAACTCGTGAGCAAGTTGGCCATTGCCACTCTGGTAAATTGCAACACTCGCCTGCGGCTTTTTCCACTCGTTGGCCAACTTTCTCACTCGTTTAATAATATACTATTATACTGTAGGCAATGAAAAGGTTCGCATTTTTCGTTTAATTGTGACCACTGTATACTTTTCCCTTCTGAACAAATTTTCTTTCTGCATTTAGGCCCGGTTTTACATGCACGGCATAACGCTAGGAATAACTATCTCAAGGTCAATTTTAGTAAAGGCTCTCGCGGGGTGACTCATGGTACGGCCCAGGTAGCAGAGGTGGTAATACAGATCTCTGCAACCGATTGCCACCTCTGCTACCTCGGCCGTATCATGAGTCACCCCGCGAGCCAATTTACTGTTCAACGCATAACGCATTAAATTCGTCAAATAAAGATGGAACAAATTTATTCCGTGCATGTAAAACCGACTCTTAGTGGTAAATTGAAATTAGACGAAACCCAGAAACAATCGCATTGACGCATTTGTGCGTTTACTCGCGCCCTTAAACATTTAATCCAGGGCAATCTATAACACCCTCTGGGATGTAATTAACAATCCTGAATTAGAGGGATCTAATAATTACCCAATTCAAATAGTTAGCAGACTAAATTGCTAAGTTCAGGTCGATACTTGAATGGATCAGACCTTATCAAATGTCAATTTATAATAAACAACATAATCATACAAATAGCGAAAATATAATAAACAACTCAAAGCGAATAAGGACACAGGCATTTTGTTTAGATATTATGTATTTAAACAAAGTGTTAGAGTTTTGTTTCAATTAAAAGCACTCTCTGAGTAGGCAACGTTGAAATCGTATTGAAAAGAGCTTTTTATGAAAAAAATGGTGATGTGGCCATCATGTTACTTTCTCGGACTTGAGGGTATCATAGCCATGGTTTATTTTCAATTGAAATCATATTTTAAATGTACATCGAGCGTTGTGTAAACTCGGATGAAACTGACGTTTAAAACGTCAAAATTATGAAAGATGGAAAAATTATACTTCAAATACAAAAACTCAGTTTACTCAAAAACCAAAGAGATTTCGAAAAAAACTTATTCCTTATAAGTTGTTCATTTTATCATTCTCTACAATTATTATTAACGTAAATTTGCTGTAACTATTATATTTTTATAATTGTAAACCAAAAATAAATAAAAAAATTATAAATTTTTTTCTCGAATAAAAATGATTTTATGAAAAATGTTTTCAAGCAAAAGATGTTCATTTCTTTGTTGTCTTCAAAGTTTGTTTACGTTTTTGTGATATTTTTCATATTTAAGAAAATATTGGAGAAAAACAAAAAACGGTTAAACCAACATTATTTTCAAAAGTCGGCGGCTTGTGAAGTGAACTGAATTTTTGTAGGATTTTATCCCTGCGTTTCATATTAATTTTTAATTTTTTGCAGTCGAGTGTATTCAAAAATTTTCAAAAATTCGTAACTCGACTGAAAATTGCTGCACATTCAAAAACCAAAATTATTTTCAAAATTCGGCGTCTTGTGAACTGAACTGAATTTTTGTAAGATTTTATCCCTGCGTTTCATATTAATTTTTAATTTTTGCACTGGAGTGTTTTCAAAAATTTCAAAAATTCGTAACTCGATTGAAAATTGCCGGACATTCAAAAACCAAAATTATTCGGAAAGATCAACGTCTTGTGAACTGAACTGAATTTTTGTAGGATTTTATCCCTGCGTTTTACATTGATTTTTAATTTTTTGCACTCGAGTGTTTTCAGAAATTTTCAAAAATTCGTAACTCGCCTGAAAATTGCTGCACTTTCAAAAACCAAAATTATTTTGAAATATCGACGTCTTGTAAAGTGAACTGAATTTTTGAAGGATTTTATCGGTGCATTTCGTATTATTTTTTATTTTTTTGCACAGGAGTGTTTTCAAAAATTTCAAAAATTCGTAATTCGATTAAAAATTGCCGCACATTCAAAAACCAAAATTATTTTGAAAGATCGACGTCTTGTGAACTGAACTGAATATTTGTAGGGTTTCATCACAGCGTTTCATGTTAATTTTTAATTTTTTGCACACGAGTGTTTTTAAAAATTTTCAAAAATTCGTAACTCGACTGAAAATTGCTGCACATTCAAAAACCAAAATTATTTTCAAAGATCGACGTCTTGTGAAATGAAGTGAATTTTTGTAGGATTTTATCCCTGCGTTTCATACTAATTTTTAATATTTTGCACCGAATGTTTTCAAAAATTTTCAAAAATTCGTAACTCAGCTGAAAATTGCTGCACATTCAAAAACCAAAATTATTTGGAAAGATCGACGTCTTGTGAAGTGAAATGAATTTTTGTAGGATTTTATCCCTGCGTTTCATATTAATTTTTAATTTTTTGCACTCGAGTGTTTTCAAAAATTTTCAAAAATTCGTAACGCGACTGAAAATTGCTGCTCATTCAAAAACCTAAATTATTTTCAAAGACCAACGTCATGTGAAGTGAACTGTTTTTTTGTGGGATTTTATCTCATCGTTTCATATATTAATTTTTAATTTTTTGCAACTGAGTGTTTTCAAAAATTTTCAAAAATTCGTAACTCGACTAAAAATTGCGGCACATTCAAAAACCAAAATCATTTTCAAAAGTCTGCCTCTTTTGAAGTGAACTGCATTTTTCTAGGGTTTTATTTCTGTGTTTCGTATTAATTTCTAATTTTTTTCACTCGAGTGTTTTCAAATATTTTCAAAAATTCGTAACTCGACTGAAAACTGCTGCACATTCAAAAACCAAAATTATTCTGAAAGGTCGACGTCTTGTGGAGTTAACTGAATTTTTGTAGGATTTCATCCCCGCGTTTCATATTAATTCTTTATTTTTTGCACTCGAGTGTTTTCAAAAATTTTCAAAAATTCGTAACGCGACTGAAAATTGCTGCACATTCCAAAACCCAAATTATTTTCAAAGATCAACGTCATGTGAAGTGAACTGATTTTTTTGTGGGATTTTATCTCATCGTTTCATATATTAATTTTTAATTTTTTGCAACTGAGTGTTTTCAAAAATTTTCAAAAATTCGTAACTCGACTGAAAACTGCTGCACATTCAAAAACCAAAATTATTCTGAAAGGTCGACGTCTTGTGGAGTTAACTAAATTTTTGTAGGATTTCATCCCCGCGTTTCATATAAATTTTTTATTTTTTGCACTCGAGTGTTTTCAAAAATTTTCAAAAATTCGTAACGCGACTTAAAATTGCTGCACATTCAAAAACCCAAATTATTTTCAAAGATCAACGTCATGTGAAGTGAACTGATTTTTTGTGGTATTTTATCTCATCGTTTCATATATTAATTTTTAATTTTTTGCAACTGAGTGTTTTCAAAAATTTTCAAAAATTCGTAACTCGACTGAAAACTGCTGCACATTCAAAAACCAAAATTATTCTGAAAGGTCGACGTCTTGTGGAGTTAACTGAATTTTTGTAGGATTTCATCCCCGCGTTTCATATTAATTTTTAATTTTTTGCACTCGAGTGTTTTCAAAAATTTTCAAAAATTTGTAACGCAACTGAAAATTGCTGCACATTCAAAAACCCAAATTATTTTCAAAGATCAACGTCATGTGAAGTGAACTGATTTTTTGTGGGATTTTATCTCATCGTTTCATATATTAATTTTTAATTTTTTGCAACTGAGTGTTTTCAAAAATTTTCAAAAATTCGTAACTCGACTGAAAACTGCTGCACATTCAAAAACCAAAATTATTCTGAAAGGTCGACGTCTTGTGGAGTTAACTGAATTTTTGTAGGATTTCATCCCCGCGTTTCATATTAATTTTTAATTTTTTGCACTCGAGTGTTTTAAAAAATTTTCAAAAATTTGTAACGCAACTGAAAATTGATGCACATTCAAAAACCCAAATTATTTTCAAAGATCAGCGTCATGTGAAGTGAACTGATTTTTTGTAGGATTTTATCTCATCGTTTCATATATTAATTTTTAATTTTTTGCAACTGAGTGTTTTCAAAAATTTTTAAAAATTCGTAACTGGGCTGAAAATTGCTGCACATTCAAAAACCAAAATTATTTTGAAAGATCGACGTCTTGTGAGGTGAGCTGAATTTTTGTATGATTTTATCACTGCGTTTCACGCCCACTTCCGGTGTACGAGATTTCACCAAAAGCTTTTTAGTTCTTCAGATTATCAAATAAGACGGATGTTCAAAGTTTCATATTAATTGCTCTATTAGTTTTTGAGATACAGCGCGCACAGGCACAAAAAAAAAATCCCAGAAATTTTTGAAATGGCATCTAGGGACCCCAAAAAGGATATTTCCGTAAAAAAATTTTTGAAAAAAAAATCACCATTACAATACTTCCTCGTACTTAAAACTAAGTTACAGCTTTAACTTCAAACTGTTTATTCGAAATAAAATTAAAATCGAATTTATTGGATAAAGGCTTTGTCCTTATTTTTATTTATTTATTATATTTGTAAACCCTTCTTAAGGCAGCTGTTCCTATTCCAGGATAAGTACTGTTGAAGTACTAATGTTCCCATATTCGTCTTCCCAATTATCTGGTTTAGGTCCAAACTATTAACTGGAAATTGCAAAATAAGTTCGTAAATTAAAAACTCGAAACAAATGTTTCGGTGGATCTATAGCTCTTTCATTTGATCTTGGTGGTGCCATACGACGTCTGGTGGATTGGGCGACGTTCAACAGGTTTTCTTCTTGGCCATGAGATACTGGAGCCTGAAGGAACCTGAGAGCTATAGTTTTGCATAATATTGAACAAGAACAAAGTTTCCTTTGTCAGGCAATATCATGTGAGCCACAAAATTTTGTTTCAGTGTTGGCTGTGAGATTAATGAGGTATGTCGCATATTATTACAGCATGAGACTAAATTAGTTCTTTTTCAATAATGGCAACAATCAAAATGATCGAGGAAACTTTTTCTCGATGCGTGTCGCAATTCCTTTCAATGATTCCAGATCGTCATAGCATGTGTGAAATCGCGTGATGCATACATCTTATTGTTGATTTTTTAAATTTTTACATCGACATTAACTGGTTGAATCAATTATGACATTGAAGTGCGACCAATAGTTTAACAAAAAAAAAACCTATACGCACATCTGGATTTTGATTACGCATTAGAAATGCTATTATTTTATTGTAATTGTGATATTGTGGATTGTGAATTTCGCGCTTGCGTCTGTTAGATTTTCGCGGAAGAGCAACGCCGAGAGCGAAGTCGGACGCACAGAGCGTCGACGTCGCGACGCTGCTTGTACTGTTCTGCTGTATGGACGCGCGTTGACCGGTTTCGGCGGTTTGGTTTCGGCGTCGGAATGTTTACTTTAATTCATGTGGCCTAATTCATTACAACCTCGCGACGAATTCGCATCAATCAGTGCTAATTTGACCTACGCAAATAAATTGGGGTAAGTTTAAAAAAAAAAACTTTTAAAACTGAAAAAAATTATTTTTTGTTTAATTAACATTTTAATTAATATGGATAGAGATAGAGAGAGAGAGAGAGACAATACATTTATTGAGATACTTTCAGCCTTATTATGGATATTTAACCTGTTCGTAACAAAAAAATTATAATTTACTTTATTGTCATCTGCAGAGGTAATAATAATAATAATAGTTTATTACGGGATATGCCCATTAGTACAAATACATGAAAAAAAAATCATCAAAATAGTACAGTGAGCAGAAATTAATTGAAAATGTAAATTACAAAAAGAAAAAATCAGGATTTTTTTGTGTTCGGGATTATTTAACCTGTTCGTAACAAAAAAACAATAAAGTAAATAGCCATCTGCAGAGGTGTTCGAGATTATCTCTCGTCTTGACTTTACCTTACCGAAACTTGTTCAAAAACTGGGACCTTTGCATCGTTAGTTAAATAAGTTGATGTAAGTGTATTTCATTATTTTAATGTATTTTTAGAACATTAAAGTCAAAGGCGAAGCTACACCGATGACAGATAAATATCGAAACGCGTCTGCAGATGACAATTTACTTTATTCATTTTCATTGTCGAAATAAACAGAGATTATGTTTCTTTTTTACATTTACTTATTATCAAATTTGTTACATCAAGAAGCACTAGATAGGTTTTGCACTGTCCTTTTCAAAAAAATTTCTGGCTTTCCCACTTTAATAATAACGTTAACAATTTGATTAATTAAAACACTTGGTTTTGAGAGACAAATAAAAGCAGTGAAACAAAACCAAGTGTTTTAACTAATCAAATTATATAATTATGTTTCACCACGGGTTTAGTGAGAAATTATTAATCATAACGTTAACAAGTTACACATTTAATTTTTCAATATTTTTCATGGAAAACCGATCTTGAAACAATGCTCAGTATTATTCAATACCCGGCATGGCACGAGAAGTAGTTGTTTCAGTTAGTTATTTGTTTGTAGTCTTAGTAAGACTTAATTTTGCAGAGTTACGAACAGGTTGAATATTCCGATATCTTCCGGATATTTTTCGTCTTTAATTTATTTGATGCTTCTATCCAATCAAATGATAGCGGTTTCATTGCCCAACAGGTGACGTCCAATCAAATGATAGCGGTTTCATTACCCAACAGTTTAGTTGTTACTATGGTTACGATTTGTTTTTTGACAGCGAACTGCCGCAATTTCCAAATAGAAAAATTATTGGTTATAATTTAATATAAACAGAAAAATATTTAGGTAATGCGAAAAAGTATAGTATTAAACTATTTTGATGCTACAATAAGTCCATTATTAAACCAAAGTAGAAAAAGTGATATTAGAACATCATTGTTAACTCTTATACGTAGTTTTATGTATTTATTGGATACATGTCTGAAGTTGTATACAAGTCAATAATTATTGATCCAGTGATGTTAAATGCACAAAATCATACGTTTCTTAAATTTTGGCTACGTTTCATGCTCGTTGATGTGTGCAATGTAAACATTTATTTGAGTCTCGTGCTATAAGATAAGTGAAAATATTTGACCTTAGGTTATTTAGAGTAAACAAGTTATTCATTGTCTGTCGATTAATTTGTTTACTTGTAAATAAAATTAAATATTTTCCTGTTGATGGCGTGTTAATTTTTTACAAAATCATATTTTACTGGACGCATTTTAACAATTTTTTTTTTGGTTTTTTTTTTCGGCCTTGGTTCTATGACCATTAGGCATCATCAATTGTATATGTGTTTTTAAGTTATAAATTCTCACGAGACAGTTATGGATGATATGACATCACTTATGAAATTCACTTATACACGCTTAAAATTTAAACATAAACTACCTGTTACGATGTTCACTAACCTTGATCACAGTCACAGTTTAAAATCACCGATATTAAAAAGTAGCAAAGTGATTAAAAATAGAGACACTATTTTTTTTAAATATTTTTCGAGCATGCGTGCACTATTCCCCGAGCGCTGAAATACAAAACTCTTGTTTGGTTTCATATAATATTCAGTTATCTAACGCGTGTTTCGGTTTATAACAACCAGTCTCAAAGGAAATTATAATGAATCCTTATTATAAATATAATAATAACGAACTTAATACGCTAAATGTGCGATATTTACAGTAAATAAAAATTCAAGTAATAAATTGTCAGCAGTAATACGCTTACACGCCACGAGCAGTGAAATATTATATCTCTGATGACAAGGATAGGGGTGTAATTCCAACCGCAAAATCTACGCACCTGCGGTCCACTCAATCTTCCCACACCCATTACCTATCATTACAAAAAGTGCGGTAATTTACTTAATACATAAATATGGATTTAAAATGAAAATCGAAAAAAAAGTGTTCCCGAATTTGTAACAATGTAACAAATTTGTTCCACCCCTTTTCACCAACAAATTACCTTTCGTAAATATTTTAATGTACATTTGGCCATTTTATGGTTTTCGCCCATTTTTTCAAGAAAAAGTGAGGAAAAATTTTCAGTCCCATGAAATTCTGAAAAAATTTATAGCGGTTTTTAATGACGGGGAAATGCGTGTAGAGTAATAATTTCCCCTCAAAATAAATTTTCTACCATTTTTCACCAACTGAAAATTAACATAGAACTTTATGGGAAGCGAATACGGAGACTCTGCAGATTGACGCTATCGGACACTGTCTAATTCGAACGAACAAATCTTGGTTCGTGAATACGACAGATAGTTATGAATGGAAACATAAGATTCTAGAAGAATGTAGCTACAAACTCATGTAATATCATCAATTTCTGTTTTGTGAGACGGCGCCGAAAAAATCCCAAAATCTACTAAAATTTCTAGCCAAATTACGAGTGCCCAGTTTGGAAGTGCGAAACGAGAAAACTGCGAGTATGATTTGGCTGAAAATTTAGCAACGTATTTCCCGTTCTTTTGTGAACATTTTGACATATATTACAAATTATTTGGGCATTTCATGATTTTCGCCCATTTTCCACACTATTAGTCAGGAAAAAAAGAGAAAAAATGTTGGGTCTTACAAAAATCTGAAAAAATTCATGACTGTTCTCAATGTCTATAAAACGCATGTGGAGTAATTATTTTCCCGAAAAAAAAATCGTTCTACCATTTTTCACTAACTGAAAATTAACATAGAACCTTATGGGAAGCGAATACTGAAACCCTGCAGATTGACGCTATCGGACACTGACTAATTCGAACGAACAAATCTTGGTTCATAAATACGGCAGATAGTTATGAATGGAAACATAGGATTCTAGAAGAACGTAGCTACAAATTCATGTAATATCATCCATATCTGTTTTGCGAGACGGCGCTGAAAAAATCCCAAAATCGACCAACATTTCTAGCCAAATTACGAGTGCCCAGTTTGGAAGTGCGAAACGAGAAAACTGCGAGTATGATTTTGCTGAAAATTTAACCAGGTACTTCCCGTTCATTTGTAAACATTTTAATGTACATTACAAGTTATTTGGCCATTTCATGATTTTCGCCCATTTTCCACACTATTAGTCAGGAAAAAAAGGGAAAAAATGTTGGGTCTTACAAAAATCTGAAAAAATTCATGACGGTTCTTAATGTTTAGAAAACGTATGTGGAGTAATCATTTTCCCGAAAAAAAAATTGTTCTACCATTTTTCACCAACTGAAAATTAACATAGAACCTTATGGGAAGCGAATACTGAGACACTGTAGATTGACGTTATCGTACACCGACTAATTCGAACGAACAAATCTTGGTTCGTGAATACGGCAGATAGTTATGAATGGAAACATAGCATTCTAGAAGAATGTAGCTACAAACTCATGTAATATCATTCATTTCTGTTTTGTGAGACGGCGCCGAAAAAATCCCAAAATCGACCAAAATTTCTAGCCAAATTACGAGTGCCCATTTTGGGAGCGCGAAACGAGAAAACCGCGAGTACGATTTGGCTAAAAATCTAACGGCGTATTCCCTGTTCTTTCGTCGACATTTTAATATACATTACCAGTCATTTGACCATTTCATGATTTTTGCCCATTCTCCACACTATTAGTCGGGAAAAAAAGGGAAAATATGCAGGGTCTTAAAAAAATCTGAAAAAATTCATGACGGTTCTCAATGTCTATAAAACGTATGTGGAGTAATTATTTTCCCGAAAAAAAAAATTATTCTACCATTTTTCACTAACTGAAAATTAACATAGAACCTTACGGGAAGCGAATACCGAGACACTGCAGACTGACGTTATCGGACACCGACTAATTCGAACGAACAAATCTTGGTTCATGAATACGGCAGATAGTTATGAATGGAAATATAGGATTCTAGAAGAATGTAGCTACAAACTCATGTAATATCATCCATATCTATTTTGTGAGACGGCGCCAAAAAAATCCCAAAATCGACCAAAATTTCTAGCCAAATTACGAGTGCCCATTTCGGGAGCGCGAAACGAGAAAACTGCAAGTACGATCTAGCTGAAAATTTAACAACGTATTACCCGTTCTTTTGTAAAAATTTTAATGTACATTACAAGTCATTTAGCCATTTCATGATTTTCGCTCTTTTCTTAAGTCGGGAAAAATGAAGAAAAATTTTGGGTCCCATAAAAATCTGAAAAAATTCATAGCGGCTCTTAATGACGCTATAGTGCACGAAGGGTAATTATTTTCCCGAAAAAAATTTTTTTTACGATTTTTCACCAAACAAAAATTAACATGAGACCTTACGGGAAGCGAATACTGAGACCCTGCAGATTGAGGCTGACGGACAGTGGCTTGTTCAAACAAACGAATTTCGGTTCGTGGTTACGGTAGATGGCTGGGAGTAAAAGTAATGGATTCTAGAAGAATGTAGCTACAAACTCATGTAATATTACTAATTTATATTTTGTGAGACGGCGCCAAAAAAATCCCAAAATAGACCAAAATTTCTGGCCAAATTACGAGTGCTCATTTTGAGAGCGCGAAACGGGAAAACTGCAAGTACGATCTGGCTGAAAATTTAGCAACGTATTTCCCGTTCTTTTGTGAACATTTTGATGTACTTTACAAGTTATTTGGCCATTTCATGATTTTCGCCTATTTCGTCAGGAAAAAAGGGAAACAATGTTGGATCTTAGAAAAATCTGAAAAAATTCATGACGGTTCTTAACGACGAGGAAAAGCAAGTAGAGTAATTATTTTCCCGAAAAAAAAATTGTTTTACCATTTTCCACCAATTGAAAATTACCATAGAAACTTATGGGTAGCGAATACTAAGACCCTGCAGATTGAGGCTGACGGACAGTGGCTTGTTCAAACAAACGAATTTCGGTTCGTGGTTACGGTAGATGGTTGGGAGTAAAAGTAATGGATTCTAGAAGAATGTAGCTACAAAGTCATGTAATATCATCCATTTATATTTTGTGAGACAGCGCCAAAAAAAATCCCAAAATCGACCAAAATTTCTGGCCAAATTACGAGTGCCCATTTTGAGAGCGCGAAACGAGAAAACTGCAAGTACGATCTGGCTGAAAATTTAGCAACGCATTTCACGTTCTTTTGTGAACATTTTGATATACATTACAAGTCATTTGGCCATTTTATGATTTTCGCCCATTTGCGATACAAGTCAGGAAAAATGAAGAAAAATTTTGGGTCCCAGAAAAACCTGAAAAAAATCATAGCGGTTCTTAATGACGCTAAAACGCACGTAGAGTAATTATTTTCCCGAAAAAAAAAATTTTACCATTTTTCACCAAACAAAAATTAACATGAGGCCTTACGGGAAGCGAATACCGAGACCCCGCAGATTGATGTTGACGGACAGTGGCTTGTTCAAACAAACGAATTTCGGTTCGTGGTTATAGTAGATAGTTGGGAGTAAAAGTAATGGTTTCTAGAAGAATGTAGCTACAATCTCATGTAATATCACCCATTTCTGTTTTGTGAGACGGCGCCAAAAAAATCTCAAAATCGACCAAAATTTCTGGCCAAATTACGAGTGCCCATTTTGAGGGCGCGAAACGAGAAAACTGCAAGTACGATTTGGCTGAAAATTTAACCACGTATTTCCTGTTCTTCTGTGAACATTTTGATATATATTACAAGTTATTTGGCTATTTCATAATTTTCGCCAATAAATGGAAAAAAGGGAAAAAATGTTGGGTCCTAGAAAAATCTGAAAAAATTCATGACGGTTCTTAATGAGGAGGTAAAGCGTGTACAGTAATTATTTTCCCGAAAAAAACTTTGTTCTACCATTTTCCACCAACTGAAAATTACCATAGAAACTTACGGCTAGCAAATACTAAGACCCTGCAGATTGAGGCTGACGGACAGCGGCTTGTTCAAACAAACAAATTTCGGTTTGTGGTTACGGTAGATGGTTGGGAATAAAAGTAGTGGATTCTAGAAGAATGCAGCTATAAATTAGTGTCATATCATCCATAACTGTCTTGTGAGACCGCGCCAAAAAATTCACAAAATCGACCAAAATTTCTGGACAAATTACGAGTGCCCACTTTGAGGGCGCGATACGAGAAAACTGCAGGTACGATCTGGCTGAAAATTTATGATTTTCGCCCATTTTCAGGAAAAACAGGGAAAAATGTTGGGTCTTAGAAAAATCTGAAAAAATTCATGACGGTTCTTAAAGACAAGAAAAAGCATGTAGAGTAAATATTTTCCCGAAAAAAAAATTGTTCTACCACTTTTCACCAACTTAAAATTACCATAGGATCTTATAGCAGGAAAAGAAGGGAAAAAATGTTGGGTCTTAGAAAAAACTGAAAAAATTCATGACGGTTCTTAATGATGAGGAAAATCGTGTACAGTAATTATTTTTCCGAAAAAAAAATTGTTTTACCACTTTTCACCAACAGCAGATTGAAGCTGACGAACAGCGGCTTGTTCAAACAAACGAATTTCGGTTCGTGGTTACGGTAGATAGTTGGGAATAAAAATAGTGGATTCTAGAAGAAAGCAGCTATAAATTAATGTCATATCATCCATAACTGCCACGTGAGACGGCGCCGAAAAATTCCCAAAATCGACAAAATTTTCTGGCCAAATTACGAGTGCCCACTTTGAGGGCACGAAACAAGAAAACTGCAACTACGATTTGGTTGAAAATTTAACCACGTATTTCCCGTACTTCTGTGAATATTCTAATGTACATTACAAGTCATTTGGCCTTTTTATGATTTTCACCCATTTTCTCAGGAAAAAGTGAGGAAAAATTTTGGGTCCCAGAAAATTCTGAAAAAATTCATAGCGATTTTTAATGATGAGAAAAGCCGTGTAGAGTAATAATTTTTCGCAAAAAAATTGTTCTGTCTAATTTGGCTTATGGGAAGCAGTCAAAAATAGTATATATTAACAGTAAAAAATGGCATATTTTACCAGCGTTCGTAAGAATTTTCATTGCCTCTCAAAACCGATATTTTTGAACAAATTTTCACGATTACAGTACTTTCCGGTAAGTACTTCGTAACGGAGAGTAAAAAAGTAAAACAAAAATATTGCATGATAACTTAATTATAAAGTATTTATGTCGAGAAGCTTAAATAAGACGTCCCTTACTGATTTGTGACTTCTTGGGAGATGCTGGGATAATCTCGAAAGTCGTATTTAGAGCGTGGACACAAAACAGCCGCTGGAAATAATTTTAATCAAATAGACAGGGCTATGCTGATTTATTAGACAAGTACGAAATTAGGCTCCTTTAGTATCTTTGATACCATCAACACTAAATAATACGTCGCATTTGATAATAGCATTAAACCCTATTTCAACAGTATCTCCTCGTATGAATTACATTCGAACAAAGTAAACGCCCGCCGATTGTCCTCCTCCTTCTAGCCAAGTTCAATTTATTGTATAATTGCACTTAAACGGCAGTATTACCGGAGTAATTTGCCACTGCGAATGTCTGATGAACGCGTACGAAAGTGCATGGTAATTACATTCAAATGGCAGCGGATATCGCTTTTAATTAAATTAGAGGAATACCTTCCCGTCTCCAGTGACGGTTCCCGGGTTTTTTTCTGGTACGGCCGAGGAACAAGAGGTGGTAATACAGATAGGTGCGGTTTCTGCAACTGACCCTACCTATCTGTATTGCCACCTCTTGTTCCTCGGTTCTACCAGAAAAAACCGTCACTGCCCATCTCACAGCGTTGAAAGATTTAAAATCGTCTGCATACAATTTTCACGCAATAGACAAACTTATTTATTATTTAACCTTGCAGAAGAAACTCAATATAAGTTGAAAGAATAATAAAAGAAAGACCTGGATTTCTTTAACCTTGTCTCGATCTATCATCCTGAAGCTCAGAGACTATTCGGAGATATGCTTAATGGCATGAATAAATTTTCGTAAGGAGTTTTAGTGCGTATATCTTAAGGAATGGAAATTTATTTAAATATGTTTCGATCTCCGGTCGGTTTAAATCGCTGTCGTTTAAATGCACCGGATGTGGAGAATTGAAGCATTTTTTTAAGTTTAGATTCTGCCGAAAAAAAAATGATATAAATGTTAAGCTGAAATAATTACATGTTAATATTTACTTTTTCATCAGTTACTTTGGTCTAGGAAGATAAGTCGTTCTTACTTTCTTTCTTCAAAAAAAAGGGGGGGGGGGTTATATTGTATAAGTGGCTCTACCATCAACATGTAAAAGATTATTACATTATTTTCTAGAAAGGTGATTTTCCGTAAATAAATTAAATTAAATTAAAATGTTTAATGTTGGCGGCGTTTACTTCGTGGTACATCTTGATTGTAAATTTGAATAAAAAGCTTTAACTTTTTTATACAACTATATTTTATTTAGGTGACTGTAGTTTCGACCATTCACGGGTCATTTTCAAGTCACATAAGCCGTGGTCACTATGTAAATGAAGAATATAATTTCCACCCATCCGCCTCCGACCATCAAACCGAACGAAATCAACAGCTCTATTATATCTATAGGAATGAAATCCGTATAATTACTCTCTTGTTCTACGCAGTTATGCTAATTAAAATTAATCCTATTATGCCACGACGTTAATTTACTCGCTTATTTAGTAATCCAGCCTTCTCCAAGATGAATATTATGTGAGCACCAAATTGACGTCGTTTAACCCCTTTTCACCACTGCGTGATGGAGCTCAAAATGAATTGCATTCGAAACAAAGAATAAATGAAAAGTATGTTTGAGTTTGAACAAGCAGCACTTTTTCTTCTGTTTGATCTTAAAATATACTCCTATAAGTTTTTCCATTAACCCACAACGAAAATCATGCCACGTAAATAAATCAAAGTCTCGCCGGCGGAATCCTGGAACGTAATTTGCCGGGAAAGGTGAATACTTTCGGGGGATGGAAACAATCTTAGATTACCCAGTGGAACATTAAACAAAGACCGAAAGCTGGGTTAATATTAAGCGTATTCTCTATCTGCTCGATGTAAGGGATGCCATATTTATTTGAGAAATGGGCACTGTTGTTGGCAATCTGAGAACCCATTAAGGGGTTTAATGAGTAATTGTGGAAGTTTTCTCTTCGTGATAAGATTTGAATAAATCAGAAGGAGTTACAACTTCTCCATCATTGCATTGCTTATTATCCTTCAATTTGTTCAAAGTTATCTACAAATAAAATCGGTCGCAGTAATTAATTATTGATAATTGTAGTATTGGCAAATTCAGTTTATCGTGATTAATAATCAATCAAGTAGTGCATAGTTATCCTTTCCTAGAGATGATTTAATTTCTAATTTTTTTATGCCTCAAATTTAAAAATTTTATATGTGGTAAATAATAACGGCTTTATTATAATTTTAATTAATTAAACACTTGGTTTTGTTTCACTATTTTTATTTGTCCCTCCAACCAGTTTCGACCTTTGGTCATTCTCACGGAGATATGTACATAAAATTAATAGGGACTGGTATTTGTACAAGAATTATTAAAAATAAAATGGGGGAGCTCCAGATTTCTTCGATGTTATTAGGCTTTATTATATTGAACTTAAATTATCACGTTAAATAGTAAAATAGGACCGGACTGGATATCCATACATTATTTAAAACATAACAAGACCGAAAATATTTTGCTCCGTTTTTCCCTTAAGAAGAAATAATAAGAAATATTACACTGGATAATTTTTTTCTTATGCAATGTAAATCTAATATTAGTTCATGCAAATTCCCTCGTTATTTTAATAAGGTGAGTCAACAATCTCTCGTCTGCTGTGCCCCGTGAATAATGATAAATTATCAACGCTCTTTCCTGCAAAATTTCTTATCCAGGCATTTCATTTTTTGTCGATAAAAAATTTATGTTTGATTAAATCTGATAATAAGACGTCCTAAGGCCTGTAAATTAATTCAGAAAATATCTCGACTAGTCCGCTCGAACTTGGAACTCCGAAGGACCAAAAGGGAAAGTTAATGCGCGTTAGGAACTGGAGATAATGGAACTGTCATGTAAATATATTAGTTAAGTTGATAATAAAGTGTTATTAAATTCGACCCAGAACTGATCTTAGGGTTAGCAAACTCACACCACTGCGAATTGTTTTGCGGACCGTTTGTGCTTGTATTGTATTAAAGTTAAAGCTTGAAGATATTCAACTTATAATGAGTGATTAAGAGATATTAAATTAACTTAGGAGAGTATATAATATATTAAAAATGTGTATATTATTTTATAAAGCACGTGAATAGTGAATTTGTTGGCGAATTGATTGATTTACGGATTCACCAATTTTATAACAAAGCAAGAAAATAGTTATTTGTGTATTAAGTGCGCAAAGTATGTGTTTGTCGATTGAGATAGACACTTTACGCACGAAATTACACAATTTTTTTGCAGAAAAACCCAAACACAACTCATAAATATGCATAACTAATATACACTCTGTGTCAAAAAAAGCGCCACTCGAAAAATCGCGATTTTTCAAACCGTCGTAAATTTGTTCAATTTGGTCGAAAATCGATGAATCTTTCAGTTTAGGAAAGATTCAAGTTTCATCTTTAAGAATGTGTAGTTGATTTTGACCCCAAGTCCAAACCACCCCCCGTAACAACGCAATGAAAAAAAAATGTTTTTTATGTAAAAAATTGTCCAACTTTGACAAGCTGTACCGTGCGCAAAAAAAATCGGCAGGAAATTTCACCACAATGGCAGAAAAATTTAATCAATTTCCTTCAAATGCCTTAAAAATTCGAGTCGTTTCGATGATTTGGAGCAAAGTTATGAATTTTTGAAAAAAAAATGATATGAAGAAAAATGGAGTCGTTTAAGTTAATATTAATCTAGTTCTCGTTAATTTTTATATACGTGTTCTGCGCATTCATTTGTTTTTGTCAATTTATTATCACTTGCAATTAATATATTTACTTGAAAATTTGTTATTGAATTATTTGGTTCTTTGTCTTTACCCTGCCATCGGGTTTTCGAATCTAGACTTTTTAAAATCCCTATACACTAGTAATCGTCTGCATTCGCAATGTTAAAACCATATACCCAAAATAAACGAAAGGCCGCCTTAAGCTACAAAACTGTGTTCGTATAATGAAATATCTTTCATTGGTGTCGTTGGAGGTGTAATGATCCAAATACCAAAAATACCAAAAAGTAGTAGAGTAGTTGTAGTGTTTTGTGATAATTTTCCTACAAAATTTGGTTGTCTGCCAGACACACAGCGGCACACACGACACGCACGCACATATTTTTCAAAAATCGTTGACATCGTTTCCAGGGATATCAAAACGGATTCCATTTTGAAAAAAATTAAGAAAATGTTCACGATCATAATACTTTCCCGTATTTTCGCAACGGAGAAAGTAAAACGTCCGCCGCGCCGTCTATAAATGATTGTAAAAATTGTAAGAGCATATAAAAAACTTAGTCTGGTCGCAACTTCATAATCAGATTAAAAGATCATATAAGTTCGGGTGAATTCAACATTTACAAATAACTTAATTGAAAAGGGCCGATGATGAACTCCAGGCAATATATTTTGCTTAAAAGGAGGTCAACGTGGTACTTGAGAAATAAATAAAGCCGTGAATTACATCGATTAATAACCAGACTGAACTTTGTCCCAAGCAGTATAAATATGTTTCGGTATTGCTTAAATTACTTTTAGTTTAGAAATGCACTTGTTCGAAGCTATTGGAGTTGTGAGTGTTTTAATTGTAATTGAAAATGTTAATACATTTAATCTTGTGTCGTTTTGATAGTTTAAATTGGTTGTATAATTCACTATTCGTTGTGGCATTAGCCAGAAAACTAGTTATTGATCTTCTACAGGCTTTATAGAAGAAACATTAAACTTAATTCGAATTAAATATTGGACTGATGAGGCTGTTCCATAATATATGTGGTACGTAAAACACGTGTATTAAGAATTTTCACAAATTTTTAATGTCGAAACACTGCGACATATGTTTCGCCACACACTGGCTTCATCAGGCAGCTTGTCTTACCGTTAATCATCTGCCTGATAAAGCCACTATGTGGCGAAACATATGTCACAGTGTTTCAACATTAAACATTTGTGAAAATTCTCAACACACGTGTTTTACTTACCACTTAATTCGAATTGATCCAAAGAATTTAAAGAGAACTTGACTCACGTCGCCGATCAAGAAAAGATCTCAGTTTTTACTTGTAATACCAAGAGTAATCAAAGTTAAATAAAACACACTTTTACTTAGTTAATATCACACTGTTTATTTATAAACTGCAATCACTATAAATAAACAGTGTGATATTAACTAAGTAAAAGTGTGTTTTATTTAATTAAAAATGTATCACGAAGTAAGTGCCGCCAACCTCAATCAGTTAATCAAAGTTAGTTCGAATATTTCCACGAATGTCCATTGAGCTTGGATATCATTAGGATGAATGGGTTTAAGTCGTAACCCCCTTATTCTAATTGAATACCAACCATTCCAAGTTAAAGTTATGTGGATGATTTTTGTTGTATTGTAGTTGCGCTCGGGATTTATAACAAACCGCAATGGACATTCGTGATACCACTGCAAATATGCGCAAATCGCTGTAATGTACACATAATTATGACCCAACTTTATTAGTTTAGGACTGTTTAAGCTGGAGGCATTTGAGCATGACCTTTTCTTCTAACGTTGGTAAAATTCAACTGGTCCTCTTTAAACAATTGGATTAATTGCCCACTATAATTTCTGTTTACAATAATATTATTAAAAATAACGCAATCTCAACTTTAAACATTTTCAATTAAACCCACACAAATTTCAAGATGGTCCAGAGTGATTATTTAATTGTTCTATATGAATTCAGTAGGCAAATAAAATATGCCCATTGTTTATAATAATTTCCGAAGATTTATACCTTTTTCTAGGTAACGAAATTCAAATAAATTAAATAAAGACAAAAAGCAGCATGAAAATATAAACATTCAACCTGTTCGTAACTTTGCAAATTAAGACACCTTATTTAACCTAATATAACAAAAATTGTAAGGAAGGAATACTTACAGAAAATGTTCATGTTACACTTTTGGGTTTATTGTGATGGTTTGTACGTTGGCTCGAGCAAAAGATGTGATTCACTGTAATAAAAAAGAATCCTGTAATTACTTGCTCGGTAGTAACTTGCTCGGTGACCTTTTTGGAATCAGGAGAACGAGATGATGGCGTCGCCACATATAAAATTTTATAAATCTGTTGATGTTGATGCCGTCTCCCTGGCAATCGGTCCTCAATTCCCGATTTCAACGCTGCCCTGATATAACGTTGCCGCCGCCTGCTCCGCGGCCAGGGCGACGCCACAGTACCAATTGAGCCAGCTCACTCGGTTCAAAAGTTAGCCCTTTATTACAAAATTGGCTGTAACTTTTTTATTATAAGGACTAGGCTTATTTATCAAAGTGACCTTATTTGGAATCAGGAGAACGAGATCAATCCATCAGTACCATCACATGCTGTAGCATTTTCTACTACCCTCACTGGTAAAACAACTTGACAGACACTCGCACCTTCCTTGCTTACCGTTCGATGGTCCTTTCGTCTGTTTCGTTTCCATTCCTCTGGTTTTCTCCTCTCGTTGAGATCACTGTCTTCAGAGCTTCCTTCAGATGCCACCGCGGATCTTTAATCTTGATCAACGTCGGAAAAAAGTCATATTTCTGTGTTCTTCTTTTATCAACGTCAACAATGGTCAGAAACAACACACAATGTTTGAATCTGAAGAACGAGATTGTGTCCATTTCTTGCTCACTATCGTGTGAGCCACAAAATTTTGTTTCAGAGTTGGCTGTGAGATAAATGAGGTATGTCGCATATTATTACATCTTTTTTTTTAACATATATGATCTGGATCACATGCGTGATCAACTCTGATCAGTCCCGAAAATCGAATGGGGGGTGAAGACATTACTTGGGAATTAAGAAAGGGAGTTTTTGTAGGACCGACACGATAAAGGGATTGGCCCAAAGAATTGGATACAATAGAGGAGGGGTGACTATTACATCATGAGACTAGATTAGTTCAATTGAATTAGATTTAAAAAAAAATGAATTAATCTCAGACATCTCTCGGGCATGGCCAACTCAGAATCAAAATATGTGGCTCACACCTTAATATACGAGTACATTCTGTAAGCGCTGAGTAGTGGGAATAGAAATCTAGTTATTCCATATGATGATGCAGAATTTTATAGAGAACATGTTCATGCATAAAAAATGAACTTGTCCACTTCTTGCATTGTGCCCTGCAATCCTATTGCGTTTTTAAATCTCAAATAAAACGTGATTATTCTTCCAGCTGTGCATAATTTATCTATCATATTTGCAATCTAAATTTAATCACTTAACTTCCCGTGATGAATTTTAAACATTTCACGTGATACAAGTTGCCCGTTATTAGTCTTCCTGCAACAAATGGCGGCGCTTATCCGTTGGGTAGCTTGATGGATGAAAACTTTTTGTTACACAACCTTAGCCATTTGTATTGTTCTGCAACTTGCAGATAATTCTTACTGTTATCAGCACGCAGACATATTTCAATAAAGTCGTATGAAGTTAATTGACTGACTAATTATTCTCTCAAAGGGTATTCTTCGTGAAAGTTATTAATATACGGACGTGTAAAGGAATCAATTTGGTAGTCGAGGCAAGGGCTTATACTGAGCATGATGTATATGCGAAAAGGAGAGAAACAGGATAATTAATGTATATTATTCACCATCTATCTAATACCTGCAAACCTTGTATTAGAGTTTAAAAAATTAGTTTTCGAATGGATATTAAAATTAAATTAAGTTGCCGAAGGAAAGAAAATCGAGTTTTCTTTTTCCAAGCAAAAAATTGATGAGTTACCCCAAGTATTTTAGTTAGTAATAATATAAAAATGAAATTAACAAACAATATTTTAAAATTGCGAAGAACTACCAAAATGTCTGACGAAAAATAGCCTGAATATATGAATATTCAACCTCTTTTTGACTGCAAAATTAAGTCTTATTAAGACTACAAATAAATAACTTATTGAAACAACTACCAAAATGTCCGTTTTTATGAAAAAAGAAAAAAAAATTGGTTAACAACATTATCTATAAAATGAGAATTGGAAACAAGAAAAGTAGTAAACATTTAATTTATCACGACAGCAAAAATATTGCTGTTTATTCAGCTTTTATCTATGGAACTGTTTGTATTGAGGGCAGGGGCGGCTCGTTATATAGAGCCAAGGAGCCATGGCACTACCTGTAGTTTCAAGCTCAGCAAGAATTTTTAATTAATTCGCCAGTTACTTTGGTCTAGGAAGATTTATCGTTCTTACTTTCTTTCTTCAAAAAAGGAGGGAAATACGGTATATTGTATAAGTGGCTCTACCATCAACATGGTCGACGAGCCGCCACTGCTTGAAAGGGCATTTGAACTGCTATTTTTCCCTAGGTGCGATGTACAAATTTACACCACAGGAAAAATCACGCATTTCTCACCCTTGATATATAATCTACTATTTTGTACGTTGCGGTATGGTTTATAAAGCCCCCTGTGAAATACACTAGCTCCATCACTGAAATTAAAATTTGTTTACTTTCTACTTATACAACGAAAATATGGAACACTGAAACATTCATGTAATGAAATCACGTAGCGATCGTATATATTATATCGTATATATTTTCATTAATGTGTCATACAAAATAGGTCATCGTAATGCATACATATTGGCGAAGAGATATGGATGTTCCAAATCGGAGAAAATTGGTAAAGCGAGAGAGGGAGAACGAGATTTATTGTAAATCTATTCATGAATTTTTGTGCAATTATTGCCGAAATGTGGCGTAACTTCAATATAATTACAAAATCAGTGATTCAACTAAACGTGTTTTTAATGAATCTCTTATTGGTAACATCCAAAAATAGTTAACGTGCTTTTAATACCTCTTACATTAATCTCTTATTAGTAGTATCCAAAAATAGTAAACCTGCTTTTAATTCCTCTTTTATTCAAACTTCAAACTCTGTTTTAGTGATCCTTAAACCTCCGACGTCATCAATGAATTTGCAAAGATATTTCATTACACGAACACAATTTTGTAGTTTAAGTTAAAGCTAATATAAAGGGCGGTGGGTGGTCACTGTCCCACAATCTAAACCAGTGATTCCCAAAGTGGGCGCCACCGCCTCCTGTTGGGTGCTGCAGCAATTCAGGGGGCGCTGATGGCGTGTAGATACAGAAGAATTTCCGCAGTTACAAGAAGAATTGATGAAAGTAACTGCAAATGATTTAATAAATAGTTTCATCATTTGAAAGTTCAATGCTTCTATTTTACACAATTCTTTACTATATTTTACGAAAAAGGTAGAAACATTAATACATATATATTTCTTATTAATTGCTATCAAAATTTAAGAAAAATATAATTTCCAGGAGGCGCTAAGTAATATTTTTTAATAAGAAGTTTGGGAACCACTGATCTAAACAGTTGATCATCAACGAGGGGTTTGCAGATGTACAGCAACAATAAGAACGTAAAAAATGATTTTTCTTATTTGTAAATTGATTTATTTGTAAAAACAGTGTGCTGTGGTTAACTGATTGGATCGTGGGATCGGGTCCACCCACCACCCTTGTATCGTGGGATAAGGCCAACCCACCACCCTCTAAATTAACTTTTACTCAAACTACAGACTCTGTTTTGGTGATCTTTAAACCTCCAACGTCACCAATTAATTTACAAAGAAATTCATTACACGGACACAGTTTTGTAGCTTGAGTTGAAGCTAATATAAAGGGCGGTGGTTGGGCACTATCCCACAATTCAAACAGTTGATCGTCAACGAGGGTTACACAAGTATAAAGCAACCATAAAACCGTAGAAATGTTATCGTATTTTTTGTTGTTGTTGTAAATTGGTTAATTTGTAATCAAACTATGAGTTGATTTACAGGTTGGATTGTAGGATAGGGTCCACCCACCACCCCTGAAATTAACTTTTACTCAAACTACAAATTTTGTTTTGGTGATCCATAAACCACGATCACCAATGAATTAAAAAAAAAAATCATTACACGAACACAGTTTTGTAGCTTAAGTTAAAGGGTGGTGGGTGGTCACTATCGCACAATCTAATAGTTAAACATCAACTGGGGTTTCACAGGTGTGCAACAACAATAAGAACGTTAAAAAAAATATCTTAAATTTTTTGGTTTGTCGATTCATTTGTAAAAACAGTATGCAATGATTTACTGATGGGATTGTGGGATTTAATTATTATATTTTTGAAAGAGCTTACAAAAGTTTCTTAAAAAAGTGCTCTTCGTTTCTAAAAATAACCAGAAATAAAGTCGTAAATATCGAATATCTCCGGAAGTAGTCGGAATATTCTAAATCTCTTTTAACAAATGTTTCAGAATCAAAATGCTGAATTCTTTATATTTTATAGTTACCGAGATAGCAATGCTAATGCATCGAATTTGTAACACCCTGTATTTGCACATGTTTCAGCATTTCATATTGCATAACATCCTCTCTCTAGTCATCGCAATGATAGTTACATGTTGAGAAAAGTTTTTGGTAAAATTCCAAAGCTTGGAAGTGGGTGATTACCTTAACCAAAAAAGAATTAAATAAAATGTTTTAAATAAATGATGAAGATAACAAGGAACTGCACGTATTTTATTAATTAATGTATTTCATAAATACTTCGATCTTTGAGAGAAAAAATAAAATAGAAAATTTTGCACTGTTTTGGTCTATAATTATGAATTAATATCAGTTACATGAACAAAAGTAGTAGAAAATTCCACTTACAGAGAATAAGCGTTTTTTTTTTTAAATCCCATCAATTTGAAAAATAAAAATTTATACCATCAAATGGGAAAAACTAACATGATGGCTACCATTTTTTTATGCACATTATTCCATTTCCTATGCGAGTAATCCGTTTAGAAGAAGGCTTGGATTTTAGACAGGAATATAATTCTCGGGGGTTGATTAATGGAGTGGTTCTAAATTTTGCGAGGGCGCGCACTTTAATAAAAATACAATAAAAGCACCACACCACGAAAAAACATATTTTCCGGCTTGTCTTAGATTATTCCTAGGGAAAATGAATAGTGGATGCAACCAGAGGGCGGAAATAAAAATTGTAATAATTTATAAACTTTCGCAATTTTGTCGTGCCTTACCCCTTTAGTGAAATATTACACTGCGTTCCTTCTCTCTTCTCAACTTAGTTGTAACAATGAAAAACTGCCCGTAACTCGTGGCACTGCACTAAATTATTACTTATTATTATCTTCGTTAACTGCACGGAAAAGTATTATGATCAGGGCTCGTTAATACACGGATAAACGTGTTCTTAGTTAGCAAGCGGTTTTTAAACGTTTAAACGGATATTCGCGTTTAAACGGATATTCACGTTTGCACGTATAAACGTTTAAACGGATTTTTGCGTTTAAACGTGTTGATGAAAATCGTTTAATATAGAAACGTATAAACCACCCTGCAAATATCTGTTTCGAAGTTCGTTCGCCGTGTTTTACAATATTTCCGGTAGCGGAAAAAAATGAATAAATAATTATTATTTGACACCTTAATAAATAAATAGTTACTCGAAAACCGTCCGAAACGTCGGCATCCGAAGTTTGATGGGTTCAACCCCCTATAGACCAGGTGGTTCCTGTTTGAATCGAATGTGTAAATATATTGGGAATCTTACGAAATGCCGAGATATGACTTTTGGATCCCCAAATGGAGTATAAAAATTAGAGAAATCATTTCTAGTTTACGGGTTGTAAACGTTTATTAAGCTAAACGTGTTGCAAACGTTTATTAGGCTAAAGGTGTTGTAAACGTTTATTAAGCTAAACGTGTAAACGTTTATTCAGATTAAACGTGTTGTAAACGTGTTTTATTTGTTACAAATAAACGGTAAACGTTTACACGTTTACACGTTTAAACGTTTAAGCGAAAAACGAAGTAAACGTCGAGCTCTAATTATGATCGTGACTTTTTTTTTTCAAAATATGTGCGTGCGTGTAAATTAATTGATAAGAAAATAATCAGTTTTCTGGTCCTTTGGCAAACGTTTTTATTTATTGAAACTCTGAAGTGTGTTTAAAGGATTGGAGGGTAGGATAGGGCCCACCCACCGACCTCTGTTTCATTTAAATTTCTCCACAAACGCTCTTTTTATGCCCCATCTCTCGTGATCTAACTAAAAAATTGGTTTAATTAAACAATGTTTTCTGGGTTAGGTTAAAGTAAAAATGAAGGGTGGTGGGTGGTCCCTATCTCATCCTCCAATCCTTCGAATACAAACGAAGGTTTTATAAGTGTAAATTAATTAATAAAAAAATAATCTCACGGTTTGTTGATGCTTTGACAAACGTTTTCATTTATAAAAACTCTGGGACGTGTTCAAAGGGTTGGAGGATAGGACTAGGACCACCCACCACCCTCTGTTTCATCTAAACTTTTCCCACAAACGATCTTTCTTTGCGCTTCTGAAACTATTACATCTCTCGTGATCTAACTAAGAATTTTTTTTAATCAAACAACGTTTTCTGGGTTATGTTTAGGTAAAAATTAAGGGCGGTGGGTGGGCCCTATCCCACCCTCCAATCCTTGGAACACAAACGAAGGTTTTGTAAGTGTAAATTAATTAATAAAAAAATTATCTTACGGTTTATTGGTGCTTCGACAAACATTTTCATTTATAGAAACTCTGGGACGTGTTCAAAGGGTTGGAGGATAGGACTGGGCCCACCCACCACCCTCTGTTTTATTTTAAGTTTACCCACAAACGATTTTTCTTTGCGCTTCTGAAACTATTTTTTTCTCTCGTGATTTAACTAAGAAATGTTTTTAATCAAACAACGTTTTCTGGGTTAGGTTTAGGTGAAAATTAAGGACGGTGGGTGGGCCCTATCTCAACTCTAATCTTTGAAACACAAACGAAGGTTTTATAAGTGCAAATTAATTAATAAAAAAATAATCTCACGGTTTGTTGGTGCTTTGACGAACGTTTCAATTTATAGAAACTCTGGGACGTGTTCAATAGATTGGAGGATAGGATAGAGCCCACCCACCACCCTCTGTTTTATTTTAAGTTTACCCACAAACGGTCTTTCTTTGCGCTTCTGAAACTATTACATCTCTCGTGATCTAACTAAGAAATTGTTTTAATCAAACAATGTTTTCCGGGTTAGGTTTAAGTGAAAATTAAGGGCGGTGGGTGGGCCCTATCCCATCCTTCAATCTTTGGAACACAAGCGAAGGTTTTGTAAGTGTAAAATAATTAATAAAAAAATAATCTCACGGTTTGTTGGTGCTTTGACAAACATTTTCATTTATGGTAATTCTGGGACGTGTTTAAAAGGTTGGAGGATAGAACAGGGCCCACCCACCACCCTCTGTTTTATTTTACGTTTACTCACAAACAGTCTTTCTTCGCGCTTCTAAAATTATTACATCTCTCGTGATCTAACTAAGAAATTGTTTTAATCAAACAATGTTTTCTGGGTTAGGTTTAAGTAAAAATTAAGGGCGGTGGGTGGGCCCTATCTTATCCTCCAATCCTTGGAACACAAACGAAGGTTTTGTAAGTGTAAATTAATTCATAAAAAAAATAATCTCATGGTTTGTTGGTGCTTTGACAAACGTTTTCATTTATAGAAACTCTGGGACGTGTTCAAAGGGTTGAAGGATAGGATAGTGCCCACCCACCACCCTCTGTTTTATTTCGAGTTTACCCACAAACGGTCTTTCTTTGCGGTTCTGAAACTATTACATCTCTCGTGATCTAAGAAATTGTTTTAATCAAGCAATGTTTTCTGGGTTAGGTGTAAGTAAAAATTAAGGGTGATGGGTGGGCCCTACTCATCCTCCAATCCTTGAAACACAAGCGAAGGTTTTGTAAGTGTAAATTAATTAATAAAAAAATAATCTCACGGTTTGTTGGTGCTTTGCCAATGTTTTCATTTATAGAAACTCTGGGACGTGTTCAATGGGTTGGAGGATAGGATAGAGCCCACCCACTACCGATAGGGCCCACCCACCACCCTCTGTTTTATTTTAAGTTTACCCACAAACGGTCTTTCTTTGCGCTTCTGAAACTATTACATCCCTCGTGATCTAACTAAGAAATTGTTTTAATTAAACAATGTTTTCCGGGTTAGGTTTAAGTTAAAATTAAGGGCGGTGGGTGGGCCCTATCCCACCCTCCAATCTTTGGAACACAAACGAAGGTTTTATAAATGTAAATTAATTAATTTGTCCTTTGACAAACGTTTTCAATCATAAAAACTCTGCGGCGCGTTTAAAGAATTGGAGGATAGGAGAGGGTAGGATTATCTTTCCGCACGTTACAAATACGCGGAAACCTTCCTTTAAGTTAACTTGTTCCTCGGACTAAATTAATTAAATTACCGTATAATTAAAGGCCTTTTACCCTCAGCTCTCCGTGAATTAAATAGAAATTCAATATCCTCTCAAAGTTCAGCATCTCGCTTTAAATCTGTGCAAACTATTCCGTAACTAGTTTGAATATTTGTTTGTAACTGGCAAAGAGTGCAGGATTCGTGGTATATCGTGTAGTTTGTGGTTTGAAACTCGTAATGTAAATATACGTGCTTCGAAATTGCTTATGGTAAATACATACCCAGCAAATTAACTTCGTTCTAAAAATCTGCTGCAAAACAGGAATTTATAATCGTATGCATTTGTTGGGATAATCCTCCACTATCAGTGACGGTTCGCGGGTTTTTTTCTGGTACGGCCGAGGAACAAGAGGTGGTAATACAGATAGGTGCGGTCAGTCTCTGCAACTGACCCTACCTATCTGTACTACCACCTCTTGTTCCTCGGCTGTACCAGAAGAAACCCGCGAACCGTCACTGTCCGCTATAGAAGATTATATTTGTAACTTATTTTTAATCGTCATCCATTTAATTCTCACCGATGGATTTTACTTGACACGTCTTATGCAAGAGGTCATTCCTAGTCACGAAGCCGAAAAATCGGTGATTTTTGGGAATTCTTTTTTTGCATGAAATATAAAGCTTGTTTAACACGTTGGCTGCCAACAAGTTTTTTTTGTAAAATGTCAAAAAAAGTTTTCGTGTCTCACTCTCACAAACATTCTCTCTAACAATCCTACAATTAACACGGAACTCGTGACTGACAGCGCTAAATAGTAAGTTTAAAGTAGGTACTCACTGTCAGTCATCGGTGACTGACGTGGCCCCATTGGTATACTTCAGTGTCAGTCGCCGGTGACTGACAAAGCGGTCAACGTGATAAAAACAGTCCGGTAGTTTTCTAGAAAATTAAGTCCTTCTATACAATGCGAACGATGGTTCAATACCATTTGCTCAATAAATGAAAATGAAAGGAGAATATAAAGACATAGCTTTGGAGAAGATAATCAAGAACATCAGTGGGTGATTTGTGTGGGCTTAAAATGGTAAACTTTCTCATTGGACAACAAAATAATCTTGCTTTTTGCGCCTCTGGGATAGCGGAGGCAAAACATACCTCTGGTTTTGCAAAGAGTAACCTGCAAAATAAAACATAGACGTTGGGAAAAATAATGCCGTTAACGACCCATTAGTTGGACGATAGAAATAATCTTTCCTCCACTGATTATCAAGCTAGGCCTTATGAAGTAGTTTATAAAGACTCTTAAAAGGAACAGATTTTGCTTTGCAGATATTGGAAAAACGCCTCGGTTTTCCATGCCAAAATTCCCATTCTTAGTGACGGGACGGAACTTCCGTCTTAAGGGCTGCCAACTATTTTAAACTTAGATCTCACGGTCTCTGCATAATGTATGTATATTGGGTTGCCGATGTTCAGCGGGACAACCACCATCTTATTACTATACCTCATTTAATAGCCAGGCGGACCAAAGCCGAGTCACATTTACACTATAAAAAGTAACCAAAAAAGTAACCAGGAATGTTTTGGCGGTAAAATTCAAATTATTTAAAATTCGTTTACCCATAATATTCATTCAATAATTTTAACAATACATAAATACATGTTAGGTAAATTTTCTTTCTAATTTTGCGAAACACCGTACTGCTAGCCTGTCCTAAATATTATACATGTTTATGATTTGATTACTTGCACTACCCTTACCTCATGAATCGACAATTTTGTGTACAACGACAGTAGATTTTAAAGCCTCTTGTATTAAAAGTTTATATACCTTAATTTTGGATTGTTTTTAAACAAGCGTTAATGCTCTCAAATCCAACCTTTTCCGTTTCTTGGGGGTAGAAAATGACTCCGAACTAGTGCTGGGCATCTATCCATAGTTAAAAATGAAATAACTATTTCCTAGAAGATCGCAGGATGAGTTTTTGATAGAACCGATTCTTACACTTTCAACGGGAGGAATAACTAGTTAAAAACACAAAAACTGACGTGAAATACGTGGAACAGGTGTGGGAGACAAGTAAACGGTAACAGATCAGCTGATCATAACAGCGGCCATTGCCGTTTTAGTAATTTTGGCCGGTGTAAAAACGGCGCCCGTTTAGCCAATCACAACAACGTATTTTCTCGGCTATAATTTGATTTAGTCCGCCTGGTTATTAAATGAGGTATAGAAGTTGATTAAAGCACTTCACCCTAAACACTCTCCTAACCAACGATGGCGAAAGTTGACCATATTTAATGACGTAAAACAGTCAAAAGGAACGGGTTTTGCTTTGCAGATACTGGAAAAAAATGCCTCGGTTTTTCATGCCAAAATTCCCATTCTTAGTGACATTCTTATGTCTTAAGGGCTGCCAACTATTTTAGACTTAGATCTCGCGGTCTCTTCATGATGTATGTATATTGGGTTGCCGATGTTCAGCCGGACAACCACCATGTTATTACTAGAAGTTGATTAGAGCACTTCATCCTAAACACTCTCCTAACCAACGATGACAAAAGTTGACCATATTTAATGACGTAAAACAGTCAAAAGGAACGGGTTTTGCTTTGCAGATACTGGAAAAAAATGCCTCGGTTTTTCATGCCAAAATTCCCATTCTTAGTGACGGCACGGAACTTCTGTCTTAAGGGCTGCCAACTATTTTAGACTTTTTGATCTCACGGTATCTTCATGATCTATGTATATTGGGTTGCCGATGTTCAGCCAGACAACCACCATCTTATTACTAGAAGTTGATTAGAGCACTTCGCCCTAAACACTCTCCTAACCAACGATGACAGAAGTTGACCATATTTAATGACGTAAAACAGTCAAAAGCAAAGGATTTTGCTTTGCAGATATTGGAAAAAAATGCCTCGGTTTTCCATGCCAAAATTCCCATTCTTAGAGACGGCACGGAACTTCTGTCTTAAGGGCTACCAAATATTTTAGACTTTTTGACCTCACGGTATCTTCATGATGTATGTATATTGGGTTGCCGATGTTCAACCGGGCAACCACCATGTTATTACTAGAAGTTGATAGAGCACTTCACCCTAAATACTCTCCTAACCAACGATGACGAAAGTTGACCTTATTTAATGACGCAAATTAGTCTTCTAGTCACTTACTAAACATAGAGTTAATTTTGTATTTGAACTTGAAAACAAAAACTTTTTCTATGCTTTGTGCATTTTGTAATTTTTTTATATTTAAAAGTGAATACGAGTGACCGTTACTACATGGATTATATAATTAAACTGCTTATTTTAATCTAGAATAATGTTTACTTTCTCCGCACAAAGTATTCTGGTGATTTTTTTCAATTTGAAATATCCATTTTGAGGTCACTCCGGGATCATTTTTGATCAATTTCTTTCTGTTCTGACAAAAACTAATACGGTAATTGAAATGACACTTAAGGATTAAGTTTGGAGTAGTACGTATACATTTGTACTGGGTGAATGTTTGTCTACACCCCTTTGGGATCAAGATTTATTTGAGAATCCGAAAACTTTTGATGAAATTTCGAAAACTGGAACTGTGAAGTCTTTCCAAAAATCTAGCTTTGAGTACGGACTACATTTTAAGAACAAGAAAACGGCTGGAAATTTACATTTTGGTCTATTAAAAATGAATTTATTTTAACATTAAATATTGTTCCCCAATCAGAACACCTACAGACCGGTTTCGACCTTTCAGGTCTCATCAGTGTAGTTAGTTGCTGATGGGCAAACGGAGATTACTATTGGAATATAAGTATTCCAAATAATTTATTTTATTTTATTTGTATGTAATCTTTGTAAATTCAATTGTTTTTTTTTATATGTGAATAAAGACATTATTATTATTCTTATTATTATAAATTGTTTCGTTAAAAAATTGTTTATTAACATTAAATTTTAACACATTGTTTAATTCTTTGTTACAGGACCAAGTGAAAATGTTTATTATCCAGTAAAACGTTTACGAATATATCTCAGTGCGCTGCATTAATTTCGACTTGCAAAAATGAAAACCAACGATGAGGTCGAGGATCACCGGAACCTGCTGGATTGGTCTTTGGCGCCGGCGAACTTGCCCAACACCACAGACCAATTGCCCATCGATATGCGGTTCAACGATGGCCACATGCTGTCAATTATAGTGTACAGCATACTGATGGTGTTTTCTGCTATTGGAAATACCACAGTTTTGGTGTTGATTCTACAACGGAGGAAGAAAATGCCGTCAAGAATTAATACGACACTGATGCACCTAGCGATCGCGGATTTGTTGGTAAGTTTTCTTTGATGTCCGCAAATTTCCACTTGCGCAGAATTGATGTTTAATGTAATAACTAAGCGATCGATATTCATCGTCAGATCTATGCAGTTATGAGCGATGGAATGGTTAGAAAGTGTGTTCGAGCATTTAAAGATGGCCGCACAAATGTGCATGATGACGAACAGAGTGGGCGACCTTCAGTCATTACAGACGATTTGGTGCAGGAAGTTGACCAAAAAGTGAGAGAAAA
Source organism: Ocypus olens (assembly GCA_910593695.2). NCBI lineage: Eukaryota > Metazoa > Arthropoda > Insecta > Coleoptera > Staphylinidae > Ocypus > Ocypus olens. Next base: position 11,577,965 of record OU343059.1, on the reverse strand, counting down.
CAGACGCTTTGCGATGAAGTCGTTATTGTATGACTTTCCCCAAGTTTGTCGAAGTGTTCTTTATGCAATAATGTCTGAACGATTAAATTACCGAAAGCTGTGCTCACGCTGGGTACCAAAAATGTTGACCAAACGTATGGGCAGTGCTTTAACTTTCCTTGAGCGTTACCATCAGTGACGGTTCGCGAGGTTTTTTCTGGTACGGCCGAGGAATAAGAGGTGGTAATACAGATAGGTGCGGTCACGCAGCCAGCCGTGACCGCACCTATTACTACCTCTTGTTCCTCGGCTGTACCAGAAAAAAACCCGCGAACCGTCACTGGTTACCATGACGAATATCGATTGCTTTTAAGCCTTTTGCACTCAGAAAACGAATAACAGACCGAACTTCACAGTCGGCGGGACTCTCAATCGGCGTTGCCATTTTAAATGCTTGCTAACACACGTAATCACGAAACGATTGTTACCGTAATGGCGTCTCAGCGTTGCCAATAGATGCAGGTACACAGCGTGCATGCGCGGAATACCGACCGCAGCGCTGAATCGGCGGAATATCAAAACGGTACTTACTAAAAAAAAACATGCCTCGTACTATTCAATGAATAATTACTACTTTACTCTAAATTTGAAATGTGTTACAATTGGCTCCTTTAATTGTTTTGTGATAACAATCTACTTACATTGAATAGTACTTTTTCCGGGTATTGCCTTCTCCGGAAATTCAACACTGAACAAATCACGTACACTTACTTCTAAAATAGTTCCTGTGTAAAACCATACTTTTTCTTGTGTATAATATACGGCCGGTTGTAAATCGTAATGTGACGGCGACTGTCACTTTTTAGAGAAAAATGAAATATCCGCCATTATGTTTTCATGGCAAACCTTTGTTTTTAATTCAAAATAATAGTAAATTGGGATTTAGCACATTTATTGTTTCCAAATCTCGAATCTCAATTGTGGGTTTAATACATATCTTTCCCGCTGCCTTTGATTTTAATGAAATGTAAAATTTGAATAGTGTTATACTCAAAGCCAGTCATGCATAAACAAATATTTTAGGAAAAGCTGAGTTTGTATTCGGTGGGAATTCAACCTATGAATTTTACATGAATGCCCACGGGAAATAGTTTTAATTAAAAATAAATTTATGTATTCCGTTCCTTTTGATGTGATGAATATTTTATTACAGAAACAGAAAACGAATCGTATTTAAATTAACTTTGAGTTATATATTCATTAATAATGTAGACTCTGTAAGACCTCGTGTGCTGCTAAGTGCAGTTGTAAGAAGAAATGCTGAGGGTACTTTTTTTTCTGAACTCTAATGAATTAATAGAATAACTTAGGTTATATTCACCGCCGATACCACAATTACCAACGGGTCCGGGACAAAGTGCCGAATCGGTATTTTGCCCAAAGTGCCGAATTTCATACTACCGACCATGCCCAAAGTGCCGAACGACGCCAAGCGACTTCGCATCGTTTGTAGACAAGGCGAGTTGATGTTGATGGATTGTCACTCACACTTTCGGCAACAGCAGCAATATTTTCGATTGAGTGCACTGGACGAGCACGGGAACGCGTTGCTTTGTCGCTTCACAAATTTATCCACAAACTGCCTGGAAGGCGCTTTATTTTTCCCGAATTTTGTGCGCATTTTTCTTGCAGTTTCGGTTGAAGACTCACCATTTTGGAAGTAAGTTTTCAATATTTCCCAATTTTCTTCGAGCGTAAACTTAACCATTGGCAAAGTCATTCGAGCTGTTAACGCCGAAATAATCGATAGTTCCAAAAGCAACCGATAGATGGGCCACCCTGTAGTATTTTCGGGGAATATTTTTATAGCACTAATTATTGTAGAAATTCAGCATTATGTAGAATTGTAGAATGATTAGGCTATGTAATCTTGCCTCTTTATCCCCTCATTTTATGTTATATGGTTCATCGTACATTCATTTTAAATTACACTTAATTATTAGAAAAGTAACTTGGGTTACGTTTTTGTCTTATTATTTTGTAAAAAGGGAGAATCCGTTAATAAAGCTATTATTATTGTTATTAAATCATTATTACCGGACCATCGAGTTGCATCATATTTTTCTTCTTTAAAATTATAATTGTAAGCGGAGTGAGTTGGGCCATTGTTGTCCTAACAGCCTTATTTAATCACTTGTATAAAATTTTAATTGAATGTTTCGTGGATCGCATGCTGTAATCACCAATACGCTTTGGATTAATAACCTCGGGTAATTTATGAAAAATGTATTTCGAAGGGTAGTCGATACCCTTAATGTCTCGGAAACATGATAATAACAATCCTTTCGGTTTATTCAAAGGATTTATAGCCGGCCATTATTATTTTATAATGAAAGAGAAAATCGCCTATAAAAATTTATTAAGTGATAAATCGTGAATATTAAAGCATAAATTGTAAGTACTTTCGAGCTTCAATATTTTTTTTTAATTCACAGGAGGTTTTTGAAGCAGAAAATTATTTGTATATTTTACAAAAGTAAGTCTTAATAAATAATTAATTAAACCAGCTAGTTCCCTGGTTAATGCCATGAAAAATATTGAATTATAACAGAGTGAAGATTTTTTTCGAAAAGTAGGTTATAATAATAAAAATAATGTTGGTCTTACTGACACTGCTAACAGCATCGTTGTGTTTGTATGTAACTAAGTCTTATTTATACATTGTGTATTGTGTCTATTCCATAGATAAATAAAAAAAATCGCAACACGGACAGTAATAAAATTTATCAGCATCCTGGAATTCATAAATCTCCTTGTTCAGTCAAAACATGCCAATCATTTGATAATACCAAAAGTAGCAGATGTTTAATTATAATTCACACATTCATTTGCCGACCCAATTATCACTGCGTGACCCTGGAGTGAACAATGAGTCTATACAGTGGCTTAACTGTATATCGCAGTTTTTTTAAATCAAATAATAGTACAATATTATACAAGTTTCATAAAAGGGTATATTGTGGCCCAGCGATATCTACAGTAAGTCAAAGCAGGCCGTGAACAAAAAACTTCAAACTTTAAATTTGACTTTGTCACTGTAATAATTTTCAAGTTTGGGTGTTTAGTTTTAATCAATCCCTTTAGCAAAACGTAAATAAACTAACAATAAAACCATTAATTTATAATTTACTTATTACACACAATATGTTTTTACAAAAAATATTTATTTGTGGTAAAAACGAAATATGTACTACCGTGGACAAAAAAAATGACACCCCTAATTTTATTAATGTAAATATGACTTTTCATTTGACAAACCGGCAAATGTCAATCTAAGCTCTGGCACAAAATCAAAGCATGTTGGGAGGCAATACCTTTTTAGATTTACTGTATTGCTAGTTATAACTGTCACTGTCAAATATTAAGGTTACATAAGTCAAATTCACAACACTAAAAAATAAGAAATAATAGACACATGACAAATTAGGGGTGTCATTTTTTTTGTCCACGGTAGTATATAAAATACCTTCTAGTGACGGTCGCAACAATCCTTATTATCGTAATTTATTATTGTTCAGCGTGTGTTTAGAATCACATTAATAGTGATAATATAAATCCATAATGACATTATTACATTTAATAATCGTTGGCGAATAAATCCTCAGGTGATGGATGAAAATATGAAATATTGCTTTCTGACGATTAAAACGTAAACCCCACTCAGGCAGCAAAAATGTTAAGCTTGTTGGCAGAGGATAACGGATATTAGGTGGCTTTGGATTCATTCATTCATTCATTCACAGCAATATTTAACGCTTACTCGATTTTTACTCTAAATATCCAATTTTCAAATAAATGAAATCTTAACATTTCTGGTTGATACATAATTTATCTTATTTTTAATTATAATTAACTTGGCTAATAAATTCTTTTATGAAGATAAGAGCTTAATAAATTCCAATAAAGTCGAAAAACCTCAATATATGAATATTTAACTTGTTCGTAGCTGCAAAATTTTCTTGAAGTATATTTAACGGATACAAACTGCCCGAGAATGTTATAAAACATTTTTTAATATATCCGTGGCTTGCACTTAAAAAAATGAAGTCCAAATGAGCGCTAAAAAATTTATATAACAAATAAAAACTGAAAGAAAGGCACCGAATATATCAAATTAAAAATTGGTGGATGCGCCGGGAAATACGCTTCTGTAACAAGTGAACGTTTTCAATTTTAGTTATTAATACATTGTATTTCGTCTGGTGGTGGAACTAAAAAAAAGATTTAAAAATAAATGTTGAAATAAACTAAACAATTTATTTTTACTCCCGTACAAATTTATATCTTATAATCCACGGCATAATAAAAAATTGTAGCATTTTTCTGTATACATTGTATCTACGCTAAACCCTTCGTTAAAGGTTTACGGGGTTGCCGTTGAATTAATTTTTTTTTTAAATCCTCGTCACACGGTTGAATCAGTTCTCCTCATGTGAAATATTTTCTTACGGTTCTACCGGAAATAGCAACCGAATTTGTTATTTTAACTGAAACGCCCTGTATATTATTATATTTTTGAATTTCTCGTTTAAATTACAACATATTTTGTAGGAACGTTTGTACACTTATCTCCTTTAGTTTTCAATCAAATTTGTAACTCCAGCTGATAAGTTAAAGTCAACATATACCGCTATGACTTATCATCAATGATGCTACAGGACATTTGCAATCATAAAATAGTAATTTTTCGCATCTTAGTAAATAATATAAACGTTGTTAAATCGTTTTTGATTGAGAAAGTTGTCCATTACACCACCGAATCACTTTCTCCACAGGTGACGTCCAATCAAATGATAGCAGTTTAATTGCCCAACAGTTTAGTTGTTACTATGGTTACGATTCGTTTTTTGCCGCAATTTCCAAATAGAAAAATTATTCGTTATAATTTAATACAAACAGAAAAATCTTTAGGTAATTATTTAATATGATGGGAAAAAGTATAGTATTAAACCCGTGAACAAGTTGGCCATTGCCAAACTTCACCCTCGTGGCAATGGCCAACTTTCTCACTCGTTTAATAATATACTATTACGTAACAAGTTCCGAAAGTGATATTTTACGGGATGAGTAGGAATCCTGCGAGAACGAGTTACGTACAATATTTTTTCTGCAGCCGTTTTTTATGTTAAAAAAGTAAAATCACACACAAGTGTTATATGACAAGCGCTGTCATAATTAAATACGAAGTTGTTTTTATCAAGGCCGCCTACATATATGCGCAAAATCGTCCCGAAAGTAACAAAAATTGTCCCGAAAGTAAAGAAATCGTTCAGAAAGTGAAACAGAATCGTCCCGAAAATAACAACTTTCGGTACGGTTTATGTAAAGTGGTACTTTCGGTACAGTTTCGATTTAATAAATCATTTCGGGACGGCTGCAGAAAAATTCTTTTCATTAGACAATTTCGATTAATATTTCTTGGTTAGTTTTTATTTTTAATTTCTTATGAGAAGGTTCTACAATTTCAATAATTATATTATTAGGCGAAGCTATTCTTATTCGCAAGTCAAATAAACAAATATATAACTGCACTCTGTGCACATTAATTTTATAATCCGGAAACGCTACTAAGCTAAATAATTCTAACCAGTTGTTCATTAAAAATCAAAAACTTGTTCGTCGGTGTTCAAAGGGATTTTTTCCCTAATAATGCTGGCTCTGGGATTGTAGAAACTTTCCAGCTAAACGAAGTTATGGAATTCATCGGAAGTTTCAGCAATAATCCCTTTTCGCAAAACTCCCAAATCATCCCCCGGACAATACTTTTCAATTATTAAACAATTCATCCATAAACTTAACGGTTTGTAATACATTTCACGAACATATTTACATTTTACGAACAGATTAGCAAGAGTTTGCACGGTTATTTCATTGCGACGATGATAATTCGTATTAATGTATTTGTGGTGACTGCCTGGGCCGAAATAGCAAAATGAAAATGAGGATCACGGGTAGCCGTGACGTTCGGTTACTATAGAGAGGAAAATAAACAATTGGACGAGAAAAATATTACTTGTGAACACACGCTAATTTTTCTTGTACAAAAACCTAAATCAATAAATTCGAGACAAATAAAGTAGTAACTGTATATACATACAATTACACTACATATTCAATCAATTTTAACGTGAAAAATATTTTAAATGTAGTTGAATGTATCTATAGCTGCATGTAGGAGCTGAGTAAACAGAAACGATTAAGTTATTTAAATACTTAATCAACATGTTCCACGAGCCACCACTGCCTTGAACACCGCTTCTAGATATCTAACGTCAAAATTAGTAATTTAAGGTCACTTGAACAACTCAAAACATGCAGTTTTATATAGGGTGACTTTTAGAAAAATTTTGGCAAGAATTAAATTTCTGCGCCCGAAAACGCCTTAGCAATGGAACTTTCATTAAAAGGTGGTGAATAAAAATAAGTATTGATAGTTTCTTAAAGTATGATCCTCTATACACTGATAATTCCATTAATTAAGTCAATTGGAGTTTTTCACGCAGAAAGCATTGTCGTTAATTAATCGATAAGGTAAAATTTTCAATTCAAAATACTAACCGAAACCATCCGATTTATGGTGCATCTCTCGAACCGAGAACTTAAAAAAATTAATACGGTCTAGAATATCGAACGCAATTAAAATTTAATTATCGGATTTAATAAACTACGCAATGGTATAATTTAAAATAGATTGAATTATCCGTCGATTGGAGTAATTGAGCGGGAAATAGCGTCGATCTGATCGATTCGGTTTAATGAAATAAAAAGGGTTCAGTGTCGGAACGGGAATTAATTGCTCCGATAGCGAAACCGCAAATTAAAAAGTGTTCCCCCATTCGTTCGCACAATTTTGAAAGTTAATAAATTTAGGGAACTCGAAGATAAATTGCCTTGTTTAATTTCACCTTGCCGCAGCAGATAACTTTGTATTTTATTTCGTTACTGATGTTAAAAGGGAAGTTTTCCTTTCTTACAACGAATGATTAAATAGTTATTTATGTAACAAGTACGCAAAATAAAGACCAGTCCGCTAAAACTGTTTGTGTACGTGTTAATGGAACAAAACGAAACATAGGATTTTCAACGTTAATTCCTTTATACTGGAACATTGTCAGCATCAGTCTTCTTACATTATTTTTAAAGCTTTTTAAGCTGAATGATTTGGTGCCTTACTCAATCATTTCTATCGAGTATTTACCGAGATATTTGCAAAAAAACTTTACTATCATTTTGAAATAAAAAGGTTTGCCATGAAATCATAATGGCGGATATTTCAATTTGCTCTAAAAAGTGACAGTTGCTGTCACATTACGATTTACAACCGATCGTGTATGTAAGAAAACGTATTTATAAGTAAATGGTTTTACTCAGGTACTATTTAAGAAGTGTACGTGATTTGTTTACTGTTGAAATCACCCAGTAAAATGAGTACTAATAATAATGTAAGTAGACCGATATTATAAATAATTAAGGGAGCCAATTGTAACACATTTCAAATTTAGAAAATAAAGTAGTAATTATTCAGTGAATAGTACTTTTGCTGGATATTGCCTTCTCCGGAAATTTACTTAAATAGTAGAATATGTAGAATACACGGCCGATTGGAAATCGTAATGCGACAGAAAACACTGTCACTTTTTAGAACAAATTGAAATATCCGCCATTATTATTTCATGGCAAACGTGGTAAATATCTTATTTTTTATTGCATCGACGCTACGCCGCTGCATCAGTGACTCGATTTAACATCTTAGATTGTTGGTAAATCATTGGTAGTATGTTGCTAATGGCGAATTTTCTCGAACATGCATTCAACACTTCGTTCTTTGACACGTAATCGTGCTTTGTAGGTTACCCACATCATGATAACAATATTGATATTTGACTAACAATCGTAGTTTGTAGAATTGTCTGAATGTTATAATTATTCCACATAATTGCCAGTTACGTGATGAATAAGTTTTCAATTATTAGCAGTGTTACCCGCGTAATTATTTCATCAACAATCCAATGACAAGTTTCCCGCGCGGCAGTAATACATTTAAATTGAATTTAACTGGAAATGGTATTAATGCCGCAAATGCGAGGCATTGCATTATACTGCGGTGGCATCTAGGGATTAACACAAGACCAACACTTTGTAACAGTTTCTCGCTTCAACAGCCGCTCATATTTGCATTAATTCTAAGCACACTGAATGAACTGTAAAAGTTGAAACGAGTCCAGAATAATAATTATATTAAGCTTGCAGTTTTAAGACAGAAATGTCATTTAGGTCGGGCACGTGCTGGCAACTTTTTTTTTGCGCAACTACTTTATCCCTGTCGCTTTCCTGTTTTTTTAAGTGTTAAAGAAAGAGAGAGAGTTTGTTTGCAATCGAATAAATAAGTGCACTTTGTTTAAAAATGATTTATCGGAAACAAGAGTAGTGTGTGCTGATAAAATCTACAAAAAATTGTAATCTGCAATAAAATTTGCTCTGATATTTAAAGAGGTATGATGTAATAATTCTTCGGTTAGTTTGCATGAGCTCTACATCATTTGATGAGCTACCCGCCTCGTTTTACTTCATCTATCAAAATCTCATTTATCCCTTGCTGAAGCCATATTTTCAGAATACATTTATCGGGGGTAATACCACAAGAGATTTAATTTGGCCGGATAAATTTTATTTGTTTGCACGAGCCATTGAATCGACACAAATTTCGAGAATGAATTGAGATAGAAATTTTGCCTAATCTCAATTCATTCAAGAGATTTGCGATGAAATGACGAGTGCTTAAAATAAAATTTATCCTGCCGAAATTATAACCGCGAGTGGTATTTGTTGAGATAATTTAACGAATAAGAAATAGTATATATATATATTAGCAATTTATATTAATTAAAAGTACAATGGGCGAAAGAGCATTGTTTATTTATAATGCAATTGGATAAAGCACCAGTCATCAAAATCGTGTGTGGGTAAAATGAAAATGGTTGACTGCTACGGAAATAGTGAAATTCGCACCTGCGCGTTTGCGAGTGATACAAACACAGAGATCTAGCCGTTAAAATGAAATTTTTAATTATTGCTTTGTATAAGTAAATATTATTACTTGCATTTAGTATACATTCCATACATTTCTGGCGTCTCTTATATTACATTATAGGTTATAATTTTCACACACACACACACTACAAGCGACAAAAGTTAGGAGACCAATAACGGCTGATCGTTTAATCGCCGGTGCACTTATTTCCGACACACATAAAAGAGAAGACGCCAAGTGCACTAATATAAAAATGTTTATTTCATACTGTTAGAACAAGATGGATATTAAATGCAATCCAATTCTGCATTTCACGCATTGTGGCAGCGCTACCGTACACTTGCGACATCTCACGACACTAGGCCGAAGTACGAAATCTGTGTCAAATATACGTAGCTAAATATGTATTATTGGTGAACGGGCAATACTTACTCAACTTATACATGGATCGGAATGAAAATCGAGAAATAATTTTCACGCGGAAGCGTGTCCGAAATGAATTTCAATTATATTTCACCACAGAGGTATTCAGAACTGACACGAACTGCCAGAGTACAACTAAAGTCAGCTGTTTACTAAAATTGTTAATATAAAGATCGTTGTCATGGTGAAGGTAAATAAATTTTTAACCATTTGCAAATTTTGTTTATTTATGCACCTTTTTATACATGAGTTTAATTATCTGATATAAACGATTTTTATTTTTATTGAATAGTTTTTTAGTTCTATTAAACGTTATCTTGTCTGTTTAAGGTTCTAGGGGGTTATTTGAATAGTTTGTCATCATTTGTTGGAGGAGGTGGGCTCTCAGTTTGAGCGCCTTAATTATATCCCTCCAGGGCGGAGATACTGCCGTTGTTGTAGCTTACGAGGCTGACGAGCATCTCTTCTGCTTTTTCTAGTAGATCTTCGCTTGAAACTACAAGTAGTAGTCCACAGCCTCCTTTCCGAACTTTCGCTGTTGATTGTTTTCTATAATTGTTCCATTTAATTAGGGAAATTGGTGCAACGCTTTATGTTATAGATGTCGCTGTAATGTTGTTTCTATCTTAACGGATACTTAGTTGTTTTATAACTCCATAATGAAATTCCGCTTCTTCATCAACGAATGTGCCAGCTCCTGCGCCTCCGGGTCGTGTCTTCGAATCCCATTCGAGCGTTCACTTTTTCTGAATGAATAATGACCAGGCAAATTAGACATCTGTGGTCCCGGATGTCTAGTTTTCCCTTCCATATCAATATATGAATTTTTAACTACAAAATCGTTAACGATAGAATGCTATCGTGCGAGCCACAAAATTTTGTTTCAGAGTTGGCTGTGAGATAAATGAGGTATGTCGCGTATTATTACGTCATAAGAGTGGATAAGTTCAATTGAATTAGATTTAAAAAAAAACGAATGATGTTTCTCTCTCTCTCTCTCTCAGGCATGGCCAACTCGGAAATAAAATTTTGTGGCTCACACCTTACAATAAGGATGAGACACAAGTAATTGCAGATTGTTTATTTCTTGTCGGCTAAAATTATTCGATGTTTTCTTACAGGTGACATTCTTGATGATGCCTTTGGAAATTGGATGGGCGTACACCGTTTCTTGGAAGGCTGGCGATGTTATGTGCAGGGTAATGGCGTTCTTCAGAACTTTCGGGCTCTATCTCTCCAGTTTCATCCTCGTCTGCATCAGTATGGATAGGTGAGTTGAATTATGCAGGGTGATAAGTTTGAATTTATGACGGATACTTAATTGGTTGACCCGCCAATGGTGGGTCTGTTAGACCGGGTTTGTCGAATAACTTTATTCTCCGTTATTGTTTTTTGTTGCAATTTCGAGTAGCTACCGCATTGCAGAGCTTAATCTTTTTATTGTCAAAGACTATAAATTAAAAAAAAACATGAACTATTAGTAACACTGTAGAAACGCCAAAGTGGCGGAATCCATTGCCTTAATGCTGTACTAAACCAAATCCGGGTGGCTTTAACACAGACAACGTTTCGAAAAATCTTTAGTAGAAAACCCTGATGCGTGAGACCGGCGTCACCATTAAATTTGCGTCACCAATGGCGGGTTAATGGCTGGTGTTCTTCTCGCTTATTTTGTAGTAAAAACAAACAAGTGAATTTTATCTGTCTGAAAACATTTTACAAGAAAAATGTCACGCCCAGGTTCGCCACATGTGGCAACAAGCAAAAAATGAAAACAAAAACATTGTACAAAAAAAATTACTTCTTCAGCGCCATCTATGGAATATTTTTTCATATTTTTTTGCATAAATGGGAAAGTTTGTGACAGTGAAATCATATTTCGTAGAAAAAGTTAACAACAACAAAGAAGTATTTTTTCATAAAACCTGGGATTAAATCAAAGCAGCATGGGCGCGAAGTGGTTAAAATCCCAATCCTATAATTTCTGGGTTTATCTTGAATCATTTTTATTATAATTATCCAGTTTTGTAGAGGAAACCTTTTGAATGATTTGCCACGTTTTGTTTCAGGTATTATGCAGTCCTGAAGCCTCTCCATTTGACAGGCGATAGGCGAGGGAAGTTTATGCTTTCCGCGGCTTGGATGGGGGCCACCCTTTGTAGCATGCCACAGGTATTCATAGAATTTAATAAATTTCAATTCCGACTTCTATTGGAGTTAAACTTTCAAACTTAGCTAACTTTGGCCTAATAATTAAAAGCATTCAAGCGGTTTCATGACACGACGACTAATCCAACGAGCTGAAAATCAAAACGGCCGATTCGACGTAACATTTACAATTACAGCAATTAGACTTAACCCTTTCGGCCCTGGTGGTGACAATCCATACTTTTGCTGTTTTTCACTAGATGTCACTTCAACAAAGCATCACTAATTAATTCCTATACTAATTAATCAAATGAGTTAAAATTTGGTATTTATGGTCTTAAGAAGCTCCCCATCAATAATAATCAACAATTTGTTTTTTCAAAGGACCCCTCACAAATCAAATGGAAATTGGCTTTCGGTGAAATTGACCAAATTTTGGATATGTTGTTCCTTTCTGTTTTCAGATCAAAAGTCTCCACGGGCACAAAGCTCAAAAATCTTTCCTGCGAGCAGTGCCCAGCTCCGAAGGTTAGAGACCGGTAATCCCTAACTTTGAAATCTTAAATGGGAACCCCTATTTTTTATTGCAGATTCGTATTCTATGCTAAAAATTATTAGGTTTCTATCCGAAAAAAATGTTTCGATGAGCGACAGATGGCGCTATATTCGGCAAAAAAATGTATTGAATTATATTTATTTCCCACATCAAATGATAGATTACGACATTTTTTACGTAGTCATCTCTTAAATAAGGAGTTGATTGAAGTCATTCGTAATTTTATGTCAGAAATAAACAAACAAAAAATAATTCTTTGTAAAAAAAATCGTAGAAACGAATAAAAATCAATTTGATTATCAAATTCCATTCTATTCTTTTCTATTGTGCTAATGTAAGAATGTTTGTAACGACAAACAGGTATTTTTTTTATTTAAAAAAAATTATTATAATAAAAAAAAAATTTTTGCTAATCGAAAAAAATGTTTCGAATAAAAGCCTAATATGTTTTAGAGTAAAAGCCAAATCTGCAATAAAAAATAGGGGTAGCTATTTAAGATTTCAAAGTTACCCTCCACCCCGCCCCAGGGGGGAGGGAGGGGTGGTGGTTTAAATTTCACACCACATGATAGAGCTCAAAAAAAATTTAGACGTATTTCTTTGTATGTCAATACGATTTGTATTTCGCGAGATGTTTGGGGTGTACGGGTGGTCTGAAACACCCGGTATATATATATATATATATATATATATATATATATATATATCTAACCTTCGGAGCTGGGTACTGCTCGCAGGGAAGATTTTTGAGCTTTGTGCCCGTGGAGACTTTTAATCTGGACACCGAAAGGAACAACATATCCAAAGTTTGGTCAATTTCACCGAAAGCCAATTTCCATTTGATTTGTGAGGGGTCCTTTAATGGCTGAAAGGTTGAGAAACACTGGTGTAAAGAACTTTGAATCTATTGTTGTAATTCTAATTCGATGTTTTGGTTTTTAACATGTTGTATTGGTCGTACTGTCGTGCTGCGATATAATGGGCGCGTTCCTCAGACTACAAAGTTGGGTGTTTACTGCCAACCGTTGGGGTATTTTCTGATGAACGCACTGTTGATCGCGAACAAGTTCGTCCAGCGGTCGCCATTTTACCAATCGTACAAATTAGACTGATTGGTGGAATCAAGTGTTGAAGTTGCCGCCGAAATAGAGGTTACAAAAGTAGCGTTCATCAAATACCAACATTCAGCGTAAATCAAAATAAACATGTTGACAGTTGAAAATTCTGACTAACGCGCCCAATCAGCCACGAAAGCGTTTCTTCCTACATGAAAACGATACCCATTGCTATATGTCGTGTAAGATTTATAAACTTGGAAAATGAGGATTGAATTTGATAAAAATTCCAATTCCGCTTCCAATGTACTAACTGTTTTCATTCTGCATGGATTATTACGTTGTTTTTTTTAAATCGATGGAAGGAAATGAAATGGAATTAGCTAAACCGTTTTGTACATTTCAGATGTTGGTGTTTCACGTGGAGGCCCATCCAAACATCACTTGGTACGAACAGTGCATCACGTACAACGTGCTGCCATCTTACGCACACGAAGTACTCTACTCCGCGTTCGGAATGGTCATGATGTACACGTTCCCTCTGATCGTCATCATATACACCTACGCCTCCATCCTCATTGAGATCTTCAAGAGATCCAGAAATACCATTGGGGGTGAGTGCTGTGCATGTTTATTTGGTTTAATTTAATATCAGGGTTTGTCGGCGTATATTACATTTAAATGTTATATCAGAATTAATTAATACCAATCGTGGAATATAATGAATTATTAATAATTAACGCTTACGAAAAGGGTTGGAGTGAGAGGTCAATTTGTTGAATGGTGGCCCTTAAGGGCAGGGAATTCGTGCGCTTCTTGAAACTTCATATTGTTCTCCTAAAGTTGATGTTGTAAACAGAAAGAAACCAAAAATTATAAATTAAATTCAATTGTTTATGTCTTGAACTATGTGTTATTGTAAAAAAAAAACAAATTCTTATTTTTTTGTCATTAATTAGTGTAAAATTGTTTTATAGTAACTTATTTTGAGTTTGATGCATAGATAATTCAATTTAAAGTGACCATACTAAAACTCATCATTATTGATTGCCAATTACTCAACTTCAATAAGAAGTAAGATTTCTTAAAATTGCTTAAGTTGTATGCGCGCGACGAAATTTAGTTCAACGCATTCCTCACGAGTAGCGCTCATCCCCTTCTCTCCAATCAGGTGGATGCTGATAACGATAATATATTCAAGGGGGCGTGATTATAGTTCTCGCCTTTGTGTGAGCCACGCATCGTATATAGCAAAAAAATTGAAAGGGTAGATACGTGACGTTTCCGAGCCCGCCTCCAGTTTTGTTCTCTCTCTAATATGACTTCTCATAGTCGCTCCTCACATCTGAATACCGTGATCTTAACACGTTGATCGCCACGCCGATTTTGAAGGCAGTCCCCGTCAGGCCACGTGTGCCACTTAGAAGCGCTGGTATTGTAGGCCAATGTCTCTTACCGCAGTAGAAGAGTGTTTACATTAAGAACGAGACGCCTGGTTCCAACAAGATGGGGCGACATGCCACATCAGCAACGAAACTATCGACTTATTGCGGTTAAAGTTCGAAAATCGTGTGGAGATGTGAATTGGCCAGCAAGGAGCTGCGATTTGACGCCCATGGACCTTTATCTCCGGGGTGCCGTTAAAGAACGTTGTTATGTCAACGATCCAGCAACGATTGACGATCTTTAAGTCAATATTCAAAATGCCATTGCTGAGATAGAGCCGCAGACGTTGAAAAAAGTTCTGAAAAATTGGGTCCAAAGAATGGACTGCTGTAAGGCCAGTCGTGGCAACCATTTGACTGATGTCATATTCCATGTATAACAGGATACTCTTGGCTACAAAATAAATGCAAGATCATGAGATTCCTTCTAGCCGTTTGTGTTTTATTAAAATTTTAAAAAGATTCCTTGCGATGGCTCACCCTTTATAAATATCTGTAAGTATTTCCCGTGGAACAGTTTAAGATAAATATATCAAAAACGATTCTTAATAAAACAGCTAAATAATTGTCACCTTACCCACGGTTTGGTGGAATAAATGCTGCTGGTGAATATCGATTTCTTTCAATCAATCACGTGATAAAAGTCGACAACAAAACGTCAAATCTCCCGGTCTTAAAGTCTTAAATAGCAATTACTGTTTCGTTTGTGACAATTCAACAGTATTACGTTATAAATCTGTGTAAATGAACTAAATTGAAAAACTCGCTAGTTTAAAGTTTAATTATGCACAGTCGTCAAGATCAAAGTTAAAGCACTTATTGTGTAGCAAGTACAATAAACGCGTATTATTATTTAGTTTTCATATATTTGTATTCAGATGTATTCGGTGCGCCCTCATGTTTTCCATAAGAGTTGTGACGAAATTTGTTTACCATCCAATCTTATTTCGATTTAAAGCCTTACGATTTATACGAAATTCGAGACATTTCAACAATGAGAAATTCCATTTCATAAATCTATTCTTCAAGTAAACAGTATCTACTAGTATTTGTAAGATATTTTATAAACTGCACAAACTTAAGCATTTCACGTTTTCTTTATTTATTAATACCCTGTACTTCTGATCTCAATTTTTTTTTTCGACAAACAGAACTTTTTATAAAAAATGAGTTTTCGTCGTAAAATCAATAATAAAGAACTTACAAAAATTCAGTTGTGTGTACAGGACGGCAAATGTAAGTTGGTCAGACGCGCAGAGAGCAAGCGAAAGCTCTCTCTCTACAGTCGGCCGAGTACAGTCTCTGTAATAAGCAAGCACATATTCTTCGCGTGCGCTATTCATTTACAAGTCTATCGGGCGCTCTCCTGCTCATAATTATTGCAAATGAATGTACCTGGCGCGCCAAATCTATCGAGAGCGCCCTTTGAAGGTTCCGCCCACAATTTTGCCACTGCGCAGCGGCAAGTTACGTTTGCCGTCCTGTACGTGCTCGTTAAACAGACTGTACTGTGACAAGAGCAACTATGAGAGGGAGAGATGTTATAAAACATCTTCGCAAAATTTTATTTAGGTTGGGGCGGCAAAAAATAATTCGCCTGCAGCGACACTAGACCCATCTAAAACCAGAATAAAGTCGCTATTTAAAATTGTCTATTTGTAATTTCTGGGCTATTCCTTATTGTCTAAATAATTCCAACCAGGCAAGTGAACGTTTTAATTAATAATAATAATATTTATTAATGACCACAGCTACATAAGTCGAACAAACACACAAAAATAAATTCATTACAATGAGAAATTCAAATTCAAATATTCTTCTATTGAAGATTAATTGCGATTTCTATAGAACTATGCAATCTTCACTTCCGGATAACTCGAGGAAAATGGATTGTAAGTAATTAGAACAGACTGTACTTAATCATGTGTAATAGATAATATCAGATTATGAACACCTCATTGCATCATTAGAGAACTTTTGCGTTCCAGCTGTATAATAATAATAATAATAATAATAAAATACGCGTCTAATTGAAAATCGCTCGCATGATCCCAGCGCAGATGTTTCCACCTAAAATGTTCAATTACAACATCTGTGAAATTCCAATAAATTCCGACAAGCAATCGCCACTCAAGTAAGACGTACGAATTCTTGGAGAACTGTGAGGCGATATATACAACTTCAACGGAATCCATCACGATTTTAGACATAAATAAAAGCTGCTGTAAATGTCTAGTACATGCAATACATACATTTTTTTTTAAATGAATGTACAATTACTTTGATAGGAAATTTTGTAACGCATAAGTTAATTATAATTTAAAAAAAACGCACTGTATTAATTTATTCAATAAACCACGACTCGAGTTTCGACGAGGGTATAGGGGGCGCTAATTAAACCACTACTTAACATTGCTTTGCACTTCCTCCGTAATTAGAAGCGCTACTAAATTCTAGATCTGCATTCCAAACAAAATTTCACAGTGTAAGCTTCTTAATGGCAGCAGAAATTATGCATAAGGTGAGTCTCCGGGACTCACTGCTCTTTGAAAATTAGTATTACAAGAAAACGGCATTAGGTAAATTAATTTCTCTTTAGGAATGCCTGACTCGAACATTTTTATATTATTGTATATGTACTAATAGTCAATAAAATTAACACATTTTTTTTATAAATACATTTTGTCTACTACCACATCTACATATACAGGGTGTCCCATTTTAAATTGCCACCCCAAATATCTCGAAATCTAGCAAACATGACAAAAAATGTTTCAGATGAAAGTTGTAGGGTTTGGAGAGCGACATATGCTGGTGACCTTGAAAATGACCTTGGCTTTAATTTTCAAGGTCAAATGGAGGTGAACTTTGATTTTTTTTTAAATGGAACTCCCTATTTTTTATAGCGGGAAAAATACAAACTTTTTGTAGGCAACATCCTGCACTCGTCAATCGCATTACACGACAATGCGCGACCATGTGGTCAAGAAAAAATTCTTGAAGTTGGACGGTCTGTTTTACCACACACACGTTACTACCCGAAAGTCTACCACCTTTTCTGTTCCTTACGAAACTTTTTGAATGGAAAAAACCTTCAATTCTGAAGATCAGGGGCGGCATGGAGCCATGGCACTACCTCTAGTTTCGATCTTAGCAAGAATTTTTAACTGATTTCTAAAAAACTTTTTAAACACCTCTAACACCGCATCGAAATTCTACATTAATTTCAACAGATGGTTAAAATTTTGACAGACTATTTCTGAATAATGTGTTTTTACAAATTTCCAAAGAAAGCAATCGCAAGTTCACCACAACAACAATGGTTGCATTCAAAGGCAAATTTTGATGACCAAAAAAACGCATTTTTCGGAAATTAACATGCAAATTCTACATTTATTGGACCAGATGGTTGAAATTTTGACAGACTAATTTTGAATAACGTGTCTTTACAAATTTCCGAAGAAAATACCACAACAAAAATAGTTGCACTAAAGAGCAAATTTTCATGACCAAAAAAAGCGCATTTTTCAGAAATTTGCATGGGAATTCCACATTTATTGCAACAGGTGGTTGAAATTTTGACAGACTAATCTTGAATAATGTGCCTTTACGAATTAAAAAAAAAATAATTGCAAGTTTACCACAACAAAAATGGTTGCACTAGAAAGCAAATTTTGATGACCAAAAAAGCGCATTTTTTAAGAAATTCACATAGGAACTCCACATTTATTGCAACAGATGGTTGAAATTTTGACAGACTAATTTTGAATAATGTGTCTTTACAAATTTCCAAAGAAAATACCACAACAAAAATAGTTGCACTAAAGAGCAAATTTTGATGACCAAAAAAAGCGCATTTTTCAGAAATTTGCATGGGAATTCCACATTTATTGCAACAGGTGGTTGAAATTTTGACAGACTAACCTTGAATAATGTGCCTTTACGAATTAAAAAAAAATTGCAAGTTTACCACAACAAAAATGGTTGCACTAGAAAGCAAATTTTGATGACCAAAAAAGCGCATTTTTTTAGAAATTCACATGGGAATTCCACATTTATTGCAAGAGATGGTTGAAATTTTGACAGACTAATTTTGAATAATGTGTCTTTACAAATTTCCAAAGAAAATACCACAACAAAAATAGTTGCACTAAAGAGCAAATTTTGATGACCAAAAAAAGCGCATTTTTCAGAAATTTGCACGGGAATTCCACATTTATTGCAGCAGGTGGTTGAAATTTTGACAGACTAATTTTGAATAATGTGTCTTTACAAATTTCCAAAGAAAATACCACAACAAAAATAGTTGCACTAAAGAGCAAATTTTGATGACCAAAAAAAGCGCATTTTTCAGAAATTTGCACGGGAATTCCACATTTATTGCAGCAGGTGGTTGAAATTTTGACAGACTAATTTTGAATAATGTGTCTTTACAAATTTCCAAAGAAAATACCACAACAAAAATAGTTGCACTAAAGAGCAAATTTTGATGACCAAAAAAAGCGCATTTTTCAGAAATTTGCACGGGAATTCCACATTTATTGCAACAGGTGGTTGAAATTTTGACAGACTAATCTTGAATAATGTGCCTTTACGAATTAAAAAAAAATAATTGCAAGTTTACCACAACAAAAATGGTTGTACTAGAAAGCAAATTTTGATGACCAAAAAAGCACATTTTTTTAGAAATTCACATGGGAATTCCACATTTATTGCAACAGATGGTTGAAATTTTGACAGACTAATTTTGAATAATGCGTCTTTACAAATTTCCAAAGAAAATATTTTTTTCTACATTTTCGATTTTTTTTGTTAAAATTTTCGTTTTTTGGTCCGCAATTTTGATTTTTAGGATCGAATTTTTTTAATTTTTTATTCTATATTTTAGATTTTTTTAACCTAAATTATTGATTTTTTTAAACGCAACTTTTTTTATTTTTTGCCGATATTTTTAAGTTTTTTTTACAGTTTTTGATTTCTTGCCCTTCATTTTAGATTTTGAACTTGAATGATTATTTTTTATGGGCGAATTTTTTTACTTTTTGGTTACTTTTTGACTAAAATCGATTAAATTTCATTTTTCTTGTCAAGTCTGAGACCATTCTGAACACTATTTGTCAATAAAAAAAATTTTGGGACTTCCAGGAACCGAGGTTTACGAGTTTCTAGTCAGCAACTTATTTTGAGCTAAAGAGTTATTTTGGGGGCTGAAAATGGCAAATTATTTTTGTTTTCCTTGATTTTTCAATTTTTTGGTTTGCATTTTTTATTTTTAGACCAGTATTTTTATTTTTTTGGCCTATATTTTAGATCTTTTATTTCTCCGTTTCAAATTTTAGAGCTTTTGCCCTAAATATTCTTTATTTTGGTTAAACTTTTTGATTTTTTTTTGTTGAAATTTTTTTTGTTCTGCATTTTTTTAACCGCGAATTTTCGATAAATGTGTAACGTTTCGATTTTTTGTGTTTATATTTTAGTTCTTTACCTTAATTAAGAGCTAATTCTGCAAGTGATTAATTTTTTACAATATTTCAAAACATTGAGTGCAATTTTCGTTTTGAGTCAATTCATGTTGTTGTGAGTAGCAATATTGCAATTATTTTTACAAGTAATCAAAAATGCACTCTTTTATGCGTAGTTTTAGTAATTTTGGAGGTAATTCTACAAGTGATTAATTTTTTACAATTTTTCAAAACATTGAGTGCAAATTTCCTCCACTACAGAGCAAATTTTGAGTTTATTCCTTGTTTGCTGCAGGAGCATGTCGTTGTTCTCGCAGGAAATCAAAAGTACACTATTTTTGAATAATTGAAGTTTATTTGAAGCGAATCCTAATATATTTTTTACAATTTTTCAAATCGTCGAGTGCAAATTTCTTCGCCACAAAGCAAATTTTTGTTTTTTTTTCCTTTGTTTTCTGGGGCTAATCACCCCGAGTGCTGTAAATGGCAATTTTCAATCTTTTTGTTTTCATTTTTTATTGTTAAGGCGGGATTTTGATATTTTGGTCTAAATTTTCGATTTGTTTGTTTGTTAAAATTTTCGATTTTTTTGGTCCGCAATTTTGATTTTTAGGATAGAATTTTTGGTCGATTTTAAGATATTTTGAACCTAAATGATTGATTTTTATACGCGACTTTTTTTTATTTTTTTGTCGATATTTTGAAGTGCAGTTTTTGATTTCTTCCCCTTCATTTTAGATTTTTTAAACTTGAATTATTATTTTTTACTTTTTGGTTACTTTTTGACTGCCGTTTCTGGTCGGCAACTCTGGTTTTGAGCTAATGAGTTATTTTGGGGGCTGAAAATGGCAAATTATTTTTGTTTTCCTTGATTTTTCAATTTTTTGGTTTGCATTTTTTATTGGTAATTTTAGAGTTTTTTGCCCTAAATATTTTTAAATTTTTTTTTTTTTTTCGTGAAATTTTCGGATTTTTGGTCTGCATTTTTTTTAACTGCGAATTTTCGATATTTGTCTAAACTTTTTACCTTAATTAAGAGCGTATTTTTTATTGGTCAATACTTTAGATTGTTAAGGTGATTGATTTTTATGTGCAAATTTTAGATTTTTCGGCCGGTATTTAATTTTCATAATTTATCATTTCCATCTTTTATCCAATAAATTGTAAAAGTTCAACATGTTTCACGAGCCGCCACTGCTGAAGAACAAGTCAGGCTGTCGAAAACTTTTTTCAGTCCAAACCAACCACATTTTGCAAGGAAGGAATTGATAAACTGCCAGAAAGATGGGAGAAGGTTATACATAATAGTGGTTAATATAATTGTGTTATTTAATGATTTAATGAGAGCTAAATAAATACCATAAGAAACGGAAGTTACATATGACTCGACCTATTAATAAAAAATTATATGTGTATTATAAATGAAACTGATTTATTTTATTCTGTTTCAAAATGACAATTTTTATTGTACGCACAAGTTCTAATAGTTCTAATAGGTTATTATTAAGACTTAATTTTGCACAAAGTTGAATATTCATATATTCCGTCTACGATTTGTTTTTATTTAATTTATTTAATGCTTCTGCAACAAGAAAGAGTTTTCAATTTTAATTAATATGCACAAACGAATTCAAACGTTTATCTGGATACATATTTTCAGATATTTCGAAAGCCGGATATTAGTTTGAAAAAAAATAAAAATCTGTCTGGTTCATCTGCTAATGCATTCACGGCGGTTACCGTGACGTGCAAGGAAATGTAACACTACATCATCCAGATAAAAAAAAAACAAAAGAAAAATCATCCCCCATTCGGTTCAGATTTCTCACTGACGAGAAAAAATACGAGGCTCAGCGCTAATAAAATGACAAATCGCAAGGGCCTGAACGTGATTGATATGTTTTGCTGGTTCATTATGTGAAACGAAGGGAAAGCGTACATAAAAACGGTTTTCCTTCCAGACGCGCGAACAAAAAATAGTATTAGGAAGGCATTGTTAACCCTAGGATGCATAAACTATTTATACATAAGGTAAGTGAGAGACTCACTTTATACAGCTTTTATTTTAACTCTGAATATATTATTGTTAATGCCTATGTTCAATCGTAAAATAATCACATCAACGCATTAGAAAGTATTGTGATCGTGATTTGTTTTATTAAAATTTTTTTACGAAAATATCCGTTTTGGGGTCCCTAGATGCCATTTCAACAATTTCTGGAAAAAAAAAATTGTGTCTGTGTGTGTGTGTGTGTAAAAAGTAAAAAAAATACTCGTACTGTGTATTTAAGGTAACTTTGGAAAGGTAACTTTGAAGCAAACATTTTTCAATTTTATTAGACGATCTTGAAAAAAAAGCATCCTTAGAATGTAGAAATAAAAAATGTGTTATTCACAGTATATTTACGTAAATAAAGAAAACTTAAAAGTTGATAAAATCGAGTCTACCTTATCCCAACAATGGAGACTTTTGTCTGCACTTTTCATGACTTGAAAAAGCATTTTCGCTTTTCTGTTTTTGTAATGCTAACAATGGAACAGAGCGTCCCATCAAATGAATTTTAAGGTAATTACTCTGCTCGTTATTCAACGTCAGGGAAGTTATACCAGTGATTGATTATTAAAAGTGGATTAACCGATGAATGTGCACATACAGTTTTCAAACTGTCGCCACCAGAATGCAAAATGATTATTCTTTTTTGCCTTTATTATACTAAAAATTACATTTGAACCTTAAAAATTACCGTAGTCATGAGGAAATTGTGAACTTACCTAATTGATGAGATATCGCGATGGAGTTTTTAACCGTTCAGTCACTAACGAAATTTATGTTTATACGGTTAAACAAATTAGAAACAACTTTACTTTTTGCAGAAAGCATTAGATTAACGAACAGGTTGAATATTCATATATTCAGGCTACATTTCGTTTTCTTGTATTTATACGGTTAAATATGAATCATGAAAGACAAACACGACCACGGATATTTCTCGGTCAGAAAAACATTCCGCTCAGGTGAAGAATTGAACCCACTCCACTTGGGATCTAGCAGTCAGAAATATGCATTTCTTCGTTGTCTTCAATATTGTTTTTGTGATATTTTTCATACTAAAAAAAATATTGGAAAAAAAACAGCCACTTCCGGTGAACGAAATTTTACCAAAAGCTTTTTTAAGTTCTTTGGATTGTGAAACAAGCCTTTTTAAAGTTTTACTTCAATTGTTTTATTAGTTTCCGAGGCACACTGACGCACTGACACACAGACACAATAAAAAATTCGCGTCAGAATTTATATTTCCGTAAAAAATATTTCACAACACAATACTTTCTCCTACTTCGCAATGGAGAAAGAATAATTTTGATAATGGCTCGACGTTCTTTAAGTCTAGTATTGAATTTTTGACCAGTTTACACTCCCTTACACAAGACATTTGAAAAAATGGTTCTTATAAAAGTTGTAGAGTATTTTATTCTCTTTACTACTCGAGATATTATAGTGACCACTACCTTCAAAGGATCTAAATTCGATTTGAGTTAAGAAAAACGGAACTGCAAAGGAAATAGCTTCTTTACTTGTGCGCCCCTTACATATATTCCCGTCGGACATGAAAACAAAAAGAGGATGACGTAGCGCTTTTACAAACCAAAACATGCACTTGAAGTTCTTACTGCAGAACGAAATTAGTTTACCCTTGCATGCGATAAAGAAACCGCTCCGGAGGAGAAGAATAATACTGAACTATCAACTTGTCCAACGCACGAACCGACTCACCATTTTAAATTTAGACTCGACAATAAATCAATCCGCGGTTACATCTGGAAATGAAACGAAACACGAATCGTTTTCGATATCTCTTTCCAAAGCGGAATTGAATTTTACGTGCTGGATTATTTGCGCGAAACTAGAAATTTTACTGTAAAGCGAACGTCTTCAATTCGAAATAAAATCAATTTCAGCTCTGTTAATGCCCACTTCGCTAAATAAAATTATATAAAGCCAGATTTACACGTTTTAAATTTTAGTTATTTGTACGACACCATGAACATTTTAGAAAATTTAAAAAAATAATTGATTTTTCAGACTTTGATCGGCCGTAGCGGCCAAACGAAAACTCCAAATTGAACGCGGTTTGCAAATCTGAGCTCCTCGTACGTCAATTAGTCGGATTAGAGATTTTGAATTTTTGATGAAATCGTGAAAAAAAAACATGACTAAACCCCTTGGAAATTTGTTAAAAAATGCAACTTTCTTAAAAATCATCGTAAACTATTGAATTTAACTTTATTTTCATCAGAAAGGCGAGAGAAATTGATTGCCGTTAAAAAATTTCAGCTAACTTCAATAGCAAAAAAATTAATCAGTCACCAAGAGGATTTTGGAAAATTTAAGAAAATAATTGATTTTTCAGACTTTGATCGGCCGTAGCGGCCAAACGAAAACTCCAAATTGAACGCGGTTTGCAAATCTGAGCTCCTCGTACGTCAATTAGTCGGATTAGAGATTTTGAATTTTTGATGAAATCGTGAAAAAAAACATGACTAAACCCCTTGGAAATTTTGTTAAAAAATGCAACTTTCTTAATAATCACCGTAGACTATTGAATTTAACTTTATTTTCATCAGAAAGACGAGAGAAATTGATTGCCGTTAAAAAATTTCAGCTAACTTCAATAGCAAAAAAATTAGTCAGTCACAGTGAACATTTTAGAAAATTTAAGAAAATAATTGATTTTTCAGACTTTGATCGGCCGTAGCGGCCAAACGAAAACTCCAAATTGAACGCGGTTTGCAAATCTGAGCTCCTCGTACGTCAATTAGTCGGATTAGAGATTTTGAATTTTTGATGAAATCGTGAAAAAAAACATGACTAAACCCCTTGGAAATTTGTTAAAAAATGCAACTTTCTTAAAAATCATCGTAAACTATTGAATTTAACTTTATTTTCATCAGAAAGACGAGAGAAATTGATTACCGTTAAAAAATTTCAGCTAACTTCAATAGCAAAAAAATTAGTCAGTCACAGTGAACATTTTAGAAAATTTAAGAAAATAATTGATTTTTCAGACTTTCTTAATAATCATCGTAGACTATTGAATTTAACTTTATTTTCATCAGAAAGACGAGAGAAATTGATTGCCGTTAAAAAATTTCAGCTAACTTCAATAGCAAAAAAATTAGTCAGTCACAGTGAACATTTTAGAAAATTTAAGAAAATAATTGATTTTTCAGACTTTGATCGGCCGTAGCGGCCAAACGAAAACTCCAAATTGAACGCGGTTTGCAAATCTGAGCTCCTCGTACGTCAATTAGTCGGATTAGAGATTTTGAATTTTTGATGAAATCGTGAAAAAAAACATGACTAAACCCCTTGGAAATTTGTTAAAAAATGCAACTTTCTTAAAAATCATCGTAAACTATTGAATTTAACTTTATTTTCATCAGAAAGACGAGAGAAATTGATTACCGTTAAAAAATTTCAGCTAACTTCAATAGCAAAAAAATTAGTCAGTCACAGTGAACATTTTAGAAAATTTAAGAAAATAATTGATTTTTCAGACTTTCTTAATAATCATCGTAGACTATTGAATTTAACTTTATTTTCATCAGAAAGACGAGAGAAATTGATTGCCGTTAAAAAATTTCAGCTAACTTCAATAGCAAAAAAATTAGTCAGTCACAGTGAACATTTTAGAGAATTTAAGAAAATAATTGATTTTTCAGACTTTGATCGGCCGTAGCGGCCAAACGAAAACTTCAAATTGAACGCGGTTTTCAAATCTGAGATCCTCGTACGTCAATTAGTCGGATTAGAGATTTTGAATTTTTGATGAAATCGTGAAAAAAAACATGACTAAACCCCTTGGAAATTTTGTTAAAAAATGCAACTTTCTTAATAATCATCGTAGACTATTGAATTTAACTTAATTTTCATCAGAAAGACGAGAGAAATTGATTGCCGTTAAAAAATTTCAGCTAACTTCAATAG
Source organism: Ocypus olens (assembly GCA_910593695.2). Taxonomy (NCBI): domain Eukaryota; kingdom Metazoa; phylum Arthropoda; class Insecta; order Coleoptera; family Staphylinidae; genus Ocypus; species Ocypus olens. The sequence goes on along the minus strand of OU343059.1, from coordinate 11,551,820 downwards.
CAAAAAAATTAGTCAGTCACCATGAGGATTTTGGAAAATTTAAGAAAATAATTGATTTTTCAGACTTTGATCGGCCGTAGCGGCCAAACGAAAACTCCAAATTGAACGCGGTTTGCAAAACTGAGCTCCTCGTACGTCAATTAGTCGGATTAGAGATTTTGAATTTTTGATGAAATCGTGAAAAAAAACATGACTAAACCCCTTGGAAATTTTGTTAAAAAATGCAACTTTCTTAATAATCATCGTAGACTATTGAATTTAACTTAATTTTCATCAGAAAGACGAGAGAAATTGATTGCCGTTAAAAAATTTCAGCTAACTTCAATAGCAAAAAAATTAGTCAGTCACCATGAAGATTTTGGAAAATTTAAGAAAATAATTGATTTTTCAGACTTTGATCGGCCGTAGCGGCCAAACGAAAACTCCAAATTGAACGCGGTTTGCAAATCTGAGCTCCTCGTACGTCAATTAGTCGGCTTAGAGATTTTTAATTTTTGATGAAATCGTGAGAAAAAACATGACTAAACCCCTTGGAAATTTTGTTAAAAAATGCAACCTTCTTAATAATCATCGTAGACTATTGAATTTAACTTAATTTTCATCAGAAAGACGAGAGAAATTGATTGCCGTTAAAAAATTTCAGCTAACTTCAATAGCAAAAAAATTAATCAGTCACCATGGGGATTTTGGAAAATTTAAGAAAATAATTGATTTTTCAGATTTTGATCGGCCGTAGCGGCCAAACGAAAACTCCAAATTGAACGCGGTTTGCAAAACTGAGCTCCTCGTACGTCAATTAGTCGGATTAGAGATTTTGAATTTTTGATGAAATCGTGAAAAAAAACATGACTAAACCCCTTGGAAATTTTGTTAAAAAATGCAACGTTCTTAAAAATTATCGTAGACTATTGAATTTAACTTTATTTTCATCAGAAAGACGAGAGAAATTGATTGCCGTTAAAAAATTTCAGCTAACTTCAATAGCAAAAAAATTAGTCAGTCACAGTGAACATTTTAGAAAATTTAAGAAAATAATTGATTTTTCAGACTTTGATCGGCCGTAGCGGCCAAATGAAAACTCCAAATTGAACGCGGTTTGCAAATCTGAGATCCTCGTACGTCAATTAGTCGGATTAGAGATTTTGAATTTTTGATGAAATCGTGAAAAAAAACATGACTAAACCCCTTGGAAATTTTGTTAAAAAATGCAACTTTCTTAATAATCATCGTAGACTATTGAATTTAACTTAATTTTCATCAGAAAGACGAGAGAAATTGATTGCCGTTAAAAAATTTCAGCTAACTTCAATAGCAAAAAAATTAGTCAGTCACCATGAAGATTTTGGAAAATTTAAGAAAATAATTGATTTTTCAGACTTTGATCGGCCGTAGCGGCCAAACGAAAACTCCAAATTGAACGCGGTTTGCAAAACTGAGCTCCTCGTACGTCAATTAGTCGGATTAGAGATTTTGAATTTTTGATGAAATCGTGAAAAAAAACATGACTAAACCCCTTGGAAATTTTGTTAAAAAATGCAACTTTCTTAAAAATTATCGTAGACTATTGAATTTAACTTTATTTTCATCAGAAAGACGAGAGAAATTGATTGCCGTTAAAAAATTTCAGCTAACTTCAATAGCAAAAAAATTAGTCAGTCACAGTGAACATTTTAGAAAATTTAAGAAAATAATTGATTTTTCAGACTTTGATCGGCCGTAGCGGCCAAACGAAAACTCCAAATTGAACGCGGTTTGCAAATCTGAGCTCCTCGTACGTCAATTAGTCGGATTAGAGATTTTTAATTTTTGATGAAAACACGAAAAAAGACATGAGTAAACCCCTTGGAAATTTGTTAAAAAATGCAACTTTCTTAATAATCATCGTAGACTATTGAATTTAACTTTTTTTTCATCAGAAAGACGAGAGAAATTGATTGCCGTTAAAAAATTTCAGCTATCTTCAATAGCAAAAAAAATTGTCAGTCACAGTGAACATTTTAGTAAATTTACAATAATAATTGATTTTTCAGACTTTGATCGGCCAATAGCAAACACTACCACTAAAGTGGTAATTATTCGAGGTCGAGAGTATAAATTTGATGACTAAAAAGACTCACCCGACTTTTCTCCTGGACCATGATATAAAAGCAAACCGAAGAAGAAACATCGCTAAGCTTGTTAAAGCTGCTGAATATTCATAAAGACTTTATTGTGTAAAAATTAATGCATTATTAAATTTCACTCTACTTTCATATCGATCATTAAACATTGCATTTCCTCAAAATTCTACTCTTGCATGGAGAAATTCGTTATTTCCGAGAAATTAGTTCCAGGAATTTCCATCGTGCCGAATAAAGGGAAATTTTTAATTTTCCGGGTGAATTATCGTGAATGGAAACTATTAACGAGCATATTGTATGGATTACTGTAATTAAATTAAATTCGTTGTGAAGGAAGAGAAACTCAAGTTTGTAACTTGTAGAACGTAATGTCCTGCTTATCATTTTGAATTTAAAGTGGATGTAATAACATCTTAATAAATATTATATAATGAATTATAAAATGTGTTCATTCCCACAATTCTTTTTGGAATATGTTTTATACATGGTGTATTTGAAATAACGAACAGGCTCGTAACCACAAAGAGATTATATTATTTTTAAACAATATTCGCAATTATTTTGTTTATAACTGTAACAAAAAGCCCGCAATTCATTATTAAAGTTAATAAGTGGAAGTACGCAACATGTTTGGGGGCAGTGGTAATGTGACCTAATTTTTAAACGGCATCGGCTTTAGATATCGAATTACAACAAGCGCGTAGGAAATATCTGAGTGCTCTTTAAGCATCAATGAACTTGAGGACTGTTTATCTTTCACAAAGAAAAAACGTTGCGATAACACTTCAAATTTCTGAGGCAAGAAATCGTATCTTGCGTTTTAAATAAACAAACACACATTCCATGCAGACCTAATTAAATGAGAAAAGCATCGGTTCTCAAAATGTTTAAAAAACCACAAAAAAAATTTTTTTCGAATAAATTTTGACGGAATTGGGTTCACAAATATTTTGTGTGTGTGCCCTTAAATGCCTGTTCGTTATTTCAAATACACCCTGTATAAAGTGGAATGTAAAAATTTGTGTTCCTGGCCATTAATAAATTAAATTAAACTGAGGTTGTGGATTTGGGAAATTCTAATATAGCGAATAATCGCGATTCCAACGGCTCTCAACGAGTTTCGAAACGGTTTCTCTCTCTCTCTCTCACTTTAAAAATGCTGGAGCGATGCATTTAGACAAAAAATATAAACCATTTTTAATCGTCAAGTTAATGCAATAAATGTATAATTCTCCAGATTATAAATAATATAAATCGTTTAATGGTTAAAATAATTCCGAAATAATGTTAACGATGAATGCATACTAAAATTGAAATTATCTTTAATGGCATGGCGAGCATATTATGATTATAAGTTCGCCACATTTTCCATATTCTCTTATATATTACGACATTTATGCACCGCGTTATAATTTTATACCTCCTTATACATATGCATTTCCATATAAATGCAAATTAACTTCCAAAATCTGACAATGAATTGTATTTATACAAAAACTTCATGTTCAAGACCTATGGACATACCGGGTGACCCAGCGATCTGTAAAAGCCCCATAACTTATTTGCTATTTGAGATATCGACTTCTAGTTTTCTTGAAATGGTAGTCACACTTATTCTGCATATTTTAAAAATATGTATGTTTTTGTACAGGGTGTCCCAATATACATAACAGACCAAAGTTATGTTTTTTTAAATAGAACACCCTATATTTTATACTTTATTTTCATCCCTCTTGAGAAGCTGATAAAAATAATATAAGATAGTATGGGTCTATTATGGACGGTTGGTTAGTTATGGGCAAATTTGTGACAAAAACATGTACACATTTAAAACATTGCAGAAGCGTTCCTGGCAAAGATAGCATCATTATTTATACACTAGAAAATTTTCCACATCATAAAGAATAATTCACATCGGTTTTGGTTCTCCTTTATTCATAGTGCTATACAGGGTGTCAACATACGCAAAACAATGGATAACTATTTTTTTTTAAATAGAACACCCTATATAAGTTGCCATCAATCTATGGCATTTTTAATAAGCTTTCTAATGATATACAGTTTGTATAACAAAATATTAAGGATTCTTGAGATTTATCAATAAAAACATATTTCTTTTGTCACCTTCTGCTCATTTTTGGATTTTCAGCCAAAACTGTGCATTTTGAGGAAAAATTATAAGAGGCCAAAGTTGTAGAGCGAAAAATTTCCGATCGACATAGGTCTTTTAACTTATAAGATAATGCGTGCATTGCCAGCCAGAGCGCGCAAAATCGTGACCGTGTATGCATTTTAGCGTTTTCTTTTCAAATTTTTTATTAATAAATTGCACTATACTTTATTTTCCGAACCCTCTAGCGGAAAACGGGAAATTATAGGGAAATTAAAATGGCCCATATCGATTGAAAATGTTCCGCTCTACAACTCTTAATAGAAGCAATTTTTGTCAAAAATGCATAGTTTTCCCTAAAAACGCAAATTGAAAATGTATATATCAATTTTTGCGTTTTTCAATGGTTTTTACATTTTTAGAGAAAACTATGCATTTTGGGCAAAAATTGTTTCTTTTAAGAGTTGTAGAGCGGAATATTTTCAATCGATGTAGGTCATTTAAATAATTCTATAATTACCCGTTTTTTTGCTAGAGGACGTGGAAAATAAGGTATAGTGCAATTAATTAACAAAAAAATTGAGAAAAACTCTAAAATGCGAATACGGTCGTGATTTTGCGCACTCTGGCGGGCAATGCACGCATTATTGGAAATGTCGAAAGACCTGTATCGATCGAAAATTTTCCGCTCTACAACTTTGGTCTCATATTATTTTTTCAGAAAATGCATTGTTTTGGCTGAAAATCCAAAAATGAGCAGGAGGTGACAAAAGAAAAATGTTTTTATGGATAAATCTTAAGAATCCTTAATATTTCATTGTACAAATTGTACATCATTGAAAAGCTTATTAAAAATTCCATGCATTGGTGGCAAGATATATAGGGTGTTCCATTTGAAAAAAAATAGTTATCCATTATTTTGCGTATGTTGACACCCTGTATAGCAGTATGAACAAAAAAGAACCAAAGCCGATTTGTATTATTCTTCATGATGTGGAAAATTCTTTAGTGTATAGAAAACCACGCTAGCATTGCTAGGAGCGCTTCTGCAACTTTTTCAATGTGTCTTTGTTTTGCCACAAATTTGCCCATAACTAACCAACCGTCCATAATAGACCCATACTATCTGATACTATTTTTATCAGCTTCTCAAGAGGGTTGAAAATAAAGTATAAAATATAGGGTGTTCCATTTAAAAAAACATAACTTTGGTCTGTTATGTATATTGGGACACTCTGTACAAAAACATACATATTTTTAAAATATGCAGAATAAGTGTGGGTACCAGTTCAAGAAAACTAGAAGTCGATATCTCAAATAGCAAATAAGTTATGGGGCTTTTACAGATCGCTGGGTCACCCGGTATATTCCAATTATTAAAGTAACGTTTGATGGTAACGTAATATCGTGATATTAAAAAAAGCCAGGACTGATATCCTTTTCTATCTCTATATTTTATTAATAATAATAATTATTATTATTAAAGACAGTTATTCATTTATGACGTCGTGGAATTAAATCGAATCTTTATAAGGTATTTATGAAAATCTGTTTTGTTAGTATATTGAAATCCGTTCATTAATGAACCCTATTAATGCATGATTTTTTAATGATGAGTGTCTACCAAAAAAAAAGCGCCACTCAAAAATTCGCGAAAAAACTCGATTTTTCAAACCGTCGTAACTTGGTTCAATTTGGTCGAAAATCGATTAATCTTTCAGTTTGGGAAAGATTCGAGTTTTATCTTTAAGAATGTGTAGTTGGTTTTTACCCCAAGTCCAACCCACCCCCCGTAACAACGCGATGGAAAAAATGTTTTTTATGTAAAAAATTGTCTAACTTTGACAAGCTGTACCGTGCGCGAAAAAAATCGGCGGAAAATTTCACCACAATGGCAGAAAAATGTAATCAATTTCCTTCAAATGTCTTAAAAATTCAAGTCGTTTCGATGATTTGGAGCGAAGTTATGAATTTTTGAAAAAAAAAATGACATTTAAAAAATTGTCCAATTTTGACAAGATGTACCGTGCGCAAAAAAAAATCGGCGGAAAATTTCACTACAATGGCAGAAAAATTTAATCAATTTCCTTCAAATGCTTTAAAATATCAAGTCGTTTCGATGATTTGGAGCAAAGTTATGAATTTTTGAAAAAAATTACATTTTTCACTTTCAATTAAAATGAACAAATTTTATCACCCTGTCGAAAACCTTTTTTGCACTAGGGGTGACAGGGGGTGGAATGAAACTTATGCTTTTCAGATTCCAAAGAATCATCAGCTTTTAGCAAAATTGACCGAGTTATGACCGAAATGGAATTTTTACAAGATGTAAAAATTTAACATTTTTTGTCAATACAAAAAATTTTTGTAGGGGTTTTCAGGGGGTAACGAAAGTCAAAAAGTTCTTAGATCGCAAAATTCCATCGAGTTTCGTGTAAAATTCGTCTAGTTATGGCCAAAAAGGCGCAAAAAGTTTTTTTTTTCAAAACTGCATAACTTCGCGCGAAATCATCGCATCGACTTAAATTTTGGAGGGAATTGAACTATATTGCCATGCTGACCGATTTTTTTTTTGCAGACGGTACAAGAAACCAAATTTGCACATTTGGACTTCAAAAACATTTTTTTTTCTTTGAGGGTGGCAGGGGGTGGAATCGTTTTAGCAACAAAACAATTCACATGAAGTTGAAGAGAAAATTTGAAACTGTTTAGACTACAAAAGTTCTTCGATTTTGGTGCAAAATTACTCAAGTTATGGCCAAAAAAGTGAAAAATGTCATTTTTTTTTCAAAAATTCATAACTTTGCTCCAAATTATCGAAACGACTCGAATTTTTAAGGCATTTGAAGGAAATTGATTAAATTTTTCTGCCATTGTGGTGAAATTTCCCGCCGATTTTTTTTTTGCGCACGGTACAGCTTGTCAAAGTTGGACAATTTTTTACATAAAAAACATTTTTTTTCCATCGCGTTGTTACGGGGGGTGATTTTTTTTGTACAATGTTTTTGTTTTAATTTTTTGCTTGTTGCCACATGTGACGAACCTGGGCGTGAAGAGATTAACAGCGCGACGGAGTGTTATGCTTGAATTTTATTTTTTAAGGTCACTGGAACAAGTATGGACCGTAATACTGTCGCGCGGAGGTCGTTGTTAACTTAAGAATGGTAGTAATAGATGACTAATGCAAGCTGAATGTTCTGAAAATCAAGATATAGTAAACTGGCTTATTTTAATTAATCCAATAATTCACCATTATGGCACCGTATATTTTGCAAAAGCCAGGTGTTTACAGACTCGGATCGATCGAATCCATTATTCATCTTACGTAAAATTCCATTTCGAATAAAATGAAAAATTAAGGCTGTAATTTTCTAACTACCGTACTAATTTGTTATATTTGATGTATGCAACTTGCATCGAATTATCGAGTGCGCCTAGTGCCAATATATCTAGGAGTATTAATTGTGAGGGCTTGATTGTCTGACATTGTAAATACAATGTGTATTTGGCACAATACAAACACTGCATCGAGTCGCACGATAAATCCATTATCACACATCCACGCCTTGTGTATCAACGGCGAACATTTGTTTGGGCGCCTGTGGTGGAATAAGTAAGCTCTTGCATATCAAGAGGTTTGCTCGACGTATACGTGCGCTGTCGGCGTAACTTTGAAATGCCGTATGTGTTAAAATGTAACACGATTCGTTATTTATTTAATATTTAAAGCAAGTATAAATAAAAAAAACTTTTATATGATGACAGTTGATGACAATTTTTATGTTTTAGGTCGAACACCCTGACTATACCGAGTGTCTGCGAGAAGGGGCGAACATTAAATGGATGATGTATTTACAATTTTTAATTCTCTAAAAAATATTTATTTGCGATTTTTCTCTAAAATGAATAGGGGAGCTAATAATTACACATATTTAATTTTACATGTTAAATCCCTTATCCCAGACACTCGGTATAAATTAAGCACGGAAAACCAGGAAAATGTCGTCAATATTTATGATTACAAACTGGCTCTTCCGTTCAAGAAATTACTTAACAATAGAACGAATAGCCGGCCCACTAGCCGCGGAGGGTCCTGGGTTCGAATCCCGGCGAGGGCATGGATTTTGTGGATGTCTATTATCATTTAATATAAATAATATATTACAAATAATCGGTTGTGGCTGAATGACCTACGCCGTCTAAGCCAATGTCCCCATATCATCCAAAACTCCCCAACCCAAATTTCCGTCAATCATCCTTCCTTTTAAATTAAAAAAAAAATAGAACGAATAAAATTGAATTAATATTATTAGCACTGGCTCAAACTAATTCGGGTATATTAAAAATTAGAAAAGACCGTTTGCACAGACACATGAATTGAGTAAAAAAATCGGCTTAATTAAACGTATTCAGGCTGCGAAAGATATGGTGAATGCGCCGGGCGCACGGAATTAATTTTGAAATTTTAACAAGAATGGACTGTAATACTGTCATTGTCATTGTTAACTTAATAACGGTAGTAATAGATGACTAATGCAAGCTGAATGTTCCGAAAATCAAGATATCGTAAACTGGCTTATTTTAATTAATCCAATAATTCACCATTATGGCACCGTATATTTTGCAAAAGCCAGGTGTTTACAGACTCGGATCGATCGAATCCATCAATACAATACAATACAATACAATTTATTTATTATGCTGGTTGCTGCATTTAACACAGATACATTCGTCATATAACATAGAGAAAGACATAATACACAGTAAAATCTACAAATTAAAAGTTTTAAACCTAATGACATGTGGGTATTTACCTATGATTGATTACTTTGCAGTAGCTCAGTAAATTCTTTGACAGAATAAATCGAATTCGAAACTAGCAGCAGTTTTAGTTTATTTTTAAATTGTTTAATAGTTTGTTCCTTTATATTTCCAGGGAGTTTATTATACAAAATACTGCCGGCATATATAGGGGATTTTCTAAATTGTTCAGTGGTGAATTTTGTTGTGTGAATATTTGTTGAGTGTCGAGTATCATGGCTGTGTATATTCCTATTTATTTCGAGTGAATCTTTGATGTTGTGGATGTGTATAAGCAATTTACAAATATAAATTGAAGGAGTTGTCATAATTTTTTTATTTTTGAAGGTCAATCTACATGAATCGCTATATTTTATATTAAAAATTAATCTCAAAATTCGTCATTCAACTTACGTAAAATTCCATTCCGAACTAATACAAATAAACTTCGGTTCGATTCTCTCGGGTTTACGATAATCTCCCGTATGCAGAAGAATCAAAATTACATGCTGTAGTGTAGCTATATTGTTTTTTTTTTTATAAAAGGAAAGAAAGATGATTGACAGGAGTTCGGGTTAGGGAATCGAGAATGATGGAGACTTTAGCTTAGCCAACCACAACCAATTTATAGTAATAATATTCATATTTAAATGAAATAGGGACAAACACAAGACACCCAGTCTCGTACGGCTATTTTTCGAGTTAAAAAAGTGACCGATGTGAAGATAGCCACGGTTTTCCCGGCACATCCACCACCAAATAAAAATTTCTTCAATTTTAATGATTTATAATAAATCAAACGCTGAGAATGTAATTAACATTAGCCTATAGATGTACAGTCAATCCACAATTTCAATTTTTTTTTCTCGACTCCACGTAAACTCTCTTTTAAAAAGTTATAAACAATTTTACCCAAAATTTAATGCTTTAAATCGCCTAAGTAGACTCTTATCTACACGTTGTTGTTAAAAAAATTAATCTAAAACGCGTCAAACAGTGCCATATTGGACTTTGAAAGTTTGCTAAATTATATGTATAGTTCGGGTGGACCCGAGAAAAAAAATTCATAAAAAAGTTATAAACAATTTTACCCAAAATTTAATGCGTTAAATCGCTTAAGTAGACTCTTATCTACACATTGTTGTTAAAAAATTAAATTTAAAACGCGTCAAACAGTGCCATATTGGACTTTGAAAGTTTGCTATATTATATGTATAGCTCGAGTGGACCCGAGAAAAAAAAATTCATAAAAAAGTTATAAACAATTTTACCCAAAATTTAATGCTTTAAATCGCCTAAGTAGACTCTTATCTACACGTTGTTGTTAAAAAATTAAATTTAAAACGCGTCAAACAGTGCCATATTGGACTTTGAAAGTTTGCTATATTTTATGTATAGTTCGGGTGGACCGGAGAAAAAAAATTTATAAAAAAGTTATAAACAATTTTACCCAAAATTTAATACGTTAAATCGCTTAAGTAAACTCTTATCTACACGTTGTTGTTAAAAAATTAAATTTGAACCGCGTCAAACATTGCCATATTGGACTTTGAATTCTTGTCATTTTAAAAAGAGAGTTCCCGTGGAGTCGAGAAAAATAATTGAAATTGTGGATTGACTGTACATCTATAGGCTAATGTTAATTACATTCTCAATGTTTGATTTATTATATATCATTAAAATTGAAGACATTTTTATTTGGTGGTAGTGGCGCCGGGAAATCCGTGGCTATCTTCACATCGGTGAAAAAGTGACCGTCCGGACGGGACTCGAACCCAGACCAACGGGGTCCAGAGGCCGGACCTCTACCCACTAGACCACCGCGGCCCCCATATTGATTTAAATCGATTTAAATTGACTTGTATGGGTTGAGTTGTTAAGCTCCCGTCACCAGGATGCGATTAGCTCCCGTCGTTAAGTCAACAGTATAAGCAAACGGTTATTTTTACACAACGTGGAGACAAATTAATACATTTTATTGGGTAATAAAAAATGATATGTATGAAATAAAAATGATCGCAAAGAAATACCCGTCGATAAAATATCACGTAAGCTTCCTTTTAATTATTGAATAAATTCGCACATTTGTGATCAAAATTTGATTGTATTGTTGAAATTAATAACACACACACGAAAATTTTGGATGATTAATTCGAATGGAAAGTGCAGTTCAGTGTTGGATGTCTCTTATCATCGTATGTATTATATCTGTCTCATCTGCACCACATACTATTGATTGCAATTAGTTTGCCCGTAACTCCAAAATCAAGAGCACTAGATTAATCAGCGCAAATTGGCAAAGAGACACGTGAAGGTGATTCAGTTACAATATTATAATGGAGAGATTATTGGGAAAACGTGAGCCAATTCCACTGTATTGTTTCACTGAACAATCCGATACATTTTAGAAAGTGAATTAGTTACCTAAAATTGAAATGTTCGGATGGTAAATGGGGTTCATACGAAAATATTTAAATAGCTTTAATAATAGATTAACATTATACAGTGACGAACGTTGGCTGTGGAACGCTCCAAATAAAAAATTCCCCGATCATCTGCGGCCAAAATCCTCCGATACGTCAACCTTATTTTTTGAACGCGCATCTTTTCTGATAGTTGTGTATTTTCCATACCCCCACCCCTTTGCGTAATGACGTCATCGCCATTTTTTTTTTAAATAGAAACCATTTTTTTTTATTTCCCCAGCCAACGTTCGCACTGTAGTGTGGAGGGGTGGGGTGGGCCAGTTGAAAAATGTCTGGAAAAAAATGATGACCAAAAAAAATATAAAAAACATTTTTACTTTCTCCGTTACGAAGTACGATAAAGTATTGTCATCGTGATTTTTTTTCAAAAATTTCTTTCACAGAAATATCCGTTTTGGAGTCCCTAGATGCCATTTCAACAATTTCTGGAAGAGAAAATTTTGTGTCTCTGTATCACCTGTACATTGCCAAATTTGTAGATGAAAGACAGACTTTTACTACTACTATTTAATAAAAGCATGCATTCGTCAGTCCGTTTATTGAAAAATACTGGCTCACATATTATTAGTATAGAGTTTTTTTAAACTCGTCGTCGATTTTCCCTAAACTTTCGCCTTAAATGAAAAAAAAATCACTTAGCTCCCCTCGACGTTTCACTTGAAACAATTCTACATTCACCAAGAGAAGATCGGTCTGATAATTCGACCGCTTTTTGCTTCTTCAGGTTGTCACCAAGAAGCATTTTTTTCTTTAAACCGGTCAGCAGCTCATCTTTGAGCTCCTCTATTTTCTTGATATCCTTAGTTAGATCGACAAGCTGTTTCTGGTGGTTCTCACGAAACTCCTGACATTCAACTTTAGACATTTGTCCCTTGCCAGTGATGAAAATCTGCATCGAATTTTCTTCATCGTCCAGCAGCAACTGGTTCTCCTTTCGTGCGTTCGTCGTGTCGTCCCCCTCAACTTTATAATCCGCTTTAAGCTTATCACAATCAATGTGCATCTTCTTCACCTTCGCCCTCAAATAGCGCACGGTACCTTTAATCCCCATACTAATAATATCTTCCGGTAAATCCAGTTCGATCAGCTCCTGAGGATCAATTTTAATCTTGTTCGAGAAAGGGACCTGGGACTCCTCCGTATCGATGGAATACATTGACATATTTTCATTTAGCCTCTGCTTTCATGGCATTGTCGACCTTGAGGAATGACTTTTTGGCGCGGAGTTCTAATTTATTGTTCCGTTCGTGGTTTTCAGTTTCCTCTTGTAATAAATGTGAGCCAATTTTGGATGTTATTAAATGCCAAATGTTTGACGGTGATAGGAAAAGGTGCGTTTCCATGTCGGCGGTGTTTGTTTGTATTGGCCACTAATAATTTTCATGCCCAGTTAACAATATGGATATAAAAATTACAAGGAAAATAATTGCTTTTGCTACAAATCCACGCGACATGTAGGAAATGTTCAAGAAACAGAAACAGAAATAACTTTTTTCACGTTAAAAAAATAAAACATGTTCTTTCTTCTACAGTATTCTTCTGCAGTTTTAAGGGATTAAGGTTTATATAACAATCCTTAATACGATTACAAAGAAAAAAATATAATTGTTTTTCAACTTATATTTAATTCATCTGCGAAATGTTACGTCATCTATACTTAATTATTTAAATTAGTATGATGGGGCCGCGGTGGTCTAGTGAGTAGAGCTCCTACTCACGGGCCTCGTGGTCGTGGGTTCGAATCCCATCCGGGCGATCACTTTTTCGGAATGAAGAAGTGGCCATTCAAGTCCATGGATGTCCAGTGTATCCCCCCCCCCATTCATTATATAATTAATAATGATTATATACGAATAAATATTTAGAAATCAATACAAAATGGTTAAATAATCCTTCTGGCAGAATGGACCAGCTTCCCATGCCATAAAAAAAAATTAGTATAATTGAGTTTTTCCCCCAAAAATCCGGTTTAGCTCTGTTACAAATTCTGTCCCTATTACGTTCCATCTTTCTTCTTTTCAGGGTGAATCGTACTAATAAAGTATGAAGGGTAAAACAGGAAATTCGACACTTATTTTTGTTAGTCTTGACCGGATCGTGTTGGATTTATTGGCGTCCTCGATGTATTTTATGGTGTCTTCTCTACTTGTTCCAATCAATACTTTCACCATTATGATTAGCTACCGCTTACTCAATCAATTTGTTTGTGACACAATCATATCGCTCATCTATTTTAATTGAATTATGATTAATTGGTGAAACGTTTACTCTTCTGATATGATTAATATTATGTTTAAGTATTAAAAATATTGCATGGAATAAGGATCAATAGGAATACAGAACTAAAAAATTCGAAATTGCAGAATTTTATTTTACACAAATTCAGTGTACACAAATTATTAGAATAATATAACTTCAATACGAATTATAGAAGTTTGAGTGTTGCCATTTTGTTTTCAGCTCCGGTATGTCAATTGTTTTAGCAAGTCAAAAATTGGTTCATTTTGGATGAATTTTGTAATTTTGAAACTAATTCCTAAATAACGCAATCAAATTTTCTCTAATTTATAAAATTAGATTTTTAGAATTAGACAAGTCAGTTGCCATATTGGCTATGGAAACTGCAATCATGTTGTTCCAAGAAGTCACTTTTCTACAAACAAATTCAATTTTGACGGCCGCCATTTTACCTTCAGTAAAATTGATGAAGTTTCAGTTACTAATTTATGAAGATGGACTTTTTAGAATTAGTCTGTCACAAATTCATTCAATTGTCACATTGGATGTTTCCGCAATAGTAATTTTTCCATCGATCATGTCATATATACAGGGTGCTCAGAAAATTCCGAGAAGTTGCCAGTTTACAGATGAATCATTGATTTAATCCGAATCCCTTAGTGTTTTTCTTTTTTATAAAAAAAAATCTGCTAATTTACAGGAGTATCACTGATTTAACATAACTAATTTGTTTTCTTAATTAGAATCCGTTTTTAAGCAAGTTGTGTTTTTTTTTTTTAATTAAAGATGCAAATTTTTTTTTGGTGAGATTTAACGATGTGGAAAAAATATACAGGGTGCTCGGAAAATTCCAGAAACTTTAAAATTTATAGATGAATAATTTATTTAACACAATTTATTTATATTTTCAATTTGAATCACTTTTTAAGAAAGTAGTGATTTTTTTAAATTAAAGATGCAAAAATATAAAACGTTTGGTGAGATTTAACAATGTGGAAAAAATATACAGGGTGCTCGGAAAATTCCAAAAACTTTCCAATTTATAGATGTATGATTGATTTAACACAATTCATTTATATTTTCAATTTGAATCACTTTTTAAGAAAGTTGTGATTTTTTTAATATTAAAGATGCAAAAATATAAAACGTTATGGAAAAAATATACAGGGTGCTCCAGAGACTTTTCAATTTATAGATGAATGATTGATTTAACACAATTCATTTATATTTTGAATTTGAATCACTTTTTAAGAAAGTTGTGATTTTTTAAAATTAAAGATGCAAAAATATAAAACGTTTGGTGAGATTTAACAATGTGGAAAAAATATACAGGGTGCTCGGAAAATTCCAGAGACTTTCTAATTTATAGATGTATGATTGATTTAACACAATTCATTTATATTTTCAATTTGGATCACTTTTTAAGAAAGTTGTGATTTTTTTAAATTTAAAGATACAAAAATATAAAACGTTGTGGAAAAAAATATACAGGCTGCTCGTAAAATTCCAGAGACTTTCCAATTTATAGATGAATGATTGATTTAACACAATTCATTAATATTTTAAATTTGAATCACTTTTTAAGAAAGTTGTGATTTTTTTAAAATTAAAAATGCAAAAATATAAAACCTTTGGTGAGATTTAACAATGTGGAAAAATATACAGGGTGCTCGGAAAATTCCAGAGACTTTCTAATTTATAGATGTACGATTGATTTAACACAATTCATTTATATTTTTAATTTAAATCACTTTTTAAGAAAGTTGTTAGTTCTTTTAAATTAAAGATGCACAAATATAAAACGTTTGGTGAGATTTAACAATGTGGAAAATATATACACGGTGCTTAGAAAATTCCAGGGGCTTTTCAATTTATAGATGTATGATTGATTTAACACAATTCATTTATATTTTCAATTTGGATCACTTTTTAAGAAAGTTGTGTTTTTTCTTTAATTAAAGAAGCAAAAATATAAAACATTTGGTGAGATTTAACAATGTGGAAAAATTATATAGGGTGCTCGAAAAATTCCAGAGACTTTCCAATTTACATATGAATGATTGATTTAACACAATTCATTTATATTTTCAATTTGAATCACTTTTTAAGAAAGTTGTGATTTTTTTAATGAAAAATGCAGAAATATAAACCGTTTGGTGAGATTTAACAATGTGGAAAAAATATATAGGGTGCTCGGAAAATTCCAGAAACATTCCAATTTATAGATTTATGATTGATTTAACACAATTCATTTATATTTTCAATTTGAATCACTTTTTGAGAAAGTTGTGATTTTTTTAAATTAAAGATGCAAAAATATAAAACGTTTGGTGAGATTTAACAATGTGCAAAAAATATATAGGGTGCTCGGAAAATTCCAGAGACTTTCCAATTTATAGATGAATGATGGATTTAACACAATTTATTTATATTTTCAATTTGAATCACTTTTTAAGAAAGTTGTGTTTTTTTTTAATTAAAGATGCAAAAATATAAAACGTTGTGGAAAAATATACAGGGTGTTCGGAAAATTCTAGGATCTTTCCAATTTATAGATCAATGATTGATTTAACACAATTTATTTATATTTTCAATTTGAATTACTTTTTAAGAAAGTTGTGATTTTTTTAAATTAAAGATGCAAAAATATAAAACGTTGTGGAAAAAATATACGGGGTGCTCGTAAAATTCCAAAAACTTTCCAATTTATAGATAAATGATTGATTTAACACAATTCATTTATATTTTCAACTTTAATCATTTTTTAAGAAAGTTGTGATTTTTTTTTGATTAAAGATGCAAAAAAGCAAAAACTCGGGTGAGGTTTAGAAATGTGGAAAGAATAGTTGATAGTGTCACAAACGCCTTGGATAGGTTCAAAAACACCCCACAGGTGACGTTCCGTTCCTCAAGGGCAAAAAAATTTTTATAATAGACAAAAACTTCAAAATTAAATCAAAGATAACTGAAACGAAGGCAAACGTAAGGTGCGCTTGATTAGAACATTGACTCTAACATGTTTATTTTTTTCTTGCAGCGGACAGAATTAGAAGATCGAGTCTGGGCTTTTTGGGGAGAGCCAAAATACGCACTCTGAAGATGACAATCATTATCGTCTTAGTTTTCTTCGTTTGCTGGACACCCTACTATGTAATGATGCTTTGGTGAGTGTTTTTTTATAAATAGATATTTTTAATAGCCTGTACATATGAATATTGAACCTATTCGTAAATCCACAAATTTAAACCTTATTTAGATTAAAAAATAAATAATAATTAAACATTAAATATTGTTCCCCCATCAGAACACCTACAGACCGGTTTCGACCTTTCATGTCTCATCAGTGTAGTTAGTTGCTGATGGGGAAACGGAGATTACTATTGGAATATAAGTATTCCAAACATCGTTAAAGGTAGAAACGCCAAAGTGGCGGAATCTATTGCCTGAATGCTGTACTGAACCAAATCCGGGGGAACAATATTTAATGTTCACACTGATATTGTTATATTTGCCGCCGCTGGCAATGTCCATATCTTGTCGGTGTTAAAGCCACCCGGATTTGGTTCAGTACAGCATTCAGGCAATAGATTTCGCCACTTTGGCGTTTCTACCTAAATAATAATTATTGAAACAACTGCTTTCGGTCATTGTTTCAACATGTTTTTACTTATAATACTGTCACTATAATTATTAATTTTATTAAATTTCAAATACAATATTAATTTCATTATCTAAATTACGATGTACCGCTCAGTATTTTAACTTTTGTTTCATAACAATTCGAGACATCTTTGTAAGTTCAAAGGAAACGTAAACAACAATGCGACACTAATACCCGAAAATTGTTTAATTGAATGAGAATATGTAATGTGAGGATTGCAAAAATGCTTCGAAATTCACAAAGAGCATCGCAGTGTTTGCTTACATAATGGTCATTTATCAACCCTCCGATGTACCTTTAGAATAAATGTGAATAATGGAGGGAACACGCATATGGTCGGGCAGATAAAAATATTATTTTCGAAACGAGATGAAGGGTGCACAAAAGCTTTGACATTAATAATGTTGCGTCGTTAACTTTTCGTTTTTACAAAGTGGCGCAATTCCGTGGAAGAACCGTTGAATACAAAGCAGATTCAAGATTAGATCTGGAAGATCTAAATCCAAACGTGTGTAGTGACATTTGATGATAAAATACTAACGAAGTGTAAGATTTTTTTTTTCAATATGACTTGTACACTGGAACTGATTAATAAATTTCCAACTCCGTACACATCGTCAAAGTTGGACATGGTTTCCTGAAAAAAACATTTTTTCACAGGGGCGCTAGAGGGGGGCGGAAGGGGTTACGCTTAAGTTCGCATGCATGACTTTAAAGAAGACACTTTAAAGTTTTTCGCCCTCAAAGATTCATCACAATCGATTGAAAGTACGCCGAGTTATGGCGGTTTGAAAATGGTCGAAAATTCATTTTTTTTCACCAGTATAAAAGTAGATAATGTTTGTCTAAATCAAGTGACTGAGATTTAAAACAAAACACAAATTTGGTAAATATGGTCTTAAAAAGCTCCCCATCAATAATAATTAACAAATTTTTTTTTTCAAATTTAAAAACCCAGGGCTGAAAGGGTTAAGAGTAGTTTAATACAATCAAATTTTGTTTTATTTGGGCCCCAACTTGCCCTGTTGATCCCTATATTTATAATCAGTGTTATTTCAAAGTAATAACTATTAGCTTTCAAATTCCTTTCGTTTGATTCAAGGTAATTTTCGTAATTAACAGCAGTAATTAATGTGATTTGTTTATAGTTTAGATATTCCAATAGTGACATTATAACTTTATTCGTAATTACAAGTTCTTCGAGCCCTCGAGACTAACTTTTCATTGTAGATTTTACGGAAAGTTGCCGTGGCGTTAAATTTGATACAAACTAGTTCACGATTATTATTCACAGCAACGCTGGCGATTTATGGAAAGAAAAAATTGTGCGATAAGAAAAGACTTATTACGTTTTGAATAATTCATCAATTTGCAGTTCACTTGATGATGCCGGTAACACGTCGAAACTCGAGTCGTGATTTTCTGGAAATAATTTTATAACCCTTCTCCTTTCAAGTTATATAATATTTTTTTACAGTAGTAAATTTTTCAATTCACTTAATTATAGTCGCAACTATTTTCTTCAAATTTCACAAGAATATCATGATGATGGTTGCGAGCGTTACTACCTGGTAATTCATTATATAATCAATTAATCAAACAGTTACTACGTTTTTTTACCACAATTTATTTAATGTAATATTTGTACATACGTAATAACAATTTTGAAAAATTATTACGTTTTTGCATTTAATATATTTGCTGCAAATTACATTTCACCTGTTTCACTTACTATTGAACTTACTTGATGAAATCATTTCTCTCTAGCAAGTACTTTGTAATACATTTTTTCCGCTACCGACAACGTAAATAAGCATTGCATCCATAGTTACAGGTACCGTAAGTGGCTAATAACATTCGTGGTGTTTGTTGTCCTTGGCGACGAAACTTAATTTTTACTTACGGGCCTAGGAAAATAATAAACAGAAACGTAACGCTCCAACATATAGGCGAGCATCACATTTTCGTCTATACCTACAGCATCGGCATCCTTTTTACATAACCACTGCTTGAAAGAGTCGTAACAGGGCACATACCTTTTTCGATTTTGTCGGTAACAGGTTCTAACACGCAATATCCGCAGCTTCGTTTGCATCCATGCCCTCAACAACTGTCACTGGATTGACACAAACAAACAAAATTCGACATTGTTTTCTCGGTTGCTGGGTTGCCATAGGACGCATAGGTGACTATAAAAATTTGAATCCCAAATGTTACAAGCCGTAATTTAGCATTCGCCTACCTCAAATGTTAATACGTCCTTACGTTCCTTGTTGCTTAAATAACTATTTATAAGTAAAAAAACTTTATGAATACCACACATTTTATTTCTAAATAGTGATTATAATTTTGACACAGTTAATTACTTGTGTTTTTGATTTTAATTTTCGAAAAATTACGTTTTGATTTTTTTTCTTTCAGGTATTGGTACGACAGAGATACCGCCATACACGTGGACCAAAAGATACAGAAGGGCCTGTTCCTGTTCGCCTGCACGAATTCCTGCATGAACCCCATTGTCTACGGGGCGTTCAACATAAGGGCGCGACGGGCCGGAACGCAGGTGAGACCCAGACTGAATACCATTAATTCAAGACAGAGCGGCCTATCCACACCCTCGCAGGACACCCGATTGACCACGCTAGAGATTTCACATAAAAACCTAGAGTGACGACACTCCACGACACCCTGACCTAAACAAAAATGTAAATCCTGGAATTTTAGTGTCCTTATTAGATAATAACGTACCAAATCTACCACCGGTAGTGATAATATTTAGAAGTATCAACGTAAGTGTTTTCTATGTGACGTAATATGTAAGCAGCCAAAGTTTTTGTTATACTTATACATTCCGATTCAAATTCAATTGTACAATTACATTTGTTAAAAATTGAATATCTGATTTTTTTCTACGTTTACGAAATAAAATATATTTGATGTTAGTTATTGGTGTGTTATCTTTTATTATTTTCTCCGTAGAAAGTAGGACAGGGCCCACCCACCATTCAACGTATCAACTTTATTTTAACTTAAAAATCCTGTTGGGTTAAAGGAACTTCTTTCGCAAATAATTGGAAAAGTTGAAAGTTTACAAAACGCGATTTTGTAGTTTAAAATTAAATGGAACGAGGGGCGGGTGGGTGGGCCCTGTCCCACCCTCCAATTTACGGATGATAAACAAGAGTTTACATGCCGAAATTAATTATTAATACAAGAGTAAAAAAAACATTTGAAACTTTATGTTTTTGTGATTCACTTATTTATTGATGGAAATATGGGAGCGTGGGCAACAGGTTGGTTTGTAGGATAGGGCCCACCCACCACCCACCGTATCCACTTTATTGTAACCTACAAATCCTGTTGGGTTAAAGGAACTTCTTTCGCAAATAATTGGAAAAGTTAAAAGTTTACAAAACGCGATTTTATAGTTAAAATGTAAGTGGAACGAGGGGCGGGCGGGTGGGCCCTGTCCCACCCTCCAATTTACGGATGATAAACAAGAGTTTACATGCTGAAATTAATTAAAAACACATAAGAAACATATTTCATTCTTTATGTTTTGTGATTCACTTATTTATTGGTGAAAATATTGGAGCGTGGGCAACTGGTTGGATTGTAGGATAGTGCCCACCCACCACCCACCGTAACAACTTCATTTCAACCTACAAACCCTGTTGGGTTAAAAAAACTTCTTTGACAAATAATTGGAAAAGTTGAAAGTTTACAAAACGCGATTTTGTACTTAAAATCTAAGTGGAACGAGGAGCGGGCGGGTGGGCACTGCCCCACCCTCCAATTTACGGATGATAAATAAGAGTTTACATGCTGAAATTAATTATTAACATAAGAGTAAGAAAGACATTTCAGACTTTATGTTTTTGCGATTCACTTATTTATTGGTGGAAATATTGGAGCGTGGGCAACAGGTTGGATTGTAGGATAGGGCCCACCCACCACCCACCGTATCCACTTTATTGTAACCTACAAACCCTGTTGGGTTACAGGAACTTCTTTCGCAAATAATTAGAAAAGTTAAAAGTTTACAAAACGCGATTTTGTAGTTAAAATCTAAGGGAAACGAGGGGCGGGCGGGTGGGCCCTGTCCCACCCTCCAATTTACGGATGATAAACAAAAGTTTACATGCCGAAATTTATTAATAACACAAGAGTAAAAAAGACATTTCAAATTTTATGTTTTTGTGATTCACTTATGTTTTGGTGGAAATATTGGAGCGTGGGCAAGGGGTTGGATTGTAGGATAGTGCCCACCCACCACCCACCGTATCAACTTTATTGTAACCTACAAATCCTGTTGGGTTAAAGGAACTTCTTTCGCAAATAATTGGAAAAGTTGAAAGTTAACAAAACGCGATTTTGTAGATTAAACTGAAATGGAACGAGGGGCGGGTGGGTGGGCCCTGTCCCACCCTCCAATTTACGGATGATAAACAAGAGTTTACATGCCGGAATTAATTATTAACACAAGAGTAAGAAAGACATTTCAAACTTTAAGTTTTTGTGATTCACTTATTTATTGGTGGAAATATTGGAGCGTGGGCAACTGGTTGGATTTTGGGATAGGGCCCACCCACCACGCACCGTATCAACTTTATTATAACCTACAAATCCTGTTGGGTTAAAAGAACTTCGCTCGCAAGTAATTGGAAAAGTTGAAAGTTTACAAAACACGAGTTTGTAGTTTAAACTTAAGTGGAACGAGGGGCGGGTGGGTGGGCCCTGTCCCACCCTCCAACTTACGGATGATAAACAAGAGTTTACATGCCGAAATTAATTAATAACACAAGAGTAAAAAAGACATTTCAAACTTTAAGTTTTTGTGATTCACTTATTTATTGGTGGAAATATTGGAGCGTGGGCAACTGGTTGGATTTTGGGATAGGGCCCACCCACCACCCACCGTATCAACTTTATTGTAACCTACAAATCCTGTGGGGTTAAAGGAACTTCTTTCGCAAATAATTGGAAAAGTTGAAAATTTACAAAACGTGATTTTGTCGTTTAAATTTAAGAGGAACGAGGGGTGGCTGGGTGGTCCCTGTCCCACCTTCCAATTTACGGATGATAAACAAGAGTTTACATGCCGAAATTTATTAATAACACAAAAGAAGAAAGACATTTCCAACTTTATGTTTTTGTGATTCACTTATTTATTGATGGAAATATTGGACCGTGGGCAACTGGTTGGATTTTGGGATAGGGCCCACCCACCACCCACCGTATCAACTTTATTTTAACCTACAAATCCTGTTGGATTAAAGGAACTTCTTTCGCAAATAATTGGAAAAGTTGAGTTTACAAAACGCGATTTTGTAGTTAAAATGTAAGTGGAACGAGGGGTGGGCGGGTGGGCCCTGTCCCACCCTCCAATTTACGGATCATAAACAAGAGTTTGCATGCCGAAATTTATTAATAACACAAGAGTAGAAAGACATTTCCAACTTTATGTTTTTGTGATTAATTTATTTATTGGTGGAAATATTGGAGCGTGGGCAACTGGTTGGATTGTAGGATAGTGCCCACCCACCACCCACTATATCAACTTTATTGTAACCTACAAATCCTGTGGGGTTAAAGGAACTTCTTTCGCAAATAATTGGAAAAGTTGAAAATTTACAAAACGCGATTTTGTAGTTTAAACTTAAATGAAACGAGGTGCGGGTGGGTGGGCCCTGTCCTACCCTCCAATTTACGGATCATAGACAAGAGTTTACATGCCGAAATTTATTAATAACACAAGAGTAGAAAGACATTTCCAACTTTATGTTTTTGTGATTCATTTATTTATTGGTGGAAATATTAGAGCGTGGACAACTGGTTGGATTGTAGGATAGTGCCCACCCACCACCCACCGTATCAACTTTATTTTAACCTACAAATCCTGTTGGGTTAAAGGAACTTCTTTCGCAAATAATTGGAAAAGTTGAAAGTTAACAAAACGCGATTTTGTAGATTAAACTGAAATGGAACGAGGGGCGGGTGGGTGGGCCCTGTCCCACCCTCCAATTTACGGATGATAAACAAGAGTTTACATGCCGGAATTAATTATTAACACAAGAGTAAGAAAGACATTTCAAACTTTAAGTTTTTGTGATTCACTTATTTATTGGTGGAAATATTGGAGCGTGGGCAACTGGTTGGATTTTGGGATAGGGCCCACCCACCACCCACCGTATCAACTTTATTGTAACCTACAAATCCTGTTGGGTTAAAGGAACTTCTTTGGCAAATAATTGGAAAAGTTTAAAATTTACAAAACGTGATTTTGTCGTTTAAATTTAAGAGGAACGAGGGGTGGCTGGGTGGTTCCTGTCCCACCCTCCAATTTACGGATGATAAACAAGAGTTTACATGCCGAAATTTATTAATAACACAAAAGTAGAAAGACATTTCCAACTTTATGTTTTTGTGATTCTCTTATTTATTGATGGAAATATTGGACCGTGGGCAACTGGTTGGATTTTGGGATAGGGCCCACCCACCACCCACCGTATCAACTTTATTTTAACCTACAAATCCTGTTGGATTAAAGGAACTTCTTTCGCAAATAATTGGAAAAGTTGAGTTTACAAAACGCGATTTTGTAGTTAAAATGTAAGTGGAACGAGGGGTGGGCGGGTGGGGCCTGTCCCACCCTCCAATTTACGGATCATAAACAAGAGTTTGCATGCCGAAATTTATTAATAACACAAGAGTAGAAAGACATTTCCAACTTTATGTTTTTGTGATTCATTTATTTATTGGTGGAAATATTGGAGCGTGGGCAACTGGTTGGATTGTAGGATAGTGCACACCCACCACCCACTATATCAACTTTATTGTAACCTACAAATCCTGTGGGGTTAAAGGAACTTCTTTCGCAATTAATTGGAAAAGTTGAAAATTTACAAAACGCGATTTTGTAGTTTAAACTTAAATGAAACGAGGTGCGGGTGGGTGGGCCCTGTCCTACCCTCCAATTTACGGATGATAAACAAGAGTTTACATGCCGAAATTTATTAATAACACAAGAGTAGAAAGACATTTCCAACTTTATGTTTTTGTGATTCATTTATTTATTGGTGGAAATATTAGAGCGTGGACAACTGGTTGGATTGTAGGATAGTGCCCACCCACCACCCACCGTATCAACTTTATTTTAACCTACAAATCCTGTTGGGTTAAAGGAACTTCTTTCGCAAATAATTGGAAAAGTTGAAAGTTTACAAATCGCGATTTTGTAGCTAAAATGTAAGTGGAACGAGGGGCGGGCGGGTGGGCCCTGTCCCACCCTCCAATTTACGGATGATAAACAAGAGTTTACATGCTGAAATTAATTAAAAACACATAAGAAACACATTTCAGACTTTATGTTTTTGTGATTCACTTATTTATTGGTGGAAATATTGGAGCGTGGGCAACTGGTTGGATTGTAGGATAGGGCCCACCCACCACCATATCCACTTTATTGTAACCTACAAACCCTGTTGGGTTAAAGGAACTTTTTTCGCAAATAATTGGAAAACTTAAAAGTTTACAAAACGCGATTTTGTAGTTAAAATCTAAGGGGAACGAGGGGCGGGCCCTGTCCCACCCTCCAATTTACAGATGATAAACAGGAATTTACATGCAAAAAACAAAAAACACCCACTTCCGGCGTAGAAAATGTTACTTTATTTAACTGCAATAAAGTCCAATTAACTTCGCGATAATGTCGAACTCTTTTAAACTTTTTTATAAAGGATAACGATCCTGCCGTCCTGATTATTCGTGCGCTAATTAAAAATCTCTTGCAGGCAGCTTGTCACGATCAATGAATGGTTAATTAATTTCAACTGCAGAAACCGCCTGTATATTATATTTTGAAATTGATTGGATTCATATAATTATCAGCGTGCCAGTGGCAAAGGATACCATTTATTACGAAAGAATTTTTTTTCAATTTCTGTACAACGTTTAAACGTATATTGGTTAAAAATAAGTTTTGTAGTGGGTCCTTATTTTTGGCATTTTTGGAGCTTTCGGATTTCTAAATACAACATTATGACTTTAATGTGACTTAACACATTTTGCTTTATTTTCAAACTTCCAATTTTATCATCAACAATCAACATAATTAAACGCTTTAGTGATTTGTTAGAATTTTATTTATGAAACACGAGTCTTTAAAAACAAAGGCTGGATAGTAAGTACCTACAAAATTTTTACACATCATCATAGACATTCAAAATTCCATCTCATCAAAACAATTGACATATCGAAACTGGAAACAAAACCACAACACCCAAAACTTAAACTGGAGAAAACGAAAATTGCATTCAATGATTAGAAAATTTGTGCAGAACTAATAAATTGAGGAATTAACTTGAAAGTTTCCAAATCCATTCAGAAATATTATATTTCTAATTTCCCATCAAAACAATTGACATATCCAAGCTAAAAACAAAATCACAACACCCAAAACTTAAACTGGAGAAAACAAAATTTGCATTGAACGCTTAGAAAATTTGTGCAGAACTAATAAATTGAGGAAATAACTTGAAAGTTTCCAAATCGATTCAGAAATATTGTATTTCTAATTTCCCATCAAAACAATTGATATTTACAAGCTAAAAACAAAACCACAACACCCAAAACTTAAACTGGAGAAAACGAAAATTGCATTCAACGCTTAGAAAATTTGTGCAGAAGTAATAAACTGAGGAATTAACTTGAAAGTTTCCAAATCCATTCAGAAATATTGTATTACTGATTTGCCATGAAAACAATTGATATTTCCAAACTAAAAACAAAACCACAACACCCAAAACTTAAACTGGAGGAAACGAAAATTGCATTCAACGATTAGAAAATTTGTGCAGAACTAATAAATTGAGGAATTAACTTGAAAGTTTCCAAATCCATTCAGAAATATTGTATTACTGATTTGCCATCAAAACAATTGATATTTCCAAACTAAAAACAAAACCACAACACCCAAAACTTAAACTGGAGGAAACGAAGATTGCATTCAACGATTAGAAAATTTGTGCAGAACTAATAAATTGAGGAATTAACTTGAAAGTTTCCAAATCCATTCAGAAATATTGTATTACTGATTTGCCATCAAAACAATTGATATTTCCAAGCGACAAACAAAACCACAACACCCAAAACTTAAACTGGAGGAAACGAAAATTGCATTCAACGATTAGAAAATTTGTGCAGAACTAATAAATTGAAGAATTTAGTTGAAAGTTTCCAAATCCATTCAGAAATATTGTATTTCTAATTTCCCATCAAAACAATTGACATTTCCAAGCTAAAAACAAAACCACAACATCCAAAACTTAAACTTGCATTCAACGATTAGAAAATTTGTGCAGAATTGATAAATTGAGTGTTTATTTCCTAATCTTATTATTTTAGCCTCTGGGCCGATTGAGTGAAACGAACAGAAGCGATGATTTCAAAAGTGTCAAGTGCTTTTTCAAAGTTTCTCGAATCCTTTCCACTTCATCGCCTTAATGGAAGGGACTGCATTCATTAATTTCAGAACAGTGTAATAAGTTCAGAGAAAATCGAAGTCGTTTTGCATTCAAAAGGCACTTCAGAATTGAGCTCGCGGGTGATCTAACTGCCAATCAACAAGCTTTACCTTTACAAGTCCAAGTTATTTACGTGCAAATATCTTCAGCATGGTTGCACCCTACTCGATCGAGAAAGTTTATTATTACAGCATACTTCATTCCACCTCTTTTCAATTGTTTTTGCGTGGAGGACTCTTGCGAAATTGTTCTTATTATTAAGAGAGATAAAGCTACAACTTTTCCATGGTTATTTATTTCTGATAAAATCAAGCAAAATTGTAAATATCAAAACTTATAATTTATTTCCCTCAAAAATTAATAATTGATGCTAATGATGCTCTGAAAGTAACTTATTTTATAATATTAAAAAAACTGGCTATACGATAACAGCCATCCAGTTTACTTTAATTTCAAAATGCTATCTTAACCCTTTCAGCCCTGGATTTTTAAATTTGAAAAAAAAATTGTTAATTATTATTGATGGAGAGCTTCTTAAGACCATAAATACCAAATTTGAACTGATTTGATTAATTAGTATAGGAACTAATTAGTGAGGCTTTGTTGAAGTGACATCTAGTGATAAACAGCAAAATTATGGATTGTCATAGTAAGTAGAGACATGTGAATGTTGCCAGGGCCGAAAGGGTTAAGGTACTTTAAGGCTATTACCCGCAAGAAGTTTATAAATGTTACCCTAAGGTACAATTCTCGTTGTTTCAGAGTAACTTGAATAATTCACAGAATCACAACAGCACCAGCAGCAGACGAAACGCAACGGGCGTCGTCTGCAAAGTGTCTTGGAAGAAACCTCTAACGCAGGTCCCTTCGGCGCATCGAAGGGACATCTGCAGGAGCTGCGGGGAATCCTTCGGTTTGAACGAAATTTCACAGGGAAGGTCCCCCGAGAGCCAATGACGAAGATCCTGCAAATGCAGGATAATACAAAACGAATGCAGCACCGACACATTCCTTTAAACTAAAATCTCACTGCTGCATTCTAGGGTTATGTTTCTTCGTATATTTTTATACATATCATAAAGCAGGTTAAGTAAGACAATATATATTGTTAAATGTTCTCATTCAAATCATTGTAAGACACTGTGTATTTTTGCATACATTAATGTAATGACGTATTTTATAATATAGAAATTAAATGTAGGTTTTATGGTAAGTGTTTTTAATAGTATTAAGAGAATTGTATATATTTGAAGTTCAATATATTTATGTGATGATTGCGGGTAATTATTGTATTTTCGCTTACTACTTTAATACTAAGAATGATAATAAAGATCAAAAGTTGTTATCACTTCCAGTGCTAAATTAAACATCTATGTTGTAAGATGTTTGTGTTATTTTTAAGGCACCAAAATGTCAATACAAATATATTTTGGCAACTGGAAATTGGGCCAAAACGTTGAAGATCAAGATGTCATTTCAGATTCAGTATCAAAAATTGAGGAATGATCAAATAGATCTTCGAGAGAAAGACGTAAAGGAATACCTTATGTCCTTGACCAAGATGAATTTTTGATACTGAATCTGAAAAATTTACCACAACGAAATACAAACAATCATTAACAACGGAAACCATTAAACAATACAACAACCTACCGGAATATATAACGACACTCAATTATACACCTTTCAAATTAAAACTAAAAAACCTAATCGTAAACAACAGACTACAGTAGAAAGCAATATATTATAGAGAAGAATATATACATCTCTTAACACCGTTAGCCCGAGATGGAATCAACTCGACTACATCCCGAGGTGAGGACAAAGGAAATAATAAAAAAAGGACCTGCACAAAAAAAAAATGACATCTCGACCTTCAACGTTTTCGCCCAATTTCCAGTTGCCAAAATATATTTGCATTATGTGATTTTTAGGGCACCAAAACGCCAATACAAACATATTTTGGCAACTGGAAATTGGGCCAAAACGTTGAAGATCAAGATGTCATTTCAGATTCAGTATCAAAAATATATTTGCATTGTGTGATTTTTAGGGCACCAAAACGCCAATACAAATATATTTTGGCAACTGGAAATTGGGCCAAAACGTTGAAGGTCAAGATATCATTTCAGATTCAGTATCAAAAATTCAGGAATGATCAAATAGATCTTCGAGAGAAAGGACGTAAAGGAATACCTTATGTCTTTGACCAAGAAATCATTCACTGAAGAATTCCAGCCACTCCAGATTCCAGTACACGACTGGGAGCTGACAAGTTGGGTAAGGTCTACAGACGATACAAAAAAGTGCCATGTAAATTAACAGCAAATCATGCACATTTACAGTCAACTTATTGCCAATCCCCAGGACCCACTAATCGTAAAGTTGAAAAGTACACTCGTCGTCAAAAAAAATCGCCACTCGAAAAAACTCGATTTTTCAAACCGCCGTAACTTGGTTCAATTTGGTCGAAAATCGATTAATCTTTCAGTTTGGGAAAGATTCAAGTTGTATCTTTAAGAATGTGTAGTTGATTTTGACCCCAAGTCCAACCCACCCCCGTAACAACGCGATCGAAAAAAAAATGTTTTTATGTAAAAAAATGTCCAACTTTGACAAGCTGTACCGTGCGCAAAAAAAATCGGCGGGAAATTTCACCACAATGGCAAAAAAATTTAATCAATTTCCTTCAAATGCCTTAAAAATTCGAGTCGTTTCGATGATTTGGAGCAAAGTTATGAATTTTTGAAAAAAAATGACATTTTTCACTTTTTTGGCCATAACTCGAGTAATTTTGCACCAAAATCGATGAACTTTTGCAGTCTGAACAGTTTCAAATTTTCTCTTCAACGTCATGTGAATTATTTTGTTGCTAAAACGATTCCACCCCCTGCCACCCCTAAAGGAAAAAAAATGTTTTTGAAGTTTAAATGTGCAAAATTGTCCAACTTTGACAAGCTGTACCGTGCGCAAAAAAAAATCGGCGGGAAATTTCACCACAATGGCAGAAAAATTTAATCAATTTCCTTCAAATGCCTTAAAAATTAGAGTCGTTTCGATGATTTGGAGCAAAGTTATGAATTTTTGAAAAAAAAATGACATTTTTCACTTTTTTGGCCATAACTCGAGTAATTTTGCACCAAAATCGATGAACTTTTGCAGTCTGAACAGTTTCAAATTTTCTTTTCAACGTCATGTGAATTGTTTTGTTGCTAAAACGATTCCACCCCCTGCCACCCCCTAAAGGAAAAAAAAATGTTTTTGAAGTTTAAATGTGCAAATTTGGTTTCTTGTACCGTGTGCAAAAAATTAAAATAAAATAAAGTTCAATCATTTTCCTCCAATTTCCTCCAAAATTCAAGTCGATGCATGATTTGGCGCGAAGTTATGCAGTTTTGAAAAAAAAATACATTTTGCGCCTTTTTGGCCATAACTAGGCGAAACTCGATGGAATTTTGCGATCTAAGAAGTTTTCGACTTTCGTGACCCCCTGAAAACCCCTACAAAAAGTGTTTTGGATTGACAAAAAATGTTAAATTTTTACAACTTGTCATTTTTTTTTTCAAAAATTCATAACTTTGCTCCAAATCATCGAAACCACTCGAATTTTTAAGGCATTTGAAGGAAATTGATTAAATTTTTCTGCCATTGTGGTGAAATTTCCCGCCGATTTTTTTTGCGCACGGTACAGCTTGTTAAAGTTGGACAATTTTTTACATAAAAAACATTTTTTTTCCATCGCGTTGTTACGGGGGGTGAGTTGGACTTGGGGTCAAAATCAACTACACATTCTTAAAGATAAAACTTGAATCTTTCCCAAACTGAAAGATTCATCGATTTTCGACCAAATTGAACCAAGTTACGACGGTTTGAAAAATCGAGTTTTTTGCGCTTTTTTTTAACGCCGAAACGAGAAATAACGAATTCTTGTGCGATTATCTGAAAATTCAGCGATGGGGTGTTTTCGGATTTTTACAGTATCATGAAGTGGGATGTATTTTAAGTAGATTTGGTAAGTTTCAAATTGCTGGCAATTGTTTTTCTATTTTATAAACCACTTGAAAAACTCGCAACTTTCGAAACGAGAAATAACGATTTCTTGTGCGATTATCTGGAAATTTAGGGATGGAGTGTTTTCGGATTTTTACAGTATCATGAAGTGGGATGTATTTTAAGTAGATTTGGAAAGTTTCAAGTTGCTGGCAATTGTTTTTCTATTTTATAAACAACTTGAAAAATGCGCAACTTTCGAAACGAGAAATAACGATTTCTTGTGCGATTATCTGGAAATTCAGCGATGGGGTGTTTTCGGATTTTTACAGTATCATGAAGTGGGATATATTTTAAGTAGATTTGATAAGTTTCAAGTTGCTGGCAATTGTTTTTCTATTTTATAAACCACTTGAAAAACTCGCAACTTTCGAAACGAGAAATAACGATTTCTTGTGCGATTATCTGGAAATTTAGGGATGGAGTGTTTTCGGATTTTTACGGTATCATGAAGTAGGATGTAATTTAAGTAGATTTGGAAAGTTTCAAGTTGCTGGCAATTGTTTTTCTATTTTATAAACAACTTGAAAAATGCGCAACTTTCGAAACGAGAAATAACGATTTCTTGTGCGATTATCTGGAAATTTAGGGATGGAGTGTTTTCGGATTTTTACGGTATCATGAAGTAGGATGTAATTTAAGTAGATTTGGAAAGTTTCAAGTTGCTGGCAATTGTTTTTCTATTTTATAAACAACTTGAAAAATGCGCAACTTTCGAAACGAGAAATAACGATTTCTTGTGCGATTATCTGGAAATTTAGGGATGGAGTGTTTTCGGATTTTTACGGTATCATGAAGTAGGATGTAATTTAAGTAGATTTGGAAAGTTTCAAGTTGCTGGCAATTGTTTTTCTATTTTATAAACAACTTGAAAAACTCGCAACTTTCGAAACGAGAAATAACGATTTCTTTTGCGATTATCTGGAAATTCAGCGATGGGGTGTTTTCGGATTTTTACAGTATCATGAAGTGGGATGTATTTTAAGTAGATTTGGAAAGTTTCAAGTTGCTGGCAATTGTTTTTCTATTTTATAAACAACTTGAAAAATGCGCAACTTTCGAAACGAGAAATAACGATTTCTTGTGCGATTATCTGGAAATTCAGCGATGGGGTGTTTTCGGATTTTTACAGTATCATGAAGTGGGATGTATTTTAAGTAGATTTGGAAAGTTTCAAGTTGCTGGCAATTGTTTTTCTATTTTATAAACAACTATTTCTATATTTCTACTTTCGAAATCCAAATAAATCAAATCAATGGTTAAGACGTGACCAATCTGTAGAACCGATGGTTCAGCACAAAAGTTTTGAAAAAATTGTGATGCTCTGTGTTTGGTGGAATTACGAAGGAGTTACCCACTTTAAATTGGACGGCGACAAATTCCAAAAGAAGTTATCCACTTTGAACTGGTACCAGAATGTACGGCGATAAATTCCAAACTATACAAATGCGTAAAAAAATGTTATCAAAAATTAAAGTCATAATGATTCTCAACTCTTCAATCTGTTGAATACACATGAAAGGTTTTAAAACTGTTTTGTAAATATTATGTAGAGCTACAAAAACTTGTAAACAACAGAAAAAATGGAGCAGAATTATAAGAGAGAACAACAAGACGTATCAAGAACAAGAATGGGAAGCAGATGAAATAATGCAGAGATGGAAACAGAAATTAACAACCTTCTCCGAGTATTCGCTCAAGTATTGATTCTTTCAAAGAAAACTCTGCAACGTGCGATATTCAACAAGTGCATTTCATTGACTAACAAATCGTCTCGGATGGAAAATCATTCAAGCGGTTGCTTAGCGACCACTTTGATTAATCAATTCGACGTTTCATTCATTCTTTCGTTGCGCCATGGAACACAAAACGAACAAGAAAGAGCCTTCCAAATTACAACACAAACAAACGCATCTGCATTTCCAGGATAGATTCTTAAGAAATTTGGTAAGTACCCACCAGTGACGGTTCGCGGGTTTTTTTCAGGTACGGCCGTATTCAGATAGGTGCGGACACGCAGCCAGCCGACCCTACCTATCTGTATTACCACCTCTTGTTCCTCGGCCGTACCAGAAAAAACCCCGTGAACCGTCACTGGTACCCACCCAAAATGAATCGACCAGTTATTACATTTTTACACATTAGCCGAACGTCGACGCTTACGAGAACCTTTTGGTTCTGTATTTACATAACAATAACATCAAGAAAATTGAGAATTTGTCGAAGGCCGCTGGACTGACCAGTTTGTACCTGCACCATAATAATATCACTAAATTGGAGAATTTGGGTGCTCTTTCGAAATTGAAGAAATTATTTCTGAGCCATAATAAAATTAGCGTCGTGGAAAACTTAGAGGGACTGTCCAGTTTGGAGGAGCTGTATTTGGAGAAGCAAAGTTTAAATAAAGGAGAATCGCTGTGTTTTGATCCGAGGACTATTTTGAGCATTTCGGTAAGTACGCTTCGTACGGTTGATTTTATATGAATGTGAAGTATGAGTGGCTTACACGGTAGAGGTTATCGTATCAATAGTAATAGTCGTACTGGAAGCGGCTATCGCCGCTTTATTTAATTCTGTCCATAAAATATGCAAATAGCATGATAAGAAAACTTTTTGTAATATTTCCAGATACATTAGGATGAGTGAAAGCGATGTAAGAGTGAGTGTTAAGTACTTTCCCTCACGCGTTTCCTTAGCAACTGGATAAAAGTAAAGTTTTCTTTTCGCGTATCAACGTAAGAAACTAAAACTTTCGATGACAGGAATAAACAAATAGTTATTTACGTCACTAGTCCAGGGAGTGGCCTCTTACCGTATGAGTTTGATGTTTACGGACAATGCGACGCAGGAGGAATTAAAAGTTAAGCTGCCCCACAAGAAAATGTCAACCTCACCAAAAGCTGATAAATTATAGAACTTAATATCGTAGTGTTAAAATCGTATACGTGCATTATTTCACATTTTTTAGAACACTCTGAAAGTACTAAACATCTCAAATAACAACATATCGTCAATATCAAACCTGGAACCTTTGAAGAACTTGCGAATTTTCAAATCATCCAACAATAACATCCAACACATTGATGACATCCTTTCCACTGTCAAGAATTGGTATTACTTGTTCGAGGCGTCATTTGCAGGAAATCCAGTCGCCAAAAAACATCGCTACAGAGAACATATTATTGGAAAAACTATTCGTTTAGGTAACAAAAGCAATGTATACATTTATTACAACTACGGTAATACAATTTCTCCTTTATAATCAATGATATTTTATAAAATTGATTGCTTCATCATCACCATCACCTGAAATTTTATTTTACAAACGCATGTCAATATGCAGTGACGGTTCGTGGGGTTTTTTCTGGTACGGCCGAGGAACAAGAGGTGGTAATACAGATAGGTGCGGTCACGCAGCCAGCTGTCTCTGCAACTGACCCTACCTATCTGTATTACCACCTCTTGTTCCTCGGCGGTACCAGAAAAAACCCCGCGAACCGTCACTGTCAATATGATATTTACAGATTTTTGACGCCAAAAACGAGATGGCGGTGACACGTTCAATGGACCAATAATTTTTTGTTTGTTTTTTTCTAGAGATTTTAGATGATAAACAAATCAATGAAACTACAAGATGTTTCATAAAAAGATTTGACCAGGAGCAAAGCAACAAACCTAGACACTCGATCTTCTTAACTGATCTATATCCAGGTAAAATCGAATTTGGAGTAGAAGTAGTAGTACATTTGTTGAACTTGTATTTTTTTTTTTTTTTTTTTTTTGTATTTATAACTTTATTACTATAATTTAACTACATGACAAATTACAACCATATAGCAACAAAAAAGTAATGCGTCAGAAAAAAAAGAAAACAAATTCATATGAAATATTCACACTAAGTACTATTTAGATACTCTGCCATATCATATGGCTCCGATTCGCAAAGATACTCATAGAGTCTGTTTTTGAAAAATTTCATGTCCCTGGTCTGCTTAAGATGGGCTGGTAAAGAGTTCCATAGTTTCATTGAGCTGTAATATGTGCTTTTTTCACTAACATTCAGTCTGTGTATAGGCAACGCATACTGTTCATGATTTCTCGTACTGTATTTATGATTCTGTTTGCATTTTGTAAACATGTCTGTATTTTTGAAATGAAAAGTAAGTGTTTCATATACATAGAGTGCAGTAAATGTTAGAATGTTTAGATTTTTAAACATACCACGACATGATGCTCTATATCCTAAATTTAGAATTAATCGAATTGCCTGTTTCTGACACAAAAATAGTTTATTACAGCTTACACTATTTCCATAGAATATAATGCCATATCTCATTATACTTTCAAAATTTGAATAGTAAATCTTAGCCTAACTACCATCCCTAAGATGCGACGACGGTATAATTCTGGATTAAGCGATTAAGTATATTTACTGGATTGTATTTGCGAATAGATGAGTTTGTTTACGAATATATTTTACAGATAGTTTAAGCTTTAAGGGATACAACACTCTAGCGGTCGAAAAACTAACCTAACTTTTTATAATCTTGTAAATCGTGCAATTTTCGTTTTCCTCGTTCGAGTTTGGATTGTCACCATTTTTCTTCCACCTGTGTTATAACGGTTGTTTTTAAGTTAAATCAACAATGTATTTGTGGTTTTGAAGAAAATTTCTTAATTTATATTTTTTTATAATTTTTCAAATCTTCGATTGCAATTTTCATTTTACCAGTTCAGGTTTAGATTGTTGTCGTTTCGTTTCTACCGAGAACATTACATCTGTTTTTATGTGGAATCATAAATGTATTAATTTTTAAAGATTTAATTTAATTAATGAGGTATATGAGGCACCGAGAATCAAAGAGATGTAAGAGACAATTCGGAGATTACTAGAGCAAATGATAGAGGGAACACTAATCTGTTTCGTGGCATAGAGAGGTTAGTGGCAGTCTTGGCAGGTGCTGCCATCCAGCGTGATTTAGAAAAACTGCTAAATTAAAGCTATTATAGTCTGTCCACGGTACACATAGAGTTGTAAAAACGCCTACAATCGCCAACGCATCATTCTTACTGGCCGATTCGAAAAATTGCGGGAAATCCGCAAGTCCAAATCACGCAGTACAAATGGCGATTGTGGGCGTTTTTACAACTCTATGTGTACCGTGGACAGACTATAGAAGGGCATTGGCAGTGTTGCCAGACTGGGAGTTTTTTCCCCAAAATAGGGTAAGGTTTTGGGGTGTATTTTGGGGAATTCCAATCGATGGGATATTTTTTGGGATGGGTATAACCAACCAGCAATATGCAGAACCAGGGACCAGATATGCTGGGAAAACAGTCCCGTATAATAACTTAAATCAAACAACCATGGAACCACAAAACGACATCCAAGAGTTAAAAACTATGTTGGAAACCCTTATAACACAAATGGGAACCGTGATTAATCTCATCACCACCCTCGTCAACAGATTACCGCAAATGACGCAATTACTCAAAATTGTAAAGTGGAACGCCAACGGCTTGTGCCAACATGCACAAGAAATTAAAGCCTCCTAATTGCCCCCCCAAAACACAAGAACAAACGGCAAGAATATTCAAATTTTCTAAAGACACTGGGCAATAAATGTATAGCAGGAGGCGACTATAATGCCAAGCACAAAACCTGGGGTGCAAGATTGATAAACACCAAAGAGAACTCCTTGCTGCAATGAACATAAACAGCATGAACCCGAGCAACAAGGGCGGCTCGTTATCTAAAGCCGAGAAGCCATGGCACTACCACCAATTTCAAGCTCGGCAAGGATTTGTAAATCATTCTAAAAACACTCTTCCTCTTTATTTGATTTATTTAATGCTCTGTGAAGGTTTCCAATTTCAATTATCGTTCATTTTTTCCTCAAAATATATTGTTGACTAACAATAAGTGGCTCTACCATCAAAATTTTCCACCAGCCATCACTGGGCGAACCTACCCACTGGCCAAGCGATCCAAACAAAACACCAGATGCCCTAGGCTTCTAGATAACCAAAGGAATTAACCCAAAACTTATGAAAATCGAATCAAGCCTAGACCTATCCTCGGATCACACGCCAATAATATTAACAGCACTCACAGAACCAACTAACCAGGATAAACAGTCCACACTATGTAACCGCAACATCAATTCAGAAGCATTCCAAACAAAACTAGACCAAATAATAAACCTAAAAATTCCCCTAAAGACACCTATCGACATCGAAGTAGCGCTGGAAAAGCTTATAAAGTCCATCCAAACGACGGCATGGGACACAGAAACAAAAGGGATGAAAACCCAATAATAATTAAAGATAAAATATCCAAAAACGAAAATTGCGCAGGACCAGGCAAACCACAAAAGCACCAGAAGACAAAATAAAATTTAATAGAGCTTGCCACAAACTAAAAGAACTATTGGTGACTAATACAAACCAATCAGTGGAGACATACAAAAATCTATCACCCTCTCTCGCCAGCAACTACTCGCTCTAGCGGGCAATAAGGAAACTCAACAGACCACTACTACCAATTCCCCTCATAAAGGACCGAAACGAAAAAGGGGCTAGCAGCGATGCAGAAAAGGCCAATGCATTTGCTCAACACCTTACTGAAGTATTCAAACCATTTGACATTGATGACCAAGATGGCGCAGAAGAAACAACAAACTCCCTCGAGACCCCATTCCAAATGGACATATCTAAAAAACCTTTCAAATATAGAGAAGTCAAGTGAACAATCCTAGAAGGTATCAACCCCTAAAAAATAATAATCAAAGGTTAACAGAAAAGGCAATCAGAAAATCTAAGAAAAAACATTATGTGTTTGTCCCCGATGACTGGATTAGAGCGGTGGCAGAAGCACACCGAAAATTCCTAGTTGTTAGGATGTCTTTTCCACTGAGAGTATGATTGAGTATCTGAAGGATGGTATAGATGGCATTAGCCAATTTCAGTGGCTTAGATTCACGAAGGAAAAAACATACTAAACCTAAAGTTGGACGACCGACAACAGCGTTTACTTTGAAACCATTGCGTGAACAATCACAATAACAAAATACAAAGACCTACAATCTCTCTTACAGT
This sequence comes from Ocypus olens, assembly GCA_910593695.2. Taxonomy (NCBI): domain Eukaryota; kingdom Metazoa; phylum Arthropoda; class Insecta; order Coleoptera; family Staphylinidae; genus Ocypus; species Ocypus olens. The sequence continues at coordinate 11,513,733 of OU343059.1, read as the reverse complement.
TTTTGCCACCCATCCACCACGAAGTTACAACGTAACACATAAAAAAATATGTATATGAACCTGGCACTAATTTTACACAAAATAATACTTTTGTCGCTTACATCCCTTCGGTTCTCGGTGCCTCATATTTAAAAATGAGAATGATATTTGAGGTCTATCAGAATACAGTCACACTCGGTATAATATTATTACAACTTACGTATTACATTTTGCATTTATATATGCTCTGTATATAAGGGGTCACTTACGTTTGGTGAAAACAGTGTGTAATTTATCAATTATAAAGTGGGAGTAGGTAAAAAGCTATGTTTGTTTAACCTGCACATGAATTTTACATTTTACACATATATTTGCAGAGCGTCAACTTTTAACCATTGGTAAACCAAGGCAAAGCGTACTCGCTACCGCTTTCAATAATATCGCACTGTTATAGTGCGTATAAAGAAGTCCAAGCGAAATGCTTGCAACGAACATTTCGAGTTTTTGCAACACGCTTTAGATTTTCGAGAGCAATAGGTGCTTAATGCTTACAATTGCTGTAGGCAGTGACTACTTTAAACCCAAGGATGGATAAAGCGAATTCACTAACCCAACAATAAACCGTGTGCACAAAAATATCGACAACAATTAAGAAACAAAACGCACCGTGCAATTCGAAGAACTGCGAACGCTCAAAACATGGCGTCTTTGCACAGTTGCCACGTTTACGGTAAATTAATTTAGTTCGGGTATTTAAGCTTAGAATATTATTTCGCATTTATGGATTGGTGTACAAGTAAGAATCCAAAATCTATTATGATTACAAACGCATCGTGCAATTCGAAGAACTGCGAACGCTCAAAACATGGCGTCTTTGCGCAGTTGCCACGTTGACGCTAAATTAATTTTATTCGGGTATTTAAGCTTGGAATAATATTTCGCATTTATGGATTGGTGTGTACAAGTAAGAACCCGAAAACTAACATGATTACAAACATAGAAAACTGTTTCAAAACTAAAAAACCTGCAACATTATGGACCAATATTTGCCGTGCCGATGCGAAAACGTAACACATTAAATTATTAATAATTAAACTTAATAATTCTTCAATAGTAGGCACGCCCTATCTGTAATGGTAGTAGATTAGCAGTTCTTAACCGGTGGTACGCGGAAGGTTAAGTTACTAACAGTAACTATTTTTATTCAACTTATTGTTAATGTATTTGGAATTTTTTTTTCTGTTGGGAAATAAATCTATTATTATTTTCTTAGTGTCAGTGTCGTCCTTTATTAATTAAAAAAATACACATGCATTTCGAAACAGTCATATACAGGGTGTTCTTTAAATATACCGACAAAGTTTTAGGGGTGGCAGGGAACATCAAAACAAACATATTTTGTTTTATAAACAAATGTCCGAATACGCTTCGTTTTCGAGATAAAGGGTGTTGAAATTTGTTTAAAAAATCGTTCACTTAATTAAGTTATTCATTGCATTTTAATGAAATTATTGTTAATGTTGACCAGTGGTGTATTGGTAAAATAAGAAGTAAGGGAACGCATGGCGAGACCAAAGAAGTAAGGGAACGCATGGTGAGAGCAAAAAAATAGTCCGCGACTTTCCACAAGCAGCTTGCTGAAAGTTTTTCGGTGATCATCTTATTTTAAGCAAACTATGGTTTTCCTTGTAAGCTTTTCTATTTTCTTTTATTCTTACTATACAAAATATTAACAAACACAAACGCGTTCCGTTTCTGAAAAAAGGTGCCGTTCCCCCTCCAATACACCACTGATGTTGACCACTTGGGTTGTGATCTCGTGCAGTTCCTCGAACGTTATAATTTATTAATTCATACCCTACGGTTCAATTTTTTTTTCTCGAAAATGAAGCGTTTTCAGACATATTTTTATAAGACAAAGTGTTTGTTTTGATGTCCCCTACCACCGCTAAAAGTTTGTTGGTATATTTATGGAACACTCTGTATATATTTTGTATTTGGATTGATGAATTTTTATTTTATTTTTCGGACTAAATTCGATTCGCAGTTAAAAGGTGTTTCGTCATGAGGATGAAGTTTAAAGTTTTATTTTTGCTTTCTCCGTTGCGAAGTACGAATTTATGTTAATAATAATTGTAGAGAATGACAAAATGAACGACTTATAAATAAGTTTTTTTCACAAACGGGAGAGAAAGTCGATTCCTCAGCCCTCAAAATCGTAAGAGAAATGACATTTCTCTGCCTAGGGAGAGAAATGATCATGCGAGGCTCCTTATTTATTTTAACCGTCACATCTGACGGAATTTTTTCTGGGTTGGGTTTTAAGAACGAACGTTTTATTCTTAAAATATCCCGTTTGTATAAAAAATAGTATACAGGATGCCCGGATTTCGAAGGGACAACATGGGCAACTTCTACATTTGAAGAGATAGAAATGGTCAAATTAACAAAAAGGTGCAGGTTCGAGAGCTCATTAAAAATCTACCCCTAAATCTCACTCGTCATGGCGCACTTGTTCGAAATTAAAATAAAAACAAAATCTCATTTCTTTTATTTGCCGTAACTTCTCTGCTACCCAAGATACCAAGATGCGGCTTCAACCAATTTGCACGACAATTTAAACACTTTCATTGGCACTTCATACAACCAATGTTATCTGTGCAAATTTTTAGTAATCTAACAGAAGTTGCCCATGTTGCACCCTGTATATATCTCGAGAGAGAATGCTATTTTTCCCTCGGTGCTATTGTATCCCTCAGGCTTTTGCCCTCGGGATACAAATTTGCACTTCAGGAAAAATCACACATTTCTCTCTCCCTCGATACATAATCTTCTATTTTTTCAAAATCTCTTCAGTTTTTGTGAAAACTGATGGTAAAGATTATGTAAAGAACACACTTGTCTGTTCAACAGCCAATGCAGTATCTATTTTTTTTTATAACCCTGTACATACTGCGTAAAACAATTGACGGTATAATTATTGATAGTCTTTTCCTTTTGTTAAAAAGTGTTATTACTTTTTCCCTAATTCTAGGTCTTCCAAAAAATTATTCTCATCCTTTACAAAAAGCTGTATCCTCATCCGTGATAAAAACAGGACTGACCGCGATGAACATTTGTACAGGAGGATCGGAGAAGTACATACCTTGGAATGCACGTAAGTATCATCTTAACAATTCACGACACGATCCTGAAACACTTCAATAACGTTCCCTTTACAGTTCCGAATAAAACTGTGAAGCTGAGGGGAAAGGACGTGAAAAAGAGATCGAAAAATACGGTGAGTAGCGATGGAAGAGAAATTCTACGCATACAGGTGTAAACATATGTATTCACACATTAACTGGAAGCAATTAACAACATTTGTAATGTAATAAACATACTTATTAATTAAATAAAACTTTTTTTTTATAAAACAAATATGTAGAAACAAGTTGATAATATTAAACGCATGTACATTTATAACCGCTCAATTCGGTTCATTTCGCCCGACTAGCATAAACATACATGTATCGCGCGTCAAGAGGGAAAGAAGTAATACCACAACGTATATATGCATGTATATATATATATAAAATCTATCAACTAAACAAATATTAGTATGCCCAAGCTAAATATTAAATGAATATTACACAATGAATGAGAAAAGTGCGGCTGCTGTTGCGATTCAATTAAATGTAGGTTGAAAGAGAGAAAATATGCACTTTTCGAGTCGTCTCTTAACGATTAAACATTTTCCCTGGAATTTGACTCAATAATTAAATCATTTCGTTATCACACCGATTGTTAAACATAAAGGCCCACATTCATAACTACACATTTAGTTGCTTTTAACAAATGATGAAAAATAGCAAAAATAATATGACAACGTATTATTTATTTGAGCAGCTAATTGAAAACAAATACGAAGAAATTTTACAAAAAAACGTACATAAAATCAGCTGCATACATAGATTTTCTTATAATTCCTTTGATTTATTTCGAATATTTACTACCCGCTCAAATAAATGACGCATTGTCATATTATTCTCGCATTTAGTTAAAAGCGACTCTAAATGAGATGTATGAATACCGGCCAATGTATGTATATCATTTTAGTTTTTGAAGATCAGTCATGAACAAATATTTTAGTTTCAATTAATAACTGAAAATACTTACGTGGTCAAGGCACCTCGAGGAACCACTAATTGAAAATATACAATTGATTAAATATCTGTTGGTAAAATATGTTAACAAGTTGGAACTCATTATTATAAGTTAATTTCTGAAGTCGTTCCAGGGATGAGTGTTTAACGGAATTTAGCTGGAACCAATTATTGTCTTATTTGAAGAGGCTAATTAACTTGAACCAGAGTTTGTACGTTTAAGAGTTCGCCCGGAGGGTAAACCGGGGCGGTCCTAGCATCTCCGAAAAAGGTAAAGCTCCTTCCTAAAGGAATGTGACCTTATAATATTCTTTAAATATTTTGAACACATGTGAATTTTGTATAGTAGCTGTAATCGGGGGGAGATTCTCGAACATTCCCCGCGCGCGCGCAAGAGATAAATTTTCCATCTTAACTTTAATATTTTCATAGCGCTTAAATCACTATCACTTCATATTTTTTACATCTTATTAAATAAGCACCTCTTTCATGAGTTACATATATTTTAATCTATATATTATATTTATTTATATATAAATATTCTCCAGAAATAAAGCTGCCTTTATCATCGCGTTAAGTTTAAAAAAATATCAGACGTGTGTTAAAACAATTTCCACGGTGAGAGACTTAAAAATAAAGTGACCATACACCAACCTTATAAAGTAAAATGCAATTTTCTTTCGTCACGAATGCCTCACAAAAAGCACACTAAAGTATATATTTATATATAGATCCATAAATTAAACACTATGCAGGGGCGCGGGGCGTGGCGCCCCGCGTGCTTTACATAACTGGAAGGCTTGTTAAAGAAAGAATTAATAAAACAACGAGAGAGAGAGAGAGCTTCTTCTTCTTCTTCTTTTCAATTTCAAACAGTGCTAAGGGGCGGGCGGTTACTGGGCCGGCTGCTGTTGGATTTCGATTTTCTCCACGGTCATGTCCGGGTTCATGGCGGTGGCTTCTTGGATCGCCTCGGCGAGGGCGCGGTCGTGGTCTATTGGGTCGCCGTCCGATTGGATGGTTATTTTCTGTTCCACCCGGGTCTCCACCACACCGTCTCGTTCAGTTTTATACTGAGAAAAAGTCATAATGAGAAATTATAGAGTAAACCAACTCACAAATAGTTCTAAGAGGGTTCCCATGACCTTATGTAATCATGTGCAAGGACTCATCGACTATATTGTAGTTCTGAAGACATCATGCTAATAATACGTATAATCCTGAAGATAAATTTTCCAAAATACAGCTAGTTCTGAATATAAAGAGGATAATTACGACTGTTAAATTATTCAATTTCAATTTTGTGAAATATAAACTCCAAAATAGCCTGTTCGTGATGTCAATTTAAGTCAAAAATAATGTTTAGGTTATCGCGGATACTGACAGATACACCCGAATAAATTTTACTTGAAAATGTAGCACCAACACCAAATCAATGGTTACATGTGTTATGTACTTACAGTGATCGTTTCTACCGTTCTCGTCTTTGACGAGATGGTCTGCGAACTGACGATTTCACCAGTTGCAGAGTAAGCCCCGTCCTCCGACTGCAACTGCACTTTCCTCGCCTCGGTAGCGACGACAGGCACATTGGTGGTACTGGTGCGCGTGATGGTTGGATCACCGCTGTACACTATGCTTTCAGTATGAACTATTCCCTCCGGTATTGTCTGGTGAATATTTTAATAAATTAAACGAAATACCCAAGAGACCGCGGTCGACATGCAGTGATATTCGCATGCTCACACTCGAACGCCTAGCATCGCACGCAAACTACCTACCTTGTGGAACACGTTATCATAATAGGGATGATTTGGATCATCCGGTGGGTCGATGGGTGTGCCGGAATCGCCTGAACTCGTCGAGCTAACGCTGCTGCGACGGCCGAGCTAAAATGCCAACAGCCATGCAAAAACTTAGCAATACAAGGGGTGCAAAATTATATGGTTGCTAACAAAATAATAATTACTGGGGAGTGAAGGTACGTTAACGAAGGGGATGGTTGCGACTGTTACATTTTAATTCATACAGTGAATTGAAATTTTCACCTGTTTAACCACAAATTATTATTATTAAGATAGATACACAGTTACGGGATCATGGTGTATCTACCCTAACGGAAACGTAGATTTATAATTAATAGTGATCTACTGTTTCTCCGCCAACGAATGTACTGGACTGATCAAATAAAGTTGAAAACGGTGTCCAGTTCTCGTTAACAAAGAAACAATAATTAATCATTACATTTTTCATTAAAACTTAACCTAACTTTTCAATTTAGTTTGAAGATTCACTTAAAACAACAATCCATATAATTCAAAATATACAATGGGAGTCCGATTAAAGGTTACAAGCCAAAATTTTATTTTATTTAATTTCCAACATATTCTCCATAAAGATTGAGACATATATCCCAGCGTTACAGTAGTTTGAACATCATAGTACTGTTGCCTGTCAAATCCACAAAGGTGTCTTGTAATTCCTGTTGATTTGCAAAGCATTTCGCAGGCACCTGTACCTTTAATATCGGACCCCCCTTGTAGAATATTTGCACTATTTCACTCGAACATTTTTTATTTCACTACGGCTCAATAATAATTATATTAAATGCAAACTTTTACCGTTTAGTACACTGGATACCGAAGTTAATTGTAGTTTCAAATCTAAAGGGTATCCCGTGTTAAGATAATCAAAATAAACATGAAAATATCATTATTTGTGCCCCCAAACGAAGGCAATCAAAAGCACCATACCAAAAAACCCCCACACGAAGTTTTTCAAAAATATTCTTTTAACCAAGAAATATGTGATTTTTTTCAGATTTTTTGAACAATTCTTTAGTGGTTGAAAAATATGTTTGAATAAACTCCATTTTTGGGATTTTTGGATCATGTAGGTTTTTTTTTGATATGGGCCTTATAACTGCCTTTGTTTAAGGGTGCAAGTGATAGTATTTTCATATTTATTTGAAAGTCCGTGTCTGCTGGCATTTTGACTAACTTAACCCGAGATACCCTTTGGTGTGATTCACAAGATATGTTGCGCCTTTAAAGTTATAAAAAAAATAATGCATAAGCTCAGGTTCACTCAGTTCAGGTGTTCGCCAGTCTATCTTTGCAAATCGTAAAATGTTTTTGTTTAAGAATGCTGAACTGAAATAATCTTCAAGGACATTTTGGTCAAAATGTTCCATACACTAGTGAAGGCTTATGAATTTTTGCAAAGGAGGCTGCGAGAGACATTTTGGTCAAAATTCTAGACGTTGATCTAGTGAAGGCTTATGAATTTTTGCAAAGGAGGCTGAGAGAGAGAGAGAGATGTAAAAGTTTTGGGTCTCATATAAAGGAAGCAAGTATTAGGTCACAGTCTTCTTTCTCAATCGAACCTCCACAAGCCCTTTCTATGTTGATCATTTCTAAAATTTATTCGTACAGTCTTAAAAATAGTAGATTATGTATCAAGCGCTTGATTTTTCCTGAGGTGCAAACTTGTATACCGAGCGCAAAAGACAACGTACCGAGGGAAAAATGGCATTCTCTCCCGAGATATATATACACCATTTTTTTCACAAACAAAATATTTTAAAAGTAAAATGTTCGTTCCTAAAACCCAATGCTGTCAGCCGTGACAGATAAAATAAGTAATGGAACCTCGTCTCTCCCGAGAGACGATTACTTCTCTCCCTAGGGAAAGAAATGTTATTTCTCTCACAATTTCGACAACTGAGAAATCTACTTTCTCTCCCGTTTGTGAAAAAAAATTATATAAATACAAAATTTGACAGCTGCCAATAATAATTGCAACAAAAAAGCCCCTTATGGTTTTGTAAACTGCCCTTGATAAAAATATTTTTTGATGATGCTTAATATTATATTATTCCAGGCGAACACCTGAATTTTTATTATTGCATGCGTCCTCAATATATGTTTAGCTATTGGTGGTCAAACCACATAACACACATTTTATATATAAAATGGGCCGATTAAAGCACATTTCAAATGCAACGTGGGTTGGGTATTTGTTAGCAGCCGGGATGTTGTCGTTCATAATTTCAAGGTTAGAAACAAAAATAAAAACAAAAAGAAAACGGACCTGATCCCCACTGACAACCGTACTAGTGGTTTTAACCTCCTGGGTAACAGTCCTCTGTTCCTGTCGGGTCGCACTCGAGGTTAGCGAAGTCGCCACCGTTTTCTCCTCGAGCTGTTGGGTGCGAGCGTTCGTGCCCAGATCCTCGTGCGTCGTCGCCGTCCGCGTCGTGACAGCCCTTGCTGTCACGAACGGTGACTTTCCTTCTTCAGACGGAGCATCCGCCTTTTGAGAAATAAAAAAATAAAACCGAAAACCTGGAGCTAAAAAAAAAACCTACCTTATTAACTTGCGTGGAGAACGTCACCTCCCCGGTCCGTCCATCTTCAACTTTCTCCTGGATGTTTTGCACGACACCATCCTTGTCTTTGGTGACGACCTGTTTGGTCGTCGTTTTTACAACTACGGGCGCCAGAGTGGTCTTCTTCGTTTTCGAAATGTTCAAGCTCGGCAGATCTTTGAGATTATCCACGCCGTACTCGTTCAAATCGTCATCGCTGCTTTCGTCCCCGGAACTCTCCCCTTCCGTGTACTTCTTCACTTTAACCTTGGTGTTCTTCAAATCAGTGAAGTGCGAGGGGTCGATTTGCGCGTAATTCAGGATCAACTCGCCGGTTACAGGATCGCGCCTTGCCGTCGCTGGATCAATATTTCCAGTTTGCGGATCGATGTTGCCCCATTCCGTATGGATCTTTCCTGTTTCCGGATCGATTTCGCCCGATAGCGTAAGGACCTGCGTCACCTTCGTATGCGCACTTCTTACGAGAGGATCGTTGGGATCGACCTGAATCACCTTTCCGGTTTTCGGGTCGACCATGCTGTACATGTACACCGTTTGCGTGGACACCTTCAAGATCTTCCCGGTCTTCTCGTCCATTTCGCAATCCTTGGGGTCGATCTCCTTGATTCTGCCACTGGGATCGCTTTGCGTGATCAGGTAAATCCGCACGATGATGAGTCTTCCGGTTTTCGGATCGATTTTACCGTACTTGGTGTAGATCTCCCCGTTAGAAGGATTAATCTCGCTCACCGAATATAAAGGCGTGCCAGTTTCATCAACGTGCGTCGTTTTCGTGTAAACTTGATGCGTTTCCGGATCGATTACCGCTATCGACGGATCTACTTTGTTCTGTTTAGAAATCGTTCCAGTTTTAGGATCCATGTATCCGTAGATTGTGACGATGTAACCAGTGATTGGATCGATTTGTCCGGTTGTGTAAACATCCCGCTTCGAAATGGGATCCTGGCGTTCGTATATCCAGACTTGGTTCGTTTTCGGGTCGATTTTAACGTTTTTCTTGTCGGGTGTTACGATCGTACCGTCTGGACCGACGTGCGGTTCCGAAATTAACACGCACATGATCCTTCCGTAATTAGGGTCCGGTTTTCCCGATTTTGGATTGATCAGACCTTTGAATATCAACTGGCCGGTTGCGGGGTCGACGATTCCCTCCTTAACGTCTTGTTTTCCAGTCTTCGGATCGATGAAGGTGATCGTTCCGGTGATTGGATTAATCTGTCCGTATTTCGTGTCGACTGTGTGTTTTTGCGGGTTGTACAGTCCAGTGATGATTTCGGGACTGATTGTTTTAGCGTCGATGGTGTTCTTTTTCGGATCGATTTTACCGGTGAAGGTGATGACCTGAACTTCCGGCTCGACTTCGGCGCCGACGCGTAACAGTTGTCCCAATTCGTTGTTGACTGTGTCGGTTTTAGGATCCACCACTCCGCTGGTTATCATGATGTTGCCGTCGGCATCCACGTGGATCGGCCGCGTGACTTCTTTGCCGGTGTTCGGATCCTTGGTGGTTATCCTCATTAATTTCAGGTTGATCACCCCGTATTTCGTTTCGATGTCACCCGTTACCGGATTCGACTTGGCCTTTGTGGTCTCCATCTGCCCGTTGTTGACGTCCAATTGTTTGGTAACAGGATCGATTCTTGATGTTATCGCGGTTACCTCAACAACCGGATCACTCTGCCCGGTAATTGTGATCATCTGGCCGAGAGTGTTGTCGACCTTTCCGGTTTTCGGATCGCTAATTCCGGTGACTAAAATCTGCCCGGTTTGTTCGTTCAGCTCGGCTTTTCTCGCATCGACTTTTCCACTCTTTTGATCGTTGATGATCAGCTTGTTATTTTTGGGATCGAGCAATCCGTACTTGGTTTCGATCAAACCGGTAACGGGGTCTAGTAATCCGGTGGATTCCTCAATTTGGCCCTTTTCGGGATCAATTTTGCCCGTTTTGGGATCGATTTTGCTGGTGATTATGCAAATCTTGATGATCCTCTTCTTGGTGTCTGGAGGAACCGTTGGATCTTGCGCTTGTTTCAGGCCAACAACCGAGAACACTTGTCCGGCAATCGGTTCCGCTTTTCCGGTCTTCGGGTCGGTCACTTTAGATCCGGAAGTATAGATCAATCCGGTGGTTGGATCAACCCTGCCTTCTACGACCTCGGTTTCGCCGGAAATTGGATTTCTGGTGATTATAGAACCGGTTTTTGGGTCAACCATTCCATACTTCGTCTCAATTAATCCAGTTTTCGGGTCTAATATGCCCGTGAGTTGTTCTTCCCTCGAATTATCGATATCCAACAGACCTGTTTTTGGGTCTTTTCTGTACGTCGTGACCATGATTCTAACGATCCTATGTTTCGGAACGGGTTTATCATCAACGATTAATTTTGTTGGAGTCGTCGAGGTTCTGACCACCTTTTCGGGTGTTACTACGGTTTTCGTGGTGGAGGAATCTCTAATCGGAACCACGGGAGGGGATACCTGTTTACCAACCGGTGATTTCGCCGCCTCTTTAACAGGAGTTGCATCTTTAGCAACCGGTGATTTTGTAACATCCGCACTAACCGGAGATTTCGGTGCCGGTTCAAAATCGGAGACTGGCTGTTGCATGGCGACGTTATCAACCAACGGCTCGGTGATATGCACAGTCATGGCCCTTCCGAAATGATTGTCCACTTTTCCACTCTTCGGATTAACGAAACCGCCCTTAAAGATCATCTCGCCGGTGTTGGGCTCGGTCTGGCCGCTCCTCACATCCGGTTTTCCGCTCTTCGCGTCGGTCAACTGTAGCGTTTCATTGATCGGATCCAGTAATCCGTATTTCGTGTAAATGATGCCCTTATCGGGGTCGAACAATCCCACGGAGGTATCAGGCGTCGCGTTCTTTGAGTCGATCGAATTCTTCTTGCCATCGACTTTACCGACGTACGTGGTGATCTGTATTTCCGGATCAACTTCGGAATCGATGGTCATTACATGCCGCATGCTTGGATCTATTTTTCCAGTCCTGGGATCGATTATTCCCGAGGATATTATGATGTTATCATCCTTATCGACGGTTATTGGTCGTTCTGTGACAGCGCCGGTTTTAGGGTCTTTGTAGGTGATCTTCATCAGTTTCAGGTTAACGGTTCCGTTTTTGGTGATGATTTCTCCGGTGCGGGGGTTGATTTTTCCGTTGGTTACATCCCTGCGGCCGTTGTCTAAATCGATTTTACCGGCGGGATCGGCTCTTGCGGTTATTGTGGTGACGGTAACGACGGGGTTTTTAGGATCGACCACGTTCATCACCTGGGAGAAGTTGGGGTCGATTTTGCCGGATTTCGGATCGACCACGTTCGTGCTGATGAATATTTGCCCCGTATTTTCGTTGATTTGTATGGGCGAAATTTCAATTTTTCCCTTCGGGTCTTTCTGCACTATCTTTTTATTGTGCGGATCGATTTTCCCGAATTTGGTTTCGATTATTCCGGTGAGCGGGTCGACGGTTCCCGTAATCTTCTCGACCACTCCTTTTTCCGTTTCGATTTTTCCAGTTGTCGGATCCCTCTTGGCGGTGATTACTAAGATCTTAACGACGCGTTTCTTCGGCACCGGATGGGATTTCAACGCGTTGGGGATGGTGGACGCGGTTTCCGGTTTCTTATCCTCGACTATGGTGATGACCTGCCCGGATGATTCATCGCGTTCGCCCGTTTTCGGATCTAAAATCGGGCCGGGGACTTGCAATTGGCCGGTCGATTTGTCGTACTTTCCTTGCACCTCCTCGGATTTTCCACTGGACGGGTCGGTGATTACGATGGTTCCCTTTTCAGGGTTTAGAACGCCGTATTTGGAATAGATTTCGCCGGATGGCTGAACGAATCCGACGGATTGATCGACCACGCCTTGCTCGACGTTGAGGTTTCCGGTTTTCGGGTCTTTCTTGCAGGTGATGACCATTATCTTAACCATCTTGCTCTTGTCGGTTGCGGCGACCGCTGGTTTCTTCTCGGGGGTTGGTTTTTTAACCGGTGAAACGTGTGCGAGTTCCGTGGTCGATGGCTGGTTCTTCAATTCCGGATCGGGTTTGGGTTCGATTACGGCGATTTCGATGGTGCGGCCCAGACTGTTATCCAGTTTTCCGGTTTTGGGATTATGAATCCCTTTGAATAACAAGGCGCCGGTGGTCGGATCTCTGACGCCGTGTTTGACTTCGGCTTTGCCGGTTTTGTGGTCGAGGTACGTAAGGGTTTCATTGAGCGGATCGTAGATGCCGTATTTCGTGTAAACTTTATTGCTGTCGGGATCGTATAATCCGGTTGAGTTTTCGGTAGTGGCCGTTTTCGGATCTAAACCTTTTTTGGTGTCGAACTTACCGGCGGTGGAGGTGACGGTTACTTCAGGATCACCCTCGGAGCCGATTTGCAGGATTTGGCTTAAGTTGTCATCCTTTTTGCCGGTTTTTGGATCGGCAACTCCGGAGGATACGATGATGTTGTCTTGGGCATCGAGTTGTATCGGACGCTCGATGATTTTTCCCGTTTGCGGATCCCGCGATAGAATCCTCTTGTTTTTAACATCAACCGTTCCGTATTTAGTGCAAATATCGCCATTTTTAGGGTTGATCCTCCCGTTGGAAGTTTCCTTATGCGGATTTGTAGGGTCGATTTGGCCGGTTTTGGGATCGCGCTTCGCCGTCACTGCCGCAATTGGAATGATGGCATCCCCGCCGTCACCGATGCTAACCAACTGCCCGAGGTGGGAGTCGACTTTTCCGGATTTCGGATCAACAACGCCGTCGTTGATGATGAACTGGCCTAGGTTATCATCGATTTCGATCGGTCTAACCTCCGACTTTCCACTCTTTGCGTCTTTGTGGAGCAACTTTTTATTCATCGGATCCAAGATTCCGTATTTCGTGTCGATTTGTCCGGAGACCGGATCGAGAATGGCGTCTAGGTTCTCACTAGTACCCTTCTCCGCCTCGATCCTTCCAGTCTTCGGGTCCTTCCTGGCGGTGATCACCTTTATCTTAATGATTCGCTTCTTAGGTGCTGCTATTAAAGGACTGGACACGGGTTTTTGGTCCTTTCCTGATATTGAGATTATCTGTCCGAGAGTGGGATCCCTTTTAGACGTCTTCGGGTCAATGATCGCTCCTTGCGTGACCACTATTTGTTTAGTTATTGGGTCAATGTAACCCTGGACGACTTCCTTCTGTCCGTTGCTTGGGTCGCTTATTATGATCGTGCCATTCGATGGGTCGATCAAACCATATTTCGAGTCGATCAGTCCGGTATCCAAATTCTGCGAACCGGTGCTCGTATCCATGCTGCAGGTGTCCATATCGATTTTCCCGGTTTTCGGATCTTTTTTTCCGGTTAATACGAAGAGCTTGACTTGGCGTGGTTTCTTGAATCCTATGGGATGTGGTACTGGTACTGCTTTTGGTTCCTTTGGCGCGTCCTTCGCGTATAGTTCGCCTGCTAGGAAAGCAGCGGTGTCATCTTTAGGATCCCTAAAACCAGGTATCGCCTGTCCAGCGCGGAGGGCCGCAGGTGACAACTCCCGACTCTTCTCCCTTACTTTCTCGTCCTCGCCGGGGGCGTAATTAAAGGCCAAACCGGTGGCCCTCTTCGTCGACGGTGATTGCTGATTGTCGGGATCCGACGTCGGCGATTGCGATTGGTTCTCGTACGAGAACCCTTTCGTGAACGGCCTTCGCGGCGTGCCCTGATCCTCGGACGTCTCGTAATCGTAAGGTTTCGTGTGGCCGGCAAGCTGCGGACTGGTTTCCTCCTTCTCGGGTTTGCCCTTCTTCTCTTTCTCCTTCTTCTCCTTCGGCGATTTTTCTCGTTTCGAACCGAACGATAGGAAACCGGGACTCTGTTTTTGTAAAGGTAGGAACACATGCGGTTTAAAATAAAATTCATGCAAAAATAAATTATACTAACAATAAAATATGGTTGGTTTAGAGGGGTGTGCAGACACTTGTGAGCAGTAAAAGTGTGCCCGTTTTACACCCCTACAAAAACAAAACAAAAAAAAAACGTATCTAATCGTCACTAGGTGTGATAATCGTAATAAAGGCATGTGCTTTGAAAGAAATATGCAAATGTGGGCTAATTTACATAACAAAGTTCATGTATTCTGCAAATATTATGACTACAGCTCAAGAGTCTAAGGCAGAGGTGTGCAAACTTCTTCTTTCGCGCCCCTCTGTTTCTAAAACTAGTTGGTTAGGGGTAGTTTGGCGGTCTTCGAAGAACAAAAATTTCATAACGCCCGTAAGTTTGCGTACCCCTGATTGAATACTTTAAAATAGGGTGAAAAACCTCACCTTCGACTTCTCCTTATTGGGCGACTTCTCGTTCTCGTCATCGTCGACGTGCGGAGACTCCGCGTCGGTACCGTTCTGCTCGGCCGGCGCGTTCACATCCCTATTCTCCTTATCCTTGTCCTCCCCGTTCTCCTTCTCCTTCTCCTTCTTCTTAAACAGCCCACCCGCTGGCAACACGGCGACGCCGCCGACCGGCTTCTGTTCGGAAACAATCGCATTATCAACCGATAAAACGGCCCGAAGCACGAAGCTCAATAAATAAAGAAAGCTGCGCGCGCACACTGCTGCACATTATTATTTTTTTGAAGTCTACTGCTGAACTGAACTTGTGTGAGAAGTACTTTTTCTAATAATACAAAAAACCAAACAATGAGAGAACGCAAAGTCTACGGAAAAAAATAAATAGATGGTGAAAGTTGGCAAGTTGATGGTATAGCAAAGAATATTAAGAGAAGCATTATGAATGTGTGACACCTTCTGGGTTTTATCAGCAGCATCGTAGTGACCCTCCACTGAACTCGAAGAACTTAGCGACGTGGTCCCGGCACTGCCTCTCCTAGCCAGCTAACACATGTTACACGTATTATATATTGAGGAATTCATGGTGGGGATGATGAGTTTTAAATTTTTTGTGATCGTAGTTTTTGCTATGTTACGGGGCTGCTTACCTTATCTTTCAGCTTATCTGTATCCTTCTTGTCTTTGTCTTTCGGCGATTTTACCCTCGCGGGGCTATCGATGTCGGGAATATGCTCGGGGGGATGGGACATCGTGTGCCTCTTGTTTACTTCGTTATAATCGTCTTCGGGTGCAGTTCCACCTAATGCTGTAAAAATGCGTTTTTTAAATCAATGTTTCTCAAAAACTCGGCCGATTTATCTTACGGTCCATGCTTCTAGAAGCCAACCTCCTGCCCGAAAGCGACCTCTCGAATTGCGGAGCGGGTCGTTCGATCGGCGTCTTCTTGGTCTCGTAATGGGTCCTTCCGGAGTATCGAAACTTGGAGCCGAGCCTCGGGAACAGCGACGGCTTTTGGTTGGCCTCGGGCGACATCAGCCTGAAGAAGGTGTGATGCTCGACGCACGTCTTCCACAACTTCTTGGCCGCCCGGTGATTGGCCAACTTGAAGCCGATCGTCGATTCGAACTGTTCGAACTCGCCGGGTCTGATTTTGATGTAGAAGTTGTGCCGCTTGTAGCTGATCTTCAATATTTTCGGCCACGCGAAGCGGTTGATTCGCAATCGGTCGCGGTACACGAGAAGGCCGGAGGCGCAGACGCCGAGCATTATGTCCACACCTTCGGAGTCTTTCGCGGGGTGCAGGTCGACGCCGTACATTGCCAGCTTTTTCGCGTTCTCTAAATAATGTAGCTCTGCTTCTGCAGGTGTTTGTCCTCTGGAAATTAAAAAAAATGTGTTCACTGCCTAACTAAAATCACTCTTAATGTGTGTATCTAAAAATTCATTACATAACGGTTGGTTAATTGACTTATTTTTTAATTTTGATTAATTAAAATACTTTGTTTTCAAAACAGTGAAACAAAACCAAGTGTTTTAACACGTTCGCTGCCACTACAATTGGGATTGAACGTACGCAAGTATAAAGTTGGACGCATTAGCGCTTCGGTGGCAGCGAACGTGTTAATTAATCAAAATTATATAATAATGTTTCACCACGGGTTAAGTGAGAAATTAATTAATCAGAACTTATTTTTGCTTCACTCATGATTTTTTTTCTTAAATATAATAACTTCAAGACGTCAGGACAGACTTTTTATGAAATATACTGATTTGTAAATACCTTCTCTCTCTTTCTCTTTCTTTGTTACTTTATTCAAGTAAGAAATACAGCGCATCACTTACTTATGCGTCCGGTGAAGTTCGATGACTTTGTCTTGTAACTCGGGCGATTGGTTCGGAGCGAATTTGAAGTCCTTCAAGTAGGTGCGACCCATGAGGTCGGCATCGTAATCTCCGAGCTCGGACTGTACCAAGTACGATCCGAGGAGAGCGTACGTCACAAAAGAGCAGGGCAACTTGTTGTTCAGGATGTCGTTGCGGATCTGCAGGCATAGCTGGTACCGTGTGATGTCTTCCTGCAGCTGGGCCGGATCCGGTGGGTAGAACTTCACTTCAAAATTGAACTTCCATGGCTCAGCTAAAATTAAAAAGTGTAAAACCTGTATAATTTTCTATATGTTCTAAATCAACTTGTGATGCACGATTCCATAACAAATCGATTTTTAGTGACTAGTCTGGCTGGTATCAAAGAAAAAATCAATTAAAATTCTTCTAAACGAAGTTAATCAAAGAAAACTAATCAAGATAGTTGGATCTGAAATTTAGGGGGAAAATGAAGCGCCAAAAGTTTATGCCTAGGTTAAGGGGTAAAGACTTCTAATTAATTAATCCTTTATTGGCATTATTACATTTAATATATGTTCCTACCGTACATTGTGTACACATTAATAATTCAAATTATATTGCCCGAGTTTTTCATTTCCTCAATCTTTCTGATTACATCCAGCGACTCCGAACCACCCTTCAGTAGTTTTGTCCACTCCCCTTGTCCGCAATCCGCCCTCCAATGTTCCCTCCTTTCTTCTGCCCTTCCACACAGACTACACAATCTTTCTTCCTCATAAGACTTCCATAAAGACTTCTAATTGAAGTTAATTTTAGACAAACGATCAAAATAATTGGATCTAAGTTTTTGGGGGGAAATGAAGCACCGAGGAAAACGTGAGCGTCCAATGTTGTACTATGTCAAGAAAAAGGTGGGCAAATACAAAAACAAACCTTCTGTAACTAAGCCAGCCATCTGAAGAAATAGTCAGTAGCATCAAAGTTGCAACCAAGAAATAATTCGTTATGAAACAAAGAATACGAACAGAATGTATAATAATTACCTAAACACTAACTGAACAAACAAGCTCAAGAAATATCTGGTCGAGTATTAAACCCAAAGAGAAAGAGATTCCCCAAAAAAATGTGGGTAAACATGAAGCATGGAATAAGGAGGAGTGTTACAGAAAGTAAGAGAGAACTGTTTAAAACTGGAAACTGGTGGAGGTACAGCAAGTAGGCTAGCTTAAGATGACGATTTTATGTTATCAGTGATGAATAAGAAATCGGTGGTAATGGTGCAAATGCATCCATCACTTCTAGTAAATTATTAGCAATTTAAATTAATACTTCCAATAACAGACACACGTTTTTGCAAATACCTAATTTTATAGGTTATAATCCGAATCTTAAGATGCCATTTTTGGCTTCTTATAATGCAAGACCTTACGACTAAGATCTGACTTATGGTTGGTGCAACACTTTAAGAACGTCTCATTTTTAAGATCGGTTTTATCTACTTAAGATTCGTTGGAGAAACCGGGCGTAAATTCTTGATCCTACGAAGCTGCATCGAATCTATAGCAACTAAAAGTTGTCGTTCGGGTAACAAGAGCTTCGGGGAATAAATAGTGAACCCAGCAGAAGACGAGAACCAATTGAAGTTTTGGACAATCTTGAAATATCATCCCGAAAATTTGCTCAACCATAGGAAGACGAATTGAACAGAAATTCATTTCGAATACAAGCAAACTTTTTCACAACAAAAAAAAAAAACATGGACTAGGACATATCTGGTTTTTGGCTGAGCAAGTTTGGGGAATAAGTGGACGAGCTCAATGCTCAACTCGACAGACCAAAGGGAAAAAAACAGAAGGAGCATTTCAAAATCCATAATCTCCAAATTTTTAACTGATCGAACTGCCAGGAAAAATTAACAGATCAGCAACCAACAAGAAATGTAGTTGCATGCAATTCAGCCTGAACACAAAGGACACATCATAAAACCCGGAACGATTACCTTGAGGTGACCTTGAGAAAGACAGTAGGAGTTCAAGAAATAGAGGCGAACGACGCAAAAAACTAGAACGAATTGAAGCCGTAAACAATCTTGAATCCTAAAAGTGTGAAAGGCTCCAGAGAAAAATCCCCTCAAGGATGTATTAAAGAAGAAACTCATCATTGTTTTCAGGGCTCGAGAGAAAAATCGTCCCACGGATAAATTAAGTTTAAATGTTTTCAACAGTTTATCGAAAGTTTGTATACTTACTTTTTGTGAACTTGGCAATCTTCTTTTCAAGGTCGAGCCAGTTGTGAGGATCATGTCGGTCGGCGTACGAAAGACCAAAGTAGTCTTTCTCGATTAGATTTATCGCCTCGCATACTTTGTTGAGTAGGTCTTGTCCTTTTGCTTTTCTCTGAAATCAAACAAACACCAATTGGAGATATGGATTCAAACAGTAAAAAAAGTTGATGTGGCCATCGGGTAACTTTCTCCGATTTGATGGCACGAAAGAGATTTTTTGGTTTTTGGTTGTGCGAAGCTTATTCTCCACAAATTGTTCATTCTGGCATCCTCTATAATTTTTGTGTATCGAAAATCGATTGGCCATCGGGTAACTTTCTCCGATTTGATGGCACGAAAGAGATTTTTTGATATTTGATTGTGCGAAGCTTATTCTCCACAAGTTGTTCATTTTGGCATTGTCTATAATTTTTGTGTATCGAAAATCGATTGGCCATCGGGTAACTTTCTCCAATTTGATGCACGAAAGAGATTTTTTGATATTTGATTGTGCGAAGCTTATTCTCCACAAGTTGTTCATTTTGGCATTGTCTATAATTTTTGTGTATCGAAAATCGATTGGCCATCGGGTAACTTTCTCCGATTTGATGGCACGAAAGAGATTTTTTGATATTTGATGTGCGAAGCTTATTCTCTACAAGTTGTTCATTTTGGCATTGTCTATAATTTTTGTGTATCGAAAATCGATTGGCCATCGGATAACTTTCTCCGATTTGATGGCACGAAAGAGATTTTTTGATATTTGATTGTGTGAAGCTTATTCTCCACAAATTGTTCATTCTGGCATTCTCTATAATTTTTGTGTATCGAAAATCGATTATGAAGTACCTGTATTGACAAAAGATGGTGTTATTCGTTATCTTGAAATTGTATATAAAGATTTTTGAAAAGTTTTTTTCATATTTCATACTCCAGATTTCAAAATTTTACCAAAAGCTTTCTATTTCTCATGATTGTCAAATAATAGTTGTTCTTAAAAACAAATAGAAGTCCCGCCCGCCATTCACGGCAGAGATTCGTGGCCAGAAATGGAACGATCTCTAGATGGCGTAACAAACCAATCTACTATTTTAAAACCGCCGAGTTGCTTAACCCTTTGGGCCCTGGTGGTGGCAATTGCCACCGCAACATTTACATGTCTCTACTTACTATGACAATCCATATTTTTGCTGTTTATCACTAGATGTCACTTCAACAAAGCCTCACTAATTAATTCCTATACTAATTAAGCAAATGAGTTCAAATTTGGCATTTAGGGCCGGTATTTCAATGTCGGCTTAAGCTGTAGATTACGTAAGCTGAAGTTTATGTTAAGCTGCAGTTTATTTATGATTGCGTTTTTCAAGCATTACATAAACCAAGTTTACTTATCCTATCAAAAATTGTGTTGGCAATACAATATTACTACATATTTTTGAGTTGGCATTGAAATGTGACTATTGCGACTATCTTCATACTTAACAGTTTCTCTCATAATTCCTGTCATAAACAGCTGATTATCGTACATGCTTCCTTAATTATTGATTTCCTTTTAACACTTGCTTTAATTTCGGCTATGTTTGTTACAAGCAGCACATTATATCCCTTCATACCTGTTCAGAAAATATGTATTTACCATTCAGGTAATAAAAATAATTGTTTCGAGCACCCATACACATACTTCTTTTGATAATCTAATCTGTCCACAAATACTACTTCACTCCGTAGATTCAAATGATCAAACCACTTTTTTGGCAGACGCGGAGGTCTATAAATTATTGTAATAAACCATCATCGGTTAATTCATGCAATATATCAATCCACATCATATTTGTATTGTCCATTTTGAAGGTTATAAACTGCCGCTTTACCCGCTAAGCGGTCGTCGCCGGCCGCTTACGAAAGCCGTACTTTAAGCTAGGTTTATCGATAAACCATGGTTGAAAAACACCTAAAAATACCTTATACCGAGTTTAAGGATAAGCCTGGTTAAAGCCGCTATTGAAAAACCGGCCCTTATGGTTTGAAGAAGCTCCCCATCAATAATAATAAGCAAAAATTTTTTTTTTTCAAATTTCAAAATCCAGGGCTGAAAGGGTTAATACTCATAGCAAAGCGTGTTCCCATCAACGGAAGCACTGTACTGATGACGGCCTGGTCTGCAGTTGTCAAAACATATGCTTGATATAAAATACAGTTAATTTCATAGAAAACTCCCAATTAGTTTTTGAGATAGAGCGCCCGCAAACACGCAGACGCAGACATTTTTCGAAAATGGTCGGAATCGTCTCGGGTGACGTCAAAATTAATATTTTCATTCAATACGGTTTAGTTCTACTGAATACGGATTCATGGATTTTATACTTACTTCTATATACACATCCAAAACGTTTCCGTCCAACATCATCACCTGAGCCAAGACGTTTCCCACGCCCTTGCTCTTGGCGGGTGAAGAGTGTTCATTATCAGCAACCATTTTCTTCTCCTCGGGCATCTAGCCGCAATTCCTGAAACAAGAAAACATACTTTAATTTCCAACAGGTCAACACCGGCAACAGCACACACGGCGAGAAGGTGAGGTGTCTTCCTTATTGAAGGTTTTTTTCTGTGCGCTCGATTGTAGTGTGTTTAGCTCATGGTAGATTGCGTGCGATAGTATTGGAAAAGCCAGGGCGTATTCGCGCTGTCGCCACCGCTAGGATGTTTTATTAGCGGACCCAGACATGCAGCCGCCAGTCTACAAACACGATTACATCCTTTCCCTCTTTCATCAATTGCCGCTAAGCTGGCGACGGATCTGGATTAAATCCTCGCTTTCCTGATTTTCCTCGCAGGTGGGCGTGCGAAAGAAGAGAATTCTCGCGTTGGTGACATCACGTGTCTAATAATATTCATTGCATATGGTTACGGACGCCCGAGGCTAATATAAGAAAGAGGAAGTGTTATTCATCGGATAATGTCCGAGTACTAGAGACACAATGGGGAGTAGTTGATTGCTTTAAAAAAATGGTCACCTTTAAAGTGCCAATAAAGGGAATCTGTTTATTCAGACTACAAATTGACATCGCTGGTCACACACATACCCGCGGGTCAACGGCCGTTCACGTTCCGCACCTGTATGATAGCGGGGACCTACCCAGAAGTGTATAATAGTATAAACGGACACTAATCGATATACCCAGCATGAAGGTTGGATTTCTTTGTTAAAAACTAAAATCGATCAACTTTCGTCGTTGTATTTACGAGGAAGGAAGTTGTTTCAGTACGTGATTTCATTGGTTCGTAGCTATTAGCGATTTTGTACTTCGTTAAGAATGACAAAATTTATTCTGCAAAAATCTTCAATGCTCCTCGACTAGATTTTAAAATAACTCCTCGAGAACAAACCAGATCGTTATTCTGAAAACAAGCTTATTAGAAAAACATTAAATTTACTCAAAATATATTCCTATTTACGATTCTGCAAAAATCTGGAAATGCTTCTTCACTAATTTTGAAATAATCATTCGAGAAAAAAACGTCATCGTGAACATGCGCCTTTTCGGAAGCAAAATAATTGTCACATAGTTCTTGGCGTAGGGGGAAGAACGATACATGTCCATGAAAGCTGATTCAGAGAACAACAAATTTAAAGGTTTGAGAACTTTCAGGAGCAAGTGTACACAGCCCATCTTCACAATCTAATAACTCTCGGGAGAACCGATTTTCCCCGTTAATGATTTGTCAATGTTTAGTAATCCTAAAAATGCAACAGATGGCGCCATTTTGGTGGGAAATGGACATAAACCCGTGATCTTCATATATTTAAAGATTTATAGTTTTACAAGAACTCTGAAAAGAGTTCTGGTGAAAAGTATTCTTAAATCAACAAATAATGTTATCAAAGAGAACTCCTCGGAACTACTTGCAACGCATTCAGAACTATAGAGAAAATGCATTTCAGCTGAAAGAACCATCGTCTCATATGTATTCACGCGAAAGCACTGTGTTTGGTGAATAAAAACGAATCAAAAACTCAAAATAAATTATTTTTGCCAGAACTCTTTTTAGAAACCTTGTAACTCACCCTATAAATCTTTAAATACATGCCAAGAACTATCACAGAATCTCGTCCGGGAAACAGTGAGACGCAGCGTGAACCTGGCATCTCACTTTGACCCAAGTTGTTTTTTGGTCTAAATATTAATTTTAATCTATTTCACCAAAAAATACGGGTCTCTTACTTTTTGATGCTCTACAACATATACAAGTTGCGTCACAATCAGCGAGGGACGCCCCCGACCGTTCCCTTGTAAGAAAAAAAAAAGGAGAGGGGGGTGTTCGATAACTGGATGCTGCAGGACGCCTTCAGGAAGTTTATAAAATAACCTCAAAACTATCTACCATCCTGTAGCTTTGATAAAAAAATACAACTCTCCATCTATCATCCTAGAAACATTTTACTGTTAGTTAATCCACTTCAGTTAATTACAGACTATTTAACCATGTTTAAAGGCGTGGTTCTGCAATTAATTTTTTTTTTTTTCAAAACTCGAAGCGCAGATACAATTACGCCATCGATGCGATATCGAAGTTATTTTTAAGAATTACATAATGCGACATAATTACCAGTCTAGAATTGTTGACCTTCCCACCTTCAATGAGTGGCCCCAATTTAGAATGGCATTTTCTTAACTCCGTAATCGTCTCGAATGTTGCTCCTCTTCTAACGGCGGCGGCTATCTTTGAATTGGAAATTAGATTCCAATTTAAAAACTTTGCGGTGATGCAACGACCTTACCCGGTGATGGCGTAAAGAAGATGAAAGGAAATGGATGAATGAAGTGCTATTTTTGGACGATGATGTGAACTATCATCAACCTTCCAATTGGATTGCGAAATTGTCGTTGTTGATCATCGGTAATTTTAAACCGATCGATGTTTCTTGCTTCAATTCAAAAGTTGGCAACGGGAGAAGTTATTGTATGAAAATATGTTTTTGTGCAACGGTTCTTAAACAATTTCAAAAATAGTGTTGCCTTTTTAGAGTTCAGCTTAATAAACGTCGAAATAGCATCCGCTTGTTTTCCAGCTACTTCATGACATACAAAATACGAATCCAAACATGTTTCTCACAAAAAATTTAAATAAACCGCAACATCCCTGACTAATGCCCCGACGAATACTAAATTATGCAACAGTAGGTAAATCCAATTATAATTCGAATCAATTACAAATTCGTCAGTGTAATCAATGGGCGCGTTCGTCAGAATTTTCAACCGTCAACATGTTTATTTTGATTTGCGCTGAAGTTGGTATTTGATGAACGCTACTTTTGTAACTTCCATTTCGGCGGCAACTTCAGCACTTGATTCCAACAGCAATCAGTCTAATTTGTACGATTGGTAAAATGGCGACCGCTGGACGAACTTGTTCACGATCAACAGTGCCTTCATCAGAAAATACCTAAACACGTAACTGCGACCAATTTCAATTACATGCCCAAAAAAGTTTGATGTAAACGCCTCGTTTTCCCTACAAGGGCAAAATTCACAGTTTCCAACTTCAAAACACCCACCAACACATTAAACATTAGTAATTGTTTAAATTGCTAAGCATAACATGCTTAGATTACACTGTCATGACTAATCAAACCAAATTGACATTCCGGGAATCTCAAGTGTAATCTCCGTCCACACAAAAAGGAGCACTTTTCATTCCGAATCCTCCAGTCGTATCACACGAACACTTTCATTATCAAATTGGTAATTGTGTGCAACAAACAACAATGCACGGGTTGTGTAACGAAATTTGCACGTTTCACGTAACGGCGATGATTCCGTGCGGGAGAGGTCGTTTCAAGAATATGATACTGTCATAGCTACTTAAAAATGCAAATTAGCGTAACTGTAATTAATTACGTTAGAATCTGGGTCAGCAAATGCATTTGTGAGTTCACGCGCAGGTTTTTATTATTTAAATGGATGAATGTTCCAAAAAGGATGTGGACGAAATTAGAATTGGCTCAGTGGAATAAGGGAAGCGGGTCGTGGATGGCCGGCTTAACAGATTTCCATCGAGTGTCTGGCGGTCGGGGGGCATTAAATATTTATGAGGCATACATTCATTGCGAATGACAGACGGTGTTTGTTGTATAAGTGAGTCATTAACAATTGTAATCGACTCGAAAGTATGTTCAATTATATACGGAGTGAATTGAGCGTGCATCTTCATGCTAATTCCCGAGCAATGTTTGTGAATGATGATTACATCAAAGTATTTGTCGAGTCACGATGCGGGCCGACTTGTATTCCATCGTTTGATGTTGATGGAGATGTGTTTTGAACTAATTTGGGGACACTGATGACCAGAGAATCTACTTCCTCCACGACCATTGTAGAATTTAAGGATTCTGAAATCAATTATGATCATAAAGTATGAACATTAAAAAAAACCATGCCATGACTTTTTATTTTTAAAAATTTAAGTTGGGAACACATATTGAGGTTATGTTACTTGCTACCGATAAATTAATTTGCTGTGATAAACGACGCAGAGAAGACGTAGGTTCACCTTCTGAAATCCCTTGGGCTGTGTTAATACCATCCTGAGTACGTTTGACTGATCTAACACTTACTGGTTTACGGAGAATACTACCCATTTCATGAAATAATACAACCGATCGTGATAAGGTATTTTTAAATTCATCATAAATAATGAGAACGTTCTCGAAACTCTGCCATAGGTGCGCACCCAATTTCCGTCCATTTCGGAAATAACTTTCAACTAGAAACTTTTTTGCTGGTTGCTGAAAACCATTGTGACCACGGAATAATTGTGACTTTTAGAAGGATCTGACGTTTTGTATGTCAATTCCTAACATGTGTGCCAATTTAATTTTTTCACATGGCACACTTAAGGTTTTTTTTTAATGAACAGCTCTGACACCATAATCTATGTGATCTAGCCGTTACACCGATGGTACTAATAAATCCTATGAATTTAACTAGAAAAAATTCGTGAAATTTCGACCATATCCAAACCGGCGTATTTGATGAATCTTTGAGGGCGAAAAACTTCGAAGTGTCTTCTTTAAAGTCATGCATGCGAACTTAAGCGTAACCCCTTCGGCCCCCTCTAGCACCCCTGTGAAAAAATCTCAGAAAACAACTTGTCGAGTTTTTAAAACGAGCTCCAAAATTGCACCAATCAATAATATGCATTACCACTTATCGAACAATACACTTCAGTAAAGTTATGATAAGACACATATCTGTATGCATTATCGATTATCTTGCATAACCTCTAGCCAGTCAGGCTGAAGGTAAAAGTAGGTAAAATTTGAAAGAGTCAGAGTGTAGACTGTTTTCAGAAATACCAGCAATGAAATGCGCGTTTTCTTTGTTCTACGATAACAGTTGTTTTCTGGTGTTTCCGGTCGCGCCGGAAATTGCGATGACTTGATTATTTTTTAATGGATTTAAGCGAAGGGGTGCTGTCCTTATCTAGTTTAGCATCTATGTAATATGGTATTCTATAATTACTAGCAAATGTTGTATTAAAACGATTGATAATAATGCGTTTGTCAATTCTCATTCCCAATCTACATTTGTAGGTTTTTATAGTTGTAATTGTAATGGAAACCGTTAACTCGTTTTAGATTAATGTTAGGCAAACTAAAGTTAAAAAATTTCAAATATGGAGGTATACTACCAACCGTGAGATTCATTTGTTATGTACTGCATGGTTCAAATTTCCACAATGTGTGCGATATCTTGTTTCGTAGCTCTTCTGAGAAGACGGCCAGATATTTAGTAGCCCTAATACTTCTTCCTTCTACAAATGTAATGCATCTCATCTATTCCGATTTGCTTTTTAATGATTTGTTTATGAATGGCAGCCACGTGCAAATGTCACGTTGACAGATACCAGGGGCGGCTCGTTATATAGAGCCAAGGAGCCATGGCACTACCTGCAGTTTCAAGCTCAGCAAGAATTTTAAATTAATCCTTAAAACACTTTTTCGCCAGTTACTTTCGTCTAGGAAGATACATCGTTCTTTCTTTTGTTATCTAAAATTATATTTTTTAACTGAGAATAATGGTGTTGCAATTGTCAATAATGGTTTGTTGCAGTTGTCAACAATGGTATTTTCCAGCTGTCAAAAAATGCAATTTCCATTTTTTTTGGCTATCAAAAGCAGCACTTTTCGACATTTTTTTAACTATCAAAAATGGCATTTGTCAGCTGTCAAAACTTGTGTTGTCAAAAATTGATTTTTTTGTCTGACAATAATGGTTTGTCACAGTTGTCAATAATGTTTTGTTGCAATTGTCAAGAATGGTATTTTTCAGCTGTTAAGAAGTGTATTATTCAAATGTCAAAAATGATATTTTTCAGTTATCAAAAATGTTTTCTTTAATGTCAAAAATCTATTAAAATGTTATTTTCCAGCTGTCAAAAACAGCATTTTACGACATTTTTTTATTTGTCAATAATGGCATTTTTCAGATGTCAAAAGATGCGATTTCCAACCTATAAAAATGTTATTTTTCAGTGATCAAAAGCAGCATTTTTCGGCATTTTTTTATCTGTCAAAAATGGCATTTTTCAGCTGTCAAAACTTGATTTTTTTGTGTTGTCAAAAATTAAATTTCTTGGCTGACAATAATGGTTCATTACAGTTGTCAATAATGGTTCGTTGCAGTTGTCAAGACTGGTATTTTTCAGCTGTTACGAAGAATATTATTCAACTGTTAAAAATTATATTTTTCAGCTGCCAAAAATGGTATTTTCCACCTATATAAATGGTATTTTTTCAGCTATTAAAAGCAGCATTTTTGACATTTTTCAACTGTCAAAAATGGTATTTTCAACCTGTATATTTTGTTGTCAAAAATTGTAGTTTTTCTTGTCAAAAATTGTATTTTTTTGTTTTCAAAAATTATATTTTTTAGCTGACAATAATGGTATGATACAGTTGTCAATAATATTGTGTTGCTGTTATCAAGAATGGTATTTTTCAGCTATTAAGAATTGTATTATTCAGCTGTCAAAAATGTGAATTTTCAGCTGTCAAAAATGATATTTTTCAGCTGCCAAAAATGGTATTTCCCACCTATATAAATGGCATTTTTCAGCTATCAAAAACAGCATTTTTTGACATTTTTTAACTGTCAAAAATGGCATTTTCAACCTGTGTATTTTGTTGTCAAAAATTATATCTTTTAGCTGCCAATAACGATATGTTTCAGCTGTCAAGAATGGTAATCCCCAGCTGTTGAAAATAGTATTTCTCAACTGTTAGAAGTTGTATTGTACAGTTGTAGATAATGGTATTCTTCAGCTACCACATGTGCATAAGTTTCAGCTGCCAAAAACAGTATTTTTCGGCTAATAAAAATAGTTTTTTTCGATATTTTTGAATTGTCAAAAATTGTATTTTTCAGCTGTCAAAAGTAGTATATTTCGGTGTCAAAAGTAGTATTTTTTACTGTCAAAATAGTATTTTTCGTGTGTCAGGAATGGTATGTTTCAGCTGACAAAAATGGTATTCCTCAGCTGTTGAAAATTAGTATTTTTCAGCTGTCAAAAATAGTATTTTTTTGTCAAAAATAGCATTTTTCGTGCGTTAACAATGGAATGTTTCAGTTGTCAAAAACAGTATTTTTCAGCTAATAAAATAGTTTTTTTCGACATTTTTGAATTGTCAAAAATTGTATTTTTCAGCTGTCAAAAGCAGGGGCTTGTCCAGGTTGTTTCAGAGCTCTGGGAACGGTCAATTACGTGCTTATTTTTCAAAATTTCGAAAAATGTTTTATACAAAAGTTGTGTATAATAGTGAGTTGCACGCCTTAAAAATATATAAATTTATACAGGGTATCTCATAACAAAGTTACAGACCAAACTTATGTTTTTTTTAATGGAACACCCTGTATTTTTTGTCATTTTTGAATTATATGGAGCGAATAAAGGTGAGTTACTTCAATACTCCCTATACCTATTGTTTGCCGTTTTCGAAATATTTGAAGATTTGTTGAAATGCATGGTCTGGGTGAAATTTTATTTCTGCCCCAGTGATTGACGTTGAACGATTAAAATCATTTTAATTATTTGCTTGAAGGTTCGAACTATAGAGCCAATCATGATTTCATACAAAAAATTATACAGGGTGATAAAAAAAATGCGGTAGAAAATCGTGGTGGTTTCTTTATTATAAATTTTTTTTTGACCAGGCTAATTCGATTTGCCGGGCAAACTTTATTATTTGAAAAAAACGCAATTACATATTATGAGGGGTGAAAATTTTATGGAGGGTTGCAGATAAAGCTAGGGGAGCTTTATGACTCCTGTAATAGTAATATCCTTCCTCTATACCTGATATGTTTCCTTTCTCCCTACGTTGAGGCCGCCTAAAAAAATTACCAGAGATTTTTAAATGACACTTAAAATTTAAGCTTTTGGTAAAATAACGCACACCGGAAATGAGTTTTTAATAAGTTATTAATTGTCGAGTGACATATTTACACCAATGAAGAAATGAGTTTTTAATAAGTTATTAATTATCGATTGACATATTTACACCAATGAAGAAAAATAGAAGTTTGAAAAGTATTAAAATTCCCTCAAAATGTATTAAATATTGGATTGATGAGGCTGTTACTTGGTGAAATTCGATAATATATGTGGTAAATAAAACACGTGTGCTGAGAATTTTCACAAATTTTTAATGTCGAAACATATGTCGCAGTGTTGAATTGAGATTATCTTAGAATTTAGGAAGATGATCTTTTAGAATTTTTATTGTATCACGTAGTAGCAACCATTCCAAGTAACTTCAGAATATTTCAAGTTCGTGGGATTTGTTTTTCTATTTTTTTAACGACTTTAAAAATGCAACTTCAGAAAAAACAAAAGGGTGTTGAATTGAGATTATCTTACAATTTACGAAGATGACCTTTTAGAATTCAACCATTCCAAGTAACTTCAGAATATTTCAAGCTCGTGGGATTTATTTTCCTTGTTTTTTAGCGACTTTCAAAATGCAACTTCAGAAAAAAACAAACGGGTGTTGAATTGAGATTATCTTACAATTTAGCAAGATGACCTTTTAGAATTTGTATTGTATCACGTAGTAGCAACTATTCCAAGTAACTTCAGAATATTTCAAGCTCGTGCGATTTATTTTTCTATCTTTTTAGAGACTTTAAAAATGCTACGTCAAATAAAACATACTGGTGTTAAATTTAGATTATCTGGCAATTTAAGGAATTGACCTTTTAGAACTTTTATAGTATCACATAGGAGCAAGTATTCTAAGTATGTTTGGAATTTTTTAAGTTCGTAGGTATTGTTTTTCAATTTTTTACCGAATTTATAAAATGCAACTTCAGAAAGAAAGAAAAAACAAACGGTATTGAGATTATCTTAGAATTTAGGAAAATGACCTTTTGGAATTTTTATGGTATTACGTAAAGTAAATTCAGGATGTTTCAAGCTCGTGGGATTTGTTTTTCTACTTTTTTTAACGGCTTTAAAAATGCAACTTTAAAAAAAAAAAAACGGGTGTTGTATTGAGATTATCATACAATTTTGGAAGATGACCTTTTAGAATTTTTATTGTATCACGTAGTAGCAACCATTCCAAGTAACTTCAGAATATTTCAAGCTCGTAGGATTTATTTTTCTACTTTTTTTAGCGACTTTAAAAATGCAACTTCAGAAAAAAACAAACGGACGTTGAATTGAGATTATCTTACAATTTAGGAAGATTATCTTCTAGAATTTTTATTGTATCACGTAGTAGCAACTATTCCAAGTAACTTCTGAATATTTCAAGCTCGTGGGATTTGTTTTTCTACCTTTTTAACGGCTTTAAAAACGCAACTTCAGAAATAAACAAACGGGTGTTGAATTGAGATTATGTTACAATTTAGAAAGATGATCTTTTAGAATTTTTATTGTATCACGTAGTAGCAACTATTTCAAGTAACTTCGGAATATTTCAAGCTCGTAGGATTTATTTTTCTATTTTTTTAGCGACTTTAAAAATGCTACGTCAAATAAAACATACTGGTGTTAAATTAAGATTATCTGGCAATTTAAGGAATTGAACTTTTAGAACTGTTATAGTATCACATAGGAGCAAGTATTCTAAGTAAGTTTGGATTTTTTAAGCTCGTAGCTATTGTTTTTCAATTTTTTACCGAATTTATAAAATGCAAATTCAGAAAGAAAAAAAAAACAAACGGGATTAAGATTATCTTACAATTTAGGAAAATGACCTTTTAGATTTTTTATTGTATCACATAGTAGTAACCATTCCAAGTAACTACAGAATATTTCAAGCTCGTGGGATTTGTTTTTCTTTAAAAATGTTACGTCAAATAAAACATACTGGTGTTAAATGCAATTTAAGAAATTGACCATTTAGAACTTTTATAGTATCACATAGAAGCAAGTATTCTAAGTAAGTTTGGAATTTTTTAAGCTCGTATCTATTGTTTTTCATTTTTTTACGGAATTTATAAAATGCAACTTTAGAAAAAAAAACAGATGGGCGTTGAATTGAGATTATCTTAGAATTTAGAAAACTGACCTTTTAGAATGTTTATGGTATCACGTAGTAGCAACTATTCTAAGTAAATTCGGGATGTTTCGAGCTCGTAGAAATGGTTTTTCTATTTTTCTACCGAATATAAAAAATGCAACTTCAGAAAAAACAAACCGACATTGAATTGAAATTACTGTAGAATTTAGAAAACTGACCTTTTATAACTTTTATGGTATCACGTAATGGCAACTATTCTGAATAAATTTAGAAAGATTTGGGATTGTATCAATTGTTTTTTTATACTGGTGAAAAAAAAAATTAAACGCTTGAAATTCGTAAAATTTCGACCATTTTCAAACCGCCATAACTCGGAGTATTTTCAATCGATTTTGATGAATCTTTAAGGGCGCGAAACTTTAAAGTGTCTTCTTTAAAGTCATACATGCGAACTTAAGCGTAACCCCTTCTGCCCCCCTCTAGCAACCCTGTGAAAAAAAAATATTTCTTTCAGGAAACCATGTCCAACTTTGACGATGTATACGGAGTTGGAAAAATTTTGTCGACTCGATCCACCATAGAGGCATTAAAATTTGGTCAATTCCCTATGCAGGACTTGAAGAACGAAGTTTCTACGACGATTTGGCACCAAGTTATGGGTGTTTAAAAAAAAGTGCATTTTGAGGTTTTTCGCACATAACTCAGTGACTTTTCAACCAAATTTGATGATTCTTTCGGGAAAAAATCTCATTTTGGCCCTACTTTGAGAGGGTAAGATTGGAATGATCCCTTTTCGAACCTTTTTTTTGACGTCATCGACAGTTTTTTTAAATGGATCACCCTGTATATTTTTACATTTTTAAATAGACACCTTTTCAACAATTATAATGATATAGGGTTTGATGGGTACGCAATTTGTGTTTTTTTTTTAATAATAAATAAAATAATGAAAAATAAAATTTGTATGGCTGAAAGACTTAGGTCGCTGGCCCATTGTATTCCTCTAAGGAGGGCAATAAACGATTATTATTATTATTATTAAAATTTGTAAATTTCGTAAAAAAAAAAAAATTTTAATTTAGAAATATTAGAATTTCCATCAGGAAATGTTGCATTAAAAATATTGTATGCATCTTGTTGAGATCTCTACCAATCTCCTAAACTATCCATCATTAACGACGTAATTCTTGCACGTCCAATTACTTCACCCATAATTGAACAACATTTGTTAATGTTAATATTTCACTTGGATACTATCTGTCAGTGGCAGAAAACATAAAAACACAATTTTTCTTTATTACAAATCAGTCAAAAAAAATGTACAAAGCCAACTCGATGTAGAATTATTTTATTTAATATTTAAAAAAAAGCACAAGTCGCACACCCACCAAACGCTACATCACTGCAATTGTTGGAAAAGTGTCTATTCGAAAATGTAAAAATATACAGGGTGTTCCATTTAAAAGAACTGTCGATGACGTCATATCACGAAAAATAGGGTAGGTGTAGAAAATCAAAATACGCCAGAGAAGAGAATAAATAAAACCATACACATTTCTTTTAACACGTTCGCTGCCACCGCAATTGGGATTGCATTTACGCAAGTATAAAGTCGGACGCACAACGTACAGGAGCCAAATAAATTCTGGCACATCTCGTGCGCGCGATTAAAACGGCTTTTTGCTCATGGGTAGAATTTTATTACCGTCAAAAAAATAGACTGCGACAACAGCTTCCGGATTATTTATTGGCAATCTCCCATTAACAACAAAGTCTACTTTTTCCATCTTCACCGTTATGCACGCATCTAGCCTGGTTTCCACATTAACAGGTTTAAAATCAATATTCCAGATGCACATGAATATGTTAAAAAAAAATCTTATCAGTTACTGAATGGAATGTATTGTTTTGGCGTCTAACGGAATGCAATTCCAACAATAATGGAAATGAGTCACACGAAATTTAAAGGTACACACCTGACGCCGTCGCGATTGGAAAGCGACGTCCGGTAATGGAACGCAATTAACACGGATTAATAAAAACAGACGAGCATCGTGAAAAACATCCGAAACGATCGTTAACTTCATCATCACATCGGGGCGTTCAAGCCGCACAAACACACCTTTCAGGAGAGTAGCATGCGTGTTTATTTATTTATTTATTTATACGGTAAGTAGGACACGGGCGGATTTATAATCCGTTTGTTGATTTGCACCGGTGAGGTGTTTAATTGCAGTTAGGACAGACGCCGTGTTTATTTGTTATTACAGTTCTTTGGGTACGCGCATCCACAACTACCTGATGACAGGTTGTTGATTGGATTTTGTTTTGATGCCTAGCATCAATTGCGAAAACAAAAGCTTGTACTGACCTTATCAGAAGTGGATGTTATCCATTAATCGGTGTACAGGAAAAGGGGGATGTTCTGTCGTATTTATGGAAACGGCACACACATACACAGCGAACTGGGATGGGCCACCATAAACAACGAACGTGCACTACGTAAACGAACGCGCTGCTGAACTGACCACTTCGTAACCTAGAAATAGCGCACGGCACACTTCGATCCGCACCTCCTCCCTCCTCTCGCCAGACGACGCCTTTTTATTACATCAGCTGTTTTATTTCCGCCCGATTAGTTCATCCCGACGTGAACTAGACGTATTTACAGTACATTTTGCGAGAAATTATCGATTCAAAGTGGTACTACTTTTCCTTCGCCTTCGTACACATGCGTATGAAAACACATAATGGAGGACGGCGCCGAGGCGAGCATTTTAAACATTACGTCATTTTATATACATAGGTATGCCGTCACGCCCCATGAATGATGGTAACCCGTTTCGGCGGTGTTCACGCCGTAAATTGTTGCCGAAATCGGTGACGGGAAGTTTGGTCTTGTGTTACAATTTTCTTGTGGCGAAAACAGGTGTCTCCGGATGGACAGATATTTATAATCGGGCGCCTAAATAAACGAGAATCAAAACAAAACTATTGGATGGCAAATGTTTCAGTGTCGATATATAGGCAACTTTATTTGCATCCACCATGCCAATAACTCCTTGGCAACTAGTTGAGTTAAAATACATTTAACAACACTAGTGTTGTTAAGAAATACATTTAACAACACTAGTGTTGAGTTAAAAGATACATTTAACAACACGAATGTTGAGTTAAGAAATACATTTTCTCGCATCCTATTAAATAATATAAGCGTTGCTGAATCATTTTTGATTGAGAAATTTGTCCATTACTCGGCCAAATCATTTTCTCCACAGGTGACGTCCAATCAAATGATAGCAATTTCATTGCCCAACAGATTTCAGCCAATGAAATGATAGCAGTTTCATTGCCCAACAGTTTAGTTGTTGTTATGGTTGCCATTTGTTTGTATAAACACGCATTCATAAACGTCAAAATTTCTCCAGTGGAGTGCTCAACAGATTAGTGTTTTAGATACGTTCACATATACACTCTTTCGCGGGTTATTGAATATCGTTCTAACCGTGCGTTACTTACACAGGCCGTACACGACAAATTCTAGTATGTGATGCCAAAATTGTGTTATATCCGTCGTGATTGGAGTGGCGCGTAGAATTTTAAGCAGACTAAAAAATTTCAAGCATCTAATCCCGTGCGAGACGGGCGAAGACAAAAAGTGTGCGTTTTTATATTGTGCGATGTTTTTGCATTTACACGTACGTTCCTTCGCCCGGGATTGGAAAGGGCCAGTCCAATCGTGTGGGATTGCGCGTACATGTGAGTGTCGCTTTTAAGTAGTAGGCTGTGCTCCACCATATTTGTTTTGTTACTACGGTTACCATTGAAAACATGAATTCATAAACATCCTAATTTTGTCAGCGGAATACCTCAATTTGCAAATATGAGAAAAATTCTTCGTTATAATTTAATATAAACATAAACATCTTTAGGTAATTATTTAAAATAATGCAAAAAAGTATAGTATTAAACTCGTGAGCAAGTTGGCCATTGCCACTCGGGGGAATTGCAACACGAGCCATAGGCCACCTACGTGGCAATGGCTCACTCGTTTAATAATATACTATAACAACACTGAATGAAATTAAAGCAGATCAATCCTAGAATGTGTGTCTTTATGAATTTCTAATTAAATCTTTGCTAAACATACTGAAGAAGAAATGGTGATGATCAAAACTAAAATCTGACATTTTACAGAAATATGATCATAACAGCGGCGGTTCGTGGATTTCCGCAGGTGGGGCAAAGACAAAGACGCCGCTCGTGGTGTACTACTTACTCCAACAGAGGAAGCAAATATTTCGTTGCTTTTTCGGTCAAATTTTCTTCCGTTGCCTCACCGCCTGACATCCACGAGCCGCCGCTGGGTTATAGATTCTATGCCGAATACGAAAATTGGATGAAAATTTGACGGGTCAATCTTGAGAGGTGTGTCTTTACTAATTACCGATTAAAACTTTTCCAACTGCACCGTAGGAAAAATGGCGCAAGTCAAAACTCAAATTTGAAGATTAGAATTAACTTTTTGCAGAAACACGGTTTCCAATTTTATATCCAATACGACAAGTGAATGAAAATTTGACAGAATAAATCTAAATTACGTCACAAATTACCAATTGAAACTTTGCCAACTTCACCGAAGGAAAAAAACTCAAATTTGACGATTAAAAACTTACTCATCGCAGAAACATTATTATAAGTTGCATATCCAACATGACAAAAGATTAATCTTAAAATGTGCGTCTTTATAAATTATTAATTAAATCTTTGCCAAATATACTGAAGAAGAAATGGTGATGGTCAAAACTAAAATTTAGGAAGGGCAAAGACAAAGATGTCGCTCGTGCCGCACTACTTACTCTTATAGAGGAAGCAAATATTTCGTTGCTGTTTCGGTCAAATTTTCTTCCGTTGACCCACCGCCGAACATCCACGAGCCGCCACTGCCAACAACTGACATTTTGCAGAAAAACGGTTATAGATTCTGTCCAAGATGAAAATATGACATCCGATAGAATATATTTAATTTGTATTCAACCTTAAGCTCCGTTCCCGGAAATATTTCGAAAAATGTGGGTGCGGTGTTTGCAGATTTTTGCAAAAAAAAAAATAATAGAAATTTGAAAAGTTCCAAGTTGTTTTTTTTAAGCCAAAATGTTCAACATTGTTACAATCAATCAATCAATCAATCAATTTATTGGTGTTATTAGATAATACATCATTACACAAGCCAAAAATCTGAAATAATAGCTACAGTTACAATCTTACTCTTTGTTCGCGATGGATTATTTCGAAATCTAGGGATATGGGATTTATAGATTTTTGCAAAATTTTAATTCTATACTTTTATTTAATAACTTTAATCTAGTTTTAATTACAATATTCAAGCCAAAAAAAAAAAAAAATTTTGCTCTCGTTGAAAAAACTACATTTTCAAAAATTCATAACTCGACTAAAAATTGCTGCACATTCAAAAACCAAAATTATTTTGAAAGATCGACGTCTTGTGAAGTCACCTGAATTTTTGTAGGATTTTATCCCTGCGTTTCATATTAATTTCGAATTTTTTGCACACCAGTCTTCGTTGTTGAAAAAATACATTTTCAAAATTTCATAACTCGACTGAAAATTGCTGCACATTCAAAAACCAAAATTATTTTAAAAGATCGACGTCTTGTGAAGTGAACTGAATTTTTGTAGGATTTTATCGCTGCGTTTCATATTATTTTTTAATTGTTTGCACTCGAGTGTTCGTCGTTGAAAAAAAAATACATTTTCTAAAATTCATAACTCGACTGAAAATTGCTGCACAATCAAAAACCAAAATTATTTTGAAAGATCGACGTCTTGTGAAGTAACCTGAATTTCTGTAGGATTTTGTCCCTGCGTTTCATATTGATTTTTATTTTTTTGCGCTGGAGAGTTCAACATTGAAAAAAAATAAATTAAAAAAAATTCGTAATTCGACTGAAAATTGCTGCATATTCAAAAACCAAAGTTATATTAAAAGATCGACGTCTTGTGAAGTGATTTAAATTTTTGTAGGATTCTATCCCTGCGTTTCGTATTAATTTTTATTTTTTTGCTCTCGAGAATTCGACATTAACAAAAATATAAATTTTCAAAAATTCATAATGCGACTGAAAATTGCGGCACATTCAAAAACCAAAATTATTTTGAAAGATCGACGTCTTGTGAAGTTAACTGAATTTTTGAAGGACTTTATTCCTGCGTTTTATATTGATTTTTATTTTTTTGCGCTCAAGAGTTCGACATTGAAAAAATAGAAATTTTAAAAAAATCGTAATTTGACTGAAAATTGCTGCACATTCAAAAACCAAAAGTATTTTGAAAGATCTACGTCTTGTCAAGTGAACTGAATTTTTGTAAGATTTTATCGGTGCGTTTCATATTATTTTTTAATTGTTTGCTCTCGAGTGTTCGTCGTTGAAAAAAAAATACTTTTTCAAAAATACATAACTCAACCGAAAATTGCTGCACATTCAAAAACCAAAATTATTTTGAAAGATCGACGTCTTGTGAAGTGAACTGAATTTTTGTAGGATTTTATCCGTTTATCTCTACGTTTCATATTTATTTCTAATTTTTTCCACTCTCGTCTTCGTTGTTGAAAAAATACATTTTCAAAAATTCATAACTCGACTGAAAATTGCTGCACATCCAAAAACCAAAATTATTTTGAAAGATCGACGTCTTGTGAAGTAACCTGAATTTTTGTAGGATTTTATCCCTGCGTTTCAGATTAATTTTTAATTTTTTCCACTCGAGTATTCGTCGTTGAAAAAATACATTTTCAAAAATTCATAACTCGACTGAAAATTGCTGCACATTCAAAAACCAATATTATTTTAAAAGATCGACGTCTTGTGACGTGAATTAAATTTTTGTAGGATTTTATCAAAAAAATTACTGCTCTCGTGTGTTCGTCGTTGAAGAAAATATATTTTCAAATTTTTTTAACTTGACTGAAAATTGCGACACAATCAAAAACCAAAATTATTTAAAAAAATCCGACGTCTTGTGAAGTGATCTGAATTTTTGAAGGATTTTATCCCCGCGTTTCATATTGATTTTTAATTTTTTGCTCTCAAGTGTTCGTCGTTGAAAAAAATACTATTTCAACAATTCATAACTCGACTGAAAATTGCTTCACATTAAAAAAACCAAAATTATTTTGAAAGAGCGACGTCTTGTGAAGTGCACTGAATTTTTGTAGGAGTTGATCCTTGCGTTACATATTAATTTTGAATTTTTTGCTTTCGAGTGTTCGCATTTCCCACAATTTTTCGAATCTGCCAGTAAGAATGACGCATTGCCAATTGTGGGCGTTTTGACAACTCCGTCTGTAGAATGAATAGACTATAGTGGTTTATTAAAGTGTTTATAATAGTTACTTAATATCGTTAAAAAATGTTTCTTTTTAATATTTTTATGATTGTTGTTTATTTGCTTAAAAGTTTTTTTTTTTCGTGGGTAACCAAAACCGTTTTTGCATAGGTGCGGCTACATAGCACTGGAACCAATAATAGTATTAGATTCGTGTTTTGTGTATTCAATTAATTCATAATTCGATTCAAACAAATGGAATATTTTTATGACAGAATTTTTCTTAACGAAACCTTTTGGCACATAAATATCTATCATTCATGATTATATAGTTACCTATACTGACCTACTCAATTTGGGACACCTCTAAACGAAGCTCTTATGGCACTTGTATCATAATAACAATGAGCTATACAAATGATTAATTTCATCGTTTAAATTAATTCCAGTAACAAATGAACGTCCAGTTATCATTTCAGTCACGAGTTAAATATAATGATATGATGGAATTTCATTAGTTCACATAGATGATTCATTAACCGCAACGCCTCAATCAACACGTCTCATGAATCATGAGATAGAACGCAATTAACCTTTACTGTAGTTACAAGCGAATTCTCATGCCATTATTATAAATAAAGATTACAAATTTTATTCAAGAAATAAAACAGCAACTGCAATCGCTTCGTGTGATACGTGTCATCGACAGATAACACATTGACCGCCGTTATGAGCAATTCTGAATTATTAGAAATGATAACATGTTTGTTCAATTTCGATATACAGGGTGGTTCAGATTGTTTTTGAGAAACTTAAATAACAGTGTTGTTGTGGCAGAAGAGAACCAGTTGAATGGCCACCCAGACCTCCGGATTTAACACCTATGGACTTTTTCTTATGGGGTTTCTTGAAAAGCAAAGTTTTTAAGAACAAACCAGCAAATATTGAGGAGTTGAAAGAACGAATAAGACAGGAGTGTAGGCTAATTTTCCCCGAAGTAATTAGAAATATTCAAAACGAGTTTCAGTTGCGTTAAGGGTATTGTCAGTTAGAAAATGGACAACATTTTGAGCATTTATTGAAGAAAGAGTATTAAGTTGAAGTAATTTTCTTTAATTTGATAATGTTTGTTAAATATCTTCTAAATGACGGGAAATAAAAATTTGAAATTTGGCACACATGTGTAACTTGATATTCTTTAGGAAAGTGATTGCCATTAAAAAAATAGTCAATGATGTCATATCTCAAATTTGGGACACGCTGAATAAAATTTTATTTATTTTTATTTTTTTCAGGATACTTTAATTAATTCTAGATTGATAAGTGTTCTGCATAAATTTTATCTGACCCTTGCGTTTCCAAGAAGCATTGTATTTCCATTTCTTTCCTTCGGCTAGACGTTAAATAATTCACGAACGCTTTACTACAAATCCATAACACTGCTGCCAACGACGCCGAGGCGCTAAAACAAACGAATTCAAAACACGACGGTCTCCACGGCAACCGCGTACACTTCACACATTCGTGCGATGGTGTACAACATTGCGCCTTTTATTATTCCTCCAATTCAGAAGTAATTCGAACGAACAAAGCTCCGCACGATGGCCGAAGACGACTGTTGGGTTTTCGATTCTTTGGTCTGTTTCCTGAACGGCCCCGTCTGGAATGCGCCACTGCAGAGTTTCATTGAGGAGAGATCGTTAAGTAAGGGCACGCGATGGCAATTTTATATTTACAAAATTGATGTATTTGTTTGCGTTCATTCGTGTCTTCTTTGTTTCAGTTTTCGAGCCCAACGGGAACGAGTATGGGGAGTGCAGGATGACCTATGATGACTTCAAAAATTTGGCAAGTTTTGTAATCTTATGGTAGTTGTTTATTTTTTTTAAATAACTAAACACTGTTGTTAGTTTTTTGGTTTCTTTATTTTCAATACTTAACTTGCAGGGTTTAACTCGATTTTTTATAACTGACATTTTAAGCGTTTAATAATAGAAGGAGGTCAGTATTATGGTCAGTGGTAAACGAAATCAATATAGCATGCAGTGCAGATATTAAATTAAGCTATTTTTGGAAAATACGTGTATTCGTGTTTTAAATGAATTTTCTGAAGATAGAATTGGTTTTAATTTTCCCAAAAATCCCTTGATGGATTTCAATAAAATTTTCAGCACATGTTCCTGGCGTATGTAGCTATGCAATAAAAGAAAAATCCGAAAATGGGTTATCGTTAGTTTTTCCGGAATTTCCATTCAAATCGCTACTTTACAAAATTTGCACTTTCTGCAAGATCTCCTTAATTTTCCCAAAAATCCCTCGATGGATTTCAATAAAATTTTCAGCACATGTTCCTGACGCATGTAGCTATGCAATCAAAGAAAAATCCAAAAATGGATTATCATTAGTTTTTCCGGAATTTCCATTCAAATCGCTACTTTGCAAAATTTGCACTTTCTGCAAGATCTCCTTAATTTTCCCAAAAGTCCCTCGATGGATTTCAATAAAATTTTCAGCACATGTTCCTGACGTATGTAGCTATGCAATAAAAGAAAAATCCGAAAATGGGTTATCGTTAGTTTTTCCGGAATTTCCATTCAAATCGCTACTTTACAAAATTTGCACTTTCTGCAAGATCTCCTTAATTTTCCCAAAAATCCCTCCATGGATTTCAATAAAATTTTCAGCACATGTTCCTGACGTATGTAGCCATGCAATAAAAGCAAAATTCGAAAATGGGTTATTAGTTTTTCCAGAATATCCACTCAAATCGCTACTTTGCAAAATTTGCACTTTCTGCAAGATCTCCTTAATTTTCCCAAAAGTCCCTCGATGGATTTCAATAAAATTTTCAGCACATGTTCCTGACGTATGTAGCTATGCAATAAAAGAAAAATCCGAAAATGGGTTATCGTTAGTTTTTCCGGAATTTCCATTCAAATCGCTACTTTACAAAATTTGCACTTTCTGCAAGATCTCCTTAATTTTCCCAAAAATCCCTCGATGGATTTCAATAAAATTTTCAGCACATGTTCCTGACGCATGTAGCTATGCAATCAAAGAAAAATCCAAAAATGGATTATCATTAGTTTTTCCGGAATTTCCATTCAAATCGCTACTTTGCAAAATTTGCACTTTCTGCAAGATCTCCTTAATTTCCCCAAAAATCCCTCAATGGATTTTAATAAAATTTTCAACACATGTTCCTGACGTATGTAGCTATGCAATAAAAGAAAAATCCGAAAATGGGTTATCATTAGTTTTTCCGGAATTTCCAGTCAAATCGCTACTTTGCAAAATTTGCACTTCTGCAAGATCTCCTCAATTTTCCCAAAAATCCCTCGATGGATTTCAATAAAATTTTCACCACATGTTCCAGACGTATGTAGCTATGCAATAAAAGAAAAATCCGAAAATGGGTTATCGTTAGTTTTTCCGGAATTTTCATTCAAATCGCTACTTTGCAAAATTTTGCGCTTTCTGCAAGATCTCCTTAATTTTCCCAAAAATTCCTCGATGGATTTCAATAAAATTTTCAGCACATGTTCTTGACGTATGTAGTTATGAAACAAAAGAAAAATTCCTTTATTGATTATTTTTTTACAATTTTCTAAATCGATCGCTGCATTTTTCGTTTTCCGCAATTTAAGTCTGAAGTGTTGTTTTTTTGTTCTCGGCTTGAATATAGCAATTGTTTGTACAAGACATCATAATTGCATTATTTTTGCATGTATCTTGAGATTTTGAAACAAATTCCTTCATTGATTATTTTTTTTACAATTTTCTAAATCGATTAATGCATTTTTCGTTTTTCGCAGTTCAAGTTTGAAGTATTTTTTTTTTGTTTCCAGCTTAAATATACCAATTGTTGTTACAATACATCATAACTGCATTATTTTTGTATGGATCTTGAGCTTTTTAAACAAATTCCTTCATTGATTATTTTTTTACAATTTTCTAAATCAATTAATGCATTTTTCGTTTTCCGCAGTTTAAGTTTGAAGTGTTGTTTTTTTTGTGTTTTCAGCTTGAATATAGCAATTGTTTTTACAAGAGATCATAACTGCATTATTTTTGTATGAATCTTGAGCTTTTTAAAGAAATTCCTTTGTTGATTATTTTTTTACAATTTTCCAAATCGATTAATGCAATTTTCGTTTTCCGCAGTTCAAGTTTGAAGTGTTGTTTTTTTATGTTTTCACCTTGAATACAGGAATTGTTTTTACAAGATATCATAACTGCATTATTTTTGTATGGATCTTGAGCTTTTTAAACAAATTCCTCCATTGATTATTTTTTTTACAATTTTCTAAACCGATTAATGCATTTTTCGCTTTCCACAGTTCAAGTTTGAAGTGTTGTTTTTTTTTTGTTTTCAGCTTGAATATAGCAATTGTTTTTACAAGACATCATAACTGCATTATTTTTGTATGGATCTTGAGTTTTTTAAACAAATTCCTTCATTGATTATTTTTTTACAATTTTCTAAATCGATTAATGCATTTTTCGTTTCCCGCAGTTCAAGTTTGAAGTGTTGTTTTTTGTGTTTTCAGCTTGAATATAGCAATTGTTGTTACAATACATCATAACTGCATTATTTTTGTATGGATCTTGAGATTTTTAAACAAATTCCTTCATTGATTATTTTTTTACAATTTTCTAGATCGATTAATGCATTTTTCGTTTTCCGCAGTTCAAGTTTGAAGTTTTGTTTTCTTGTGTTTTCAGCTTGAATATAGCAATTGTTTTTACAAGAGATCATAACTGCGTTATTTTTCTATGGATATTGAGGTTTTGAAACAAAGTACTTCATTGGTTATTTTTTTACAATTTTCTAAATTGATCACTGCATTTTTCGTTTTCAACAATTAAAGTTTGAAGTGTTGTTTTTTGTGTTTTCAGCTTGAATATAGCAATTGTTTTTACAAGACATCATAACTGCATTATTTTTGTATGGATCTTGAGCTTTTTAAACAAATTCCTTCATTGATTATTTTTTTACAATTTTCTAAACCGATTAATGCATTTTTCGTTTTACGCAATTCAAGTTTGAAGTGTTTTTTTTTGTTTTCAGCTTGAATATAGCAATTGTTGTTACAATACATCATAACTGCATTATTTTTGTATGGATCTTGAGATTTTGAAACAAATTCCTCCATTGATAATTTTTTTACAATTTTCTAAATCGATTAATGCATTTTTCGTTTTCCGCGGTTCAAGTTTGAAGTGTTGTTTTTTGTGTTTTCAGCTTGAATATAGCAATTGTTTTTACAAGACATCATAACTGCATTAGTTTTGTATGGATCTTGAGATTTTGAAACAAATTCCTTCATTGATTATTTTTTTACAATTTTCTAAATCAATTAATGCATTTTTTTATTTTCCGCAGTTCAAGTTTGTAGTGTTGTTTTTTTTTGTTTACAGCCTGAATATAGCAATTGTTTTTACAAGAGATCATAATTGCATTATTTTTGTATGGATCTTGAGCTTTTTAAACAAATTCCTTCATTGATTATTTTTTTACAATTTTCTAAACCGATTAATGCATTTTTTGTTTTTCGCAGTTCAAGTTTGAAGTGTTGTTTTTTTATGTTTTCACCTTGAATATAGGAATTGTTTTTATAAGACATCATAACTGCATTATTTTTGTATGGATCTTGAGCTTTTTAAACAAATTCCTTCATTGATTATTTTTTTACAATTTTCTAAATCGATTAATGCATTTTTTCGCTTTCCACAGTTTAAGTTTGAAGTGTTGTTTTTTGTGTTTTCAGCTTGAATACAGCAATTGTTGTTACAATACATTATAACTGCATTATTTTTGTATAGATCTTGAGATTTTGAAACAAATTCCTTCATTGGTTATTTTTTTACAATTTTCTAAATTGATCACCGCATTTTTCGTTTTCGCAATTCAAGTTTGAAGTGTTGTTTTTTTTTGTTTTCAGCTTGAATGTAGCAATTATTTTTACAAGAGATCATAACTGCATTATTTTTGTATGGATCTTGAGTTTTTTAAACAAATTCCTTCATTGATTATT
The DNA here is from genome assembly GCA_910593695.2 of Ocypus olens. Lineage (NCBI taxonomy): Eukaryota > Metazoa > Arthropoda > Insecta > Coleoptera > Staphylinidae > Ocypus > Ocypus olens. The sequence goes on along the minus strand of OU343059.1, from coordinate 11,468,857 downwards.
TTTTTACAATTTTCTAAATCGATCACTGCATTTTTCGTTTTCCGCAATTTAAGTTTGAAGTGTTGTTTTTTTTTTGTTTTCAGCTTGAAAATAGCAATTGTTTTTACAAGAAATCACAACTGCATTATTTTTCTACGGATCTTGAGGTTTTGAAACAAATTCCTTCATTGATTATTTTTTTATAATTTTCTAAATCGATCACTGAATTTTCCTTTTTCCGCAATTTAAGTTTGAAGTGTTGTTTTTTGTGTTTTCAGCTTGAATATAGCAATTGTTGTTACAATACATCATAACTGCATTATTTTTGTATGGATCTTGAGCTTTTTAAACAAATTCCTTTATCGATTATTTTTTTACAATTTTCTAAATCGATTAATGCATTTTTCGTTTTCCGCAGTTTAAGTTTGAAGTGTTGGTTTTTTATGTTTTCACCTTGAATATAGGAATTGTTTTTACAAGACATCATAACTGCATTATTTTTGTATGGATCTTGAGCTTTTTAAACAAATTCCTTCATTGATTATTTTTTTACAATTTTCTAAATCGATTAATGCATTTTTTCGCTTTCCACAGTTTAAGTTTGAAGTGTTGTTTTTTTTTGTTTCCAGCTTGAATATAGCAATTGTTTTAATAAGAAATCATAACTGCATTATTTTTGTACGGATCTTGAGCGTTTGAAACAAATTCCTTCATTGATTATTTTTTTACAATTTTCTAAATCGATCACTGCATTTTTCGTTTTCGCAATTCAAGTTTGAAGTATTGTTTTTTTTGTGTTTTCAGCTTGAATATAGCAATTGTTGTTACAATACATCATAACTGCATTATTTTTGTATGGATCTTGAGATTTTGAAACAAATTCCTTCATTGATTATTTTTTTACAATTTTCTAAATCGATTAATGCAATTTTCGTTTTCCGCAGTTCAAGTTTGAAGTGTTTTTTTTGTTTTCAGCTTAAGTATAGCAATTGTTGTTACAATACATCATAACTGCATTATTTTTGTATGGATCTTGAGTTTTTTAAACAAATTCCTTCATTGATTATTTTTTTACAATTTTCTAAATCGTTTTCCGCAGTATAAGTTTGAAGTGTCCAATTCTATTTCTAGGTAATTTGAAGCTATCTCTTTCTGGTTCCTTTTCCCTATGTTTTCCCCATGTTCTTACACACCCTGCAATTCGCCATAACTAACAATAATCAACCCCTTAAACGTGCAGGTCGATTTCATGCTTGGAAACTTCATGGAAGACATCGGAATCTCACCCCACCAGTTCGAGCAGGCTTGCTTCAGGGGTGCGAGGGAAGGCGTTCCCTTGAATTTCGATCAGGTAACGGATTGTCCTCTCTTCGAAATAAGTTTTCCCTACTTTTTTTTTTGCAGAATACCTTCGAACAAATATGGGCTGCGAACGACTACGAAATGTTCAGGCGGATGATGACCCAGCGGAACGTGGAACTGCAGCTACAAGCCTTGGAGCTGATCGAGAGGAAATTTGGTAAGACGCCGGAATCTTTCATTCCACACAAGCAAGACCAGGGCAGCGGAAGCAAGATAACAGCGGAAATAAGTCCGACGCCGATGGTAAAGTCTTCAGAGTTGGAAAGGGAGATTTTGGTAGAAGTTAGTAAGTAAGTATAGATTTATCACGTGGGAAATCTTTAAGAAATCCAGAAATCGCCCTATAAATTCTACAATTTTGTCGACAAATGCTTGAAATTTTGACAGAGACATCCTAAATAACATACCTTTAGATCTGCTTAAAAAAATTATCCGAACTTTGCTCTAACAAAACTGGAAGACTAATTTCGAATACAATAATTGCACTTTTTCCAGAAATCGCCCTGTAAATTCCACAATTTTGTAGACAGATGCTTGAAATTTTGACAGACACATTCCAAATAAAACATCTTTAGAATTATCGAAATAAAATTATCCAAAGTTTTTGGTGACAAAAATGGCAGCGCTTGAAGACAAATTTTGAAGACCGAAAATGCACTTTTTCCAGAAATCGTCCTGTAAATTCCAGACTTTTGTTGACAGATGCTTGAAATTGTGACAGATACATCTTAAATAATATATCTTTAAACATGTTTTAAAAAAATCATCCGAACTTTCTTCTGACAAAAATGGCAGCACTAGAAGACAAATTTTGAAGACCGAAAATGCATTTTTTTCAGAAATCGTCCTGTAAATTCCAAATTTTTGTTGACAGATGTTTCAAATTTTGACAGATACATCCTAAATAACATATGTTTAAAACTGTTCAAGGAAAATTATCCGAATTTTGCTCTAACAAATCTGGAAGACAAATTCTGAAGACAAAACTTGCACTTTTTCCAGAAATGGCCCTTTAAGTTCTACAATTTTGTCGACAGATGCTTGAAATTTTGACAAATACATCATATATAAAATATCTTTAGAACCGCCTAAATAAAATTATCCAAACTTTGCGGTGACAAAAAAGGCAGCGTTTAAAGTCAAATTTTGAAGACCGAAAATTCACTTTTTCCAGAAATTGTCTTGTAAATTCCAGACGTTTCAGATGCTTGAAATGTTGACAGATACATTCAAAGTAACATATCTTTAAAACTGTCAAAAAAAATTGCTCTAACAAAACTGGAAAACAAATTTTGAAGACAAAAATTGCACTTTTTCCAGAAATCGCCGTATAAATTCTACAATTTTGTCGACAAATGCTTGAAATTTTGACAGAGACATCCTAAATAACATACCTTTAGATCTGCTTAAAAAATTTATCCGAACTTTGCTCTAACAAAACTGGAAGACTAATTTCGAATACAATAATTGCACTTTTTCCAGAAATCGCCCTGTAAATTCCACAATTTTGTAGACAGATGCTTGAAATTTTGACAGACACATTCCAAATAAAACATCTTTAGAATTATCGAAATAAAATTATCCAAAGTTTGCGGTGACAAAAATGGCAGCGCTTGAAGACAAATTTTGAAGACCGAAAATGCACTTTTTCCAGAAATCGTCCTGTAAATTCCAGACTTTTGTTGACAGACGCTTGAAATTGTGACAGATACATCTTAAATAATATATCTTTAGATATGTTTTAAAAAAATCATCCGAACTTTCTTCTGACAAAAATGGCAGCACCAGAAGACAAATTTTGAAGACCGAAAATGCATTTTTTTCCAGAAATCGTCCTGTAAATTCCAGATTTTTGTTGACAGATGTTTGAAATTTTGACAGATACATCCTAAATAACATATGTTTAAAACTGTTCAAAGAAAATTATTCGAATTTTGCTCTAACAAATCTGGAAGACAAATTTTGAAGACAAAAATTGCACTTTTTCCAGAAATCGCCCTTTAAATTCCACAATTTTGTCAGCAAATGCTTGAAATTTTAATAGATTCATCCTAAATAATATATCTTTAGAATCGTCTAAAGAAAATTATCCGAACTTTTCTGTGACAAAAATGGCAGCTCTTAAAGACAAATTTTTAAGACTGAAAATGCACTTTTTCCAGAAAACGTCCTGTAAGTTCCACACTTTTATTGACAGATGTTTAAAATTTTGACAGATACATCCTAAATAAAATATCTTTAGAATCGTCGAAATAAAATTATCCAAATTTTGCGGTGACAAAATAGGCAGCGTTTAAGGACAAATTTTGAAAACCGAAAATGCACTCCTTCCAGAAATATGATTTAAATTGAAAATAAACCATGATAGCGTAAATTCAAATATTACCATCAAGTCGGAGAAAGTAACATGATGGCCACATCACCATTTTTTTTCCTGAAAATCATAAAATGACTAAATAATTTTCTATCGAATTTTTGAAGAGAAATATTAAGGGTGAAATACCTCTTTTCATTCCTGGTCTTCTGGTACGAATTGTGAAAATTTTTCCGTAAATTTAATTAATTTCGGGTAGACATTCTAAACCGCAAATTCAATTAACTGTGGGTATACATTCTGAACCGCAAATTTTCGATCGAATTTTTGAAGAGAAATATTGAGAGTAAAATACCTCTTTTTATTCCTAATCTCCTGGTACTAATCGTGAACATTTTTCCGCAAATTTAATTAATTTTGGGTAAACATTCTTCTATTTACAATTTACATCAACCTCCAAAAAAATTTAGCAATAGATCCAAATACAACTTTGTAATTAACGACGAAAGTATGACAAATTATACATTGACGTTATAGGCAATTTGCTGTTGAAGAGACTGAGCAAGAGGACACAAAAGAAGACGAGCTGAAATACATTCGCGAGGAGAAAAGCAACCTCGAAGAATCCTTAAAGAAAGCTATAGGTAAAAATTTGTTCACATAAACAAGCACTTTGATTTGCGTTTTCTTATCGTTTAACATAATGTCCATGCCATAACCAAAAACAGTATGTGCTTCTTTTTACGGATAGATCGCTCAGCTTTGTAACTTTTTGTTTAGAAGAGAAACTTTCTACACAGAGACAAATTTTAGAAAAGCCCACAGAAGAAGATGACGAGGAACCGGCTCCGGAAAAATCGGGCGAAGAAGAGAAAGTGCATGTTGAACCGGCCAAACCCGATTTTGTGAGGATTCCCATCGATAGACCTCAAAATACGCAGGTGATCTTTAAACCTTTCCAGCCAATTTGTTTTTTTTTAAATTAGTTTTTGCTCAATTTTGAGGTTATATTTACATTATTCATCAATTATAAATAAAACACTTTTTTTGGTAATATCACTCGATTCGAGTGATATTAACAAAGAAAGTGTTTTATTTATAATTCAAAATGTATCACGAACTAAACGCCTCCAGTGTCAATCAATTAATTATTCATCAATTTGTATATATGATATTTCTATGATACAACACAATCTATTGTTCACGCATTCAGGTTTCCACTAATAAATAAGTTAAACGCGTGAGAAAGAGAGTGAAGACCTTCTTTTTTTTACTCACTTATTAATTGGTGGAAAAAAGGGTGCGTGAGCCACAGGTTGGATTGAATGATGGGGCAGGAAAGGTGAAGACCTTACTCTTCATCACCTTTTTCACTTTCACTTCCTCGGCATTCCAATTAGAACTTACAGTAGAAGTAGTCGCGCTTGAAGTGATTTGAACATCGTTCTTCTTTTTCTTCTTCGGTTTGCCATGGTGAGGCGTTTCCGTGGGCTTTCCGCAATGTTTTTATCGAAGATTGCAGGTAGTTTATTTTGCTTCGCCGCCAAACGATCTTTCGGCCTTCTTAGAATTTATTTTAAAGGCAAGAAGTTTGAAATAATCTAACCTTAACTACAGCGACAGATCGTTAAAGTTCGGCAAAGGAGGCTAAGGAAGAAAACAGTGGCACATTGTGCTTCTTTTATAAGACATAATATCCTCTAGAATAATTCTGCCTGAAAGCATAATCTTACACGTTGAAACTTTGTCAACAAAATTAGTAACAAAATGTTCAATGTTCATCAGTGTTGCTTACCATCAGATATATCTATTTTTGGTAGTCAACTTTCGAGAAAAATCTAATTTGCTGTTGATCCATTTCGATTACGTGATTTTCAGGTTGATAATATCGACTTGAAGAAACGCCAGGACTACCTGCGCGCGCAAAGGGATAAACTCGTGGCTTTGAAGAAGGAAGCTAGGAAGAAGCATTTGGATACGGATATTGTTTCCAACACGGAGAAGGCCAGAGCAAGACCGAAATCTGCAAAAGCGGCCGAGACCATTCTTTCCGGGGGAAATTCTGTTGTTGAGCCCGAGCGAATGAAGCTGAGGAAGGCTTTGGTGGAAAGGTTAAAGTCTGAGGTGATCCAAAAATAAGGAACGATTATCGATTCTGGATTTACATTTTAGATTATTTATATACGTGTTGTGTATTCACTTACAGTTGGAAATTCTCTTGCAAAATGTTTAAATGTTATTTGTTTACTGAGATAAATATAAATTTGATCTTTGACTCTCTTACTTGTATGAATTTATTTGTATTCTCTTAGGAACAATTCAGTGCTCCTTGTATGTAAATTAGTCGGATTCTATTAAAATTGGTGATTTTTAATTTTTAACTTGTAAACTAAAGTGCTAAATTAATTATCGTAGACCATTAAAGTATACCTTATTTTTCATCAGAAAAACGATTGGCGCTGAGAAATTTCAGCTATCTTTGATAGCAAAAATTAGCGCGTCACCATGAACATGTTAGAAAATAAAAAAAAAATCGATTTTTCAGACTTTGATCGGCTGTAGCGGCTAAACAAAAACTCCAAATTTGTTATCGGCGCTTAGTTTATCTACGCGTCTTAACAAATGCGTAATTATCTTAATTTGCAATTTATGAGCTAACCATTGCTCCTCTTCAATATTTACATAAATCCGCATTATTGAAATTTCCAAACGAGGTAATTTTCAAAGAAGTACAGCTGCCAGTAAGACATAATGAAGAGATAAGCCTCCACCTATTGTGCGTCCAAGTCCCGAGGAAATCGTTAGGACATTTCACAAAACCATTAGTGAAATGTGCAGCTGCGAGGACAACACAATGGACTTCGTAATGAACGGCCTAGAAAACGCCTTTATATGAACTTTTATTAGAATTAACGTTTTCTAGTTTTGACCAAGTTTTCGGGATTTGGGACCACTGCGTCTTGCCTTTTTGATGTTAAATGGTTGACGGTATTTGTTTGTTAAATTTGGAGGAAAGGAAGAATAAACGATCCATGAAAAGTATATTTTGTTTCTACGTTATAATTAACAACATAAAACACTCTACATTTATTCCAGTCTTAAAAAAAATTAATTTACAATTTGTACATTCTGTCCAATTCCTTCTGATAATACATTTGGATCTCTTTCCTCTTCAGCTTGAAAGCGGCCGTTACTAATCCAGTATCCGGTGACCAAATCTCCTTACATAAAGTCACCTCCGTTGGAATCTCAAACTTCTCCAATTTTCCTACATCCAAAAGAAAGTTTTTAAAGTATTTATACATTGGGTATATTCTTAAAGGATAGCGTCTGATGCTTCATAGGAATTGCACCTTGAAGGCGTAATTCTTATGACGCGTACGGACGCGCGGTTGATAGGTTGGTAGACGCGCGTCCTCGGACGCTCCAGAGGAATCAGACATAAGACGTCTACAGTCGCGCGACGCTAGAGAAAGAAGTTAACGCGTCTCCATAATAACCGCCCGGGATTTACTAGAGGAAGCAAGTAAGTATTGGGAAACAAATTAGAAACAACTTTACTTGTTGCAAAAAGCATTAGATAAATACAATAAAACGAAATGTAGCCTGAATATTTGTTTATAGTCTTAGTAAGACTAAAATTATTTGCTTGCAGATTAACGAACAGGTTGAATATTCATTGTATTTATCTCAAGTATTGGGACATTGTTTTCTTCCGTTGCCTCCTCCCTGTAACTTAGGTCATTCAGCAACAACAGATTTTTATGATCCATGGTTTAAACCAGGGGCGGCTCGTTATATAGAGCCAAGGAGCCATGGCACTTCCTGTAGTTTCAAGCTCGGCGAGAATTTTTAAGTAATTCTTAAAAAACATTTTTCGCCAGTTACTTTAGTCTAGGAAGACAAATCGTTCTTTTTTTTCAAAAAAGGAGGGGGGCTGGTGTATATTGTATAAATAGCTCTACCATCAACATGTTTCACGAGACGCCACTGGTTATAACTGTTCGTTGTTAAACATGAATTTTTTTTTGAATTGCGTTCAAAATTTAGAATTTTCTAAAATAAATAAAAAATAGTAGAAATTATTTAAAAATTCTGAAATAATTCCACTCAACTCCCACATTATTATATTTTAAGAATATAATCAACTTCTTAAATTCCAACAATTTTTTAATGGGTAATAACTGTTCGTTGTTAAACATGAATTTTTTAATTGCGTTCAAAATTTAGAATTTTCTAAAATAAATAAAAAATAGTAGAAATTATTTAAAAATTCTGAAATAATTCTACACAGCTCCCACAATATTATATTTTGAAAATACAATCAACTTTTTAAACTCCAATAAGTTTTTATTGAGTTACAACTGTTCGTAGTTAAACATGCATTTTTTAATTGCGTTCAAAATTGAGCATTTTCTAAAATAAATAAAAAATAGTAGAAATTGTTTAAAAATTCTGAAATAATTCTACTCAACTCCCACATTATTATATTTTAAGAATATAATCAACTTCTTAAATTCCAACAATTTTTTAATGGGTAATAACTGTTCGTTGTTAAACATGAATTTTTTAATTGCGTTCAAAATTTAGAATTTTCTAAAATAAATAAAAAATAGTAGAAATTATTTAAAAATTCTGAAATAATTCTACACAGCTCCCACAATATTATATTTTGAGAATACAATCAATTTTTTAAACTCCAATAAGTTTTTATTGGGTTATAACTGTTCGTAGTTAAACATGCATTTTTTAATTGCGTTCAAAATTGAGCATTTTCTAAAATAAATAAAAAATAGTAGAAATTGTTTAAAAATTCGGAAATAATTCTACACCACTTATATTTTAAGAATATAATTAACTTCTTAAGATCCTCGTGAAGTATATAATGAGTAGTGTTTCTAATGTTCTTCATCTTATCTCGACCTCCGTTTTAAAATACGACCAGTTTTTAATTTGCCCCGGGCGATTGAAGATTATCAAAATATTCGTATTTTTTTCTCCGCTCGAAACGACATTAAATTCTTACCACCAATCCATGATTCACCTGTTGATATCAATTCAGTTTGTTGATCGCGGCCGCGGAAGACGTTTGTTCTGGTTCGGAATTTTGATTTTTCGAAAGTTTTACTGCCCTCTGTGTGATACATCTTCAGGATTTGTGTGTGTGTGTGTTGGTGTTTGTGTTTTCCGCCCCAACAATCCGTGGGGAAGTAAATAATCATCATCCATCCATCCATCCTAACCGCCAAAACGCCTCAAAAGGATTTTCCTTTTTCGTAAGTTTTGATTTTCTTGTATTTCTTGCTTTTACCGAAAGTGAAATAAAGTGTTGTTTCAGTGGCTTTAGACAATTTCAAGTGCCTCAAAAGAATTTTCCTTTTTCGTAAGTTTTGATTTTCTTGTATTTCTTGCTTTTACGGAAAGTGAAATAAAGTATTGCTTCAGTGGCTTTAGACAATTTCAAGTGTCTGGCAATTGCGTTTAAAATTGAGCATTTTCTAAAATAAATAAAAAAATAGTGGAAATTGTTTAAAAATTCTGAAATAATTTTATACAACTCCCAAACTATTATATTTTAAGAATATAATCAACTTTCTAGATTCCAATAATTTGGAATTGTTCGTAGTTAAACATGCATTTTTTAATTGCGTTCAAAATTGAGCATTTTCAAAAATAAATAAAAAATAATAGATATTGTTTAAAAAATCTGAAATAATTTCATACAACTCTCAAATTATTATGTTTCGAGAATATAATCAACTTATTAAATTCCAATAATTTTTCTAATGGGTTATAACTGTTCTTGCTTAAACGTGCATTTTTTTCATTGCGTTCAAAATTGAGGACTTTCTAAAATAAATAAAAAATAGTAGAAATTGTTTAAAAATTCTGAAATAATTCTCAAATTCCATTAATTTTTTTAATGGGTTATAATTGTTCTTAATTAAACGTGCATTTTTTAATTGCGTTCAAAATTGAGAACTTTCTAAAATAAATAAAAAATAGTAGAAATTGTTTAAAAATTCTGAAATAATTCTATACAAGTCCCAAATTCAAATTGGGTAAAGTAAAACGCTTGTTTTGTTCCATAATTTTATTTTCAGTTGCCTGACACGTGTTTCGATCGGTTAGGATCATTATGAAAAATTATGGAACAAAACAAGCGTTTTACTTTACCCAATTTGAAAATATGGTTCCATCAAGAAAGTAGCACAACAAGTATTCAGTATAAACTCCCAAATTATTATATTTTAAAAATATAATCAACTTCTTAAATTTCAATAATTTTTTAATGGGTTATTGTTCGTTGTTAAACAAGCATGTTTTAATATTGCGTTCAAAATTGAGCGTTTTCTAAAATACCTATATAAGGAAGTGGTAGAAATTGTTTAAAAATTCTGAAATAATTTTATACAACTCCCAAACTATTATATTTTAAGAATATAATCAACTTCCTAGATTCCAATAATTTGGAACTGTTCGTAGTTAAACATGCATTTTTTAATTGCGTTCAAAATTGAGCATTTTCAAAAATAAATAAAAAATAATAGATATTGTTTAAAAAATCTGAAATAATTTCATACAACTCTCAAATTATTATGTTTCGAGAATATAATCAACTTATTAAATTCCAATAATTTTTCTAATGGGTTATAACTGTTCTTGCTTAAACGTGCATTTTTTTCATTGCGTTCAAAATTGAGGACTTTCTAAAATAAATAAAAAATAGTAGAAATTGTTTAAAAATTCTGAAATAATTCTCAAATTCCATTAATTTTTTTAATGGGTTATAATTGTTCTTAATTAAACGTGCATTTTTTAATTGCGTTCAAAATTGAGAACTTTCTAAAATAAATAAAAAATAGTAGAAATTGTTTAAAAATTCTGAAATAATTCTGTACAACTCAAAAATAATTATATTTTAAGAATACAAGCAACTTCTTAAATTTCAATAATTGTTTAATGGGTTATAACCAGGGACAGCTCGTTATATAGAGCCAAGTGGTTTCAAGCTCAGCAATAATTTAATAACCTTGGCGATAGAATTTTGTAGTTTTTTTTTTCACACTTACAAATTGTATTTTCTTTGTAAAAAGGGGTTTCCCGTATATATTTTAAATAAATAAATAAATAAATTTTTAATTATTTCTTAAAACACATTTTCGCCAGTTACTTTGGTCTAGGAAGATAAATCGTTCTTTCTTTCTTCAAAAAAGCGGGTAGGGGATAGATATAAGTGGCTCTACCGTCAACATGTTCCACGAGCCGCCACTGGTTTAAACTATATGGACAATCACTATGGATCTACAGGTACGTCTTCGCCGATTTAAACTCAAGTTGTGGCTTAATTACCTACGCTATCTATATCAATCATAATTCCCCACCCCGAAAAATTGTTCTATAGTACAATCGCGCAGAGGTGGCTTTTTCGATCTAATAATCGCGTCTGGATAAATATCTATACTCGTTCGCATGCTTAAGAAAAACGAAATGAAATACGAAACATATGTCGATATGTAAATTCAAGGACTAAGTGCAACGTATGTCTTTTCTCATTCTATCTATTCTAACCTCAAAATTCACGTGCTTGTATCTGGTTTTGACCGTCTCCGTCTCCGATTTCGATTTAGTTAAGAGCAGAATTGACTGTATCCATTTCATTAATGACAAATTTCCAGTTGTATTTACCGATTGCCGAAATATACACTCGCAAGGTTTCGTCGGGAAAATATTTGCACGCTCGAGAATTTTTAAATTTCCCGCCTAGACTGAATCAAATTATTTTATGGACATACGTTTACTAAAAACTTAATTCAAGCAACATGGAGCGATGAGTCATTGCCACCTCTGGGCGATTGTACAATACTACATAAACTTACTAAGCTTTCCATGCTCCGTTATCACCTTCACCACCAACTTTTCCATCTCCTTCATACCGCATAACTCCCCAAAACTTTTCCCTTTCAATCCATTTTCAGAAGCCAACTCCTCTAAACCGTTAGGATTTGGAACGACCAGCGCCACGCAATGGTTCTTATTGGAATTCCCGTACACGCACATGTTATCGATCAAAGGGCACGTCTTCAACTCCGTCTCGACTTTGCCCAAGGAAAGGTACTCGCCGGCCTGTAACTTCACCAAGTCCTTCTTACGATCGACGATCCTGACGACTCCGTCTTCTAGAATTTCGGCGATATCGCCGGTTCGAAACCAGCGTTTACCGTCGGCGTCGAAGAACTCTTCTGCGGTTTTCTCGGGTAATTTGTAGTAGCCTCTGCTTATGCTACCGCCTCCGAGGATGATTTCTCCTCTTGGATAAGGTTTGTCTGTTACTCTGTAGTTGCCTTCTTCCCAGTTCAACAGCTTCATGTCGCTTGATGTGGTTACGTGGCCCACCACGCCAAATTTCCTCTCGTAAGCTTAAAAATAATTAAGAATGAAGAAAATAACAGATGCAATGTGTAGGACGTGATAAAGTAACTTGGAAACAAATCATGTATCATGCATCATGCATCAGAACATTTTAGATGATTGTGGCATTGGTATACAATTATTGAAGGGGGTGTCCTTTAAAGTAAAATGCTCAGACATACACGAGCATTATTTTAATACAAATAATTTAAGCGATGCTTTCGTTTCTTTAAACCACCTCTGTAGAAAATAATGCTTATTATATTTATTGATAGAAACGCCAAAGTGGCGGAATCTATTGCCTGCGTGTTGTACTAAACCAAATCCGAGTGGTTTAACCACCGACAAGATATGGACATGGCCAGCGGCGGCAAATACAACAACATTAATATCCATAGCAATGTCCATATCTTGTCGGTGTAAAAGCCACCCGGATTTGATTCAGTACAGCATTCAGGCAATAGATTCCGCCACTTTGGCGTTTCTACCTTTAACGGTGTTTGGAATACTTATACTCCAATAGTAATCTCCGTTTCCCCATCAGCAACTAACTACACTGATGAGACCTGAAAGGTCCAAACCGGTCTGTAGGTGTTCTGATGGGGGAACAATATTGAATGTTCGCTTATTATATTTTAGAATTACATAAAGGCCTTACTATCAGGGACAGTGGCACAAGCCGTCGATTCCGTGAGTCCGTAGCCTTGAATGATTCTAAGACAGAGGCACAAGTGGATCTGTTCTTGAGTGTGTGGCGACAGTGGGGCGCCTCCGCAAAACATCAATTTCACGTGTCCTCCGGTCAGCTTCGCAATTTTCTTAAAAACCAACCTACAGCGAAAAGAATGTGTAAATGATGTTCAAAATGTAAGCGCCTTATTCCTTAAATTACCAGTCAATCAATGGTGTCGTGTATCCTTTCCTCACCCAATACCTTTTGTAACGATATGCGAATCTGAATACTATTTGAGAAAACAGGCTACTTTTTGAGACTTTATCTTCGATACCTTTTGATATCCTATCTAATATAAGCTGAAAATAAATGAATATATAAAACAATGTATTCTTCATTCTACGTTTTGTGTAGTGCCTAAAGCAGGCATATCAAACTCGTTTACCACCAAGGGCCACATCAAGTATTACACACAAGCCGCGGGCCGTATTACCAAAAAAAAAAACACAATTGAAACCAAACAAAAAATAATTATTTTTACCTTGTATATAATTTTTTTTTAAATATTTGTTACCAACCTTGCCGGGCCGCAGATTCTATGCTTTTATTTAATAACTTTAATCTAGTTTTAATTACAATATTCAAGCCAAAAAAAAAAAAAAATCTAATTTTTTGATCTCGAGTGTTAATACATTTTTAAAAATTCATAACTCGACTGAAAATTGCTGTACATTCAAAAACCAAAATTATTTTGAAAGATCGACGTCTTGTGAAGTCAACTGAATTTTTGTAGGATCTTATCCCTGCTTTTTCATATTAATTTTTAATTTTTGCGCTCGAGAGTTCGTCATTGAAAAAAAAAAGAAATTTTAAAAAATTCGTAATTCGACTGAAAATTGCTGCATATTCAAAAACCAAAGTTATTTTAAAAGATCGACGTCTTGTGAAGTAACCTGAATTTTTGTAGGATTTTATCGGTGCGTTTCATATTAATTTTTAATTGTTTGCTCTAGAGTGTTCGTCGTTGAAAAAAATATATTTTCAAAAATTCATAACTCGACTGAAAATTGCTGAACATTCAAAAACCAAAATTATTTTGAAAGATCGACGTCTTGTGAAGTCAACTGAATTTTTGTAGGATCTTATCCCTGCCTTTTCATATTAATTTTTAATTTTTTGCGCTCGAGAGTTCGTCATTGAAAAAAAAAGAAATTTTAAACAATTCGTAATTCGACTGAAAATTGCTGCATATTCAAAAACCAAAATTATTTTAAAAGATCGACGTCTTGTGAAGTGATTTAAATTTTTGTAGGATTCTATCCCTGCGTTTCATATTAATTTTTATTTTTTTGCGCTTGAGAGTTCGACTGGAAAAAAAATAAATTTTAAAACATTCGTAATTCGACTGAAAATTGCTGCACATTCAAAAATCAAAAGTATTTTGAAAGATTGATGTCTTGTGAGGTGAACTGAATTTTTGTAAGATTTTATCGGTGCGTTTCATATTATTTTTTTAATTGTTTGCACTCAAGTGTTCGTCGTTGAAAAAAATACATTTTCAAAAATTCATAACTCGACTGAAAATTGCTGCACATTCAAAAACCAAAATTATTTCGAAAGATCGACGTCTTGTGAAGTAACCTGAATTTTTGTAGGATTTTAACCCTGCGTTTCATATTAATTTCTAATTTTTTGCACACCAGTCTTCGTTGCTGAAAAAATACATTTTCAAAATTTTATAATTTGACTGAAAATTGCTGCACATTCAAAAATCAAAAGTATTTTGAAAGATTGATATCTTGTGAGGAGAACTGAATTGTTGTAAGATTTTATCGGTGCGTTTCATATTATTTTTTTAATTGTTTGCACTCAAGTGTTCGTCGTTGAGAAAAATACATTTTCAAAAATTCATAACTCGACTGAAAATTGCTGCACATTTAAAAACCAAAATTATTTTGAAAGATCGGCATCTTGTGAAGTGAACTGAATTTTTGTAGAATTTTATCCCTGCGTTTCATATTGATTTTTTATTTTTTGCGCTCGAGAGTTCAACATTGAAATTTTTTTTTTTTAAATTCGTAATTCGGCTGAAAATTGCTGTATATTCAAAAACCAAAATTATTTAAAAAAATTGACGTCTTGTAAAGTGATTTAAATTTTTTGTAGTATTTTTTCCCTGCGTTTCGTATTGATTTTTAATTTTTTGCGCTCGAGAGTTCGACATTGAAAAAAAAGAAATTTTAAAATATTCGTAATTCGACTGAAAATTGCTGCATATTCAAAAACCAAAATTATTTTGAAAGATCGACGTCTTGTGAAGTAACCTGAATTTTTGTAGGATTTTATCGGTGCGTTTCATATTAATTTTTAATTGTTTGCTCTAGAGTGTTCGTCGTTGAAAAAAATATATTTTCAAAAATTCATAACTCGACTGAAAATTGCTGAACATTCAAAAACCAAAATTATTTCGAAAGATCGACGTCTTGTGAAGTGAACTGAATTTTTGTAGGATTTTATCCCTGCGTTTCATATTGATTTTTTATTTTTTGCGCTCGTGAGTTCAACATTGAAATTTTTTTTTTAAATTCGTTATTCGGCTGAAAATTGCTGTATATTCAAAAACCAAAATTATTTTAAAAGATTGACGTCTTGTAAAGTGATTTAAATTTTTGTAAGATTCTTTCCCTGCGTTTCGTATTGATTTTTAATTTTTTGCGCTCGAGAGTTCAACATTGAAATTTTTTTTTTTTAAATTCGTAATTCGGCTGAAAATTGCTGTATATTCAAAAACCAAAATTATTTAAAAAAATTGACGTCTTGTAAAGTGATTTAAATTTTTTGTAGTATTTTTTCCCTGCGTTTCGTATTGATTTTTAATTTTTTGCGCTCGAGAGTTCGACATTGAAAAAAAAGAAATTTTAAAAAATTCGTAATTCGACTGAAAATTGCTGCATATTCAAAAACCAAAATTATTTTGAAAGATCGACGTCTTGTGAAGTAACCTGAATTTTTGTAGGATTTTATCGGTGCGTTTCATATTAATTTTTAATTGTTTGCTCTAGAGTGTTCGTCGTTGAAAAAAATATATTTTCAAAAATTCATAACTCGGCTGGAAATTGCTGAACATTCAAAAACCAAAATTATTTTGAAAGATCGACGTCTTGTGAAGTAACCTGAATTTTTGTAGGATTTTAACCCTGCGTTTCATATTAATTCTAATTTTTTGCACACCAGTCTTCGTTGTTGAAAAAATACATTGTCAAAATTTCATAACTCGACTGAAAATTGCTGCACATTCAAAAACCAAAATTATTTTGAAAGATCGACGTCTTGTGAAGAGAACTGTTTTTTCTTTAGGATCTTATCGCTGCGTTTCATATTAATTTTTAATTTTTTGCACTCGAGTGTTAAAAAAAATACATTTTTAAAAATTCATAACTCGCCTGAAAATTGCTGCATATTCAAAAACCAAAATTATTTTGAAAGATCGACGTCTTGTGAAGTGATCTGAATTTTTGTAGGATTTTATCCCTGCGTTTCATATTGATTTTTATTTTTTTGCGCTGGAGAGTTCAACATTGAAAAAAAAAATAATTAAAAAAAATCGTAATTCGACTGAAAATTGCTGCATATTCAAAAACCAAAAGAATTTTGAAAGATCGACATCTTGTGAAGTGAACTGAATTTTTGTAGGATTTTATTCCTGCGTTTCATATTAATTTTTAATTTTTTTGCACTCGAGTGATCATCGTTGAAAAAAATACATTTTCAAAAATTCATAACTCGACTGAAAATTGCTGCACATTTAAAATTCAAAATTATTTTGAAACATCCGAGCACTCGAGACGTGTGGGGGTAAAGTTTGCACAGAGTGAGAAAGTATTCGGAGAACGCGAGAGAATGCGACAACAAATCTCATTTGTCTCGAGTGTTTGGTACACTGTTCGACGATAAGATTCTCGCTTTAAAATCATTTAAATCCGGGATTTCATATGTATCAGTTGTGTGAAAAGGGGCAACGAAAGCTTTACAGTTTAAAGCTTCGAACGAAATTTCGTAAACTCCCCAACCTTCAAATTCTTCAATATAAAAAAAACTTTAATACTTACGGGTACACCACCCATACACGTAGGCTTCAACATCGTGGCATCCCCCTTGACTCCTTTCTTTAGTTTACTGGAACTATCCAACAACGTCAGTGCACTGGAATAACCGATAGAGGCCCCTCCGCACATTCCAACACTTTCAATGAGCAACTCGAAAACATGAGCCAGCGGCAAGAAACACAAGAGGCGGTCATCTTCTTTAATGAAAGTATTGTCGAAGAACGCTTTTACCGAAGTAACCAAGTTGGAATGGTCGAGAATCACACCTTTCGGAACACCTGTCGATCCACTAGTGTACATGATAATAGCGATGTCATTTGGTAAAGGAACTGTATTCTCTAAAAAAAAAAAATGGTATTAATTGAATAATAAAATAAAAATTGGTCACTTACTAATATTTGATTTCTCCCCCATTTTCAACACATCGCTGAATTTGACGATGTTTACACGATTTGGATCAAATGCGCTGGTGTCTAATTGTTTCAATTGGTCCTCCATGTAAATCAAAGTGTTGACCTTCGGCGTCATGGCGAGTATATTCTTGAACTTGGGCATCAGGTTGTAACTTGTGATCACCGTGGTTACTTCGGTCTCATTGATGCCGTGAGCGATTGCTTCATCGCCGAGTGTTACATATATTGTCACAACTGTAAATAATAACGGTACCAATGTACGTGAAAATCAAAAATTTCAAAAATCTGTAACTCGCTTGAAAATTATTGGATTTTCAAAAACCAAAATTATTTAAGTAGAGTGTCATTTTCCTAATAAAAATTATTTTTTGTGTAATTTTTCCGTTACGTTTACTATTTTTTTCTTAATTTTTCTTCCTCCAATGTACGTGAAAATCAAAAATTTCAAAAATCTGTAACTCGCTTGAATATTATTGGATTTTAAAAAAGCAAAATTATTTGAGTACAGTGTCATATTTTCCTAATAAAAATTAATTTTTGTGTAATTTTTCCGTTACGTTTACTATTTTTTTCTTAATTTTTCTTCCTCCAATGTACGTGAAAATCAAAAATTTCAAAAATCTGTAACTCGCTTGAAAATTATTGGATTTTAAAAAACCAAAATTATTTGAGTAGAGTGGCATTTTCCTAATAAAAATTAATTTTTGTGTAATTTTTCCGTTACGTTTACTATTTTTTTCTTAATTTTTCTTCCTCCAATGTACGTGAAAATCAAAAATTTCAAAAATCTGTAACTCGCTTGAAAATTATTGGATTTTCAAAAACCAAAATTATTTGAGTAGAGTGTCATTTTCCTAATAAAAATTAATTTTTGTGTAATTTTTCCGTTACGTTTACTATTTTTTTCTTAATTTTTCTTCCTCCAATGTACGTGAAAATCAAAAATTTCAAAAATCTGTAACTCGCTTGAATATTATTGGATTTTAAAAAAGCAAAATTATTTGAGTACAGTGTCATATTTTCCTAATAAAAATTAATTTTTGTGTAATTTTTCCGTTACGTTTACTATTTTTTTCTTAATTTTTCTTCCTCCAATGTACGTGAAAATCAAAAATTTCAAAAATCTTTAACTCGCTTGAAAATTATTGGATTTTAAAAAATCAACATTATTTGAGTAGAGTGGCATTTTCCTAATAAAAATTAATTTTTGTGTAATTTTTCCGATACGTTTACTATTTTTTTCTTAATTTTTCTTCCTCCAATGTACGTGAAAATCAAAAATTTCAAAAATCTGTAACTCGCTTAAAAATTATTGGATTTTCAAAAACCAAAATTATTTGAGTAGAGTGTCATTTTCCTAATAAAAATTAATTTTTGTGTAATTTTTCCGATACGTTTACTATTTTTTTTCTTAATTTTTCTTCCTCCAATGTACGTGAAAATCAAAAATTTCAAAAATCTGTAACTCGCTTGAAAATCATTGGATTTTCAAAAACCAAAATTATTTGAGTAGAGTGTTATTTTCCTAATAAAAATTAATTTTTGTGTAATTTTTCCGTTACGTTTACTATTTTTTTCTTAATTTTTCTTCCTCCAATGTACGTGAAAATAAAAAATTTCAAAAATCTGTAACTCGCTTGAAAATCATTGGATTTTCAAAAACCAAAATTATTTGAGTAGAGTGTTATTTTCCTAATAAAAATTAATTTTTGTGTAATTTTTCCGTTACGTTTACTATTTTTTTCTTAATTTTTCTTCCTCCAATGTACGTGAAAATCAAAAATTTCAAAAATCTGTAACTCGCTTGAAAATTATTGGATTTTAAAAAACCAAAATTATTTGAGTAGAGTGTCATTTTCCTAATAAAAATTAATTTTTGTGTAATTTTTCCGTTACGTTTACTATTTTTTTCTTAATTTTTCTTCCTCCAATGTACGAGAAAATCAAAAATTTCAAAAATCTGTAACTCGCTGAAAAATTATTGGGTTTTCAAAAACCAAAATTATTTGAGTAGAGTGTCATTTTCCTAATAAAAATTAATTTTTGTGTAATTTTTCCGATACGTTTACTATTTTTTTCTTAATTTTTCTTCCTCCAATGTACGTGAAAATCAAAAATTTCAAAAATCTGTAACTCGCTTGAAAATCATTGGATTTTCAAAAACCAAAATTATTTGAGTAGAGTGTTATTTTCCTAATAAAAATTAATTTTTGTGTAATTTTTCCGTTACGTTTACTATTTTTTTCTTAATTTTTCTTCCTCCAATGTACGTGAAAATCAAAAATTTCAAAAATCTGTAACTCGCTTGAAAATTATTGGATTTTCAAAAACCAAAATTATATGAGTAGAGTGTTATTTTTCTAATAAAGATTATTTTTCATAATTTTGACGTTTTAAAGGTCAGTTTCATCCGAGTTTACACAACGCTCGATGAACATTTGAAATATGATTTGAATTGAAAATAAACCATGAAAACGTAAATATAAATGGCTATGATACCATCAAATCGGAGAAAGTAACATGATGGCCGCATCACCATTTTTTTTTAAATTAATTTGACTTGGCTAACAGTAGCGTCCGCAAACACCATCTTGTGCCTAAAATAAATTCTACGACATTTTCTTTGGTTACCTGGGATGCTCTGCTTGAAAAGTCCGTGTGCCGAAATGGCCCATTCCTCTCTGGTTTCAGCGAAAATTGCGACGTTCTCCTTTGGCTTACTACCAAGTTCTATTATGCCTCTTCCAAAATTTGCAGCCAAACGATTCACCTCAGCATAGGATGTCCAAACGTAATCTCCCAAATCATACTAGAAAGGAACGCAGTAAAACTAATCCGAAAAATAAACACAAGGACATTAGATAAGTAATCATCACGTAGACAAATCATTTATATTATTGAGGTTAACAATTTACATTTTACAATATTATGCCATTTAAATTTGAATAAACTTAATAAGCTGTCACTAATTATTTATTTAAATTGCTTTGAAAGTGTAGATAACAAAACGTTTACATGTTATTATATTAACGCAAACAACATATTGTCCGCCAACGATAATTCGTTCTCTGGAAACCGAGTTAGAGTTATCTAGTATTTAATTTTCTGCCATTGCCGTTAATCGCTAGTATTTTCGTGAAATATCAGGGTAAATAGGTTTTAGAAAGCTAAAAATATTCAAAATCTTTTACGCTAATTGTTATTTAAATTACAAAGTTACCTTCTTGAATACTTTTCCATCCGGCTGGACCTCGTCCTCCTCACCTTTCAAAACCCGAGTGCCCAAACAATTTCTGCTTCCATACTTTTTAGCGAGGAACTCCAACATATCAGCCATAGTGACAACATTCTCTCGTATCAATTGAATATGAGTTTTTCCGGGGTTGTCCAATGATCGCCATGTGATACTCTCAGAATCTTGAGCAATAATCTTTGCCTAGAAAAATAAAATAAAGGGAAGAGTCAATATTGAACCAATTTTAGCATAAATCAATATTTTTAAAGATTAGACTGCCGTCTAATATTTTCGAAGATTAGATTATAATCTTTAGTGAATGCAATTGAAACATGAGTATGGTACCTGACGTTATGTAATCTGTAAAAAGCGCTTAAGAATGCATTGTTGATTTAATCTTATCGCAGGACAACACATTTTATTTTGAATTCGAATGTATCTTTGTCGAATGCAATGAAAACATGTTACACCTAAAATGAATATTTGGTCGTTAATTATTTACATTCTTTAACCAAGACTGTTTTGTAAATCACAGATTGACGTAAATTTGCAATATAAAACATCACCTTACTTCCAAGGGAATATAGATTTTGTAATTTACTCCACTGTATTGTTACCGAAATAAACGACAGAAACCAATTATTTCACCAGCGTGGAGAAGCAGTTAATGGTTAAAAACACCCCCATTATACTGTGATCATAATAATTGCTTACAATGCAATGCGGGTATCCATTTCTACGAACAGTTTAGATTACTATTCAAATATTGGAAATAAACTTACTTTCGGTCTTGCAGCCAAAGCCATCACCTTCCACGGCCTTTGGATAACATAATACACGGGTAGCGTGAAAAGGTCGTAGAACAAAGCTACGGCCCTTAACGCAAACACCGTTAAATTTAACATTACGGAATCCATAATTGCGCACTTTTTTCAAAACCTTTAGATCTAAACACCATGCATCCGTACTCGCGGCGCACAATCACGCGATTGAATAATTGAGTGAAAACTCAACAGTTATTACTAGCCATTGTTATCTTATCTTGAACTGTTAATCACACTACATTCGAATTTACATGTACCAGTGGACGATTCTTTTGAATTTTGGCTACTACGAACTGCGCGGCGCGGCGTAAAGATTTTAGAATGTGTTCATTTGATGTCAACTTTCTGGGTCAGACTTATTGCACTCATTATCGTACCGATCAAGACAATTACAGGGCCTATTGCGTGGCCGTGGTTATTTCAATACCGAAAATTTATTTGTGATCATATTGGAAAACGCAAACGATGAATTTTGATTGTCTTGACAACTTGACAACCCTGACAAGGTTAAGTCGTTTTTAATTTTTGAAAGTTTACACTGTTTCCACTAATTATTTTTGCCGTACAAAAAAAAAAGATATTGCAACGCTGTAAATAATCATATGTAATGACAACTTGTCAAAATTGAGCAGTGTCCCTAAATCAACAAAAAAAAAACTTTAGCATTGCTTAGAATAACTTCCGCGATATCGAACTTCGTGGCGGTGCGTGGAGGAACTTTCATATTTAAAACAATATTGGAAAAAACAAAAAACGGTTAAGGTAAACAGCCACTTCCGGTGTACGAAGTATTACCAAAATCTTTTCAGTTCTTCGGATTGTCAAATAAGTTTTATGTTCAAAGTTTCATATAAATTGCTTGATTACTTTTTGAGATACACGGAAAGTAAAAATAAATTAAAAATGTGAAATTATTTTCGCGCCCAAATTACTCTTTTCATTTCTGCGATCCTGTTACTCCTGATAGAAATTTTTATGTGAACATTTTGTTAAAAATAAATTAAAAACGTGAAATTATTTTCGCGCCCAAATTACTCTTTTCATTTCTGCGATCCTGTTACTCCTGGTGGAAATTTTTTTGTCAACATTTTGTTAAAAATAAATTAAAAATGTGAAATTATTTTCGCGCCCAAATTACTCTTTTAATTTCTGCGATCCTGTTACTCCTTGTAGAAATTTTTGTGTCAACATTTTGTTAAAACTAAATTAAAAATGTGAAATTATTTTCCCGCCCAATTTACTCTTTTAATTTCTGCGATCCTATTACTCCTGGTAGAAATTTTTGTTTGAACATTTTGTTAAAAATAAATTAAAAAAGTGAAATTATTTTCGCGCCCAAATTACTCTATTCATTTCTGCGATCCTGTTACTCCTGATAGAAATTTTTATGTGAACATTTTGTTAAAAATAAATTAAAAACGTGAAATTATTTTCGCGCCCAAATTACTTTTTTCATTTCTGCGATCCTGTTACTCCTGGTGGAAATTTTTGTGAAAATTTTATTAATAATAAATTAAAAATGTGAAATTATTTTCGCGCCCAACCTCTGTTACTAATTTAATATTAAAAACTTTCAATTTTAAGTATAACAGGGATGAAACTATGAGTAAAATTGAGCTGACTCAGACATTAATCAATCAACGTTTAGGAGTTATTTAGTTTTAAAATATCTTCTATTTCCCAACATCAAACAACTTGATTGTTTATTATTAAATCAATAATTCCCCTATAAATTAACGAATCATTAAAATTCATTCAACCATAAAATAATTGCGACGGCAGTATTTATTATTTCGGGATTTTTACAGCACATTTATTTAAAAATATTAAAGGATTCTAAGTGTATTGATGATTTAACATTCCAATTATCAAAATTGTCGCTCAGAATTACGATTTAAACGCATGAAAACATGTTAAATTCGTATTTTCGCGCCTTTTCGCCATCTATTGGATGATAGCGGAACTGCTAAGTGATGTTTTTGATCAGCGCCAAAATGCTCGAACTTTATACCTATAATCAAAGTGTTAATATTCAGCAATGCGCTATACATGAAACGATAGACGATTTAATTCTGAATCGAATGATATATAAAATAGCTGAAGAAATTTAGCGGTTTTTGCGTAATTTGCGAATGAAAATTAAGCCCGACACACTTACCGACATTTACAGTTCACTGTAACTTAAATACTAAATAAAGAACAATTAGGAATATTATTCAATCAAATACGGATCCCAATTCTTATTACTGATTAATTACACAACTTTTTATTTTATTAAAGCTATACAAAGACAGAAATAGTAATCTTCATACCGGTGTACCCTCTGTTATCGTGGGGATAAACTAAAAAATCATTAGTGGATTTAATGTTTGCTTTAATAATAAAAGACTATTTAAAAACTTAAGAAGAATGTTATCTTAGGATGAACTTACTTGTAAAGAGTAAAGATTTAAATATTTAAACTGCAGAAACAATAGTTTAAAATAAACGCCTAATAATAGGCAATTCAATATACACGTAACTACTATTAATTTATGAATTCTAACAATTACTGATTTTAAACGTAACAAGTATTAAACTCAAAAATAAAATCAATGGTAAGGGATTTAACCCAATACTGGTATAACTGCAACACCAACATCTATTATTTTTCAATTTTTACAGCACCTTCAACTAAACAGATTTAAACTGTAATTAAACGTTTTAATTGTGATTAAAATCAACAAATTATTTCTAGTTATGGTCGTTGTAAATAATCATTTAAATATTTCTTTTCATGACTGTGGCATCTGTCAGCCAAGTCGTAAACTATTAAGCCGAAAGCCTTGAACTATAGTCAAAATACAGCAATGAGCTGTACATCAAATAATAAAGCATTTAATTCTTAATTGAATTATGTGTAAAATGGCTAAGAAAACTTTGCGGTTTTTCTGTAATTTGTAAACGAAAATTTAGCCGGTAATTTAGTTCACTGTAAAACTTACTATAGAATATGCGATTGGTTGCCTGTAATTAGACTTTTATATATACCCTAGTTTTTTATTTTAAATATTTGAATATTTACAAATAAACTTATTCTATTATTATAAGATAAGATTCTTCTTAAGTTTTTAAATATTCTTAAAACATTAAAACAAATATTAAATCCACAAATGAATTACTAGTTCATCGACACGATAACAGATGGTACCCTAAATGAATATTAGGATTTCTCATATTGTAAGGCTTTAACAAAATAAAAAGTTGAATAATTAATCAGTAATAAGTGTTGGGACCTGTATTTTATTGAAAAGTATTGCGAATTGTTTGTGATTCAATTTTTCTGCATTCATTGTATTACCTTTAGGGAAAAACATTTAGGAGTTATTTAGTTTTAAAAAGTCTCCATAAGAAATTTAAAAATCAACATTAACTTCCCAACATCTACAAACCTTACTTTTGTTTATTATTAAACCCATAATTCCCCTATAAATTAATGTTTGAATCATTAAAATGAATGCAAACAATAAGTAATTGCGACGGCAGTATTTATTATCTCAGGATTTTCACAGCACGTTTATTTAAAAATATCAAAGGATTATTAGTTTAGTGATGATCCAATTATCTAAATTGTCCGTCAGAATTACGATTTAAAAGCTTAGAATTCCAAACATATTAAATTCGTATTTTCGAGCCTTTTCGCCATCTATCGGACGATAGATGAACTGCTAAGTGCGTTTTTACGACAGCGCCAAAATGCTCGAACTTTATACCTATAATCAAAGTGTTAAAATTCAGCAATGCGCTACACATGAAACGGTAGACGATTTAATTCTGAATCGAGTGATATATAAAATAGCTGAGAGAATTTAGCGGTTTTCCTGCAATTTGCGAATGAAAATTAAGCATAACCCCCTTACCGACAATTACAGTTCACTGTAACTTAAAAATTTAATCACGAGCAATTCGCAATACTCTTTAATAAAATAAGGGTCCCAATACTTATTACTGATTAATTATTCAACTTTTTATTTTGTTAATGCCTTACAATATGAGAAATCCTAATATTCATCTAGGGTACCCTCTGTCATCGTGGGGATGAACTAGTAATTCATTTGTGGATTTAATATTTGTTTTAATGCTTTAAGAATATTTAAAAACTTAAGAAGAATCTTATCTTATAATAATAGAATAAGTTTACTTGTAAATATTCAAATATTTAGATTAAAAACTAGGGTATATATAAACGACTAATTACAGGCAACCATCCGCATAATCTATAGTTTACAGTGAACTAAATTACCGGCTAAATTTTCGTTCACAAATTACAGAAAAATCGCAAAGTTTTCTTAGCCATTTTACACATAATTCAATTAAGAATTAAATGCTTTAATATTTGATGTACAGCGCATTGTCGGATTTTTACATTTTGACTATAGTTCAAAGCTTTTGGTTTAATAGTTTACGCCTTGTCTGACAGGTGGCACCGTCATGACAAGAATTATTTTAATGTTTATTCACATTTTTAAATGACCATAACTAGAAATGATTTGTTGATTTTAATTATAATAAATCGTTTAATTACAGTTTAAATCTGTTTAGTTGAAGGTGCTGTAAAAATTGAAAAATAATAGATGTTGGTGTTGCAGTTATACCTGTATTGGGCTAAATGTTTAAAAATATCCTTACCATTGATTTTATTTTTGAGTTTAATCCTTGTTACGTTTAAAATCAGTAATTGTTAGAATTGATAAATTAATAGTAGTTACGTGTATAATGGGTTGCTGTCATTAGGCGTTTAATTTAAACTATTGTTTTTGCAGTTTAAATATTTAAATCTTAACTCTTTACAAGTAAATTCATTTTAAGATAACATTCTTCTTAAGTTTTTTGATAGTCTTTCATTATTAAAACAAATATTAAATCCACTACTGATTTTTTAGTTTATCCCCACGATAACAGAGGGTACACCGGTATCGAGATTACTATTTCTGTTATTGTAATGCTTCAACAGAATAAAAAGTCGAGTGATTAATCAGTAATATTCTTATTCTTATTGGGAACCGTATTTGATTGAATAATATTCTTAATTGTTCTTTATTTAGTATTTAAGTTACAGTGGACTGTAAATGTCGGTAAGTGAGTCGTGCTTAATTTTCATTTCGCAAATTACGCAAAAACCGCTAAATTTCTTCAGCTATTTTATACATCATTCGATTCAGAATTAAATTGTCTATCATTTCATGTATGGCGCATTGCTGAATATTAACACTTTGATTATAGGTATAAAGTTCGAGCATTTTGGCGCTGTTCAAAAACATCACTTAGCAGTTCGGCCATCGTCCAATGGATGGCGAAAAGGCGCGAAAATACGAATTTAACATGTTTGGTTCCTTAAAAGCTTTTAAATCGTAATTCTGAGCGACAATTTTGATAATTGGAACGTTAAATCGTCAATACACTTAGAATCCTTTGGTATTTTTAAATAAACGTGCTGTAAAAATCCCGAAATAATAAATACTGTCGTCGCAATTATTTAATGGTTAAATTAATTTTAATGATTCAAACGTTAATTTATAGGGGAATTATTGGTTTAATAATAAACAATCAAGTAAGCTTTGTTAATGTTGGGAAATTAATTATAATTTGTAATTTTTTTAAGCAGATATTTTAAAACTAAATATCTCCTAAACGTTTATTGATAAATGTCTGTGTCAGCTCAATTTTACTCATGGTTTCATCCCTGTTATACTTAAAATTGAACGTTTTTAATATTAAATTAATAGTCATAGAGGTTGCATGAATAGAGAAAGCATGGATCGATTTGTTTTGATGCGAACGTTTCACGATGGTGGACTTTGTTTTACTCTCCACATATAAACAAATATTAGTTATTTTAATACGGCTTGTTTACTTCCTTTCTTAAGTTTGTTTTCAGTGATAAGATTCAGTGAAGTTGTTTATCATTTATTACTAATTTTAGTGACTCGTATTACTGTTATTAAATTAAGCTGTTAGTGTACAGTTTACCTTAGTTGAACTAGTGTTTGCCCGGTTGAATTACGGTTATACGGGGTTACATTAGAAAAAAAGATTATTACAATATTACCGAGCACTCGATACATATGGGGATAAAGTTTGCACAGAGTGAGAGAGTATTCGAAAATGCCAGAGAACTCGATTCTTCGGATCAAATTGAATTTAACTGGTTAGCTGTGTTTGACGAGTATACTCTTTATTAAAAATGGAAATATTTTGTGTTATAATGAGTACCTACTCGATATATACAATATGACGAGTCCCTACACAACAACACAAAATATTGCCAATTTATTTATGGCGAGTGTACTCGTCACACAGCTAACTGGTTAAGATAGTCACTGTACAATATGCCTCGAGTGCTTCATATAATTCTAAATGCTGTTATACTTGCAACTCACTCCAAATTTAATAATCGTAGTTGGGAGAGTGAGTTAAAATATCAACTCTAATTTTTTGATTAAATGTGTGGTGCCACAATTCGTTACATATTAACTAAATTCTGAATTTTACTGGTGATAATTAAGTAACTCAGTTAAGTAAGATAAAAAGTAGGAAACAATGAAAATTATTCACGGAATCTAGGTTCTTTTAGACAACTTGACCATCGCTCCAGCTAGCTAACGCTGCGTGACTCTGCATAAATAAAGGGCCTCCAGTTTCCAGAAGAAATTTACACCGATGAATTAAACGTTTACTTCATTCCTTCCTCATTGATGTTTCCTCTAATTTATTAGTATATGAGGAGTGCGTCACTCCAAACTAACAACACTATTCATAACGGCCTGAATGTGTGAATACTCAACCCGTTCTTAATGCCACCATAAACAATATTAATTAAATACTCACACCAAACAATTAAAATCTTAGAAATCAGGAAAAGTATAAATGATTACAAACCAAAGTGAAACATACACATCTTTATGAAGAGTTATTATTAATTTGCTAAAATAAATTCTTTTTTATTTATTTTTAACAAAATTGTTACACAAAAATTTCCACCAGGAGTAACAGGATCGCAGAAATGAAAAGAGTAATTTGGGTGCAAAAATAATTTCACACTTTTTTAATTTATTTTTTACAAAATTTTGCCACAAAAATTTCTACTCAGTAATATTGTAATAATCTTTTTTCCTAATGTAACTCCGTATAACCGTAATTCAACCGTGCAAACACTGGTTCAACTAAGGTTAACTGAACACTATATAACAGCTTAATTTAATAACAGTAATACGAGTCACTAAAATTAGTAATAAATGAAAAACAACTTCACTGAATCTTATCACTGAAAACAAACTTAAGAAAGGAAGTAAACTGGCAGAATTAAAATAATTAATATTTGTTTGTGTGGAGAGTAAAACAAAGCCCCCCATCGTGTAACTTTGGCATCAAAACAAATCGATCCATGCTGTTTCTATTCATGCAACCTCTTTGACTATTCATTCAATATTAAAAACTTTCAACTTTTAGTATAACAGGGATGAAACTGTGAATACAATTGAGCTGACACAGACATTAATCAATCAACGTTGAGGAGTATTTAGTTTTAAAATATCTCCTATTTCCCAACATTAACAAACCTTACTTGATTGTGTATTATTAAACCAATAATTCCCCTGTAAATTAATGTTTGAATCATTAAAATTCATTCAACCATTAAATAATTGCGAGGGCAATATTTATTATTTCGGGATTTTTACAGCACGTTTATTTAAAACTATTAAAGGATTCTAAGTGTATTAGACGATTTAACGTTCCAATTATCAAAATTGTCGCTCAGAATTACTATTTAAAAGATTTTAAGGAACCAAATATGTTAAATTCGTATTTTCGCGCCTTTTCGTCATCTATTAGACGATGGCCGAACTGCTAAGTGATGTTTTTGAACAGCGCCAAAGTGCTCGAACTTTATACCTATAATCAAAGTGTTAATATTCAGTAATGCGCCATACATGAAATGATAGACAATTTAATTCTGAATCGAATGATGTATAAAATAGCTAAAGAAGTGTAGCGGTTTTCGCGTAATTTGCGAATGAAAATTAAGCACGACACACTTACCGACATTTACAGTTCACTGTAACTTAAATACTAAATAAAGAACAATTAAGAATATTATTCAATCAAATACGGTTCCCAATAAGAATAAGAATGTTACTGATTAATCACTCAACTTTTTATTCTGTTAGAGCATTACAATAACAGAAATAGTAATCTCCATACCGGTGTACCCTCTGTTATCGTGGGGAGAAACTAAAAAATCATTAGTGCATTTAATATTTGTTCTAAGAGTGAAAGACTATTAAAAAACTTAAGAAGAATGTTATCTTAGAATGAATTTACTTGTAAAGAGTTAAGATTTAAATATTTAAACTGCAGAAACAATAGTTTAAATTAAACGCCTAATGACAGCAACCCATTATACACGTAACTACTATTAATTTATTAATACTAAAGATTTTAAATGTAACAACAATTTAACTTAACTCAAAAATAAAATAAGTGGTAAGGAAATTATTAAAAATGTAACCCAATACTGATATAATTGCAACACCAACATCTATTATTTTTCAATTTTTACAGCACCTTCAACTAAAAAGATTTAAACTGTAATTAAACGTTTTAATTGTGATCAAAATCAACATATCATTTCAAGTAATGGTCATTTAAAAATGTAGATAAACATTAAAATAATTCTTGTCATGACTGTGCCATCTGTCAGACAAGGCGTAAAGTATTAAGCCAAAAGCTTTGAACTATAGTCAAATTGTAAAAATCCAGCAATGAGCTGTACTTTAAAAAATAAAGCATTTCATTCTTAATTGAATTATGTGTAAAATATCTAAGAAAACTTTACGGTTTTTCTGTAATTTGCAAACGAAAATTGAGCCGGTAATTCAGTTCACTGTAAAGCTTCAATTGGATATGTGTATATTAGGTTGCCTGAAATTAGACGATTATATATCCCTTAGTTTTTTAATTTAAATATTCGAATATTTACAAGTAAAATTATTCTATTATTCTAAAATAAGATTCTTCTTAAGTTTTAAGATATTTTTAATACATTAAAACAAATATTAAATCCACAAATGAATTTCTAGTTAATCTACACGATAACAGAGGGTACCTTATACGAATATTAGGATTTCTCATTTTGTAAGGCATTAACAAAATAAAAAGTTGAATAATTTATCAGTAATAAGTATTGGGACCCGTATTTTATTGAAGAATATTGCAAATTGTTCGTGATTACATTTTTAAGTTACAGTGAACTGTAATTGTCGGTAAGGGGGTCATGCTTAATTTTCATTCGCAAATTGCAGGAAAACCGCTAAATTCTCTCAGCTATTTTATACATCACTCGATTCAGAATTAAATCGTCTATCGTTTCATGTGTAGCGCATTGCTGAATTTTAACACTTTGATTATAGGTATAAAGTTCGAGCATTTTGGCGCTGTCGTAAAAACGCACTTAGCAGTTCATCTATCGTCCGATAGATGGCGAAAAGGCTCGAAAATTCGAATTTTATGTTTGGAATTTAAATTTAAATCGTAATTTTGACGGACAATTTTGATAATTGGATCATCACTAAACTAATAATCCTATATTTTTAAATAAACGTGCTGTGAAAATCCTGAGATAATAAATACTGGCGTCGCAATTACTCAATGGTTGAATTCTTTTTAGTGATTCAAACATTAATTTATAGGGAAATTATGGGTTTAATAATAAACAATCAAGCAAGGTTTGTCGATGTTGGGAAGTTAATGTTGATTTTTAAATTTCTTATAGAGACTTTTAAAACTAAATAACTCCTGAATGTTTTTTCCCTAAAGGTAATACAATGAGTGCAGAAAGTATACATATAGGGGAGATTTCTTTAAGAACGTCCTTACTTTAGAAAATTAGCTTTATTTGAGAATTTATTAACAGTTAATGCAATGCATACGTAATATAATTCTCGTCAGTATCATAACACAAGGAATGTAATAATTTGAATACATTGTTCTTATTCTGTTATTTTTTATTTAAATGCATGCCAAAAATGTTGAGTCTTCACAATTTGTATCAGGAGACTAGGAACGAAAAGAGCTAACTTGTCCTAATGTTCTATGAAAGTAACTCTCTCAATCCCGTTCAACGTACTAAAAACTTCAAGTGAAATGCAAGTTAATGATAGCGAGATAATACTCCATCATGAAATATATCACATCACAAGGTTGCACACATCTGTAATTAAAAATTATAAAAATCACCATACACTTGAAACAAAATTTATTTACTTACCTCATTTACCAATATGCATCAAATTGCCAGAACTTTGTTAAAACCAAGACTGTATTTCAAGTTTACAAATGTTACCGCAGGGTACACCGATGACATTACTAGCTCTTTGGCAAAAGCAGTACCAGACAGATTAGTAAGGCAGGAACCGGGAAAGGTAATTTGCGGATTCATTCCAGCAGAATGGCCGGCTCAATTTTATTCCCGCACCGGAGTAACAGGCTTCGGAACATTTTGCTTCACGTTTGGAATCTACCTGCTGAGCAAGGAAAAATTGGTAATGGAACATGAATATTACGGTGGGTTATCAACATTCTTGTTGATTTACGTGACTGCCACTCAACTCGGGCCTCAAATCGGAGCATCTATAGATAAACAAATAGATGCTCTCGAAGCAGAATTTAACTACAGCAGAATCTGGGAAAAAAATATGCTAGAAGAGTCTATTGAAGATGAGAAAAATCTGCAATTAAGCTCAGAGGGACAGCTGGTGTTGATCCAAGCAAAACGTGAAAACATCGGCTTGCAATTGGAGGCTAATTTCAGGGAGAGACAAATGAGGGTTTACAATGAGGTAAAGGATCATTTAGATTATCATGTTAGGGTCGACGAAATCGAAAGGCGTATTTCTCAAAGCAACATCATCGCTTGGGTCTCTGATCAGGTGTTAAAAGCAATAACACCCGAACAAGAGACTATGTATATAGACAGGTGCATTGAAGATTTATCTGCCCTTGCAAATAAATAAGAAAATTTACAAAACAAAATCAGTTTATTGTTTTGCCCTACAAAACTACGAATTTGTATAATATTTACCTATGTAATACTAGTTAATGCTGTTGTAACTTTTGTATTTTAGAAATTAAATAGTATATACAAACTTATTGATACTTTTATGTAAAAAAAATTTAAATAAGTGGATTATAAAAAAGGTCTTTTAATATGGTATCTAAATACATAAATTACGTAGTGTATAGTGAAAATATAATGTAACCGTTATACTATCCTGTGCGCTTTCTTTTTGATTTTGGTTCGGCGTCCTCCTCTTCACTGATTATATCAATACCTGATAACATTGTCGTTTTCAGTTTAGCCTCATTTGCTCGGTTTATTACATATTTCGATAGCCTCACTCCGCACCTGCAAAAATTTCAATTAAACATCGTCCAACAGCGAATAAAACTGCGGAAACTTGCTGGAAAACTTCGTCCTCGGAACTATTGTAAGTGTTACAGTTCTCGAACACCAATTGGACATCGTGCATGAGTTCTTCATCGAATTTATAATCGCCCATGTTAAGTTTGTACTTGATTGTGCCGAAATCCATCGGGTGCGAAATGACGTCGTAATAATCCGGAACCTCCCTTTTTTGCACCGGCGTGATGAAGGGCCACGCGTCCTCGTGTTTCATTACGTCCGCTAGGACCTCTTGCAGGGCAGCGTTGTGCAGTGGCAATCCATTCTTGGCCTCTTCGCGCACTCGGTTCGACCTGCGAAGCCAATCGTCTACTGCAAGTACACAAATACAATGTCGTTTAGACACGCTTTTAATTGAATGTGCTTGGTAATGGATAATATAAATCCTTGCTCGAACACTGGTCTGTAGGGATGGTGGTTAAATATATTTCGTCACACTATGTTGTTATGGCATAATTAGTCACCAATTGAGAGCTGTTAAACATTCGGTAACACCCTAGTTATGTAAACAGGGATGTTATAGAGCTTTAACAGCCCGCTTTAAGGGGAATTATAAAAGCACGCAAATTTTAACAGCCCATATTTTTTCAAAATTGTAACAAACAAAAATCTGAGGAAATCTTTGTATTGGGAGCAAACTTTTCACTCTGCAGCATAAAAGTACTTAGCTGCAATGTATTTTGTGCATCGTTGAAAACATTTAAACATACTCCACAAAAACTTAAGATGGATCTGAGATACACAAAAAAATATTACTCACGGTGTGTTTCCTCAGACAAATTAGAATTCCTGGAAGCCTCCTCTTGTTCTATACATTTTGTACACTTATACGTCCTAGGTACCCTCCTTATTGGGGGTACAACACATTCTAGGTGGTACACACGTGGACAATGGTTGCACCTAACCACCTCATCGAATTCTAATTCGCCGCATCTTTCACAATCCTTCGGACTTCTGCAAAAAAAAAAAATTGCATTTCATATTTTAATTTACTTTTTAAAACACATAGTAAGATGAAAATAAAAACTTGTAAATGTGCAACAAGCAGTTATTAAATAATAATAATGAAGGCGTGTCCATAAAGTGCTATTGTGGACGAGTTACTTACAAAGCTCTAAATTCTACTTCTTTCAGCATTTTTGAAATACTTTTTAAATAAAACATATTTATAAATTTACTGTTACAAAGAATATAATGTATGTGGTACTTACTCTTCGGGATCATAAGAAAATGCTATATTGACCTGCGCTTCGGCCTCTTTTTGAGCTTGAGCTTCAAGCTCTTTTTTGGTCTCTTCTGTACACTGCCTACAAAACCAATCTCCCGCAGGTACACTCTGAAAGAATATAGACATATACTTCAATGCATATTAGCATTACACATTTTGCTCATTGTTGTAATTAATTTTTAATTTAATTTTTAACACATCCGCAACAAATTTTGCATCTTATGTATTGTTTGTACATTGTGGCAGACGTGAAATAAATAAAATGAAATCATGTGGTATTCATTTTTGGCAACTAACCCTCAATTTTGGTTTCAAACAGAACGTGTGCATCCCCGTATTGCAGGTCTTGCAGACTGCCATCATTCTCGAGTAGCCCTTCTTCATACAAACTGCGCAGGTATTTGACCGCATCCATGCCACACAACTCTTCAACGATTCGTGGTGCATGAAGATCTGGGAGTAATTCGTGGCGTGCAACAACGACGCTTCCCAGTTACCCATCAAACTATTTTTGCCGGCAAGTTTGTCTTTCCTCGTGTTCCCTGTAAAAATAAATAGAAATCACATATTAGTGGCAGTTCGCGAATGATATATACAGGGTCTTCATTTCAAAAGGAGCCACCCTGAATAACTTTGGATCTGAAGTAGTTACGGTTTTAAGAAACAATACGACAATTTTGTTTTCGAGGGGGAACTTTAAAAAACACTGTTTTTAGAATTTTATCTTTCGCCCCCTCACCTCCAGCCACCCTACCTTTATAATTACATTCCTCATTTTTAGCAACATTCCTCATTTTTAGCAACTTTACTCATAAATGTTATTAATGAATATGCATTTTTAGTTATGAGTTGTGTGCCTTCTGTAAATTAATAAATCAAAATAAACAAACATATAATCCATTAGGGCGAAAAATTAAAAAATACATCTGCAACTAGTTTTATAAAAAAAAAAAAACGCTAAAGTAAATATATTAATTAATTATGACTTACCAATTGGTAAATACAGACACTTAGGTTTTATGCTGTGTGCTAAGTACACAAGAATTTTAGCAAGTACACTTATCCTCTTCTTCTGTTCGGTTGATTGCGTTAAAACAATTTCATGTTCAGAGTCTTCAGCTATAGTGTTTATATGCATGTAATCGAGCGGGTCTTTGTACTCTTCATTATCCGTTTCTGATGCTTCTGAAACTACAATTATCTTGTGTGAATTTATTACACTTTTTTAATGAAGTGTTAAAATTTTTGTTTCAGATGATCCTATGATCTTAAACATCCCCTACAAGTCATTCAAGGGAATAAATTCATTTGAAAAATGAATCAATGCATAAATTGGACCAAATTCTGCTGCTTGCACAAAAAAAAATCCAATAGAATAGCTTTTTCACCCGTTCATGAGAATAACTTCTTAAACTAAGGTTTTACTCCATATCAAACAAGAGCAACTTAACACGTTTGCTGCCATCGATGCGCTAGTGCGTCCGACTTTATACTTGCCTATTCCAATTGCAGCGGCAGCGAACGTGTTAAAGTGACATTTGCGTAATTGATACGTATATAATTAAACTCTTACCATCATCACTATTTTGCTCCTTGACCCTATTCTCAATATCATCACTCTTAATTTTCTCCAATTCCTCCAACAGCTCATCAAACTTCTTCTCCTCCAATAAGGCAACAAACTTATCCCGAACAGCACTGGGGAAACCTCCCAATAAATTGCTGTGCAATTTCTTGTCAAATTCCAGCAAACACTCTACAGCAGAAGAACACAGAATCTCCGAAGGTGACATTTCATCAGAATAACCAAAATTATCCTTTTTGTCTTGAGGAGCTATATCCTCCGAGGACTCTTCCTCCATCTTCTCCTCACCGCTTATCAAGTACGAGGGAGTCTTATTCACCGCTTCCGTAAACACCTCTAAACCAAGCTTAAGGTTATTCAGTAAATCTGATTCCCTAACTCCCCTGGTGTTCAAACAACTGATTAAATCTTCCAAGCTGTCCCGATCCTTGTACAACTTCCACATGTTTTGTGGAAGCGTCGGGTGCACTACGCAGGCCGTGGGATCGCCGGAGCACATGTAGAGGTTGTTGTTGATGCCGGTCTTTTTGCTGAGAGGCCCGTGCCCATTTACGGTATCGGGTTTCTCATCATTTTCTTTATCACTGGAGTTCATCTCCACATGCATTTTGCGTATGTGCTGTTTGACGGCTCTACGATCACCGTTTACTAGTTCAGGTACATTGACAATCGGCTCACTCTCGCACCCACCGATATTCGGGCCCTCTTGATTCACAAACAGTCCAGGTACTGAGGAGAGTTTTATGTACCTCCTGAGGGCACGATCACACCTAGAAAAAATGGTGAAAAATGAAGCAAGTTTCTGTTTAGAAAAATGTAATAAGTTTACAATATGAAGTAATTTAAAAAATTCAACACGGTAAAAGATCAACCGGAAACAATGAATATATGGAAATTATATTCAGCAGCAAAGTTATTTCGTATCTATACTCCGTCTACTCATAGATTAAACTTTTTTGACATCTTGAGTGGTAAAAATCCCACTAGGTTGCCGAACAACTCTCGCCACAAAATAGTACCTACGAAACTTGATTTATTTCAAAAATTGCACTCAAGAATATTACTGTGTAGGTGTGTAATTGGTTCGTCTCATCATTCAGAACATTCTCCACGGCGGAAATCAATAACAATAACAAACTGTCTATTAGTGACGTCGCATCGCGGAAGTATACCAGTACCAACCTAACTTGCTGCAAAATTACAGTATTAGTACTTTTCATTTTTTAATGTTTGTCACAAAAGATGTCAAAAAAGTCTAATCTATGCGTAGATGGAGTATACCTATATCCTAAACATCATTTAACTAAATGCCTGTTTAATAATAATACCGGGCGTAAGAGTCTTATAAACACAGCATAGAACAATGTCGGCTCTTTTAAGGAAAGAAAATGTGTTTTTTGTTAGGCCTTGCATATTTATTGTTTTGACTGTCAATTTTGTAAGCTTTGTTTGCTTTTATTGTGACATCATCCCTAGAATAAAAGGTAGCAACCAATTTCTAGCTAGAATTATTACCTTCCAGACAAAATTTCACTTACCCTATATGAATCATGTTGTTAAAGATGCTACTCTTAAGTTTATCAATTTGCTCATCAGCCGTTGTCTTAAAACTTCTCTCAACATTCTTCTCTGCATCCACACTGGAACCATCTATCAAATCGCCCTCTTTCTGCAGCTTGGACTGCTCTTTCGCTTCCTGCTCCCGCTTTTTCTCAACGTTCTCCTTCGCATCCACACCGGAACCATCCGGCAAATCGCCCTGTTTCTGCAGCTTGGACTGCTCGTCCGCTTCCTGCTGCCGCTTCTTCTCATTTGAAGTAATCTGCTTGATGTTTATCCTCGAATCTTTAACACTGTCCATCTTCTCGTTGATCACGTCCCTGATCTGTTTATAAGTCAGCAGCTGATTCACCAGGCAGTTCAGCAGCTTCAGTTTGTCGTTGATCGGGAGTTCCACCACGCTGTGGATGGACAGCGCTCTCAGTATGTGCGTGTTCTGAAGCCGGAAAAATACGGCCGGATCGTCCCCGCCGTCGAACCCGCCTCTGCACAGCGAGCGCATTCTCGAACCATACGAGTCCTGAAGACGCGCGCCCGACATCAGCAAGTGCAGCCTTAAAATTTCCGAGATTGTCAACGGGCAGACTTCGAACATTTTCAAGGTCATTCCTTGGTGCGTTTTTGTCCAAATTGATAACGCCGTTGCCACTTTGATGGCGTCTCTGATGCCGTACTCTTTTTTTTGCTCGATATACCTAAGCGCAGTCTCTAAAATAAATAAGAAGTGGAAGTAAACTTTAAATTTCATAAATCCTTATTTTATAAGTGTTTTATTACGTGTGTGAATATGAATATAGAGAACCACCTAGTAACAGTCACAACCATACTGATAATTCTTATTTTTATTTAATTTAACATTTATAATGATAAATTCTTGAATATTGACGGCGTTTATTTGGCGGTGCATCTTGATGTAATTTCAAAATAAAACACTTAAAACTTTGCTTTACCACTGATATATGTGTGTAGTATAGTTTCGACTATACACTAGCCATCTTTAAACTGATCGACTATAGTCACATATATCAAATATACAGTGGTAAAATAGAGTTTTAAGTGTTTTATTTCGAAACTAATGATTAATGCTCACCATCTTAAAAACAGCAAAAACCAGCAAAACCGAAAACTCTGTTTACACCAGATACAACCTCGAGTGGTTTCTAGATTTAAAAAAATATATAAAAACGGCTAGTTATTCTACTTACTTGAGAACCTATCCAATTCAAATTTGTAACTTTTTTCCTCATCCTCTTGAAATGAGAAAATTGTTTCTAAAAACATTATGAGGATGTCTACTAAAGGACCGTCAACCTGTAATTTGAATACATGATCGAAAATTGTGAATGCGAAAAACTGGTTGACAATAAAAGAGAAAACAAATTCTTGATACTAGAGACGGATATATGGTGGTAAAATGCTTAATCAACCAACAAAAGATATATTTTATATATAAAATATTTATAAGGTAATAACAACTTTTCACATATTATAAAATGTTGAAAGTTGTTTCATTTCAAATAACTGGAAATGGACCTCCACATAGTAATGGTCTCTATTTCATACGGATAAAATTACAACAATTATGGTGAATAAGAGGATGATGAAATATTTTAATTTCCATCCATAACTCGACATCTCAGGCATCAGTAATTTGATTTGGTACTACTTAAAAACCAAATCTCGTAATCTTACCTTTTGCTCAAATAAGGCCTTTTCCATAACTTGGAATGTAAGTCCTTTGGTTCCTAAATATTTTTTACTCTGTAGGACTGAGGAAAAACTTGAAACAAACTCCATTACACAAAGCGCATCTCCTAGGAGCCTATCAGGAATTTTCGATTTAACTGGAGCTGGTTCTGGAAATTCCTGAAATAATTATTTGATTGAAATATAATGAGCAATCAAAACTTTCGTCTTGCATGTTGAGCTCAGCATATGAGAAAAGTTGACCTCAATGTTACAAGAAGGTTCAAACAAGGTAACAAGAAATTTTAGCATTAACATTTTAATTAAACTCACCTTCTGATCTTCCAAGCACAAATCATCCTTGACCTGATACCACTCCTTGACTTTAGAAGCCAAGTCCACGGCCAACATCTTTTTTTTCTCTTTCTTCTCTTTCTTCTCGGCCTTCTTAGCATCTCCATTATCGATGAGGTTGTTCTTGTTGAGGAACTTAGCGAGCGTCTCCTGTCGCGCCTTCTTCAGGGTGGCCTTCGCCTTAGACTTGTCGAAGCTCGGCTCGGGCCCGTCGAATATCTTCGAGAAGCTCATTCCCGCGACGCCCAAATTTACCAAGGCGGATTGGTTTATTCCGAAGTACCCGTCGGAGTTTTGCACCACGTACTGTTTCAGGAACAGTTTGCTCTTGTCTCTCGAGTAGACGCCCTTCTTGCGGCGGATTTGGGTCAGGTCCGCCATCAGCTTCTCGCTGATGTCCGCGTCCTCGGCGCTCATGTGCTCCAGGTTGTATTTGTAAAGGCTTGCAGGAATGGTGGTACTTGTTTCGCCATTGCTGTGGAATTAAAAGAGGTTTTTGTTAAATGAAAATCAAACATTTGAATAATATCATTTCATATTTAATGTACTATCCTTAGAAAAACATAAATTTCTTCCAAAATGTTATTTATTTACAGAATAACAGCACATGGAAAAAAGAATACTATTCTGTGAATGGTGAAACATTTTTGCAAAATATTTGATTTCTGTGTTATGCAACAGTATCTGATACTTTTACTTTTTACTTAGAGATGGGTAACTGATCAGCGAGTCGGCTATTGGAAATGAGTCGAGTAGTCCTGTGAAAATTAGTGACTCTTTTTGAGTCGTACAATTTGTAAGGGTGAGGACCTTTTTTTCTCTTTTTGGTTGACTCTTTTCCATAAGTCGACTTACAAAAAAAGTCATTTTGGCATCGACTTTGAATCATAATAAAGTGTGCCTTGACATTAACAAAGATTCCTTTTTAAGGCTCTTCAAAAAAATAATGTTAGTTTTCTCTCGTAGCCTTGTTGGTACTTTTCATTTTCTAGTGTTTGCCAGTAAAGTCCAATCTATGAGTAGATATCCTATACTGCCTTAGCAAAATAATCAAAATTATTTAGAGTATTTAGTTTCAAATGAAATAGGGAACATTTTCGAGTACATTTCCAATTCACACCAAATATGATTTTTTTTTTAAATTTAATACTTCAATTTAAAAAACTAAAAAGACAAACCCTTTTGGCTGCACTTCCCCGCCACTAGGAGCTATGACTTGTACGACTTGGTACTCCTTCCACTTGTTCATGGCGAACGAAGCCTCCACGGTTTCGCCCAGAAAAAATCTGTCTTTTATGAACATGTAAATGTCTTCGGCCATGTCGCAGAACGCAGCTCTCCGGGTGAGGTTGGCGACGAACAGCATGGGCACTTTCAGTTCATTCGGGAAGTCCTGCAGCAGCTTCTTCGCACTCTTCTCGCTCGCCAACGCCTCCTCGTAGGTTAGGTTCATTTTGCCTGTCAGCGAACAAGTCCAGACCATCGAGTTGCATAATATTGTGCGTTCGGCGAATTCTCTAGATAAATAAAAAACGAAAAATACAAATAACCATGGATTGTAAAGATGAAGGAAACGTATACAAATGTGCCATGAGCCATTTTTTTTTAAAGACACCAAAAAAAAATTATTAAAACTTTCTGTGCTATTCAGTGATGTAATCATTTCATAGGCTTGCTTTACATTTTCTTTGCGAAAAATGCAAAACCAAAACAAAACAAAAAGTTGGCCATGGAATTTTTTCTTATTAAAAAGAAAGTAAAAGTTTATCAAGCTATTAACCTTGGCAGATATTGTTTTGTTAAATTTCATGGCATACTATTTCTTGCCATTTACTATG
Source organism: Ocypus olens (assembly GCA_910593695.2). Lineage (NCBI taxonomy): Eukaryota > Metazoa > Arthropoda > Insecta > Coleoptera > Staphylinidae > Ocypus > Ocypus olens. Next base: position 11,427,788 of record OU343059.1, on the reverse strand, counting down.
TTTTAATAATAAAAATAATTGTGTTTTTATTTGCAGCTTGTGCCCATTTTCAACATTAGTTATTCATCACTATTAATAATACATTTAAGATTTATGATCTTTAAATTTCAAGGTTTTCTTTTCCATGGTACAATTCCCATTCTTAGTGACGCCACTGAACTTCTGTTAATTGTTATATTTTAAGGGTTGCCAACTATTTTCGACTTTTTGATCTCACGATATATTCACATAAGTAAACCTGACGTTCATAAAAAACGCAGACCTTTTTTGGGCCGGTATGAATAAAATATCTATTGTGATTAGTGACATTCTATAAATAAATATCAGTGGTTTTGTTGGTTTTGTTCCAGTTCATGATACTAAACTATTTCTCGTACTCCACACCCTTAATAAATTATTTCTTTCAATTTTAATGTTATGATTTACATATTATTTATAATTCCTGATATTTCAATTCTAAAATTACATTAGTTATAGTGCAAATATTGGTCTGAAGTTGTACCCCGATTCATATAGAGACATGACAACATAGCATATTGCTTAGTATCATAAACTGGAAAATTACCCAATTTTTTTTTATCAACATCAACATTATATGCTCTCTAAATCAGCGTGCAAAAATCTCGAATTAATTCTCAATAACATTGTCCACAAATCAATAATGCATTAATTATTCACACCTCAGCGGGGGTAATGCAAAACACAAATAACAAGTGGATAACGATGCAGTGCACATTTGCAAATTTCATTAATGGGTAATTTATATAGATCAGCATGTCAGGTGGTGTAAACATTAAATACACACTGCCGCACATTGCAATGTCAAGTGCATTGATGAATATTACACTTGACATTGCAACAATATCCATTATCAACCCATCAATAACGACATTAACCTCACAAACATCCAACGATTTTCGCACGAGTGCAATCAACTCTCGCACGACGCAATTGATGTTTATAACGCACATAACCTAAAACAGGTGGACAATGAAATTCCCAGGAACTGCTGGTGGTCGAAACGACGGCGTAGAAAACCGTTAGGCAAAAGAAATTTGTGAATTACCATCGGCGATACTTACTCGTAATCGCGGAATATCTCGTTGGTCATCTGGCAGAGGAAGACCTCCTCGTCATCCCGGAGGAATTCCGGGATGGGGGCCTTGTCCAGCGTCTTCTTCTTCAGCAAAGGCATATTGTGGTCTGTTTGGAGGGAAAATTGCGGCTCTTCTTACAACATGTGGACGCTGACGGGTTGCGCGGGCACGACACGTCGACTTCACGCTCGGATCCTGTGCGGTGCGGGGGCCTTTGCGGGGCCGTACAATTTGAATAAAACACGCTCGAATTTACCAGAATATTCCACCGTTTTCTCACGCAAACGTTTTGTCGGATTCGAGCTGCAACTGTCGTTCGCATGCGTGAAAGTAAAACCGGCACATGCGCGCAGTGACGGCTATTTAAAAATCAGGGCTGCCAACTTATCCACATAATGAAAATACAATCCACAGAACACATACCTTACAATCTATACTGCAATTTTAATCCATCAGTATAATACAATTAATTCATTTTAATACCAAAAATCTAAGGTATTAATTTAAAAAAAAAATTTACCTACTTTTTACTAAACATTAATATTTATGAGTGACGGCAACGTTGTAAATATCATAGAAAACTAACGTCGACGAACAATTTCATTTCCGGTTTCTTATCCATAGAATTACGAACATCAAAGAATGCGTTTTTTACCTCTTCATAAAACGCATGATCCTGCTTTCTCGAGCTAATTAACTTCTCCGTGCCCTTTTAGGTATGAGATCAGTAAACATACGAGACGATTATTGAATGAATTGGGAATTGAATATAAATATAAATAAAATAAAAACTTAGGGAAGTCGACGAACAATTTCATTTCCGGTTTCTTATCCATAGAATTACGAACATTTAAAGAATGCTTTTTTTACCTCTTCATAAAACGCATGATCCTGCTTTCTCGAGCTAATTAACTTCTCCGCGCCCTTTTAGGTATGAGATCAATAAACGTACGAGACGATTATTGAATGAATTGGGAATTGAATATGAATATAAATAAAATAAAAACTTAGGGAAGTAACGCTGTAAAATATGAAGTGGAGAATTAAATGTGGGGTGATGCAACGCGCCAAGAATGGGACTTCAATCCAATAACTAGTTTTACTGGATTGAAGTCCCATCCTTGCCGTGTTGCATCAAATGTTGTACAAATTTATCAAAAATGTACATTAAATAAATTAGAAACAACCTTACTTGTTGCAGAAAGCATTAAATAAATTCAATAAAACGGAATATAGCCTGAATATATGAATATTCAACCTGTTCGATCATTGAATTTATTACTTAACTATCCCTTAGTAAAAACTAAAGTAAGCATGAACTTAAACAGTAGTAAAACAAAGTTATTGTATACGATTTACGTTTATTTCTTACACAACATTACTGATTCAACCAATCCGTTAGGTAAGTACAAACTTTCGGATTGATCGAACCGGTGTCACCGCAGCGATTAGCAATGGGGCAAATACCGCAAGTGGTCTTCACTAATCCAGGCGACGGCAAAAATCTATTAACAGCCCTGTACAGATTCAGCCCGCTGGAATTAACGATGCGTTCGGCCTTATTATCCAGGACGACGGTGTACAGGATACTTTCAATATCCTCGACGGATAATTCCACCTTGCTTATACCCAAATTCGAGATAAATTTGTGGACGTCGCTAGCCGTGGCGTAGCTGCGGTTGCGGATTAAAGTCGGTCCCCCGTTCTGTCCTTTCGCCTCCTCCCATCTTTCAACCAGGAATCTGTGGCACTGTTGGTTTAGTATGTCGACAAATTCCGATTCGAAATCTTGATCTTGGTACCACGCTCCTCCTGTTACCGAGGTATCGGGTTCGAGGTCGTATAACATATAGACTTTCTTTTTACTCGCCTGTAATAAATAATTTGTTTTAGGATTAAATTCAATTAACACCTCTCGATGATCATTTGTGCAACTTGAAGAGCTAATTTGAAATGATCAAGTTTCATTGGACTACAGTAGCAACCATCATCCCACCACCCCCTGTTCCACTTTTATTTCAACTACAAAATCATGTTCCTTACTATTTCTAAACTTTACACCTCTCCAGTAAATTGTTAAAAAAATTTCTTCAACCAAACAGTTTTGTAGTTTAAAATAATGTTGATTCAAGGGGTGGTGGGTGGTCCCTATCCTACAATCCAATCCGTTGCTCACGTATCCAAATTTTTACTAATACATAAGTTAAACAAGTAAGAAAAACAGTGAAGATATTATTTTTTTATTCCTTTATTAATTGTTCGAAAAAAAGGGCACGTGAGCCACAGGTTGGATTGTAGGCTGTAGGATGAATGAATCGTAATTTAAATTACTTATAGTTTGTTAATCATTATCCCTTAGTCAAAACAAAGTTATTGTGTATCATTTCCAAACTCTATTGTTACTTACAGCTACAGATTTGACAGCTTTAATGAACTTCTTAGTCTCTAAACTCTTTAAAACTTTATTGAGGTGCGTCATAGTCAAATTGGACTTGTAACGTATGTCCCTGATCCATATTCCTTTATTTCCCGCCTCCTCTATAATCTTATATACCACACGTTCCTCACTGTCGGATCCTTTGACTTTACTCTTACTTTCCGGATCTTTGTATTTGTACAGTAGCTCATTCTTATCTTGGAATAACTCTAATGTGCTAAAAACATAATTAGTCATTTTTAGTTTAATAATTAATTACGTACTATTGTTTCCGATTTGGTGCAAATAATATAAACTTCATAGTAAAGTCGATAAAGACGAAAGTAGCCTGAATATATTAATATTCAACCTGTTCATAACTCGAACAAACAAATTAAAAAACTGTAAGCTAAAGCTCACAAAATAAAACTTTCTGAATAAATATATAATAATATTAATATATAATAATAATAATAATTATTAATATATATTACACAATGTAAGATGCGTATAACAAAAACCCAAAATAAAACCCATGTTGTGATTCAAAGCAGTGCAAATATTTCCTAACCAGGACAAAATGTGGACTTTACACCAATGTCAATTTAGAATCACGTCAGTTAATTATTACCTATTCTTGAGTAACTTATTTATAACGCTCGTCCAAACAATAGCAGGTGTATCTGGGATAGCAGCCTGAACGTCCTTATTGGTGATTCCATTTGCTTTCTCCTTTGCCAATTCGAGAATTTTCTCCTCCGCGGCAGCTTCTTCTTGTTCTGACATTTTCTATTAATAAAACATAAAAACTTTTATTACTTGTGAAAAAACATTAAAAGTGAATATTATACTGTTTAGATTACTGTAGCTTACACGGATATATTATACAAATTAATAATTGCAAATAATCAACAAAATGAGCAGCAATAGATTTGTATAACCATTGAAATGATTGATTCGAAGAAAACGGCATGGACGGCTGATGGAAGTTCAGCAGAGGAGGCTTCGACAGCCCAATACTTGCTTCATTTAAAAGAGCAAGTAGTGCATCCCAAGCGGTTGTTATAGGGATGCATTAACTAGCTTCCTCTACGATAATTCACAAACCGCGTCTGGTATCAATCAGTTAATGGTAATTCTTGTGTATAAGTTACAATTTAGATTTCTAGGCGAGCCAGAATGATGTGTAATGACCAAGCTAAGTGAGGCATAATAAACCTGCATTGATATTACTAAACTTAATTAAGGTTATAATTACAGCAATTTAGAATTGTACCAAAATTTACGCTAATTACACAATGTAGGTATTGTATTGACAAAAAATAACCTAAAAATCGTTTAATAATCAAGTTTTTGCATGATAAGCAACATTAATATATTTACCAGTGATGAACTGCTTTAATATTCAAGAATAGTATAATTTCGTCCTAAAATTTAAAACTTACATGACCAGCCAGAATTTGCTCTTATTGCATAAATTAAACCCCACTTATGTTGCAAATTATTTTTTAACATTAATCATTCAGCTACCACTTTAAGTAAATCATTATCAATAGATGTAAATCAAGGGGTATTAATAATGTAAGTAACAAATCTCTAATATTTGAAATTTTAAGTTAAACTCGCAAAACCTATACAATGATTGTAAAACATAACCTTACTTATAATTTATAATTCTTACATTTAGGTACAATATATTATGGAATTAACATATCAATTGTATATAAAAAAGTAAAACATGAAAAAATTAAATAATTTCGTTGAGTTTACAAATTACGAATTTAAATAAAGCTCCGGAAAACTAACAAAACATTAAATTTGCCCCCTTTATCGTTTGTCCATTATTCACCCTAAATTATCAAACAAAAATGGATTTTACATACATGGTACTACTATTGTATGTTCCAGACAAATTTCAATGAATAATAATACATTTTTATCATCTTCAGCCACGGGCAGCTCGTGAAATGAAATTAAAAGTTTAGTTTGAGGATTAATTGCCTTTCCGACTATAAAGAATAAGAAATTAATTGAAGTTCAAGATGGAATTATGTTACTTAAAAGATCTTTGTTTCAGTATCTGGTAAAGTTATAGGTAATTTATTTTCCCAAATCTTCTGCAATCTGCAACTCCGATTACTATTCAATTTTCTGTTTTTTTTCTACAAATATGGACGATAACATAGAGTTGGCATGGAAAAAGACAGTGCGAGATTCGGAAAAGGTACAATTTAGAATGATTTAATAAGATATCAGGATAACGGTGGTATTTTAAGGCCGGTTTCCGTGAAGGGATCATCGAGGGAAAGTCGGCAAATTTCCAGGAAAATTTTGATAAAGGGTACCACGATGGATTCCGCGATGCTTTTTCACTGGGGAGGATCAAGGGAGCTTTGAGGTGATTCATTATTTGCAATTACTACTCGTAATTTTTGAGTGGAAATTATAATCCACAGAAAATTGAATTTGATGCTGTATTTCTGCGTGCTTACTATTGTCTATTGCTATAACACGTTGACCATCTTTACTTCAAATAATTGCCATAAATCATGGGATAAGTTGGATCGAAAATTAAAAACATATTTTCATTGTAAGAATTTATTAATTTCAGAGGTAACAACTTGCAAGTAAACGACCCCCGCTTGGAAAAAACACGAAGGGGAAATTGTCTCGTATGCAAGGGAGAGCAGTCCGAGGACGCCAGCCTGTCGCACCTGAGAATTGCACAAGAAGAAAAGTCCACTGCTTTAATACAAAATTTATATTCCGCACATTCAACTAATTCTGTAATTCCACTCGAAAATAAAAATGTAAATTAATTAGCGAGTCGATGATCATTTATTTAGTTTACAAGTACAGCCCTTCCGGTGTTCCCTCCTTCTTGCGATATAGTACGCTTTCTTTGGATTTCTTGAAATCCTCGTTCATCACTTTCATCCTACGTTCTCGCAGCGCCATCAGACCGGCTTCCGTACAAATAGCCTAAAAAAAATAGAAACAGATTAGTTAATTCACACAAAATCATGATTTTGAGACTGAAAGATTTATATTTTAATTTAGTAGTAAAACAATTATTAATATCATTTACCATTCAGCTTACTTGATTTAAAATTTTATTTAAAAGAAGTTGCGTACTAAAACCATATACATACTTTAATATCAGCACCGGAAAGGTCGTCTTTAGCCATGATGAGCTCTTGAAGATTGACATCCTCAGCTAAAGTCATTCTAGAGGTGTGGATATTAAATATCCTCTTCTTGGTCTTCTCATCGGGCAAGGGGAACTCAATTTTCCTATCAATTCGGCCAGGTCTAATAAGGGCAGGATCCAAAGTTTCAATTCTATTTGTTGCCATAATAACCTGAAAGATGTTATTAAGGGGTCAGATATTTAAAAAAAAAATCGATTTTTGGGTTTTGACAACACAACCACGATATCTTGAAAACTACTACATCGATGTTTTTCAATCTTGGCACGTTTTTTTGAGATATAATAGACTGGTGATTGTACGAAGGATTTTTCCTTTTTTTGAAAACAAACGAGCGATATTTTCATGCAAAATGGAAACTTGAACTTTGAACGTCCGCCATTTTGTCTTAGATCTATACTTCGACAAACTGTTCGTTCAATAGCTAGATTCTTGAATTAGATAGATTTCGTTCTTTTTTTGTGATTAACTATTGACGCACCTTAAATCCTAAATGAATTCTAAGCAATTGCTTATTACCTTTACATCACCTCGTGAATCAAAGCCGTCCAACTGATTCAGCAGTTCCAGCATGGTCCTCTGGATTTCTCTCTCTCCGCCGGAATTCGAGTCGTACCTCTTCGTGCCGACCGCGTCGATTTCATCGATGAAAACGATGGACGGAGCGTGTTCCTCGGCAACTCTGAACAATTCTCGAACCAATTTTGGACCGTCTCCCAGATATTTCTGGATCAGTTCGGACCCGACCACTCTTAAGAATGTAGCGGACGTTTGGTTGGCTACGGCCTTGGCTAGCAAGGTTTTTCCCGTGCCCGGTGGACCGTACAGGATGACGCCTTTCGGTGGTTTAATACCTGTGAATAATAAATAAATATGAACTGTCTAAAAAAAAAAAGTTAGGTTAGGACAAAATGAGAAATACGATACTTTTCGTCTTTAAAGAGTACAATTAATAAATGATCTACCGAATTGTAGTCTCTTAGAGACTCTTAAATTGTAATTAACCTAAATTTTAATTTCTTGATTTAGAGAAACATATCATTTACTTTTCTTTAATTTAAATCTCGGGCAAATCTGAGTTAAGACAATTTCATATCAAGAGAAAAAATAATTTCTGGTAACTATTTTTATATGAAAGACAATTTCATATCAAGAGAAAAAATAATTTCTGGTAACTATTTACCTCGCAAAAAGGAGAAATAGGATATTTGTTGTTTTCTACAATATAATGTCAGTTTTACAAAGACTACAATAAATAATAATTAATTGTAGTATTCTTAAGACTCAAATTGTAGAAGACAAGAAGTTAATTTTTTTTTTCATTGCAATGTAAACTCACCCATTTCTTCATAATACTCGGGATGCGTCAGTGGCAACTCGACCGACTCCTTGATTTCCTGAATCTGCGTGTCCAGTCCACCAATATCGGCGTACGTCTCCTGGGGGGCCTTCTCCAGCTTCATCACAGTCACCATAGGATCAGTGTCATCACCCAGGACACCCACAACGGCATGTACTTTATGATTCAACAGGACCGAGCAGCCGGGCTCCAGTTGATCCTTATCCACAAAGGATAGAATACTCACGTAGTGCTCACTTCCAACAGACGTGGATACAATCGCGTGGTTATCATCGATGATTTCCTCCAGCGTTCCAACAGACATTGGTGTACCTAAGTAATGAATCATTTAAAAATAACTTAAAAACAAACATCTCTCTATATTAAATTGCTTCAAATAGAAGCGTATACATTAATCGACAAGGAGGGAAATTCCCAGATTTCCTTTGTGAATCTAGAGTGTTTGCAGTAAATCCATTGTTTGGCCTTTATCCGCTAAATTAACATCTTCACATAGCACACAATATATTAAATAGTTTCTAGTACGCAAGATAGGTCAATTACTCAGTTACACACACATATTTTCCATGCACGTAAAGGATAATAAGATCAATAGCTTAAATAACCAATCACTTTGGCATAATGAACGGCATTTACCAGTGATGGTAAGTGGATATAATAACTAAATAAATAAATATGGGTTGTAATCTTGGGAGTAACTCTCAACAAAACTTGGATTTAAAGGTTATGTCAAATAATAGGTGAGTGTGCATTATTATCACCTCTAAGATCGTCAACTTTGGATCTCTCCTCCTCATTCTTCTCCTCCTGGGGCTTTAAACGTTCCTGATTCCTGATGAACTCCTCCTCCATCAGCAAGTAATCCTTAATCCGCTCGAGTTTCAGCAGCTTCAACCTGCACCTGGTGTGCGGCGTAACCGCAGGCAGTTTCAGAGCAGTGTCGGGCCCCTTCGTGCGGCGCTTCTTCTTGCCCACCCTCGTCGGAATCGGGGGCTCGTATTTCTTCTTCTTGTCTTTATCATCCTTCTTATCGTTGCCTCCGGGGCCGGATTGATTTTGACCCTAAATATAATGCAGTTGTGGTAAAGGCAGGGAATCGCTGAATAAATTGTGGTGGTTGAGCACTTACCATTCTGAGAGTTCACTTTGTTTTAAATTATTTGCGAGAGCTCGTTTCGCGTGCAACAACAAAACGAAAATCACGGAGTCATCGAAATTTCAGAATTGGAGGGTTTTTAGTTTTGTTGTTGTGGTGCCCTTGAAACTATGGCGGTAAATTGGCTGCACTGTTCCGCTAGAAATTCAAATATTTGAAGTTTTTTGTGTGCCTCACCCAGTGGCGGCTCGTGGATGATCGGCCGCGGGGCATCGGAAGAAAATTTGAATTATCATTTAAAAAAAATCTGCTGCCAACTATTTTCTACCTCACCGTATATATTTTACTGCTGAATATTTATTTTTTTAAAAACTCACTACATATCACTTTAATCGAGCTTATTGTATCAATCTCAAAAAACCTCGAGCGTTCATTGCATTTTCCAGTTTTTAAGTGCTACCTCATTGGTCAAATACTCCAGATGTTTGCCTTCAAGCTAAAACCTAAAAAAAGGTTTTTGGACAACATTGTAAAATAATTTGAGTAGTTTCTCGAGCACAACGAAAATAGTTTATTTATCGACTTAAAACGGATTAAATATAAATTTTTAAAGCTAATAAAAAAAAAAAAATCATAAAATCCCAACAAATAAAACGTGATTAATTTATATTTATTATTATTTAACATGTAAAAATAATTGTGCGCAGCACATTTTCAGTAAGGAATACATAAAACACTCAATCCCCCCTCGACTTCTTCCCCACACTCTTGACCCCCTTCCTCTTATTTCGACTAGTATCATAAATCATCTGGTTCCTAAAATCGTTCTTCAAGACCTTACTCTTCACTTCTTCCAACTTCTTCACTTTCACTTCCTCGACATTCCAATTAGAAGTCATAACAGAAGTAGACGCGCTTGGAGTGATCTGTACGACTTTCTTCTTTTTCTTCTTCGGTACAACAACGTGAGGCGTTTCTGAAGTGCTGGCCATGGGCTCTTCGCAAATTTTTTCAATGATCGAAGATTGAAGGTAGTTTATTTTGCTCACTGGTTCTTGGCGGAGTTCTGGGAATTTTAATGTTTCAGTCTTATTCTCTTTTTTACTGGATTTCATCTTCTTGGACTTCTTTTTTGGAACTACTTCTTCGGTGACTGTGAAGCTGTCTTGTAATGAACGCTTCTTCGATTTACCGCCAATTCCCTCATCCAATACTTGGTTTTGACTGGAATTATTTTTCTTCAACTTTTTAGATAATTTATGTTCTTCAATACCATCTTCCTTTTTCTCAGACGTTAAATCTCTAAGAATAGCCTTTTTCAACTTTTTAGATCTTTGATTTAAATAATCTTCATCTACATTTTTCTTGAATTCTACGTATCTTTTCTGCTGACTTAATTCATCTTTTAAGTTCCTAATATCTTCTTCGGCGTTCTTCTTTGATTTTTTAGATTGTTTGGGCTGACTTGACTCTTCTTCAATATTCCTCACCTCTCCTTCGACATTTTTCTTCTTTGACTTTTTAGATTGTATGCCCTGTCTTGAATCTTCTTCAATATTCCTCGTTTCTCCTTCGACATTTTTCTTCTTTGACTTTTTAGATTGTATGCCCTGACTTGAATCTTCTTCAATATTCCTCGTTTCTCCTTCGACATTTTTCTTCTTTGACTTTTTGGATTGTATGCACTGACTTGAATCTTCTTCACTATTCCACGTCTCTCCTTCGACATTTTTCTTCTTTGACTTTTTAGATTGTTTGCGTTGACTTGAATCTTCTTCACTATTCCATGTCTCTCCTTCGATATTTTTCTTCTTTGACTTTTTGGATTGTATGCACTGACTTGAATCTTCTTCACTATTCCAAGTCTCTCCTTCGACATTTTTCTTCTTTGACTTTTTAGATTGTTTGCGCTGACTTGAGTCTTCTTCAATATTCCTTGTCTCTCCCTCGACATTTTTCTTCTTTGACTTTTTAGATAGTATGCACTGACTTGAATCTTCTTCAATATTCCTTGTCTCTCCTTCGACATTTTTCTTCTTAGCCTTTTTAGATTTTTTGTGTTTACTTAAATTTTCTTCATTGTTCAGAGTCTCTTCGTCCATAGTAATTCTTTTTGATTGTTCTTGCTCTGTAGGCTCTACTTCAATTATTTCCTCTTTATTTTTATTTGCTCTTTTAGATTTGCCACTGCCTTCTGCAATATCCAATGCTTTCTTAACTTTCTTCGGTTTTCTTGCAATAAGTAAACTATGTTCACTATTTTCTCCTACCTCTTCAGCATCACCATCATATTTAGAAATTTTGCGTTTCTTCTTCCTCGCGGATTCTTTCAAGTCTACCTCTCCAGCAACTCCTTCTGAAATTTCGCCTGTTTTCTCCGTGGATTCTTCAACCAAATCTTTCCTTTTCTTCTTTTTCTTAGACTTCTTCTGGACATCCCCTTGGCCTAAATCAACTTCAATGGTCTTCAATTGCATTTCCTGAACCCTCTTTGCTTTCTTCGAACTGCGAATAGGTTTTTCGATCGGTGGATCATCTTCGTTTGAAGAATTTGCGTAATCCAGTGAAACGTTTAGAGATAAATTCCCTTTATTATCGTGAATTGAGGAACAGAGGAAATCAACGACTTTGGTTATTTTCTCACTGAGGACACTGTTGGCGTTGTCGGTAATCTTAATGTTCTCCTGGAAACTTATCGAAGTTCTTCGTGTAGATTTCCTCCGCGGAGAATTCGGGTTGGCAAAGCTTGTGTTATTTGCTGGTGGGTTTTCCCCGATGTCCTCCAAATTTTCGCGAGAATTCACCAGCACGGATTTCCCGTTACTCTTCGAAATTTTTATATCCTGGATGATATTAATTTTCTCCTTCTTCTCTTCTTTCACGATGTCTTCTACTTCGGATTCGCTGTCTTCAATAGAAATAACTGCGTCTTCATCTTCATCACTAAAGTTCTCGGTGTTAATATCTTGGTTTTGACTATTTGAAGAAACCAGATTCTTCTCAATTGGCGAAACAGAAACCTGAACCTTCTCGGTGGAAACATTTACTTTATCAGCTTTCTGTATTAAGGATGAATCTATTTGCAGCCACGATTCATCGCCTAATCTCAATGGAGTTGAAGATTCTCCAATTGGGGAGATAATGTCGAATTTAGGGTTTCTTGAATACTCAACTGAATAATGGGATTTCTTCTTACTCTGAATATCTTCGCTAGATGACACATCATGCGAATTTTTCTTCTTTTCATCAAAATCAGATTTTGTGAGTTTGCTTGCAGCATCAGATGGGATGTCAGTAATTTCACGAACATCAGATTTTCTCATTTTCTTACATCGTACATCTTTTTCGAGTATTGAAATTGCTTCTGTGCCAACACTAATTTCTACTGTATCGATATGAAGATCTTCATCATCCATGTCTTGTTCTTTATTTTTTAGTTTCTTCTTTGATTTCTTTCCAACCTTTTCATCTTCGCTAGATATGAGGTGTCCTTCCAAATCGACAATATTGCCCTCATTTTTTATCTTCTTATCTTCTCGACTATTATCCAAATTGGTTTCCTTCCAATCGCATTTGTTTTCTACCACCGGTGATTCAATATCCCCGTCAAGATCACTCCCTCTATTCTTTTTAGATTTTTTCTCTTCAATGTCATCATCATCGAAGCTAGCTTTCTTTTTATCATCATCTTCAGACTCGATATTATCTTCATCCAATTCCTTAGACTTATTCCCAACATCAGTTTCTTCATCATCTTCACTTTCTGAACACTCAATGATCCTAGATTTCATTTTCCCCATCTTTACATCCTTGGATTTATCATCTTCTTCATCTTCACTATCAGAACACTTAATGATCCTGGATTTCTTTTTCGCCATCTTTACTCCTTCGGATCTAATCTTTTCGCAAGTTATTATCTCATCGTCTTCACTATCCGAACACTTGATGATCCTGGATTTCTTCTTTTTCGGTTTGCTCTCCATTTCGATGTCGTACTCATTGCCGGACAATAGCTCGACACTGTCATCATCGACGATGAAGGAATCGTCGTCCTCGTAACTATCGTCATCTTCACTCTTATCTTCACTATCGGAACTGTGAAGTGATTCGCCTTTTTCCACGATGTCGTTGCTTCCGTCCGAAGGAGTGTCTTCTTCGCCTTCAAACGCTTCATCATCTATATAGTCACTGATTTTGTAATAAACATCTTCACTTTCTTCACTTTCGTCGGAAGAAAAATTGTATTCGGACATTTTTTTATCAACAATGGATGAGAGCAAGTCGTTGATGCGCCGTTCTTCTCTTTTTGAAGACTTCTTCCTTTTGGATTTTTTATTCTTCCTAATTTCTGAACCATCAGAATTATTGGTATTCGTGTCGTTATATTTCTTTTTCAGACTTACGTCACTAGATTCTTCGAAAGCTTCAGTGTTACTATCGACGGTTCTTCCAGATTTCTTCTCACGGTTAAGATCTGAATCATCAGAATCATCAGTTTCATTACCTTCTTCAGCTCTCTGCTTTTTACGACTTTTTCTTTTGGACCCAGTAGTCTTAACCTTTAATTCATCACCAAGTTCATCACTTTCTTCCACCATCTCATTCATTTGTTCATCTTTCACTGCTCCAATTGCTTTTTTAAGTTTGTCTTTCACATTTAAAGCCGTCTCCGAGTTATTAGTGGTTTCTTCTATGAAGTTCTTTTTTGATTTTCTACTATGTTTTGCTGCAGATGCATCTTCATCACTTTTTAATTTCTTCGTTTTGCTATTTTTTAAATTCGATTCAACTTCGCTATCAGAGCTTTCAGTAATTTCATCACTATATTTAATCTCGGTATTTTCTGTATCTCCAATCTTTCTACGCTTACTTTTCTTTAGATTCGAAGTTCGCGAGGATTCCTTTTTGGTTGAAGTTTTGCTTTGTTTTTTCGCATCTGCTCCGGCTGCATCCTCAGCAAGTTCTCCACTCCCCGATTTCCTCATTTTGGATGTCGTATTGCTCTTCTTTGGGCTTGATTCGTGTTCATCATAATCGGAGCCGTCCACGATTTCTACACTGTCGGATTTCTTATTTGAGGTTTTTCGTTGATCGTCGTCCGAATCCTCGACGAATAATTCTTCATCAGAGTCTTCGAACTGCACATCGCCATCGAAGTCTTGATCGAGTTCATCATCTTCAGAATCCTCTCTCTTGCGTTTTTTACTGCTATTGGATAGGTTTGAACCAGTTTTCTTAATTCCCTCCTCTGAATTTGACGTGCTCTGTTTGGAAGTGTCTTCGGCTCTTGGCTTTTTGGGCTTCTTCTGTTTCGAATCACCTGAATCGGCACATGATGTCTTTGTGTCAGCATTTCCTTGTTTCTTCAAATTCTTTCCAGAATTTGATAAAGTTGAATTGGTAGAATTTGTTTCATTATTGGGGTCATTCACATCTTCAGATTTTTTCTCTTGTTCCTCATTTTGGACTTGAATTTCTGGCTCATTCAGATCCGATGTTATGTTTTCTTTTGTTTCAGGTTTATCAAAATCATCAGATTCTTCAGAATTTTCTTCTCCATTCGATGTAGAATCTATTAGTGCTGAATTGTTTGTTGCTTGTTTTTTATCCTTATTAATTTTTCTTGCATTTTCTTCGGAAGAATTGTTGTGGTTTTCTGAGGTTGAGTTTACATTGGTTTCTTCAGATTCACCAAAATCTTCTGTTGTTTCTTTGCAATCTGCTCTTGCAATGCGACATTCTTCACTATCTTCACTAGATTTTATACTATCTGCATTTGCTTTCTGGGTTTTTTCTTCATCTTTCAAAGTATCAATATTGCTATTTCCAGTTGCATCTTCTTCATCATCAGTTATGATCAGTTCTTCCATTTGTTCTCCTTCTGTTTCATCTGACTTGGCATCATTTACTTTCGAAGCACTTACACTATCTTCAACACTGCAGTTGATTACTTCTTCATCATGGTCGGTATTAACTGTCTTCATTTCTTCATTAGCTTTCTCAGATTCTTTACCAGTAAATTCTTCTTTAGAATGCACTTTTTTCAGTTCGGTTTCATCAGAATTCGTTATATTGCCCTTCATTGCACTTTCTCCTTCAAAGGACCCTTTGCTTGATGTAACTGTGGGATCATAGGCAATTTTTTCTTTGATAGAAGAAATCTTTGGTGTGCTAATTTGGCTCGTTAGTACCAGAACCTCACATTTTGGGACATTCTTCACCTCCAACGATTTCTTGGCAATGCTTTTTGGACTCGAGACAATTAAACTTTTTATCTTTTCATTTTGAAAATTCTCTTTATCCGATCCATCACTTCCGGTGCTCGTGTTGAGTTTTTCTTTGGAGCTCAAGATATCTTCCATCAAAGATTCCTGGCTGTTGGTCTTTGCGATAGAGAGGTTCAGGTGGAAGGAACCGTCCGAGCCTAATGACATTTCCAGCTCATTCTTCAAAAGTGGGTCTGTCGTGTTCTTCTTTGAAGGAGCGGAAGATTTTAAATTCGGTGATTTATCCTTTGCCAAAGATATTTTGTGGTTTGACGAATCTGGTTCTGATTTGACATCCAGTTTGGGTTTAGTAACTACAGAAATAATTTCTTCACTGGTAGAAATGCTGTCATCAATTGATAAAGCCGGTGTTTTGGGTTCCTGCATGTTTGAAGTGTTAATTTCACCTGACTGTATTTTTTTTTCCTCAGATGTTTCTTCAGCAGTCATTTGTAGTTTTCTCTTATCAGACTGCCTCCTTTTCTTCTCGCCCATACTGGACTGCTTTTTCTCAATCTCATCTAACTGTTTGCTCTTCGATTTATTTTCACCATCATAAATATGCTTCTTTTCTTCATCTTCAGAATTCTCTAAATTACCTTTATCATTAGAGTGTCTCTCCTCCAAGTTATTTCCATTATCAGGCATCTTCTCGGCTATATCTTCACCATCAGACAACAGTAATTTATCCTCTGATAAATCTTCAACCGACTTTACCAGTTTTCTTTTACAGTCAAGCTCGTCATCAGTTTCCAGTAATGAATCTTCAGCGATGTCTTCATTGGACTTAGTCTTGATGCAAATTTCAGTTTCTTTGGTTAAATCACTTGGTGATATAAGCTTTGATTTTTCAATTTCTTCATTAGGCTTTGACAATCTTGGAGATTTTCGTAGAGGTGAAGATGTAGAATCTTTTAAAGGACTGATTGATTTGACAGTTTCATTTTCATTATATGAAATTGCAGACGTTTTTGACAATCGTAGAGATCTTCGTTTCGGGCTACCTGTTGGAGACTCGTTGGTGCTGGATTTAGTTGCAGCTTCTTCAGCCAATTTATTTGTAGTATCTGCAGTCTTTCCCGCAGTTTCATTTGATTTCTTCCCAGTATCTTCAGATGGCATTGTGCTAGCATCTGATTTTCTGGCAGTATCTTCAGATTTATTCTCGTCAGCATCTTTAAACGACTTTTTCGCTGTATCAATTGATTTATTTTCTTTATCTTCAAGCAATTTCTTCTTCTCTGCATCTTCAAATGGCATCTTCTGTGCACCTTCAGATGGTATCTTCGCTGTATCATTAACTGATTTGTTTCCAGCATCTTCAGATGGTATCTTCTCTGCATCATTAACTGATTTCTTCCCAGCGTCTTCACCTGTAATGGTGGATTTAATGGATTTCCCTTTATTGGTGGTTTTAAGAGGTAAAATTGATTTCTGCAATATTTTTTCTGTATCCTCCTGAACGGATTCTTTACCAGTATCTTTAAGTGGTGTCTTGTCAGGATATATAATGGATTTCTTCTCTGTATTATCCACTACTTTCTTTACTAGGTTTCCTTGAATCAATTTCTTCTCTTTATCATCTAAGGGAAGCAGTTTTACCACATCTTCTTCAACATGTTTCTTCTCAGTATCTTCAGTTATAGCAGTGGATTTAATAGATTTTCTTCTAGCAACGGTTCTAAGTGGAGAATTTGACTTCTCTCGCACAATTTTCTCCGCAGCCTGTTCAACAGATTTCTTCCCAGTAGCCTCAGAATCTTCAACCGATTTCTTTTCTATACCTATAATGGGTTTCTTCTCAGTATCTTCGATTTCAGCAGATTTACTAGATTTTCTTCTGGCACTGGTTGTAAGTGGAGAAGTTGACTTCTCTCGAACAATTTTCTCCGCGGCATGTTCAACAGATTTCTTCCCAGTACCCTCAAGAGATTTCTTTCCAGTACCCTCAAGAGATTTCTTGTCGGAATCTTCAACAGATTTCTTTTCTACATCTATAATGGTTTTCTTCTCAGTATCTTCAATTATATCAGTGGATTTAATAGATTTTCTTCTGGCACCTGTTGTAAGTGGAGAACTCGACTTCTCTCGAACAATTTTCTCCGCAGCATGTTCAACAGATTTCTTCCCAGTACCCTCAAGAGATTTCTTGTCGGAATCTTCAAGAGATTTCTTTTCTATATCTATAGTGGGTTTCTTCTCAGTATCTTCAGTTTCAGCAGATTTAGCAGATTTTCTTCTGGCACTGGTTCTAAGTGGAGAATTTGACTTCTCTCGCACAATTTTCACCGCAGCCTGTTCAACAGATTTCTTCCCAGTACCCTGAAGAGATTTCTTGTCAGATTCTTCAACAGATTTCTTTTCTATATCCATAATGGGTTTCTTCTCAGTATCTTCAATTTCAGCAGATTTACTAGATTTTCTTCTGGCGCTGGTTGTAAGTGGAGAACTTGACTTCTCTCGAACAATTTTCTCCGCAGCATGTTCAACAGATTTCTTCCCAGTAGCCTCAAGAGATTTCTTGTCGGAATCTTCAACAGATTTCTTTTCTATATCTATAATGGGTTTCTTCTCAGTATCTTCAGGTTCAGCAGATTTAGCAGATTTTCTTCTGGCACCGGTTCTAAGTGGAGAATTTGACTTCTCTCGCAAAGTCTGCTTAACAGATTCCTTCCCAGTACCTTCAAGAAATTTCTTGTCAGAGTCTTCAATAGATTTCTTTTCTATATCTATTATGGGTTGCTCCTCAGGATCTTGACGAAGTGGGGAATTTGACATCTGAGATTTCTTCTCTGCATCCTGTTCGACAGTATCTTCAGGCGATTTCTTGCCAGTATTTTTTTCTTCAATCGGTTTCTTCTCAACATCAGATTTATTTTGAGCCCTGGTTCGAACCGGTGATTCATGTAAATCCCTCATGTTATCTTCAACGGATTTAACCGTAATATTTTCAGTTAAAGCTGGGGATTTACTAGAACTTCTGCTGGTTGTTGGAATTGGAGATTTAGATTTTTCTTTAATATCAAGCATCGGAGAAGTAGTAGAAGTTCTTTTGCTCGTTGGAAGTGGAGATTTTGATTTTTCTTCAACATTTGGCAACGGAGAGTAACTTTTCTTTTTCTCAGCATTTTCGTTACTATTTCTCTTATGTTTCTCAGTAGCATCTTCAGCTGCAAGTATTGTTTTCTTATCAACATCTTTAGGAGTTCCCTTTTTATTCAACTCTTCTTTATCACTGCTACCTTTTTTTGCGATGTCTTCAAGTATCACCATTGGTGACTCACTACTAGTTCGCGACTTCGGTCTACTCTTCTTCGGTTTCTCTTCCTCTTCTAGTTTCTTCTCAACATCTTTAGGAGTTTCCTTTTTATTGATCTCTTCCTTAACAGATGATTTATCACTGCTACCTTTTTTTGCGATGTCTTCAAGTACCACCGTTGGCGACTCACTACCTGTTCGCGACTTCGGCCTGCCCTTCTTCGGTTTCTCTTCCTCTTCTAGTTTCTTCTTCACCTTATCGACGATAGTTAGTTTGGTTAGATTTACGGAAAGAGTTTTATTTCCGCCGCTGAACGCCGCTGCGACTTCCTCATTATCCCTCTCTTCGATTGTTTCGATTATTTTCGCGGGGAGTGTAGAGGGAGCTTTTTTCAGTTTTTGTGACTGGTCGGCGGGGGACTGTTCTGATTCGTCGATCGAGGCTAGCGTTGTGATTTTTTCTGTTACTGACCCTCGGCGGGTCCTGGGTTTAGCTGCTGTTGGCTGCTCTGAAGGGGTGTTCGTTGGTGATGTGCTCTGGCCACGTGATGATCTCCTTCTGGTTATGGGTTTTGGAGATGACACTTCGGGTTCTTTTTCTTCTTCGATTGTTTTTGTGATGGAACCTGGAAGAGGAGTTATGTTAGATTTCAGAAGTGGAAGGAAAAAAACACCATTGAATGAGGTTTGTTAAAGTTTCGGGTGTAGCCGGGCATTATAATCACCAATATTTATTTTTGGAATATGAAATAAGTTTCATGTTAAATTAAATTTTACAAAATAATAACCACTACATAGTATAAAATAATGATATCTAGCCACATGTGCTACGTTTGTCTTGAAAAGCATTAAACCGATTTTGATGGGATTTTTTACTCCAAGAAAGTTTTGTTGTATTACTATTTATTGATATAAAATTTAAAATAGCTGCGAGCATTAACAATATTTGTTAGTTATCACTAAATTCTACCATTTTTTTGAGAGTTCATTGCCGGATGACAGCCTGACATAAATGACATTTGTTGTGTAATTATTAATTTAAAGACAACAAATGTCATTTATTTGACAATGCATTCAAGAACAAATGGCGATTTTATTAAGCCCGAGGTGCATTCAATTAGACTATTTTGTGAATGAAAAATACTGTGACATTTATTACATTTCTTCAAGGTCAACACTATTCCATAAATGTTTATATTCAGGGTTGATATGGACAATGAGTCCATCGTGATAATTAATCCCCAAAGATATAATTGCTATTTTGTTTGATCATTGGTTTATTTTGACAGAATGGAGATATACTATTGGCTCAAACTATAACAAGATGCTATGAAAGAAATAATCATTTATATTCTTTACAACAGTCAGAGACATTTCAATGGCAATTGAAACCCGAACACAACATGTAAGAGAAGGAAATCGCATCAACGACAAAAATACAACCAAAATTGGGAGAATTTATTTTGGATCTCTGCGGGTTCTCTTTGTTCAATAAAGTTTTATTGCGAATACTGCAAAACCGACTACTCTGCCAGATTGAAAAAAATCAAACAACACAAGAACACACACAAAGATTTTCCGGCCCCCGAGCGCCCATTTTCCGACCTCAGAGGGTGAATCCCAGTCGGCTCTAAACTTTTTTGACCACGAATTCAGCTTCGGAATGCAATCTCGACCTCGCCTGAGCATCCGTCATCCCGGAATCCACGTTTCACACCTTATAGCGGCAATTTTCGACCTCTGGGGCCAATTCCAGGGGTGTAGGCCCTTTTCTGACCTCGGATTCAGTGGTGAAAAATACATAAGAATACACATGTCTGATCTACAGATCTGGATTTTTTTTGTGGGGTTGTGTTATAGCGTCGTCTGTCACGAATACAAAAAAAAATTCAGATAAAACTTTCTTATTTTTTCCCGGAGTATTCAAATCCGTACAAAAAAATGGGGGTTCCTATTTAACTTTTCTATTCCTCACCCCCTACCCCCTAGGGGGTTGAGGGTAGTGGGTCGAGTTTCGTATCATTAGATGTCCCCCTCCGAGGCGAACAAATTTTAATTATAATTTTTTTTTATTCGATGTGTAGTTTTCGAGATATTTCAATGTCTTCACTTAAATTGAACACCCTGTATATCATTTGCCACTGTTTCATATCAATTTCTTTATTCGTTTTTTAGATACAGCGCGCAGATTACACACACACTCGTACTTAATAACGGAAAAAGTAATAATAAAATAAAATATGAACTGTTTACCGGGTGTAACTGAATTCTGGTAGACCGCAAATTAATTCCACTGGAACGGGTTAAACAAAACATCAACAATAATGTCTTATTAATATATTCTTGTGTTAACTCTTGCGCAACACTACTTTTCAAATTCTCAATTTATGTATTTACATGGAGGGCGCATTCCCCCCACAATCCAGCACCGTTCAGGCTGGAATTGAAAACACATTGATGATCTCCAGATTTGAATTTTAGGTAGTAAATTGTCGGAACTGGGGTGTGACGCAACAATTAATTGTTTTATAAATGATTTAATTCTCATAAATATTATAAACTCACCCCTTCTCCCTCTTTTTGCAGGAACATCGCCCTTCGCTTCCAAAGCCAGTGATGTGGGTGACTTGCTGCCAGCCCTGCTCCTCAGCCCACGCTTCGGCGTCGAAGGTCTCTCCTCGCTCGTCTCCTGTGAAAGCCTCCTCGTTCTGGTTGCCTTTGCAGGTGTGGTGGACTGCTCGAGGTTGGCAGAGCTGCGCCTCGAAATGATGGGTGCTGGACTTGCTGCGGCCGCCGGGGCAAGGGTTCCTGTGGCAATACGAGATGAACGTCGGCGCACCGGAGACTCCGCCGAATCTTCAGTCGATAAAACGGATACCCGCTCCGACATAATTTAATCCTGTCGAATTGAAATTATTTTAATCGTTACTCGGACCGGTTTTATTTCGTGAGAATGAGGTTAGGGTTAGAGGCCTTATCAACAAAATCTAGTTTGCACTTTAATTGTGCAATTTGAGGAATACCTCCATTAACGCAAATATACATTTGCTGAATTAAAAGGCCTCGCGTGTATTTACAGGGTGAAAATTAATGGCGTTGAATTCCCTTCTTTAATTCATTTTTTTGAAACAAGTAGACAAGAACGTTAGCATGGCCGGTGTCGATTCATTCCATGCGGAATGGTGATAAATTTGCAATATTTACCTGCGCGATAAAACTTATATTTAAACATAAAACAAATTACAGCACAATCGAACGTTGAATTAACGACAGTTACAAAAACACGTGTTCGGTTCGTTTAAAGCGAAAATATGACGGCCCCTCTCAACGTATATGCGTCAAAATGTGCCTTTTGCGGAGTTGCCGGTTTGGTGGCGCATGTGCACTGTTTGGTGTTCATAGACGGACTGTCTGGGGATTTTTAATTAAATGCCTCTAAATCGCTTCAATGTTCATACTTGGAATACATATTTATTCGGGTTTATTACAAAATATTTATTTTGATAATAAATGTTTGTTATGAAAAGTTAAAATGTAACGGTCGCTTGTGTCAGTAGCGTCCTCAACAAAACTTGCAAGTGTAGTAAATTGATTTTTTAAAATCCTGTATATTATCTCTGCCGAAGTACCAGTCACAACTGGGTGTAGGGTGTATTAGCACTATACATAATGTGATAATTATAATAGAAAATATATAACAGATTTAGGGTTTCAGTTTGGTAGTGATCTTTGACTATATAAATATATGGTTATTATATATAGTTATTTATATAGTGAAAGGCAGTGAACAATTATCAAAATAGTTACGAATTATAAGCTTTGAAAAATTCCATTCTCCGCTGGCTGTTCGCCATCTACCGGACGATGGTTGAACTGCCAAACATCGCAATTAATTGTAGAGAGGGCGCCAATTTGGTTGGAAAGTCGCTGAGTTATGTGCGAAAAACCTTAAAATGTACTTTTTTCAAATACCCATAACTTGGTGCCAAATTGTCGTGGGAACTTCATTTTTGAGTCCTGCATAGGGAATTGATCAAATTTTAATGCCTTTATGGTGGATCGAGTCGACAAAAATTTTCCAACTCCGTAGACATCGCCAAAGTTGGACATGGTTTCCAGAAAAAACGCTAGAGGGGGGCGGAAGGGGTTACGCTTAAGTTCGCATGCATGACTTTAAAGAAGACACTTCAAAGTTTCTCGCCCTCAAAGATTCATTAAAATCGATTGAAGATACGCCGAGTTATGGCGGTTTGAAAATGATCGAAATTTCACGAATTTCAAGTGTTTCATTTTTTTTCCACCAGTGTATAACATTTTTCAAAGAAAGTTTTTCTATGGGACTGATGGTACATAAAAGTACCACAACAAAAGACTCATGGTGCTTATACATATGTACCACTACCCCCTTCAACTAAATTTAACTTTTCAAATTATGAAGTGTAATTATTAGCGTCTGGATCACTCTTGCTTGTTGCTTCTAGAAAATCATAATCCTGCTGCTAATAATTGCCGCCAAAATCATAGGCACTCGTTATATTACTGTTGAAAATTGCATCTAGGGGGATCCCAAAACGGATATTTCCGTTAAAAAATATTGAAATTTTTTCACGATCATAATACTTTCCCGTACGTCGTAACGGCGAAAGTAAAAATTGTGTTGTTAGAGGTATGGATTTTTGAAAATTTTAGTTTTATTTTTTTGAACACTTGAATGGAAACATCGCAGAAGAAAAAATTAAAACGGGTAGAAAAAGTTCTTTAAAAAAATATTCTCAATAGCTGAAGTATCGCTTATTCAAAATCAATTTGGTTTTTGTAAATTCAACATTTTTTAATGGACATATGGATTTTTGAGATTTTCGTTTTAATTTTTTGAGCACTTGGCCAAAAATATTAAACATGCAGGCAAAATTCCATAAGAAATCATCCTCAATGGCCGAAGTATAATTCATTCAAAATCAATTTGGTTTTTGTAAATTCAACAATTTTCAATAGAGATTTGGATTTTTGAAGATTATTGCAATTTTATGTGCCGACAAAAGGTTGCCCATCTTATTGATAAGCCACGTAAACATCATTACTACAACGTGATATGAACATTAGTAATTTGTGCTTAATATGAATAATTTCCATTTTATAGGTGAAGGTAGTCTACGCAGAGAATAATATAGCTCTATCATTCCGTAGTATACATTTCAAAAAGAAAGAAACTTTAAAATCCGTGTAAATCTTTGATAAATTCACACCTACGTCAATTTCCTCTTGAATAATAAAGCGTTTTTTGAACACTTGATGTGTGCAGGATGGAATGGAAGACAGCGACAGGCGCGAAAGGGCACGAGCGCATGCCCGCTCGCAGGACTCGCACTAAACAGCCAGTTTCCCTTTCTCGGAAAATCTGTAGGGCGCATGTATACAAAGCGCGAATGACAGTCCCTTCGTCCGACCGAAAATGTACAACTAGAGGAACGGCGACATACGCGGAAATGTGTGCAGATTGTGAACATCTCGGCCGCTTAAGATGTAAATAAAGAGCGCCGCGCCAACGATCCGTGCCATCATCATCATTATTATTATTAATTGTTGTTATCGTTTTTTGGTGGGTGCTCCGGAGTGTTTACGAAACTGCAATAAGGGACACAAGATGAGAGCCGGAACTGTCACGTTTACCTTCTGTCTGTTTATCTCGGCCACATATCAAGGTAAGCCCTGGAAATGTCGGCCTTTTATTTGATCGATACGTACAGACCGGTGGAAATTTTATTGTGCACGATGTAGTGCTTTAATTTTCCTGATTCGTTTCGTTTTCCGTTTTAGGGATTTTGGGGTACAGTGATGAGAATAAAAGTGGCGAGGTAAGTTGCATTTTCTATTTATTTGTACATGTGCGCTGTTTAGGTTCTGTATTTTTTTTTAATTTAGTTTATCCTCATTGGGGAAGGAGTTTATTCTCCGGTTGGTCGGATGCACTAGTGCACTTCATAACCTTCATTGCGATCCATCAATTTTTTTGCGTATTTAAATGGTTGTAAACTTGATATATAGGATAAATCTGTGGCTAATGTCTAGTTTAACCTCTAGCAGATTTACAAAAGCAGCAAATAAAATCATTTTTAATAAAAACTTTTACCTCGATTATCTCAATTGTAAAATATTCGACTTTGGCCTTTTTAGCAGCAAGCCACAGAAATGGTCTAATTCCAAACACATTTTTCGAAATAAAATAAATAATGTTTAACTGTGCTAATTTGTAATTAATCTGAAATAATGCACATCTTTTTCATATTTAATTTTTTTTTTTCAGTCAGTGGCCATCATGCAAATTTCTCCAATTTATATAATAATACTTTATTCATGCTATTGGCATAAACTTTATGACCGTTTATACCAGTGTTTCTCAACCATTTTGGCCCAAACGTCCTCTTTGTCAGGTCCGCTTCTTAAATCGCTCACTTTGATCTTCAACAGTTTAAAATGGTAATGATGTTAGTAAGACATAAACCAAATGAAATTATAAGGAACAAAATTGAAATAACAATTATTTTTTTCGCATCTTATTAAATAATATAAACGTTGTTAAATCGTTTTTGATTGAGAAAGTTGTCCATTTATTTGGCCGAATCATTTTCTCCACAGGTGACTTCCAATCAAATGATAGCGGTTTCATTACCCAACAGGTTTCAGCCAATGGCATGACGACGATTTTACTTTCTCAACAGTTTAGTTGTTACTATGGTTAAGATTCGTTTTTTGTCAGCGAACTGCCGCAATTTCCAAATAGAATAATTATTCGTTATAATTTAATATAAACAGAAAAATCTTTAGGTAATTATTTAATATAATGCGAAAAAGTATAGTATTAATACTATAACCTTACAAAAAAATGGCAATGTGATCATCATGCAACTTTCTCCGAATTTTTTCTAATTATTGTCACATTTATCTTTTTTTTCAAAAACCAGCGATTTTTCAAAGATTACTTATTCTTTATAAAATCTTCATTTTAGCATACTCTGTAATTGATGTTAACTATTATAATAAAAAAAATATCAAAATAATTCTATTTTAATTTTTTGTATCTCAAAAACTAATAAAACAATTAATATGAAATTTTGAACATAAGTCTTATTTGATAATCCGAAGAACTGAAAAGCTTTTGGTAAAATTTCGTACACCGGAAGTGGGTGTTTACCTTAACTGTTTTTTGTTTTTTGCCAATATTTTCTTAAATATGAAAAATATCACAAAAACATTTAAACAAATATTAAAGACTACAAAGAAGTGAACACCTTTTGTTTGAAAATATTTTTCATAAAATCATTATTATTCGAGAAAATTAAAAAAAAATTTCTTTCGTTTTTGGTTTATAATTATGAAACGTTAATAATTACAGCAAGTTAGTGTTAATAATAATTGTAGAGAATGCCGAAATGAATTAATAAAAAAAAAATTAAGTGGGTTTGTGGACATAACACAATTATTATTGTCAGTGGCGGCTCGTGGAACATGTTGCTGGTAGAGCCACTTATACAATACATTACCCCCCCCCCTCATTTTTTGAAGAAACAAAGAACCATTTATCTTCTTAGGCAATCGAATATTTTGGCCAAAAAAACAAAAATTTGGAAGAAAACATCTAAAATATCGGCCAAAAAATCAAAAATCCTGGTTTAAAAATAAAAATGCCAAAAAATCAAAAATTTGGAACAAAACATCTAAAATATCGGCAAAAAAAATCAAAAATCCTGGTTTAAAAATAAAAATGCAGACCAAAAAATTGAAAATACAAGCAAAAGAAAAATAATTCGCCATTTTCAGCCCCAAAAATAACTCTTTTTAGCTAAGTTCCAACGGGAAATTCGAAAATAATACCAAAAATAAAAATTAAAAAAAAATCGCACAATAAAATCAATAATTCAGGTTAAGAAATTCTAAAATATGGGACAAAAAATAAAAAATTAAGACCAAAAATTTAAAATTCGTACCTAAAAATCAAGTCGAAATAAAGAAAACTTCGGCCAAAAGACCAAATATTGAAACCCAAATAATCGAAAATACAAAATATACGCCAAAAAAGTTGAAATCTACAATAGGGCCTAAAAAGGTGAAAATTTAGACAAAACATCGAAAACTCGGGCGTAAAGATAAAAATTGCAGACAAAAAAAATCGAAAATTTCTACAAACCAATCGAATATTTTGGTCAAAATAAAAAAAAATTGGAACAAAAATATCGAAAATACAGAAATCTAAAATATGGGCAAAGAATCAAGAATACTGATCTAAAAATAAAAAACGCAGAATAACCGAACAAACGAAAACCTAGCTAGAAGTGAAATAATTTGCCACTTTCAGCCGCCAAAAATAAGTTTCTGACCAGAAATTCGAAAATAATAGCAAAAAATAAAAATTCACGAAATAAAATCATTAATTCAAGTCAAAAAATCTAAAATATAGGATAAAAAATGGATCAAAAATCTAAAATATGCGATAAAAAATTTATTTATTTATTTGTTTGTTAACGGGAGCCCCCTATTTACAATAATGCGATAGAATACATATTTAAATAAACTTAAACTAAATAAACTAAATCTAGTTAACATAGAGTTATTGCTCAATGATTTAAAGATAATAAATACTATAAAATTATAAATCGTTATTATTATAAATTTTTATTAAGTGCCATTTTAAATTTGTGGTCTTCAATTGAGACCAAAAATCTAAAATTCTGGCCTATAAATAAAAATTGTCTACAACGGTCTACAATGTTGGTCAAAAACATCGAAAACTCGCGTCTAAAGATAATAAATTCAGACTAAACAAAAAGTCAAAAATGTGGACCAAAAATTCGAAACTTTTAACAATAAAATCGAAAAGTTGGGTCAAAATAAAGAAAAATGTAGATCAAAAGATTAAAAAAAATAATAGTAAAAATCAGTAATGTTGGCCAGAAAGTCGAAAATTTGGACAGTACGTCGAAAATTCGAGCCTAAAGATAATAAATGTAGACTAAACGAAAAATCAAATTTGCTGATCAAAAATAAGCTAAAATAAAGAAAAATTTAGGTCAAAAGATTTAAAAAAATAATAAAATATGTAATGTTGGCCAGAAAGTCGAAAATTTAGACAGAAAACTAGGGCCTAAAGATAATAAATGCAGACTAAAAACAAATCTCGAAAATACCGGATAAAATAAAAAAAATCTCGCATATAAATCAATAATTCA
Source organism: Ocypus olens (assembly GCA_910593695.2). NCBI lineage: Eukaryota > Metazoa > Arthropoda > Insecta > Coleoptera > Staphylinidae > Ocypus > Ocypus olens. Next base: position 11,399,862 of record OU343059.1, on the reverse strand, counting down.
GGTTATAGATATTTTAACCAAAATCAAATCAAAAATTTGGAACTAGAATTAAAAATTCGGCCCGAAAAATAAAAAATGCGGACCAAAAAATCAAAAATTTCAACAATTAAACCGAAAATTTAGGTCAAAATATAAAAAATTTAGACCAAGAAATAAAACGCAAATACAGGTCAAATATCTAAGAATTAAAAATTCAGCTCGAAAAATCAAAAATACGGACCCAAAAAAACGAAAATTTTAACAATTAAATCGAAAATATATGTCAAAATACAGAATATTTAGGTCAACAAATCCAAAAGAATTGAAAATACAGGTCAAAAATCTAAATAAAAATTCGGCGGGAAAATCAAAAATGGGGGCAAAAAGTCGAAAATTTAAACAATTAAATCACGAATTTAATTGAAAATACAGGTCAAAAATTTAAAAATTAAAAATTCGTCACGTAAAAAATAAAAAATGCTGACCAAATAGTCGATAATTTTAACAATTAAATCGAAAATTTAGGTCAAAATATAGAATATTTAGGACTTAATAATAAAAAATGCAGAATATTCCAGTAAGAAAATGGTTTAACTTAGTCTCAAAAATCACTCTACTGTTCAAAATAATTTTCCAATTTTTTTTTCAATAGGAAAATATATTTTTTTTAAATTTTCGCTTTAATTGTACAAAAAAGTTAAACTAATTTGAAAAGGAATTCAAAACCATTAACTTTGTTGGGACCACCCTATTGTTTTACCTTTTGTGCCGGCAATTTCGTCAACTTTAGATTTAGTAGATACATTTTGAATAATTAAAAGAAAACAATTGGTTAGTATGACACTCAGTAGCGGCTCGAGGAACATGTTGATGGTACTTTTACAATATGGGGAGGCCCTTGCCTTCTTTTTTGAAGAAAAAAAGAACGATTAGTCGTCAAACTCAAAGATTATTTTGAGTTGTAAAGTAAAGGTTCATAATTTAAAACAGCCGAATTCAAACAAGCTGAAAATATGATTTATGTGTACTTTCAATTTATCGTGCGTTTACATTTTGTCCCAGACATGCACTAAATCTGTAACCCAATTCTTCGTCCATGTAACCTCACCATCAAGAAATACACACGGAAAACAAAAAGTGTTTTAAGGATTAATTAAAAATTCTTGCTGAGCTTGAAACTGCAGGTAGTGCCATGGCTCCTTGGCTCTATATAACGAGCCGCCCCTGATTATTGTTATTTATTACTGTACTACGGAATAGTTGTAAAAATAACCATATGTTACCCGGCGAATCCACCATAATTACCACAAAGGCTCCTTCATTTCATCTCCCGCCTTCTATACCTCTATACCTCAGTTAATAATTAAGTTAGGATTTTGATATTTCGCAGAATTTACTTGTATATTAGGACGTGTTACAGGAAAATATTTTGTTTGTGTGGCGTCGTGATGATTCTCCTAAGGTTTCATGTCTTGCGTTTAACCTTAACAAAAAACGTAACAGACTCGTGTTCCGCCAGTCGCGTCTCAAAAATACAATACTCGTGGAGAATCAATTTTTCTCATACGGATTTAATAAATTGAATGCAGCGAATATAAGGAGAAGAGAGGAGTAGCGTTACACATTTTATGGGTTTAGGGGCCAAATGGAATCCCTCCGCCAACACCGTAACACCAGAGAGCTTAGTTTTCCAGACCAATCCCTCAACTTCGTCAACTCCAACAAGAAAATCCGAGCGCCCTAGTAGCCAGCGTGTTTTAATTGCGAACTTAAGAAACTGCTCCAGTTTAGAAATGAGTCAAACAAGATACGTAACTTTATTATAAATGTCCTATTAATGCAAATTCTACTCATCTACTTATATTTTATAATATGCACGATTTTATTTTATGTGCGTCTCTTATTTAATTGAAAATGTTTTAATTGGCATTCTATATTTATACGGGGAGTACTAATCACCAATTACCTTCCACTTAGGTATAAAAAGGATTCTTTACATAGCGGACAATGCACGCATTATTAGAAATCGATCGGAAATTTTCCGCTCTACAACTTTGGTCTCTTATAATTTTTCCAGAAGATGCATAGTTTTGGCTGAAAATCCAAAAAAATTTTGAACGCTCTTTAGCGGAAAACACGCTCACTATCGGGAAATCCGAATGGCCAATATCAATCGGAAATTTTTTGCTCTACAACTTTGATCTCTTGTAATTTTTCAGCAAAATGCATAGTTGCGGCTCTAAGGGCAAAAAAATGAAATCATATATAATCCACTCGGATTAGTACAACATTCAGATAATAGATTCCGCCACTTTGGCGTTTCTGCATGATTAATTTTTTGGTATATATATTTTATTTTCCGCGTCCTCTATCGGAAAAACTGGTAATTATAGGAGAATAAAGTAACGGTTACATCACTAGAATGATTTGCAATATGATGATATTAATGTAATTAAAGGGATCCCAACATTATCGAAAACGGATAACTTTCTCAACTATCTATCGAGTTTAAGGAAGTTAATGAAGTGAGCAGATGCCCCGCAAACGAAATTTATCAGTTTAATTAATATACGAGCGCAAGTTGGAAATTTCGATGACTCCATAATAAATAGCCGAAGCGCCCCGGCGAAACCATCAACCGAACTATAACTTTCCTAATTTATTGTTGCCAGATGAATTTCATTCATCAAATCGATAGCGTGAGAATTTCATCGCGAGGCACACGCTCCTGTGATATTTAATTACGTCCCGAAATTCCCGGATATTGACTTGGAGTTGTCTTCATGCTCAAACTCGAAACAATTTTAAGATTTTGTTATCTGCTGTCATGCGGAATCTGCAAACTGTTAATATTCATTTGTGTTTCGGTTCGCCATTGTAAAATTCCATAACTGGTCAAATGATTAAATTTGCACGTTATATTGTTGGTTTAATCAAATATTTGCAATTGTTGTTTTGTTTGCTGTTTGCAGAATTTACAACTAATCGGTGCGGTGACTCGATGTGGACGATTTCAATGAACCGAAAAAATGAAATTGGAAAATTCATTCATGAATACCTTTTTGGTGGAATCAAATTTGGAGATGTTAATAACGGTTCCACTCGTGGAAAATAAGTTACTTTGAAAGGAAATGCGACTTGAAAGCTGGACACAAAGCTAGAATTGTTTGCATGAAATTATAACTTGCTTAGACACGTGATTGCTCCATCAAAAAAGGGTCGGAGAATCTAAATAGGGAATAAATATAATTTTTTTCACTACTATAATTTATTTACAATCCGACCCTATAGAGTCAATAAGTAAATGGTTTAACGCAAAGTTTATCAACCTTTTGGGGTCAAGTCTTAACACGTTGACCGCTTTGTCAGTCACCAGTGACTGACACCGGGCTATTCCGGTGAGGCCACGTCACCGGTGAGTACCTACTTTAAACTTACTATTTTGCGCTGTCAGTCACGAGCTGAATTAAATAAGCATATTCTTACTCATTTTATTAAATAAAACTTAAAAACAAAGAAAACTTTTTTTGACATTTTACAAAAAAACTTGTTGGCTGCCAATGTGTTAAGGGGTCATGCCTGGTCAGGAAACCTGAAGGCCGTCGAAAAAAACTATTTTTTTAATCGTCCTGGAGAATATTCAACTTTAACGAGACATAAGTTTTAAATTCGGGTGATTATTTCGAAATCTAGTGATGAGGTGTTTATGGATTTTTGCTCTACCATAAAGCAGACTTGATTTAGAGTAAATTTGTAAAGTTTCATGTTTGTGGCAATTGTTTTTATATATTTTTAATCGCCCTGGAGAATATTCAATTTTAACGAGACATAAGTTTTAAATTCGGGTGATTATTTCGAAATCTAGTGATGGGGTGTTTATGGATTTTTGCTCTAACATAAGGCAAACTTGATTTAGAGTTCATTTGTAAAGTTTAATGTTTGTGGCAATAGTTTTTATATTTTTTTAATCGTCCTGGAAAATATTTAATTTTATCGAGGCATAAGTTTTAAATTCGGGTGATTATTTCGAAATATAGTGATGGATTTTTGCTCTACCATAAAGCAGACTTGATTTAGAGTAAATTTATAAAGTTTCATGTTTGTGGCAATTGTTTTTATATTTTTTTAATCGCCCTGGAGAATATTCAATTTTAACGAGACATAAGTTTTAAATTCGGGTGATTATTTCGAAATCTAGTGGTGGGGTGTTTATGGATTTTTACTCTACCATAAAGCAGACTTGATTTAGAGTAAATTTGTAAAGTTTCATATTTGTGGCAATTGTTTTTATATTTTTTAATCGTCCTGGAAAATATTTAACTTTAACGAGACATAAGTTTTAAATTCGGGTGATTATTTCGAAATCTAGTGATGGGGTGTTTATGGATTTTTACTCTACCATAAAGCAGACTTGATTTAGAGTAAATTTGTAAAGTTTCATGTTTGTGGCAATAGTTTTTATATTTTTTTAATCGTCCTGGAAAATATTTAACTTTAACGAGACATAAGTTTTAAATTCGGGTGATTATTTGGAAATCTAGTGATGGGGTGTTTATGGATTTTTGCTCTACCATAAAGCAGACTTGATTTAGAGTAGATTTGTAAAGTTTCATGTTTGTGGCAATAGTTTTTATATTTTTTTAATCGTCTTGGAAAATATTCAACTTTAACGAGACATAAGTTTTAAATTCGGGTGATTATTTCGAAATCTAGTGATGAGGTGTTTATGGATTTTTGCTCTACCATAAAGCAGACTTGATTTAGAGTAGATTTGTAAAGTTTCATGTTTGTGGCAATAGTTTTTATATTTTTTTAATCGCCCTGGAGAATATTCAATTTTAACGAGACATAAGTTTTAAATTCGGGTGATTATTTGGAAATCTAGTGATGGGGTGTTTATGGATTTTTGCTCTACCATAAAGCAGACTTGATTTAGAGTAGATTTGTAAAGTTTCATGTTTGTGGCAATAGTTTTTATATTTTTTTAATCGTCTTGGAAAATATTCAACTTTAACGAGACATCAGTTTTAAATTCGGGTGATTATTTCGAAATCTAGTGATGAGGTGTTTATGGATTTTTGCTCTACCATAAAGCAGACTTGATTTAGAGTAAATTTGTAAAGTTTCATGTTTGTGGCAATAGTTTTTATATTTTTTTAATCGTCCTGGAAAATATTTAATTTTATCGAGGCATAAGTATTAAATTCGGGTGATTATTTCGAAATCTAGTGGTGGGATGTTTATGGATTTTTGCTCTACCATAAAGCAAACTTGATTTAGAGTAAATTTGTAAAGTTTCATGTTTGTGGCAATTGTTTTTATATTTTTTTAATCGCCCTGGAGAATATTCAACTTTAACGAGACATAAGTTTTAAATTCGGGTGATTATTTCGAAATCTAGTGATGGGGTGTTTATGGATTTTTGCTCTACCATAAAGCAGACTTGATTTAGAGTAAATTTGTAAAGTTTCATGTTTGTGGCAATTGTTTTTATATTTTTTTAATCGTCCTGGAAAATATTCAACTTTAACGAGACATAAGTTTTAAATTCGGGTGATTATTTCGAAATCTAGTGGTGGGGTGTTTATGGATTTTTGCTCTAACATAAATCAGACTTGATTTAGAGTAAATTTGTAAAGTTTCATGTTTGTGGCAATTGTTTTTATATTTTTTTAATCGTCCTGGAAAATATTCAACTTTAACGAGACAGAAGTTTTAAATTCGGGTGATTATTTCGAAATCTAGTGGTGGGGTGTTTATGGATTTTTGCTCTAACATAAAGCAGACTTGATTTAGAGTAAATTTATAAAGTTTCATGTTTGTGGCAATTGTTTTTATATTTTTTTAATCGTCCTGGAAAATATTCAACTTTAACGAGACAGAAGTTTTAAATTCGGGTGATTATTTCGAAATCTAGTGATGGTGTGTTTATGGATTTTTGCTCTACCATAAAGCAGACTTGATTTAGAGTAAATTTGTAAAGTTTCATGTTTGCGGCAATTGTTTTTATATTTTTTTAATCGTCCTGGAAAATATTCAACTTTAACGAGACCGAAGTTTTAAATTCGGGTGATTATTTCGAAATCTTGTGGTGGGGTGTTTATGGATTTTTGCTCTAACATAAAGCAGACTTGATTTAGAGTACATTTGTAAAGTTTCATGTTTGTGGCAATTGTTTTTATATTTTTTTAATAGTCCTGGAAAATATTCAACTTTAACGAGACATAAGTTTTAAATTCGTGTGATTATTTCGAAATCTAGTGGTGGGGTGTTTATGGATTTTTGCTCTAACATAAAGCAGACTTGATTTAGAGTAAATTTGTATAGTTTCATGTTTGTGGCAATTGTTTTTATATTTTTTTAATCGTCCTGGAAAATATTTAACTTTAACGAGACATAAGTTTTAAATTCGAGTGATTATTTCGAAATCTAGTGATGGGGTGTTCATGGATTTGAAAAATTGCTACATTTTGATGACCAAAAATGCACCATCTTTAATTTAAAAGTTGTTAGAGTATTTCTCTTTGTTTAGTTTTTCATTAGTTCAAATTTATATTAATAAAAACAACTTATAAAGGACAAGTTATTTTAGAAATGCCTTTAGTTTTTGAGTAAACTGACGGTAAAGATTGTTAGAATTCGAAGTAATACTTTGTCATCATGTTTCGCAATTTTGACGTTTTAAACGTCAGTATCATCCGAGCTTGCAAAACGCCCGATGTACATTTAAAATATCATTTAGTGCCTTCCAATAAGGTATTCATCGGCATGATTCGTTCACAAGAGTTTGATTAGGTGTTGGAATGCCAGACAAAAAAATCTTGGGTATGCTTTAATGTAGGATTCAAAAAAACATTCCTTGTGACCTTGAACGGATTGATTTGGGACTTTAGAATTGAACGCCAGCATTCGTGAAAAAAACTATACATACCTACCGCCTATAGATATATGTATAGTATTAATGATTATTGTTTGAAAACTCTTGTTTTCATCTATGCATGCTAGATATTGTGTTACTAGTTTAAAGACATCGATTGAAAGTAAACATTTTAGCCGGGGATTATGGATATCGGACCTCATCAAGGATTAAGTTTACATTTGCTCATCTCTTGTTTACGCAGAATGCAGGATGGGATTAAGTTGTAATTACTCCGGTTAATGCAGTCCCAGTCGTTAATCTAACCCCGACAAGATATTCAATTTAAAATTTTGATGACTCCCTCCAATTTGATGGAATTCAAGGGATTTTTTATATATTTTTATAAGTAAGCATATACAGCAATAGTTGAGAAATGAAAGTCTTGCTGAAGACCACCCGAGTAGAGAAGAAGCGTCGGTTCGAAGCCCTTTTTTACATCAGTTTGAACCTTTGTCTGTTTAAATATGAGATAGCTAGGCTGGAAGTATGCATAAGCTTGTCAGTTCAGATGATCTAGCTCGTTGTATCGTGCATTGAACTCAAAATATTGAAGCTAATCGTGTGTTGTCTTTCCTAGAATTTAATAAAAACTTCATCGAAATATTGAAGCGAAGCCTTTCAGCTAATCCTGTTGTCCTTCCAAAGATTTGATAAAAACTCCATCGAATTAAAAAGCAGCCATAATTCCTTAAAGACTCTCATTAAGAGGACCGTCGATTCATTAGATGGAGCGTGTCTTTATTTTCATCGGATTTCAATGAAATTGATATTCCGCCCACCTCCTCCATCATTTCAATACAACCTTTCCGAGTTTAATTAATTAAAATCTTACTTGATAGCATTTTAACATCCACAATTCGGGTAGGAACGTTGAAGTAACAGATCCGATTTAGATTTAATTTAATAATAAAAAAAAACCGTGCTTGGGTTTAATGCGAAAGAGTTTATGAATAAAAATTACTTAGCGTGTAACCGGAAGCACCATCGTTTAGTCCATCGTTTTTTTTTCTTGTTACTCTCGGCATCGTCATCCAGTCTCCTATTCTTCATGCACTAATCCACCCCTTTTCATTTTCCATTAAGCACTCTGCGTTTCAATAAGGTCCGCACAAAGGGAACTAATTACTGAACTTTTGACTTTGACCTCTCCTCAAATTGCAACGTTTCATGCTAACGCTAATTAATATTTTTCTTGCTTCTTTTATGGAATATTTGTGGTAGATATTAATACCAATTTCAACGAATGATGAATGTGCCTTTAACCTTTCTTAGCTTAGCTTTAGCCTACAGTGGCGTGTAAAATTATTATTTACGTGCAATTTATAAACTGCATGTTCGCACACAGTTAGTAGCGACCAACTCGTTATTTTGATTGTTTGCAGAATCGTTAACTCTTGTGTTCGCCATTGAAACTACAAACCACTACCACGCTTTCAATCACAAAATAATCGAATGAAAATTGCAATGCAGCGTCGATATTTACTCTAGGGAGTTGCGTCGCTGTTTGATGCACTCAAAACATTTATTGTTGAAGGGGTTATTTTTTTTTGACATTGTACATACAACGCGCTCTCGATGCTTTTCATATTAAGAGCTTTAGCAGTTCCCGTTTCACACAGGATCCGCTTACAAACATGCATACGGTTATACAAATATGGATTTTTTTTAATGCATCTCAGTTTATGTGTGCAGTACTAGACTTTTGAGAAAAAAAATAGCGTAACACATCTATACTCATAGTTATCCAGTTTAATAATAATTATTATAATTTTAATACTGGAAGTACGTTAGTCCAACACACTCCCGTTATATATTCACCCAGTAATTACACCTCCAACTACAATAATAATTAAATGTAATGTTTGTTTCCATATTTTTTTTTATAATTATGTTGTAATTTATTTCACATTTTCAAACGTATTTCATTTATTTATTAATTATTCATTGCATCATACTGTATTCTAGGTTTTTAAAATTGTATAGTGATGCCAAAAAATAGTGCGCGCTTCCTTGGCGCTTGCGTCGATTCCGAGCAACGACGGAACGTTCGCGTCTATGTCACAGAACAGCTCATCGTTTAAACATTGCCGAGCGTCGTGAATCGTCAACCGCTCTATAATCAACATATGCGCACTTATTTCCTGGCACAGTTATGAGAGTGACACGTGGATGCAGGTTGCAGATATTGAGGTCCATTATTAATCGCACAGTTTGTATTTTCGATTGAAATAAAAACATCACAGCACTGCGGCGGCTCGTGGATTTCCGTAGGTGAGGCAAAGACAACGATGGCGCTCGTGCCGCACTACTTACTTTTATAGAGGAAGAAAATATTGCGTTGCTTTTTTGGTCAAATTTTCTTCCGATTTCATCCACGAGCTGCCGGCGTCACAGCATTTCTTCTCTCAAAAATTAAAAATCACCTTTTATTATTTTTTTAAGTTATTATAATTACGAAAACATTCGCCATTACGCAAATTTTAATCTGAACTACAGTATGCACGTTTTTTCGTTGTTCTGTTGCAAAACTTTGGAGCAATCTGTCGCCCCGTTTAATAATATGTGTGTAGTAAATACAAAACGCAATATAAAAGTTTCAGTTTCAGGCGAACTTTGAAAATTGCTCCAAGTCGAGTGCGGCTGTATAAAATCATTACTTTTTATTAATATTACAGGAATGTCAGAACTAAAGTTTAGATATTCGCATAATTTAATTTTAGATGCTTAATAAGCTTAAAATTGGATCTTTTATTTTTATTACTTTAATAAATCAATGGGATTTTATTCATCGATAATAATAGTTCGTGGACAGAAATATATACAGGGTGTCTCATTTCGAGCGTGCTGAACGAAAACAGGAGGAAGATAATGTTATTTTTTACGATCGAAATTTTACGGTAAGAAATCGGAAAATTCTGTTCAGAATAACATTATCTACTTCCTGTTTTCGGTAGGCGCACTCGAAACGAGACACCCTGTATGTTTATCTGATCCTTCCAAATAAATATGACCGAAACTCAGTTATTTCTACCTGAACTAGAAATTATATTAATCATATTCATTTAATTACTTAATTGAGCTAATATTATTCCTTCTGAAATTTTACATTAGTTTCACATAAAGGGAATACATTTTCACCGCTGTGGTAAAAGCGCAAAATTTCCTCGGGTTTCCGAGGGTAAAGAAGCGAAATTATTTCGAAGGTTAACCAAACATTTATTCACGGAATGTAAGCGAAACACACTTTAATATCCATTTATGAATTCCCAGGAAATTTCGCAGTTCGTAAAGTCCATCCGAAACCGACCGAAAAAATTTTGCTCGAAAATTTTCGAATGCATTTTTTGTATATCAAAATTGCTCGAGAATTTTTGCGAAGAGTCATAATTTTGTCGTTTGATTTCCTGTGTTCACCGGGTGAGTATTTCACGAACAATACAACACAATTATCTATGAATAATATATAATCGATGTGACTGAAGGGCACCTGCCAAAAAAAAAACAACACAATTATCAGCCATGTAAGTTTCGTTTAGTATAAATATTCGTTCGGGGTGAACATTATTATTGCACCCCTCCCCCATTCCAAAAAAAATCGTCAAAAAAAGGATTATTACAATGGTAATTTCCCTTTCATATTTGGCATCAACTTGCACTATCCATTTTGTTGTTACAATCCAGAGCAAAATAAAATTGTTTTTGTTGAAAATCATCAAAAAAAACAGTAATAATAATAATGCTTAATCTGCGTGCCATCGAAATTAATTTTTGATGTAAAATCATCACTTATGATTCCCTCAAAATAATTCAAAATCTGGGCAAAGCATGTTTTAGGATATTGATTAATTTTCAAAGGTCATTCAATTCTCAATTTGCGTGCCAAATTTATTAATTTCGAGAAATCGCTGTCGAAGTTAGTTTTTACTTTCTCCGTTACGAAGTACGAGAAAGTTTTGTGAACGTGATTTTTTTTCAAATTATTTTTCTGTTTTGGGGTCCCTAGATGCCATTTCTACAATTTCTGGAAAAAACAATTTTGTGTCTGTGTGTGTGTGTCTGTGCGCGCTGTAGCTCAAAAACTAATAAAGCAATTGATATGAAACTTTGAACATCCGTCTTATTTGATAATCTGAAGAACTGAAAAGCTTTTGGTAAAATTTCGTACACCGGAAGTGTTTTTTTGTTTTTTGCCAATATTTTCTTAAATATGAAAAATGTCACAAAAACATTTAAACAAACTTTGAAGACAACACTGAAATAAACATCTTTTGCTTGAAAACATTTTTCATAAAATCATTTTTATTCGAGAAAAAAATTTATTTATTATTATTTTTTTTATTTTTGGTTTATAATTATAAAACGATAATAGTTACAGAAAATTTATTTAAATAATAATTGTAGAAAATGCTAAAATGAACAACTTATAAAGAATAAGTTTTTTTCGAAATCCCTTTAGTTTTTGAGTAAACTGAATTTTGACGTTTTAAACGTCAGTTTCATCCGATTCTACAAAACGCTCGATGTACATTTAAAATATGATCTCAATTGAAAATAAACCATGAAAGTGTAAATATAAATAACTATACTATCAAGTCGGAGAAAGTAACATGATGGCCACATCACCATTTTTTTTTAATTTAGAAGCATCACATTCTCACTTTTAAATTAAAATAATTCTAAAACAAGGTAATGGCGTATTTTTGGATTTTTTTTATGGATTTTCGAAGAACATTAAATTTTCAATTTGCGGCAAAGGAAGACCGCGGATAATCGAGAGTTTACGATACTTTATAAATCAAAGGTAATCAAGTAAATGAAAGAGGAACTGAATAAATAGATTATTTTAAGGGTGCAGCGATAAGAAAAAGCTGTAACTTTAATAATTACCTCAGCGAGTTTTCTTTTATTGTTCGCCTGTAATGTGCACGGGATTTTGAAGCAATGGCGCATTTACTGCCCCATAAAAAGGTACTTCAAGGAAAGTACAATGAAAATAACGAATTTTATTGAAATACAGTAACACCTACGTCGATTCCATTTTAATTAATAGAAGTAATCAAAGTTAATCTAAGTAAATTTGAAATATCCGTTTGACGTTTTTATTAAATTTAATTTAATGCTGCTGATAAAACAAGCGATTTCAGAATTTAACTGTATTATTTTAGGGATGTATTCTCTAGCGCAAAAAGTAAACATAAAAATACTCTTTTAATTTTAAGTCAGGAAAAGGATTATGTGAAGTCAAATTAAACATATTTTTGCGGATTGATATGTAATGTAAGATTTTTGTGAATGCTGGTAGGCCGTGAAGCATCACTTTTACGGACTAGGCTTATAAAATGCTTGATAATACCAAGGCAGAAGTGAAATATTGTTTCGCCAATCAGATGAGACGCCATTCGACCAATAGAAACAGCCCGGAAGTTTGACGTTTCAATGTATTTTCGCCGAGTTCAGAATTCCCTTTTTGCCCTTGGATCGAGAACAAAGATAATTACTTCAGTTCCAGCTCCTTCATAAGTCAATCTTCGAAAGTCTTCTACGCAGTGTAATTTAATCACAGGTTTCATATCTTTGTCAGTTCGAAGCGATATACTACATCTTTGAAAACTTTCAGATCTCTATAAACCTTTACAGTAAAGTCAGCCAGATAAGTCGTGCATTATAATTGTAGCTGTTGATAAATTAAAGTTAAGTAATTACAAACCACAAGTCGTTCCATAATAGGCTTTGTTGTGTAATGTGAGATTGTTGTACAGAAAATTTATCATCAATTATTAATAATTCCATCCGGATATGGGCTTTATAATAACGAAACATTCCGAGGTGACTATAAAATGTTAACCCGTCGCGTTCTGAATGTTTAATTTGCATGCAAGTGAGTACAATATAAAGGAAGCTTATTATTTCAAATGCTGAAGCACAAACATGTGTTTGTGTGAAATATGCGCTACATTAAAGCCAGCCCCCCAGAGTACATGACTACGCAATCGTATGCTAATAGGACGTGTATAATTAACCAAATCCCCCGATGACTTCAGACCTGACTTCTACATTAAACATTATACGCTCTTGTGTTCGTCTCACTTGATTACTAATCAATTGACTAGATACCATTTAAAATGTCTCATCGTAAATCATCTTGTGAAGTGATTTGATTTTTTGTAGAATTTTTTATCTCCCGTTTCGCATTTATTTTCAATTTTTTACGCTCGAGAATTTGAAATTTTCAAAAATTGCTGCACATTCAAAAAACAAAATTATTTTGAAAGATCGACATCTTGTGAAGTGAACTGAATTTTTGTAGGATTTTACCTTTACGTTTCATATTAATTTTTATTTTCGACTAAAATTTGACTGCACATTCAAAAACCAAAATTATTTTAAAAGATCGACGTCTTGTGAAGTGATTTAAATTTTTGTATGATTTTATCCCTGCGTTTCATATTAATTTTTAATTTTTTATGCTGGAGAATTCGACATTGAAAAAAATCGACTGAAAATTGCTGCACGTTCAAAAACCAAAATTATTTTAAAAGATCGACGTCTTGTGAAGTGATTTAAATTTTTGTAGGATTTTATTCCTGCGCTTCATATTAATTTTTATTTTTTGCGCTCGAGAGTTCGATATTGAAAAAAGCAATTTAAAAAAATTCGTAATTCGACTGAAAATTGCTGCACATTCAAAAACCAAAATTATATTGAAATGTCGACATCTTGTGAAGTGAACTGAATTTTTGTAGGTTTTTATCCCCGCGTTTCATATTCATTTTTAATTTTTTGCGCTCGAGAGTTCGACATTGAAAAAAAAGACATTTAAAAAAATTCGTAATTCGACTGAAAATTGCTGCACATACAAAAACCAAAATTATTTTAAAAGATCGACGTCTTGTGAAGTGATTTAAATTTTTGTAGGATTTTATCCCTGCGTTTCATATTAATTTTTATTTTTTTGCGCTCGAGAGTTCGATATTGAAAAAAGCAATTTAAAAAAATTCGTAATTCTACTGAAAATTGCTTCACATTCAAAAACCAAAATTATTTTGAAAGATCGACATCTTGTGAAGTGAACTAATTTTTTGTAGGTTTTTATCCCCGAGTTTCGTATTAATTTTTATTTTTTTATGCTCGAGAGTTCGACATTGAAAAAATTCGACTGAAAATTACTGCACATTCAAAAACCAAAATGATTTTAAAAGATCGACGTCTTGTGAAGTGACTTAAATTTTTGTAGGATTTTATCCCTGCGTTTCATATTAATTTTTAATTTTTTTGCGCTTGAGAGTTCGACATTGAAAAAATTCGACTGAAAATTGCTGCACGTTCAAAAACCAAAACTATTTTAAAAGATCGACATCTTGTGAAGTAAACTGAATTTTTGTAGGATTTTATGCCCTCGTTTCATATTGATTTTTAATTTTTTGCGCTCGAGAGTTCGATATTGAAAAAAGCAATTTTAAAAAATTCGTAATTCTACTGAAAATTGCTGCACATTCAAAAACCAAAATTATTTTGAAAGATCGACATCTTGTGAAGTGAACTGATTTTTTGTAGGTTTTTATCCTCGCGTTTTATATTAATTTTTAATTTTTTTGCTCTAGAGAGTTCGACATTGAAAAAAAAGACATTTTAAAAAATTCGTAATTCGACTAAAAATTGCTGCACATTCAAAAACCAAAATTATTTTAAAAGATCGATGTCTTGTGAAGTGACTTAAATTTTTGTAGGATTTTATCCCTCCGTTTCATATTAATTTTTAATTTTTTTGCGCTTGAGAGTTCGACATTGAAAAAATTCGACTGAAAATTGCTGCACGTTCAAAAACCAAAATTATTTTAAAAGATCGACGTCTTGTGAAGTGATTTAAATTTTTGTAGGTTTTTATCCCCGAGTTTCGTATTAATTTTTATTTTTTTAAGCTCGAGAGTTCGACATTGACAAAAAAAGAAATTTAAAAAAATTCGTAATTCGACTAAAAATTGCTGCACATTCAAAAACCAAAATTATTTTAAAAGATCGACGTCTTGTGAAGTGATTTAAATTTTTGTAGGTTTTTATCCCCGAGTTTCGTATTAATTTTTATTTTTTTACGCTCGAGAGTTCGACATTGACAAAAAAAGAAATTAAAAAAAATTCGTAATTCCGCTGAAAATAGCTGCACATTCAAAAACCAAAATTATTTTAAAAGACCGACGTCTTGTGAAGTGATTTAAATTTTGAGTAGGATTTTATCCCTGCGTTTCATATTAATTTTTATTTTTTTGCGCTCGAGAGTTCGATATTGAAAAATGCAATTTTAAAAAATTCGTAATTCGACTGAAAATTACTGCACATTCAAAAACCAAAATTATTTTAAAAGATCGACGTCTTGTGAAGTGATTTAAATTTTTGTAGGTTTTTATCCCCGAGTTTCGTATTAATTTTTAATTTTTTATGCTCGAGAGTTCGACATTGAAAAAATTCGACTGAAAATTGCTGCACGTTCAAAAACCAAAATTATTTTAAAAGATCGACGTCTTGTGAAGTGATTTAAATTTTTGTAGGTTTTTATCGCCGAGTTTCGTATTAATTTTTATTTTTTTACGCTCGAGAGTTCGACATTGAAAAAAAAGAAATTAAAAAAAAATCGTAATTCGACTGAAAATTGCTGCACATTCAAAAACCAAAATTATTTTAAAAAATCGACGTCTTGTGAAGTGATTTAAATTTTTGTACGATTTTATCCCTGCGTTTTATAATAATTTTGAATTTTTTTGCATTCGAAAAAAATCGATTTTCAAAAATTTATAACTCGACTGAAAATTGCTACTTATTCAACAACCAAAATTATTTTGAAAGATCAACGTCTTGTGAAGTGAATTTCAATCAAACAAGCAGAAAGGTACGCTAATGGCTGGCACTATAATGAGGCAATCAGCTGACGATCGCGTCAACCATTTGCATTTGTACTGCGTGATTTGGACGTGCGGATTTCCCGCAATTTTTCGAATCGGCCAGTGGCGATTGTGGGCGTTTTTACCACTCTATCTGTAGAATGAATGGACTATAGTTCACAGAAAACATTTTGCGCTGAAAGTCATGTTTATGTAATTGCCACACGCCATGAATATGATTCGAACGTGCAGAATGAGTTGTTACATTATAATTATTAATTGAGAGTGCTGGCGCGTTATTGTTATATAACCAGTGCTCACTCGAATAAATTAAATCAAACTTTTCATTAGTATCAAATAGAAAGGCGTTTGTTTCTGGTGCATTAAAAGGAAAATATACATTAATACACTGCGAATGTACTGCCTCGAGCTTATTCTAATTAAGTAATGGTTGTTTACTGTATATATTTTTTAGTTTATAAAAAAGGAAGGATGTTTGATGGAATTGCGGGTTAAGGAGAGTGAATGACTATAAGGGAATTGGCGTAAGCTATTTGCTGTTCGGCCACTAACGTATATAAGTTTTTGAAGATATCATTTTAATAATGAATGGGACATACACTACACATCCATGGACCCGCATGGCCACTTCTTCGTTCTGAAAAAGTGGCCGCACGGATGGGATTCGAACCCACGACCACGAGGCCCAGAAGCAGGAACGCTACTCACTAGGCCACCGCGGCACCCGCTTAAAAATATAACTATTCCTTCTGGCCAATTCTTAGGATCAATTCGCTTATTCGTGTTCACCGTTTCGCAAGTGAAATTCCTAGACTTCAGGATGATTTACAGTCCTCGACAGAAATATGTTTTTCTGGGTTCGGCAGTTACTTCGGACTGTACAGAAATGCCAGAGCCGGTTACCTTGCGCTTTTTTTATTCGCTATTATTTACATTTACCATTTCACGTGTATCGTCAACAGGAATTTTGAGGATATCATAATTGTTTATCGCGGTCAGCTGTTATACTGAATACTCCACCGAAGTGTTTTTTCCTGGTTCTTCGAGGACTTACCAACATGGAGCGAAAATGTTTAACCTCTACACGAAGTATACTATTTTCTTCTTCTCCGGCAAGAGCGAATTACTTAATTTTAATTCACCAAGTTCTTTCGGTAGCCAGTATGCTTCCTTTGCGTAGTCAACGCTTACATCATTGACATCTTCTTCAGCAGGATATCTGCTCATACTGTCAGTACGTTTTAACCCTGCATGATAAAGATTGTTGCATACACTGCGCTTTTATTTGTTTTCACTTGCCTTTTTCATGTTTTCTTTTACAGCTAACAAATAACGACCGGCCATATAGAATGTGAAGAGAGAAAACAGAAGCGCCACTTACTTAAAAAACATGCCTCGTATATCAGCATTAGGTACGGATTAATATTACCTATATGAAATAGCCCCTCTTCACTAACTATAAGGAAATCTATCTGTAACAGTACATCAATCATAAGATCCTCGAGACGTGTAGATTTAGCTATTCGTATGTACATGAATATGTTATCACATTTCCAAGTAACGAAAGAATATTCTTGCATTTACAGTTATTGAACTAAGGGTAGTTTTCGGAATTTCTTTATTCCTCCGCATTTCCTCCAGATCCCATTACTTAGCGTCCACTCTATATTATACAGAGAGTTTAAAGATTACATTCTTTGAGGATTTCACAAATCCGGTTAAAAAGTATACAATGTATAGGGGTCGAGGTCGCGTGTATAAATAATGGGTCCATTTGAGAATGCTTCCATAGAAAATCCCTTTTCAATAAGGGGTATTGATATCACAACAAAAATATAAGATTACGATGGCACGCATACGAGAAAAAAATGTTCAAGGAGGGATGACATATGTGCGCGACAATATTTCCTGGCGCCCTTTATATCCCTAGATGAAAAAAATACAAGATATTGGGAATATTATATCCGGAATGAATTTTATGGGTATTGTAACAAATTTTTAACTTGGTTCAGATGGATGCGGTATCATCCATCACATCGAATCATTGCTCGAGACTAGAGGGCGTGGAAACTGATACATCAGTGTGGACACAAATACAGGGTGTTCCATTGGAGAAAAAATGTTTTTTTTATACCGCAAAATTGACACACACTGTACGTTTGAAAATAATTTTACGGCATAAAGATTTTTACACCAATAACTTTTTGTACGAAACATTTTTTTGTCGCACTGTTGCAGCACCATGTATAAAACATTGGAATACGTTCAAATGCTTTAGAATATTAAGTTTGGTGAATGGATGCTTTCTCCGTGCCATTGCACAATTATAACATTAATACGAATTAAACAATGTTCCAACTGAATTTCAATTCAATTTACAGTATGCATTTATTTCTAAATCAAGGAAGTATAATTTTGCATACATAAAGGGTGTTCCAACAAGATATAGTTAAGTTTTTTTTTAGATAATCATAAAGTTGTGTTTTTTACTTTCTCCGTTACGAAGTACGAGAAAGTATTGTGATCGTGATTTTTTTTTCAAAAAATTTTTTTACGGAAATATCCGTTTTGGGGTCCCTAGAAGCCATTTCAACAATTTCTGTCAACAATTTCGGAAAAAAAAATTGTGTCGTGTATGTGTGTGTGTGTATGTGTGTCTGTCAGTGTGCGCTGTATCTCAAAAACTAATAGAGCAATTGATATGAAACTTTTAACATAAGTCTTATTTGATAATCCAAAGAATTGAAAAGCTTTTGGTAAAATTTCGTACTCCAGAAGTGGGTGTTTACCTTAACTGTTTTTTGTTTTTTGCCAATATTTTCTTAAATATGAAAAATATCACAAAAACATTTAAACAAACTTTGAAGACAACAAAGAAATGAACATCTTTTTCTTGAAAATATTTTTCATAAAATCATTGTTATTCGAGAAAAGCAATTATTATTAATTTTGTTTTAATGTTTGGTTTATAATTATGAAACGATAATAGTTACAGCAAATTTATGTGAATAATAATTGTAGAGAATGCTAAAATGAACAACTTCTAAAGAATAAGTTTTTTTCGAAATCTCGTTAGTTTTTGAGTAAACCGAGTTTTTGAATTTCCATGTTTCATAATTTTGACGTTTTAAACGTCAGTTTCATCCGAGTTTACGCAACGCTCGATGTGCATTTAAAATATGATTTCAATAAACCATGCAAATGTAAATATAAATGGCTATGATACCATCAAGTCGGAGAAAGTAACATGATGGCCACATCACCATTTTTACTTTCTCCGTTACGAAGTACTTGAAAGTATTGTGATCGTGATTTTTTTTTCAAAAAATTTTTTTACGGAAATATCCGTTTTGGGGTCCCTAGATGCCATTTCAACAATTTCTGGAAAAAATATTTTTGTGTCTGTGTGTGTGTGTGTCTGACTGTCTCTGTGTGTGTGTGTGTCTGTCTGTGTGCACTGTATCTCAAAAACTAATAGAGCTATTGATATGAAACTTTCAACATACGTCTTATTTGATAATCTGAAGAACTGAAAAGCTTTTGGTAAAATTTCGTACACCAGAAGTGGATGTTTACCTTAACTGTTTTTTGTTTTTTGCCAATATTTTCTTAAATATGAAAAATATCACAAAAACATTTAAACAAACTCTGAAGACAACAAAGAAATGAACATCTTTTGCTTGAAAATATTTTTCATAAAATCATTGCTATTCGAGAAAAAAAATTATAATTTTTTTTAAATTTTTGGTTTATAATTATGAAACGATAATAGTTACAGCAAATTTATGTTAATAATAATTGTAGATAATGCCAAAATGAACAACTTCTAAAGAATAAGTTTTTTTCGAAATCTCGTTAGTTTTTGAATAAACCGAGTTTTTGAATTTGATGTATATTTTTTCCATCTTTCATCATTTTGACGTTTTAAACGTCAGTTTCATCCGAGTTTACGCCCCGCTCGATGTACATTTAAAATATGATTTCAATAGAAAATAAACCCATGAAAACGTAAATATAAAGTCGGAGAAAGTAACATGATGGCCACATCACCATTTTTTGCATGTAGGTTTACAACAATCAGACATGGCCACCTTAGTAGATGTATTCGCAAAGTCTCACCCCGGGCCATATTTTCGGAAAGGATTGGGTAGGCCTCGTCTGGAAATGGTGGACAACACACATCATAACGTTGGGTGTAGTTCTTATTCAATGAAAATGTATGCAAAGCCTAAGATAATAGATGTCGCCACAATGGTGCAATTTTATGTTATTTTTATATTTAAATATAAAATTTCCGCTTGGAAAGAAACGATTAAATAGAAAACGAGAAATAAAATCCGTTCCAAGTTCTGATCGGCAATTCGTCTAAATGTCTAAATCAGCGTGAGTGGAAAGAAGAAGTAAGTAAGTAATAAATTTTGTTGGGGGTACAAGATGCGGGTGCTGGTGCGACTAGATATAATTCATTAAGAAGGACGTGATAAAGTAATCTGGAAATTCTATCTTCTGCCCTTTGCGCGCATTTTATTTTTTCCTTCTACCTCCTCCTCATTGATATTTATCACCATATACTTTCTTTAACCGTAATTTAAGCAACAGTCGCCATCCAATAATAATTACATCTCGTTTCTTCTTCTCTGGTCAAATTAACTATAGCGCCAAACACTGATACATTACTATTGCTGAAGTTTGTATTTTTTACTTTTCAACATGAAGTCTGTTGATAAATTAGCTATCTATCAGGCTCGTCTAAGCTACAAAAAATTTACCGATGTGAAGATAGCTACGGATTTCCCGGCGCATTCACCACCAAATAAAGTTTTCTTCAATTCTAATGATTTATAATAAATCAAACGCTGAGAATGTAATTAACATTAGCCTATAGATGTACAGTCAATCCACAATTTAAATTATTTTTTCTTGAGTCCACGGGCACTCTCTTTTTAACATGACAAGAATTCAAAGTCAAATATGGCAGTGTTTGATGCGTTTCAAATTTAATTTTTTTACAACAACGTCTAGATAAGAGTCTACTTAAACGATTTAACGCAAGAAATTTTGAGTAAAATTGTTTATAACTTTTTTATGAATTTTTTTTTCTCGTCTCCACCCAAACTAAATAGATAATATAGCAAACTTTCAAAGTCCAATATGGCACTGTTTGACGCGTTTCAAATTTAATTTTTTAACAACAACGTGTAGATAAGAGTCTACTTAAACGAAAGTTATAAACAATTTTACCCAAAATTTCATGCGTTAAATCGTTTAAGTAGACTCTTATCTAGACGTTGTTGTTAAAAAATTAAATTTGAAACGCGTCAAACAGCGCCATATTGGACTTTGAATTCTTGTCATTTTAAAAAGAGAGTTCCCGTGGACTCGAGAAAAAATAATTTAAATTGTGGATTGACTGTATATCTATAAGCTAATGTTAATTACATTCTCAGAGTTTAATTTATTAAAAATCATTAAAATTGAAGAAATTTTTATTTGGTGGTGAATGCGCCGGGAAATCCGTGGCTCTCTTCACATCGGTAAAAGTTTTTGCTATCGTTGCTTTTGGTAGGTAGGTTCTGTCAGTTGAGATTTCAGTTTTTCATCATCTTTAATTAAAAACCTTTGGTTAAATTTCATTTTCATTTTTAAAATACTGAGGAATTTATAAATTTTGAATCTTTTCAGTTTTAGTTATACAGTAGCAATAAATTTCTCATTATTCAATATTTGTAAAATATAGAAACATTACGAAATATCGGACCAATTCCATTCTTGGAAATTCGGAATCTTGAAAGACAAAACTGTAAATGTGCACACGGTAAAATCCATTTGTACTGTATTTCTCTTTATTTAAATTCACCATATTACTTTCAAGTACTTTTCAAGTTTGATTGAAACAATCCGTGCTCCACTCTAGGCAAAGTTCCGCCGGCCTTCGGGAGCCCATTAAGAAAATATAAATTAAATTTGTTTGATAAGAAGATAAGTTGAAATCTTGGGGGCGCCGCTACTGCAGAGGGAAAACAATAAATCGGTGCTGGCTGGCTGTCTCTCCAATTGCGAGTTTCCATTTTAAGGGCACAATAAAAACTTCTAAATTACGCCCGGCGAATAAGTTCCTAACTGGCAAGATGTGCTTAAAATGCTGATAGGATTTCTCCTGATGATCTCCCTCTCTCTCCCTCTATGGTCCCAATTGAATGCCCAAATGGGACTCTTTCGCCAAAGTTGGATGCAGATTGGTTCCGTTATTGTCCGACGGCGTCAATTGTCTCCGGATTAACACATCGAATTTTCTGTGCAATCGCGTACAGGTGATTGGATGTTAATTGCTTCCTGTTTTTCAAGCTAACTATTATCCAAAATACCTGTAGGATCTATTGTAATCATTTCACAGGTGTTTCTGACAAAACTAGAAATAATATGGTGGACTTGTGACCCGTCTATTTCTACTTAATGTATTTTTCTACTCCCACCCCTAAAATGTCATTGATCGCATATGTTTCCATGACGATAAGTGATTCTTTAAATACACCTTGACAAACTGTGACTTTGTGCACTTCAGTCATGGGCTGAAGTTAGCTTCAGATTTTTAAATACCTTTAACGGTGTTTGAACTACTCCAATAGTAATCTCCGTTTCCCCATCAGCAACTAACTACACTGATGAGACCTGAAAGGTCGAAACCGGTCTGTAGGTGTTCTGATGGGGAAACAATATTTAATCTTACCTTAACAGCCAGTTATTTAGCTTATACTAAAGTTTTTTATCAAATTTATAAAATTATGCGGTTATAATCAGGACGGTTAATTTAAAAATAGCGTATGAAATATTTAAAAGTGCATTTTTATTTCAATTGGTGCTTCGGCTTGTGTAAATCTTTAATGTTTACAAAGCACAAGTGCGAGCAGGATTGAATTTGCATTTTTCAGCATACTGGTAGGTTTGATGAAGACTAAAGCGCTGGAGGCAATTTGCGATGAGGGATTATTTTTTTTAAATAACAAGCCGAGATTTACACACCTACAATTATTTTACATAAAATTTTATGGCTGTAGGTCATATTTAGCTGGATTGCGTCTGAGGAAAATACGGAAAGAAAAGGTGAATGCGCCGGGAACAACATTTTGTTCCTTCCTTAAAGCGAAAACAATTTTAATGTTATCTTTTGTTTGTTTGCCTGCTTTTTTTCTCTTTTAACTGTTGCTGATAGTTTAAGGAACATTTTACATTTTTTCGTTCGTAAATTTCACTGATTAATCGCTGCTAATTAGTTACGTTACATAAAATGTAAACTTGTATTTTCTTTATATTCTTTCTCCGTTCTCAATGGTTATCTCCCAGTCGAATTACAAGGCCTCGTTGATCTAGTCTCTAGCAAGTTGAGCATAATATTCAAAATGTGAACGACACAATTTATTCCTAAAATAAAGTACCACATAATAATGGTCGCCACCTACTTGTTAGTTAATTAACCTAATTGCGAAATTTTGATTTTCACAGAAAACTATTATAACATAATTACAATGAAAAAATATTCTTTGGCTTCTACAATTTTCGTCTACAATGACTGGAAATATTTTGTCATGGAAAAAAGAATTTTTGAGTACAAAGAGCTTAAGTTAACAATGCTTTAAACTTTTACATTACGAAAGTTAAAACAGTCTCTTGCCATCTTGTTAAATTTTAATATCAATAAATTGTTTTTCAAAGCCACCTTCGATTTTTATTTAGTAATATGGTTGATAAAACGAGTTTTCTGCAAATAACTTTTAATGCGTTAGGAATTGGGACAGGGTTGTTATTAGGAAAAATTGTTGTTTTTTAATTCTGCATTGAATGACATAAAAATATACAGGGGCTCCAATTTGAAATAAGAAAAATAAAGTGCTTTAAAGTTTGAAATGTTTGACACTAAATTTTGGACACTGTATAATTCATATCGATCAAACTTGGCTAACGGGACTATCAGACCTTATTTAATAAGTACCTTGTGTGATTCTATTAACAAGGCACTGTTTTTTATTTTTTATTCATTTTTTAAACCAATAGTGCAAAACTGATTTTTTTTAGTTTTAATGTTTTTTTTTGCTGATATCCCTGAATCGATTCCAATAAAATTATAGGAGTATGTAGACAACCATAAAAGGTACCCAAATAAGCAATAAAATACATGGCATGTAATTTAAAAAAATATATCATCATGACGTCACGCTTGTATAATCAAAAATATTTTCCTGAAATGCATTCTAGGATGCAAATTTATTCTGCAAAATATCAAAATTCCAACTTAATTAGTAAATGAGCTATAGAAAACGGGAGCTGAAATGCAGGACCCTGTTTTTTAAGATTGTGATGCAGGACCCTGTATTTTAAGATTGTGATGCAGGTCCCTGTATTTTAAGATTGTGTAGTCTTACATAGTCTGAAATCACGAATGCTATTACTACCGTTATTAAATTACCACCGGAAGTGAATCACGCACTCCAGAAATCTAGGCCCTATCTGGCATTAGGTATTAATAAAGATCGCACACTTTTATGATCCGAGCACATTTCTTATCAGACAGGCTATAAACACGTAAGCCGGGAAATAAATTTACCCCACTAACGTATAGCGTGTCCCTGGCACACATTTCTTTAACACCTCTGATAATAATCATTACGAATATAATTTATTGCTTTCTCTAATGCTTACTTTTATATCCTTTGTTATAGTATGTAAGTGTGTGCAAAAACAACGAAACCATGCACGTCAAGTTTAATCAATTATATCCCAACTCTGATCCAGTAGAGGTAAATCAAGAAATGTCAGAAAATGAATAATTAAAGCTTGTGATATGGACAGATATGTAAAGAGTTTTATGACTATAATATTAAAGTTAATCCAATAATTTCATGAATGTTGACGTTCACGTCATCAGTTTCTGAACATATCAAAGACAAGCGGATTTCTAGCATTTTATACTATTATATGAGCATCATCGTGGTCAATAGTAGAAACGTATGTCTTCTGAGCGTTGATACAAGTACCGACAGGAGTGTCCACCTCTCGAAAACGTGTGGCATTGGTTAGACAAAGACGCCGTTATAGCGCATGACTAGCTTGACGCAACGCGCACGAGAACTGTCAGTCATCCGTCAGTAGAGTTCACTAATCGTCTTTGCAAGTTGCTAGAGTATGTCTGTGTGTTTTAGTTTTTCATTAGTTCTTGGTGTTTTTCATATATACAAACATCTTTATTTGAAGACATATTTACAATTTTTAGTGTTGCTTAACATTATAATATCACAATACTTCAATAGGCTATCGACCAGGAGGTCTTTCCGCCTTCTTATTATTTTGTTTTTCATATTTTCGCAGTGTTTTTCGTTTAGTGTAAATAACTATAGAAATAGTTGTTTCATAAAAATAACCACAAAAACCCGAGACATGGTACCAGTTTATTTATCGTTTTTTTTTTAATTACCCCCTCTAGACTAATTGGCTGGAAAGCCCTTGACTGTGTCCTCCAATAATCAACCTTATTTGGCCTTCTTTGACTGCAATAAAGTCTACGGTATGATCAATTTAATCTTCGATAAGAGTTATTTGCAGACAATGGAGGAATAGAAAAAAACGTGTGTATCCGTTTCCGCTCGAGGATATCGATAGTTAGATAGATGGATAAAAACAAGAAACAATTTCGTGTCACTCATATCGAGACGTTGACGTACTTCGGAATCCTTTGCAATTTTTCATTATTTTCAAGCCAATTCAATTCCTTTCATTCCGGTAATATAAATTAAAATACGCCCCTTGCACATCCATTTATATTGGTCGGAATGACGGGGATAAAACAAATATAATTAATCCTTTAATAATTTAAAAATTTTACAAAAACCAAATTGATTTTGAATTAGCTATACTTCGGCCATTGAGGGTGATTTTTTATGGAATTTTGTCTGCGCGTTTTATATTTTTTTTCTGCGATGTTTTCATTCAAGTGCTCAAAAAAATAATACGAAAATCTTCAAAAATCCATATGTCTCATAAAATTGTTGAATTTACAAAAACCAAATTGATTTTCAATTAGCTATACTTCGGCCATTGAGGATGATTTTTTATAGAATTTTGTCAGTGCGTTTTATATTTTTTCTGCGATGTTTTTATCCAAGTGCTCAAAAAAATTAAATTAAAATTTTCAAAAATCCATATCTCCATTAAAAATTGTTGAATTTACAAAAACCAAATTAATTTTGAATAAGCGATTCTTCGACCATTGAGGATATTATCTTAAGGAATTTTTTCTACGCGTTTTATATTTTTTCTGCGATGTTTTCATTCAAGTGCTCAAAAAATTAAAACGAAAATCTTCAAAAATCCATATCTCTATTGAAATTTTTTGAATTTACAAAAACCAAATTGATTTCGAATAAGCGATTCTTCGACCATTGAGGGTATTGTCTTAAGAAATTTTTTCTATGCGTTTTATATTTTTTCTGCGATGTTTTCATTCAAGTGTTCAAAAAATTAAAACGAATTTCTTCAAAAATCCATATCTCTATTGAAAATTGTTGAATTTACAAAATTGATTTTGAATTAGCTATACTTCGGCCACTGAGGATGATTTTTTTTTTAATTTTGTCAGCACGTTTTATATTTTTTCTACGATGTGTTTATTCAAGTGCTCAAAAAAATTAAATTAAAGTTTTCAAAAATTCATATCTCCATTAAAAATTATTGAATTTACAAAAACCAAATTAATTTTGAATAAGCGATTCATCGAACATTGAGGGTATTGTCTTAAGGAATTTTTTCTACGCGTTTTATATTTTTTATGCGATGTTTTCATTCAAGTGCTCAAAAAATTAAAACGAATATCTTCAAAAATCCATATCTCTATTGAAAATTGTTGAATTTACAAAAACCAAATTGATTTTGAATTAGCTATACTTCGGCCAATGAGGATGATTTTTTATGGAATTTTGTCTGCGCGTTTTATATTTTTTCTGTGATGTTTTTAATCAAGTGCTCAAAAAAAT
Source organism: Ocypus olens (assembly GCA_910593695.2). NCBI lineage: Eukaryota > Metazoa > Arthropoda > Insecta > Coleoptera > Staphylinidae > Ocypus > Ocypus olens. The sequence goes on along the minus strand of OU343059.1, from coordinate 11,373,049 downwards.
AAAATTAAAATTTTCAAAAATTCATATCTCCATTAAAAATTATTGAATTTACAAAAACCAAATTAATTTTGAATAAGCTATACTTCGGCCATTGAGGATGATTTTTTATGGAATTTTGTCTGCGCGTTTATTATTTTTTTTTTCGATGTGTTTATTCAAGTGCCCAAAGAAATAAAATTAAAATTTTTAAAAATTCATATCTCCATTAAAAATTGTTGAATTTACAAAAACCAAATTAATTTTGAATAAGCGATTCTTCGACCATTGAGGCTCTGTCTTAAGGAATTTTTTCTACGCGTCTTATATTTTTTCTGCGATGTTTTCATTCAAGTGCTCAAAAAATTAAAACGAAAATCTTAAAAAATCCATATCTCTATTGAAAAATGTTGAATTTACAAAAACCAAATTAATTTTGAATTAGCTATACTTCGGCCATTGAGGATGATTTTTTATGGAATTTTGTCTGCGCTCAAGTACTCAAAGAAATAAAATTAAATTTTTAAAAAATTCATATCCCCATTAAAAATTGTTGAATTTACAAAAACCAAATTGATTTTGAACAAGCTATACTTCGGCCATTGAGGATGATTTTTTATGGAATTTTGTCAGCGCGTTTTATATTTTTTCTGCGATGTGTTTATTCAAGTGCACAAAAAAATAAAATAAAAATTTTCAAAAATTCATATCTCCATTAAAAATTGTTGAATTTACAAAAACCAAATTAATTTTGAATAAGCGATTCTTCGACCATTGAGGGTATTGTCTTAAGGATTTTTTTCTACGCGTTTTATATTTTTTTCTGCGATGTTTTCATTCAAGTGCTCAAAAAATTAAAACGAAAATCTTCAAAAATCCATATCTCTATTGAAAATTGTTGAATTTACAAAAACCAAATTGATTTTAAATTAACTATACTTCGGCCATTGAGGATGATTTTTTACGGAATTTTGTCAGCGCGTTTTATACTTTTTCTGGGATGTGTTTATTCAAGTGCTCAAAAAAATAAAATTAGGATTTTCAAAAATTCATATCTCCATTAAAAATTGTTGAATTTACAAAAACCAAATTGATTTTGAATTAGCTATACTTCGGCCATTGAGGATGAATTTTTATGGAATTTTGTCTGCGCGTTTTATATTTTTTCTGCGATGTTTTCATTCAAGTGCTCGAAGAAATAAAATTAAAATTTTCAAAAGTCCATATCTTCATTAAAAATTGTTGAATTTACAAAAACCAAATTAATTTTGAATAAGCGATTCTTCGACCATTGAGGGTATTGTCTTAAGGATTTTTTTCTACGCGTTTTATATTTTTTCTGCGATGTTTTCATTCAAGTGCTCAAAAATTTAAAACGAAAATCTTCAAAAATCCACATCTCTATTGAAAATTGTTGAATTTACAAAAACCAAATTAATTTTGAATTAGCTATACTTCGGCCATTGAGGATGATTTTTTATCGAATTTTATCTGCGCTTTTTATATTTTTTCTGCGATAGTGCTCAAAAAATAAAAATGAAATTTTCAAAAATTCATATCTCCATTAAAAATCCATGATTTTTTATGGAATTTTGTTGGCGCGTTTTAACCACAATTCTTAATAGTATCACTAAACTAATTCTTTTCCGCAATGATGTAATTAACTTTGTGCTTGAGATGCACTGAAATTGATGAACAGAGCAAAAAATGGGGTTGGTGGAGGGATGATAAATAACATGCAATATGTCAGTTACATAGGGTGATATCAGCGGGTGGGTGGTGAACTTATTTTCCGGTTCCTTTTGGGGAGGAGGAGGAGGAGGAGGCATTGTTCGTGACACTTGCTAACTTCATTAAGTATGGAAATGCTTAACTTCATCATGTTACCCCTAACACTGAATATAATCTTTTGTGTGCGCTGATTTAATAAACGGATACACGTTGAATGATCTTTATAATTTACAATAAATCATTTTCAAATTTCAAGTTGTTAATAAAAAAAAAATACATATATTAAAAAACTGAAAACCCTCGATCCTTAAAATATAAAATTGTATCCCGCAAATTTACAATTTTCCCAGTAAATTCTGGTAGAAGATTTAAAGATTAAGTTAAGCCATAACTTTCACAGTAGCATATACAAAAAAATTAGAAAATCCCTGTATAAAAATATATGTGCATTAATAAATATTTAAGTGAACGAACGGAGGACAGGGATGAGGATAAAAGCGTCGGAATTAACCCTTTTGCATTATACATACATAATTACACTACGGAGCGAAATTAATTAAAATCGCTCCCCCATAAATATTTCCGGAAGGATTGCTCCAAATATTCACACGAGGGGTCGCGCAAGTAAAAATAATAATTTTGTACAATCATGCACGATTTTTAAAAAACCTTGCACGGTGAATTGAACTTAATTCATCACTGTGTTGTTAAACAAATTTTGTAATAAAATAAACGAAGCCTGTACTAACATTTAACATTAATTTTTCATATAATTGATGAAGCCAGTGTGGGGTAAAACCAGGTTCCAGAAATTATTTTTTTCTACTTTGGTTTAACAATCGAGCTTTTGTATCAAAAATAGTTTAATAATGAGATTTTTTATTTTACAGTTTTGCTCATTATTAAACTATTTGTGGTAACATTTTAGTTGTTGCGATTGGCAGTACTTAAACGTGACATATTCCGACATCAAAATGTAAAATTGCCGTTAATTCATAGGATAATTGGAACCGTCCAATGCGTTACACACTGAATATGTTGGAATGCATATTGGGGAGTTCGCCACCAATACCACTAAGGTTAAAGAAAACGGAGGCGTCATATTCACTTTTTATCCGCGTGGAAAATGTAGGAACTTGGTGACAATGGCCGGACGCATGAATTCACTTGGTTCTCGGTGACGACGTTTAGGCAACACAACATACACAGAGGAAAGCTTGTAATTTATTATATGTATTATCACTTTGTTTGCAAAACGAATATCACGGAAGAAACAGCGAGAGTATAATGTTTCATTCGCGGCGAAAAAGAGCCGCTTGAGTCGGTGTGGATTTTTAATTAGCGTGCAATCCGATCCTGCAAAACGCTCATGAAAGTATAAATACAAATAACTATTCTAACATCCTTCTGCTTAGATATTTTTTTGTTGAAAAAGCAAAGATACTATTTTTTTTGTTTAATATTAGAAAAGGTAATAAAAATTTAGACCTCTAAAAGTCAATAAGAGTTTGGCGGTAACAGGTGAACGTTGCAATTGTTAGGACGGAATTAAGTTAATTAAATATATCTTATGGAGCTTTCTTCGTGCCACGCGTGCCATAAAGTGGAAAGGATATTGGGCAAAAAGGGGAAACACGAGGTGGATGTGGAGGAGAATGAGGGCCGCAATCGATACTGACTTACTTCTTTCTCGTTAGTTAACAGTTCTATACGTGTTTCCTGATATTTCCTTTCAGCTGAAAAAAATTGCATCATTTTTCAAAAAGACCCCAATTCACCTTTATTCCCAATAAATTAATCCAATTTCCGCAGTAAGTTAATATTATGATGAAATGCCATTACTAAAAATATAATTAGGAATAGTAATGATAGCAATTAAATTTTGAAAATTCTCAACTAGGGCATTTTCAAAATAAATTTACAGCAACAATTTAACATTGAATAATATTTATTTGCTATAACTTTAGTTTTACATTACAAGGGAACATGAAGGCCGCGATCAGAAATAACATTTTTACGCAACAAATCCAAAAAAATGTAAATATCAATCAGTGCCCTTTCCAAATAGCGTTCGGCATGGGTCATTTCGTCCCCCCAGAAATTAAATTTAACGGATAAAAAAAAATTATTTGTTCACGCTAGCAGCAATTATCATTAAGTTTATACAGCTGGTATATCTTTATTTCATTAAGTTTATATTTCGTTTTATGTATCATCAAAAATAAATATTAACCCTTATTTAACGAATGCGATAACAAAAATATTCTCGTAAGATCGAATTATACGGCAAATATAGGACGTAAATTGTAAGTTCCCGGCGCATGCACCATAAGACCAATTTATTAAATTTAGTAATATGTAAAGCGATAGCTGGCATTAAAAAATCATAACTGCAATTCGGCGTAATTGATATTCAATTTTATTTATGCAGTACATTTTTGGAAGAATTTTTAACAAATACTAACTCTCAAAACTGCGTGAAAACGTTTTATAAGCCCTTAAGATTTTTTTTTTATTTATCGGACAGCGCGTTGAAACGTAACAGGCAGTAAAAAATCATAAATGCAATTCGGCGTAAGTGATATTCAATTTTATTTATGCAGTACATTTTTGGAAGAATTTTTAACAAATACTAACTCTCAAAACTGCGTGAAAACGTTTTATAAGCCCTTAAGATTTTTTTTTTATTTATCGGACAGCGCGTTGAAACGTAACAGGCAGTAAACAAATCATAACTGCAATTCGGCGTAATTTACATTCAATTTTATTTATGCGAGACATATTTGAAAGTATGTTTAACAAATACTAACTCTCAAAAATGGGTGAAAATGTTTTATAAGCCCTTAGAAAATTTTTCAAAATTATCGAAAAGAGCATTGAAACACAACTGGCATAAAAAAAATCATAACTACAATTCGGCGTAATTGGCATTCAATTTTATTTATGCAGTACATTTTTGGAATGAACGCTAACTCTCAAAAATGCGTGAAAATGTTTTGTAAGCCCTTGGGATTTTTTTTTCAATGTTATCGAACGAGGCTAACAATACAAAAATCGACGTAATTGCATTTAATTTTGCTTATGCAGTGCTTTTCCGGAAGTATATTAAATAGGTGTAAAGTCTCAAAAGTGCGTGAAAATATTTCTTACGATTAAAAAAAAAAATATTTATCGGACAGCGCGTTGAAACGTAACAGGCAGTAAAAAATCATAACTGCAATTCGGCGTAATTGATATTCCATTTTATTTATGCAGTACCTTTTTGGAAGAATTTTTAACAAATATTAACTCTCAAAACTGCGTGAAAATGTTTTATAAGCCCTTAAGAATTTTTTAAATTATCGAATGGAACATTGGAACGCAACAGGCAGTAAAAAAAATCATAACTGCAATTCGGCGTAATTTACATTCAATTTTATTAATGGGAGATATTTTTGAAAGTATGTTTAACAAATACTAACTCTCAAAAATGGGTGAAAATGTTTTATAAGCCCTTAGAAAAATTTTCAAAATTATCGAAAAGACCATTGAAACATAACTGGCATTAAAAAAATCATAACTGCAATTCGGCGTAATTTACATTCAATTTTATTTATGCGACACATTTTTAAAAGTATGTTTAACAAATACTAACTCTCAAAAATGGGTGAAAATGTTTTATAAGCCCTTAGAAAATTTTTCAAAATTATCGAAGAAAGCATTGAAACATAACTGGCATTAAAAAATCATAACTGCAATTCGGCTTAATTGACATTAAATTTTATTTATGCAGTACATTTTTGAAAGTATTTTTAACAAATAGCAACTCTCGAAAATGCGTGAAAATATTTTATAAGCCCTTGGGAAATTTTTCACAATTTTTGAACAGAGCATTCATGTCTGGCATTAAATAAATCTGCAAATTCGGCGTAATTTATATTCAATTTTATATAGTGCCTATCTGGAAGGATATTTAGGTCTCAAAAAATGCGTGAAAATATTTTATAAGCCCTTAGGAAATTTTTCAAAATGATCGAACTTGGTTAGCATTTATAAAATCGTATAATTATTACATATTTCCTCTTTCGTGGTTTATTTTCAATTTAAATCATGTTTTAAATGTGCTTGGATCGGATGAAACTGACGTTTAAAACGTCAAAATTATTAAAGAGATGAAAATGACAAATTATACTTTATCGACAGTTTACTCAAAAACTAAAGAGATTTCGAAAAAAGCTTATTCTTTATAAGTTTGGAATTTAAAACTTTACTCAGATTTTAGTCGACAAATTTCAGATTTTAAAAACCAAATTTCAGAATCCTTAATTCAGGTTTTAAATTTTAGCGCCGAATTTTCGTACTTTCGCGGCCAAATTTTGAAATTTAAGCCTAAAACATTGCGATTCACCTTAGATTTTAGTCACCAAATTCCGGATTTTAAAAACCAAATTTTTGAATCAATTCAGATTTTAAATTTTAGCGCCCAAATTTCGTACGTTCACGCCCCAATTTTGAAATTTAAGCCTAAAACATTGCGATTCACCTTAGATTTTAGTCACCAAATTCTAGATTTTAGAAACCAAATTTTAGAAATTAATACCCAAATCTTCCCTAGCCGCGTGTGACTGTATAGCTCAGGCCTATGTGAAAAAAAAATCTAAATCTTGGATATTGATGCTTAAATTCCGGATTCATTGCCCACATTTGAGATTGTATTTCGGAACCTCATTTTAAATTTTATAGGATCAAATTTTCGGATATTAGAATCTTAGAAATTTTATGTGCCAAATTTTAGATTTGAAGACCTAAATGAAGAAATTTGATTCCTAAAGGACTTAAACTTAAAAATTAGACCTTTAACCCTAACAAAATTTTAAAATCTAACCCTACTTTTGGTGGATGCGCCGGGAAAATGGCAAACGTCTCGTCAGTTAAAAGAATTGATTACTTAAACTCTAAAATGTATTAAAGTGGCAATTTTCTCGTCAGTTAAAAGAATTGATTACTTAAACTCTAAAATGTATTAAAGTGGCAAATTTCTCGTCAGTTAAAAGAATTGATTACTTAAACTCTAAAATGTATTAAAGTGAATAATTTTGAAAAAGTTTATCGTCACACTATTTAAAATATAATAATAATTACAATATCTTATTGTTGTTATAAACAACTGCAATTGTTTGACTTTCATCTTTGTCATGGCTAACTATTTTTTGATGTATAATAAAACTTAAAAATAACTGTAACTCACTTATTTTTAGAAATAACTATGTCATAAGTGGTATCGGCTTTAAGAGAAAAAAATAGTCTTTCGAATCAAGTCATAGCCAACTATGGTTTCCATTAAAAAAAATGTAAGTTTGCGTCATATCTCGGAAAATAATGACGTTAAAATTTTTCTGATTATTTTTTATTAATCTGAGTAAAATTATCTACAACTTTGTCCTTTACAGTTTCTTTCAATCTGTCATAATAACCGAGATATATTTATTTGAAAAAAATCGACACTTTTTACATTTTTCAAAATATCTAGCTACCCTTCACTTTTTTGAAAGCTTTGACAGTGTTATTTTATTGGGCTGGTAAAACTGCACTTCTTTGCCGATTTAACTGTTTCTCTACCTCTTATAGTTTCCGAGATCCACATAGAGAACGTAGAAAAAAACTCACCCTGTATTTATTTTTTGTATTGACGTATGTAAAATAATTTTGTTACTACTACATTCTAATTCTATATGTAGGTCGTAGAATTGGAAATTTTGACCTTGAATACAAAATTCACGTCCAACATTCGCGTTAAAGTACGTAGATTGTAGGATTTCAGGTTCAAATTTACGCGCCCAAACTTCAGATTTTGAGTCTCAAATTTTGCGTTTTAGGGCACACAAAACTTTGATCTGAACAGACGAATATCGGATTTTAATTTTCGGATGTTTAGGTCAAAATTATTTTTTTTTATTTTTTATTTTTTTTTACTTTGGCAGGTGCCCTTCAGTCACATCAGTTTTGTATTTGTACTTGGCTAAGTCAAAATTATAGATGTTAGAATTTTAAGTGTTACATTTTGCGGTTTAGTAATCGAATTACGGATTTCAGGGACGAAATTTTGGAATTTAGAGCGTAAATTTTAGATGTTACCATTAATTTTAGATTGCACCGACCAAATCTATTCTGTATAACTTCTCGTACTCACACCTGCACAAGCAAATAATTATTTAAATCGGAGACTCTCCGCTTTTTCCATCCCTCCCGAAAATTAACATGACTTTTTTGGATGAAAATTAAGAGTATAATTTATGCAGGAACATTTTCTTTGTACGCGCGAAATTTCCATTATTTACAACCCCTGCATAATTAAAGCCCACCCCTCTACGCGTACTAAATTATAGATAATCCTTCTGATACAATCTCTTGAAAATAAAATTATTAACGAGCAAACAAATGCTAACGTGTCAAAAACATACACACTTCTTTTTTTAACCACAGAAATATACAATATTTAAAAAGTAGCATTTATGTTTAATACATGAATCAGAACAAGTACTATATGCATTTCATATATCCTAATAAAACTTAAATCTAAAAATACCTAGTTTTCTAGGTTTATAAATAATTAAATAAAACACACTTTTACTTAATATCACACTGTTTATTTATTAGTGACTGCAGTTTCGATCAAACAATGATCATTATCAAACTATAAGTGAAAGTATAAATAATACTTTGAAAGTAGAAACGTCAAAGTGGTGGAATCTATTGCCTGAATGCTGTACTGAAGCAAATCCGGATGGCTTAATCCTTTCAGCCCTGGATTTCTAAATTTGAAAAAAAAAATCTGTTAATTATTATTGATGGGGAGCTTCTTAAGACCATAAATACCAAATTTTAAGTCATTTGATTAATTAGTATAGGAATTAATTAGTTGAAGTGACATCTAGTGATAAACAGCAAAAATATGGATTATCATAGTGAGTAGAGACATGTAAAAGTTGCGGTGGCAATTGCCACCACCAGGGCCGAAAGGGTTAACCTTTGAACGGTGTTTGGAATACTTATATTTCAATACTAATCTCCGTTTCACCGTCAGCAACTAACTACGCTAATGAGATCTGAAAGGTCGAAACCGGTCTGTAGGTGTTCTGATTTTAACGTAAAGGCTTTAAACTTTAAATTTTAATTTTTGGACTATAATTATGGTTAGTACTACCAAATTAATTTTGTTACAGTCGATGGAAATATCTCCAGACGTGCGAAACGGCAGCGATTCCTCAGCAGAAGGTCCGCCAGACTCGCACGAGGCCATGAACAACAGAGAGCTGAAGCCGAAGCTGACGATCGGCGACAGGAAGAAGCGGAGCTACGAATTCCTAATGGGAATCGTGAAGAGGAACAATTCCAGTTACGAGCTCACCAGCGACGAGAGGGCAGTTGTCTCCGCCAAAAATGTAATTCATCCCCTACTATTCCGCCGTCAGTAAAAATTGATTTATTTTTTCAGGCGCAAAACCCCTCCGTTGACGAGGCGAAAGCCAGCGAAGTCCTCCTGGAGCTGATGGTGAAGATTGCCCAGAATCCGGAGCAGTGGTCCAAAGTGCATGATTTATTGCGTGAGTATCGATTGGCCGAACTTTTAATTATATTTAAAATACAAGCCCTTTCGTGTCGGCGGCGGCCTTCATTAATACGCCCCACCCTCGGCTTTCAAAGATGGGGTAAAAAAAAATTGTCCACAGCGCAGATTTTAACGACGCCCTTGATGGGGTTTTTAATAGAGCAAAAAACTACGATAAAGACATGACAAGGCGGTGAGTAATTAATTACTTTCCATGAAACAAAAAGATTGTTTTTTTTTAGCCTCAATTGTGATATTATAATTCATTACACGTACACTTCTATAAAAACTATCTTGTTCTAAACTTTTCTGTATTAGACAAAAAATGATCGTTTAGGAGATTAAAATCAAAATTCCATCAGTATTGTAAAAGCTACCAGTCGATTTTATTATAATCAGGGGAAAAAACACTGTGATTTAACCGCAACTAATTATTGTAAAAAATATTATATAACGCAATAATCGAGAAATTAACTTCAATAGCCCAAGATACCAACGCATAAAAGCAATTGCCTTACTTTCGGTTAAAAATTTTGACGAAAACATGAAAAAATACACGAGTAAACCCCTTGGAACTTTTGTTAAAAAATGCAACTTTCTTAATAATCATCGTAGATTATTGAAGTATACCTTCTTTTCAGAAAAACGAGAGAAATTGATTGCCGTTAAAAAATGTATCTATCTTCAATAGCAAAAAAATTAGCTAGTCACCATGAACATTTTAGAAAATTTAAAAAAATAATTGATTTTTCAGACTTTGATTGGCCATAGCGGCTAAACGAAAACTCCAAATTGTACGCGGTTTGCAAATCTGAGCTCCTCGTACGTCAATTAGTCGGATTAGAGATTTTTAATTTTTGACGAAAACGAGAAAAAATACACGAGTAAACCCCTTGGAACTTTTGTTGAAAAATGCAACTTTCTTAATAATCATCGTAGACTATTGAAGTATACTTAGCTAGTCACCTGTTTCGGTCAAATTTTCATCCGTTGCCCCACCGCCGAACATCTGCTTTTAACATCAAAAACCTACGCAATTATTTTTTACTAGAGGGTAGTTACAATATAAATAAGGTACACACACAGTGTCATAAGCTGGAGGAGATAACAACACCGAACGGGATTATTTCCTATTGTTGAATATATTACAAAGCTCACTCTAGCCCGAAGAGCACCATTACAAATCTAAAAATACCTTGGAGACATGTAGCCATGGCAATGATATAAATGGTACTCTTGCCGTAATAGGGACACTGAATTATTTTCAGACCTGGATGCTAAGCAAATATGTTAATATCTCGTTTCATGGGCGGCTTTGATATTTGAGATTCATTGGGAGCGAAATAAATATCGCATTAAATATTTATTTATTTATTCAGTGGCTTAATGATCGGGAAGTTAAAGTGATCATCTAATCCACCTACGTGCATTAAAACTTTTTTTAATACCGAAAAATGTGACCTTTTCATGCGAAAAGTTTCAGCGGGGGTTGTAAATATACTGACTAGTAAACCTTTGTGCTAAAGGCCGTTTTAATTGAAACTCGGTACACTTGTCAAGCAGTGAATTACAAAAAAAAAACACGTATTGGTAACATTTTAAATGTGAAAACACAAATATAGTTATGTGTGTAAAGCAGGAAATATTTCCAGCAAAAGTCCCGGCGCATTCACCAATTTTTAATGACAAATAGTACGTTATTAATTCATCTAATATTAGCTAATTGGAAGAGACTATAAATAAAGATTGTCCACCTGCCTCTATTACAAAATGGTTGACATCGCCAACACCACTGCGTTTCTTTCAACAAATGTGCGTAAAATAAAAGTAAACGCGTTGGTTGCATTGCACATTTCAGCTGATGTAGTAAATTGTAAATTGATATAATGCAACTTGCAGAACTAAATTTCGCTTTGATGGAAAATTAGATCAAATTATTATAGAGATTGAGCCCTTGTAATCAGATTTGGCTCCACGTGTGCTTATGATCCGTGTATCTGCATAGATAGAGGCCAGTTTGGAATATATGGGTCAAGAGGTATCGATACTATAACTCCTATATCAGTATTATACGGTGTGTTTTAAAACGAAATTAATCGCAGTCGCTTATGTATTGAAATGCGCATGTTTTGCACAACGGTCAACATTTTTAACGTTATCTGAATGACAACTACGAATGTAATGTGTGAGCCACTGTGTTGGCCATGCCTGAGAGAGAAACATAGCTGTCATGTCTGAGATTAATTCATTTTTTTAAATCTAATTAATGACATACATCATTTATCTCACAGCCAACTCTGAATCAAAATTTTGTGGCTCACGCGATATAATCAGAAACATGCGCATTTCAATTCATAGGCGACTGCGATTAATTTCTTTTTGAAACAGCTGTTCAAGTTCTAATTGTCTTCCCAGAACTGGCAAGAAGATAAAACAAAATTATGGTTAACAGGGAATGGATATTAAGTCTAAATTCGACTTCATCTATTATCATACATAATATGACGTAACGGTGTCTGCACCAGTTAGATAGTACTCCTTTTATTCATGTTATTTTTTTGTTGATGTATGCTAGCAATAAACAATCATTAGCAGATCACGTCCATAATCCTTCGATAATTTATATAATCGAGGCACACGATTAATAACCACTATCTCACACCGCCCGCATCATCCGTAATCCCCAGCTTAATAACCAATAACGGCCCCCATTCAAATTCGTGCTTTTCGCATCGAAAAGTTTCAGACTTGAATTTAAAAATTGCACGGATCGCTGTTAGATGCGCCAGTAATTGAAATCCTTGATGAAGAGGTAAAGAGATGGAATGAAGAGGAGACATGGCAATACCCCATCTTATTCAGTAGATATTTTTAGACGGCGGGGGGCAGAATCTCGTTGAATAAAATCTGATATCATATACGGTTATTACGACGACATCGGCAGAAATACTCAAAGAAGTTGGAGGGAGAAGGCGGAAAAATACGGCTCGCAATGATAAAGCCGCCCCTCGAATTTCAGAATGAGAAAGAAAAACGCTACCGTGGATTTATGATTTATAATGCATATATTTAGATTCAATTTGAATTATTAACCCGGCATCGCCCAGATGAAAAATACGTTTAGCAGGTTGATTTGGAATGGACAGTTTGAAACAAATTTCTCAAATACTAATAGGAACTAGTTTATCCAATTTCAGTATAATCGTTGATTGACGTATTGTAATAAAGCATGTTCATTAAAAAAAACCTCAAGTGTGCAATGATTTTTTATTTTTAAAAATTTAAGTTGGTAACACATATTGGGGTTATGTTACTTGTGGCAAGTTCCTACCGATAAATTAATTTGCTGTGATAAACGACGCAGAGAAGACATAGGTTCACCCACAGAGCATTAAGGATAAAGAGGGACAGTTCAATGTTAACTTTTGGAAACGCCATCAGCGCCGTCTGCGAGTCATCTGGCCAAACACATCGAGCCAGCGGGAAATTTAAAATTGCGACTTTACAATTCATTTTTGCAAGTGTTTCGAACTTTTTGGTTCTCATCAGTGCGACGCATCCAAATAAAAGTGGAAATCGCAGACACTTGCTTTATAAAGAGCTTAGATTTAATCAAACGCAAAAAGTAAAGCTCTAAATGATGTTGAAGGGGATTCGCTTGAAATTTTTTCCAAACGAATTCTTTTTAGGGCAGATGTTAAATCATGTAGTGAGCTACATTCTTGAAGGGGCCGTTTTAAAAAAGATTTTGCAGGAACTGTACTGGAAGAAGTACTACAAGAAGGTATATTAAAAATTGTCGGAATTGCATTCCAATTTAAATATTTTCTACAGGAATTAATAAATACTTAAAAAGTGGTCCTCAAAAATGTGCATAACTTTTGAAAGTGGAATTTTTTTTGAGTAATACATTCAATGGAATTAACCCATTCATCTCTGTGATTAGGACATTTCGGTAATGTAAAGAAAGCTTTATTTTTAATATTTGAATCGCGGGTATAAACGTTACTGCAATAACGTGCCTTAAGAGTACTTAATTTACCCATTGCACACTCTTTTAGGTTTAAGAATATTAGCTTAAATTTGAATTATAAATACCTGGCCGAATAGCAATTCAACTCGTGACGTTAATGAGGTTATGTAAAAAAAGGCCGGAAATTTGATGGGAAATAGATGTTGTCATATCTCATTTGTGAAATTATTCAAAAGTCTATTTTGCTTTAAAATTTATCAAATAGACTTAAACAAACAATTAACACTAGTGAACTTTGAATATTACCAGATATTTGGATGTTCTTAAATACCTAAAATAAATTTAACCAACAAAAATATGACCATATTGCTTGGTTACAAAGATTTGTACATAGATTTGGCAGCGTTGCATTGCGTTAGTTGGGCCAGATGACTGTGAGATGGCGTGGAAGTCGCGTTTCCAATTCTCCCTATTCAATTAACCCCCCCTGGGTTCACCTTAGAAAATTCCTTGGGCTGTGTTAATAGCATCCTAAGTACGTTTGACTGGTCTACCACTTCCTGGTTTACGGAGAGCCAAAAAAAATCCTTGCTTTAAAATGTTTGCCAATACCGTTCGTTACAAAGACGTAAAAGTACATAGTGGAGAGCTAAAGAGAGTCGTCACATCACAATTTTTCCAATATCTTTTCGAAAGAGTTACCCATCTCTAGTTCTTAGATTTATATAAATTTATTATAACTATTATCATTTCATAATTATAAAGTCAACATTTTTGTTTTTTTAATTTTTTTCTCGAAAATAAAAAAAAATTATGAAATAAATTTCTTAACCCGCCATTGCATACTGTTTCCAAATGGGAATATAACAATTTTTGTTAGGCAAAGTGCTGCTATCTTACGAAATAAATAATTGCTAAAATAAATAAAAAAGATTCGAAAACTGTAAGAGTTCCTCAACAAAATTTATTTTTGAAGAAATCTTTAAGAAGACTGTATTTTTTTTCTTTATTTCTCAACTGGTAGAGCAAACATGTTCCTACAGCGCACAGATAAAACTAAACAAACCAATTACAAGTAATTCCAAGGAAGTAGAGCATTTCATCCGAATTAGCACACTTGTATCAGTTACATATCTGAGCAAGCTCAAACTGAGAACAAGTACAAGTGTGCTAACTGGGATAGGAATATTGAATTGGAAGTTTCTCATCAGACAACTTTGCTGAAGCAGATACTGGTTCAAATTACCGATGTTATGCCTCTAAACAAGTTTGAAGAACTCAAACGCTTTCTTCATTTCTTTGATAATTATGTAGCTGCCAGAAATACTGATGAAATTATGAAATAAAAGATTAACAAAGTTTATAAAAAAAACATAATTTTGCCTTATTTCTATACTTCGTACAAAGCAAATAGAGTCTACTTCAAATTTCCCAGATGCACTTAAAAATGTGTAATAACATTTGCCTTTGTCAAAGCTCTAACTTTCTTACTTATTGTCAAAATAGTAACATCTGTACTTTCCTTACAGAGAAAATCGACAAAGACCTACTAAAGTCCAAAGAAATCATCGACAACATGAAGAACGCCGCTCACCGCGAAGAAAAGAAAAACGAGGAAATGCCAGAGGAACAGAGCACAGCAGACGATGACACCGCCACCGAAGACATCCACAAACTAGACCTGGGTCACGACAGGAATAAAAAGAACGCCACCGCGGAGAAGGCGCCGCTGGAATCTAACCAGTGGATGTTGGAGGGCGAACAATTCAAAACCACGAAATATCCGTGGCAGCTGTCTACGAGGCCGAGCAAGTCCGCATATCAGAAGAACTTCGCATATCACAGGGTGACGGGAAATCCGCTGGTGCACACCAACTTCAACAAGAAACCGAAAGCTTACATAGCCGTCTCGGTGGTGGCGCCGAAGCCCCTCCAGCCGAGGTCAAACGCGGACGACATCATGCTGGAGAACGAGCTGAAGGAGTTGAAGCCTTGGAGCCACCAGCAGAACTTGAATAACATGGCCCAGATCAGGTCGCGCTGGGTCATACAGTCCAACGGGAAGAAACTCCTCTACTCACCCTAAATACATACCAGGGAGACGGTATACAATTTTATAAACAAAAGAAAAAAATCCATTATTGCAAATAGTTAACTTAACACATAATTTAATTTTTTACTCACACTTATACACATACACGCGGATCAAGAGGAAAATACAGAATTTATTTGTTTTAGGAGGTAGGTTTGATTGCTGTAGTTCATCTATTAGGAAGATCCGTTATTTTTTTAAGCACACTTTTAAAACTATATGTTGTAACGGTTAAAAGGAGAAATTCAGAAACAAAAAAGGTGTAAGTAGACAATTTTATGCATATTAGACATGCAATGAGATATATTATTATCATTCTTATAAGAAAAAGATATCAAATGTAGACATGAATGTTATTAGATCAATAAATTTAAGAAACACATCTCATCCGTCTGTTTTATTTTAATGTACTTGTAAAGTCGTAACTTGTTACGGTTAATAAAAATCGATGAAAACTGGTAATCACGTGAGTCGATTCTTGGGAGCCGAGAGTCAAGTGTGTAAATTTCCTGACTCATTATGAGTATATTTATTTGAAAAAATTGACACTTTTTACATTTTTTAAAATATCTAGTTACTCTTCACTTTTTCGAAAACTTTGAAAGTGTTATTTTATTGGACTCGTAAAACTGCACTTCTATCTCTTACAGTTTCCGAGATCCCCATAGAGAACATTGAAAAAAACTCACCCTGTATATATAAATGCTGAATAACTACCGTGAGATCAAAAAGTCGAAAATAATTGGCAAGCCATTAAAACATAACCTAACCAATAGAAGTTCAGTGGCGTCACTAAGAATGGGAATTTTGGCATGGAAAACCTTGAAATTTAAATAAAACAGCTCTATAATGAATTATTAATAGTGATTATCAGTTTTGAAAATAACTGTTAATTGTTTGAAATAGGCAAAATAGGCAGATGAAAACCCACAAATTTCTAAAAGAAGTAACCTTAAAATATCAAAATTAACAAAATGTACACTCCATTGCATTGGAGATTTCCAGACAGCCAATATAATTTTCCTTGAATTATTATAGGGATTTTCAGAAAATGTGCTGCCAACTATTGTCGACTTTCTGATCTCAGTGCATAAGAAGCAAGTGTTTCATTTTCCATTCATTCTCAATAAGCAAATAAGTTATGACGTTATGAGCAGCGGCAGCTTGTGGATTTCCGTAGGGCAAAAACAAAGATGTCGCTTGTGCCGCACTACTTACTCTCGTAGAGGAAGCAAGTATTTCGTTGCTGTTTCGGTCAAATTTTCTTCCGTTGCCCCACCACTGAACATCCACGAGCCGCCACTGGTTATGAGGTTTGGAACACAAAGTCGAGGAACCCATTTTTAAAAAAACATCAAAAAATACTCTTGCTTTGAGTGACAATATGTTTTCTAATTGTAAGGATTTTTCAGGACTAAAATGAAATAACAATTTATAAAAAGAAAAGCATTTTATTTATCAATACACCAATTGGAAATTTGTTATAAACTATAAATCAAACTAGAAACAATACCTTACGATAAAAAAGGAAATGTAATTTATTCTCAAGAGGATTGACACAGATTTTTTTTAATACATACAGTTATTGAATATTAACGTTTAACATCAATTGATCTGATCATAAAATTTTATGAAATTTGCCATTAAAGATTAGTTTATAAAATTAATGGATTATGCACTTGTCCTTAACGGTAACATCAAAATGAAACCGAGAGTAAGGTCGTATATAAATAAGTGACACATTGATGGATTAAGCATGTTTTTCCTTAGTTAATAAATCACTCCACCTTGGAAATAAATCAAACCTCCTGATTGGCTCTTTCTTGCTACCATTGAGAGATTGAAATGAATCAATCACGATAAAAATGTGTGAAAAAGTTACCCGAAACACTGAGTGCTGTTAAATATATACATTTCATAAGTATTACTGATCTCTAGGATTGTAATTCATCGGCGCACCAGGTGTTTGGTGGTACATGGGTCTGCTCTGAGTTGTGTATAATGCGGATGCCGGGGACGGAGTCTGTTGATACTGTGTTTGTCTAACTGGATAACCAGCTGTTATACTCCCTGAAATAATAAAAAATACACTGTTTATGGAATGAATTACAAGCAAAATGCGTAAACGTATTGTGTTTTGTTCCATTTCAAGAGTAAGAATGTGTGTGTTCCATGATCAAAATTGATTTTAGAATACTTCAATTCTGCTGTGGTCATGGAGAAACAATTTTTGGATCAGTTGCATTCTAAGATATACTCCGTCTACTCATAAATTAGACTTTTTTGACATCTAGGTTGCCGAACAACTCTCGCCATAAAAAGTAGTACTTACGAAACTTAATTTATTAGCACTCAAGAATATTACCGCGTAAGTGTGTAATTGGTTCGTCATATCATTTAGAACGTTCTCCGAAAATCAAGAACAAACTGTTAATAATGTGTCTATTGGCGACGTAGCGTATGAATATATTGGAAGTATACCGGTACCAACATAACTTGCTGCAAAATTATATTTTTCTCATAGCCGCGTTGGTACTTTTAATTTTTTAGTGTTTGTCAAAAAAGTTTAATCTATGAGTAGATGGAGTATATACTATTCCTAAAATCATAAGGTGCGATGTAAATGAACGAAGACAGAACAATTTTTGGATCTGTTAAAAAATGCACTCCTTTTCTCGTTTAACAATCTTGAAAATGTGACAGCATATGCTTGTTTTGTGTTTCTAGTCATGCTAAGTGATTTATTACCTGTTTTACCCTGTTGTACCGGACTCAGTCCTATCGATCCCCCGTGAATCACGTGCGAAGACGGTGCTCTCAGCGTATAGTGCTCCATGGGTTTCGGTTCCAGATGGTAAGTTGGTTGTCTAGAGGCTTCGAACACCTGGCAAGTGGGCTCCCTCCCCGGGATGGCCCCCTGCTGCGAATAATAGATGGAGAGCTCTTGAGGGGCAACGGGGTAAAAAGCCCCAGGTTGATTTGCATACTGAGGAGTCTCTGAAATAAAATTACCATATGTGACATTTCTGTAATCCGAATTAATTAAAGAGTGACGAGCATGAGGATTTGCATATTTTACAATTAATGATGGTTTGATCAAACCAATTTGCATATAATTTTTTATAAGTTACTAAAGAAATTACACAAATGTACAAAAGGAAAGCTTGCAAAAAAAATGGAAAATATAAGCAGTGCACACAGATAAATAAATAAAGCTGGAAAAAAACTAATGGTATTAATAGTTATACCAACAAAAAAAGCAGAATTAATAGTGAGATTGACCACTCACTGTTCCACAAGACAGCGCGAAATTCATGGCGTCTAGTATCATCCTCTGCAAGAAAACAAAACGGTATTAAAAATAACCTAAAGAACAATTTCGTTGACTCTAGGAGAATTTAGATAAATATCATTTTTATGCGCATCATATTAAGAGTACTTACTTTGCGGTGATGATTGGTAGGGTGGGTTCGCCACGTTGGCTGGTTTGTATCCGTAATTTTGATGGTACAGCGATACCGGAATTGTGGAGGGTGGAGGACTAGGACTCCGCGGGCGTTTTGTTGCTACTTTGAAACCTTGCTGCGACACAGGTACGCCTCTGGGGATGGACTGCGGCGGCAGATACAGTTGCTGAGGTACTAATCCGTGTGGAAGAGTTTGTAGAGTCACCACATCACTAAACACAAAACCAGTCGCAGATTCAAAAGATTTTTTACATGTTTTTAGCACAACTTTCCACAAAACTACAGTCTCATAGTATTAGTGTAACAATAATGTTATGTGATTCATAAAAATCGAACATGTTTTGATGGTGATGAGGTGCGCCAAATTAACAAATTTGCTGTCGCGTTCTCCGTATACTTTCTCACTCTGCGCAAACTTTACACTCGCATGTCTCAAGTGCTCGGTAATACTGTACCACCAAAGTACATGGAGTTAAATAGCATTTTATCGCATCTATATTATGCTAATAATTTATTGAGAACTAGCTGTAGCCCCACACGTCTCGAGTGGGCGGTATAATTGTGGCTCATTATCCAAGGATTAAAGTAACTAATAATCTTACCTTGTGGATTCCTTATGCAATTGCTTCCTCCTGTTATCGTCCTCATTAAGCACCTTCTTCAGCTGCAGAAAGAGCTGGTGTTTCTCCTCCTTCAGCAATGCCAATTTACCCTCGAGCTGCACAATCTGCTCCTTCGTCTCGCCCAAAGACATAACATCCTGCTGCTCCCTCGCTTCCCGTTCCTTCCTCAGCCTTTCCTCCTCGACCTCGGCTTCCCTTTCTTGCTTCTTCCTTTCCCTCTCTCGGAGAATGTGCTTCTTCAGAGCGTTCCACATCTGCTCCGAGCGATCAGCTTTGTCCATCACCGCAGCTGGCATCTTTCTGGTGGTAACTGTACCCGGCTTTGAGAGGTCAATGATTTATGGATTTGCTTACATGTTCGTTTTCGTACTTATTTATAAATTATGATTGGATATCTGTTGTATGATCAAAATAAACACTTTCGATTCGGGAGAATGACGTCGATTAGTTGAATCAGGTGTAGAGTTGGCGATTGTGGTTTCAAGGGGGGAAATTTGAATTTGAATTGTTTTTGTTAAGGTTTTATACGGATCAAACAATATTTGGGGAAGACAAGAATTTGAATGTAATAACTGTTATCAAAACGTTGAGTGGATGCTTACATGGTTAGAAAACTGTTAATTATCTCTAAAATATTTAGAGATGTAGGCAACACAATCTACAATCAGGTTAGAAAACTGTGGCATGGGAAAATAACTAGATTCTTCATTGACTCTACGACCGTGCTCGGGCATTTTAAAGGTAGATGTTTAGTAATTTTAAAAAAATTGTAGAGTTCTATTATAACACTATTTAGTTTTTACTCTAAAAAAAAAAAATTGATGGTATTAATAATTAATTATTAAATATTAATTTTCAAAAATTCATCTCACGCAAAAATTGACGCAGTTTCAAAAATCAAGGTTAATTTTAAAAGAATTTAAAAAAATCATTTTTAAAAATTTATAACTCACGCAGAAATTGATACATTTTCAAAAATCTAATTTTAAGTTAAAAGTAGATATCTTGTGAATAAACTAAAAATAGGATATTTCAAGGAGAAACATTTCACCGTGGCAAAAATCACATTTGAATTAAACATTAAATATTGTTTTCCCATCACAACACCTGCAGACCGGTTTCAACCTTTCAAGTCTCATCACTGTAGTTACTTGCTGATGGGAAATAGATTCCACCACTGTGGCGTTTCTAGATTTGAATTAAAAGAAAACTCAAAAACATAAGTGTATATATATAACTATATATTTTATTGAAAATCAACACATCATTTTACAAAATTAAACCAACCTCAGTAATGAATATATATATTTATATTTCTCATTGGCAGTGGATTTCCGCAATATATTTTTCTTCCGTAAAACAATTTTTATACAAAGGGTTCGGTGGGTGGTTCTCTATATAAAACATTTACATCCGTTTTTTTCATTTTTTGAGCAAACGTTTACGTATCACAAATATGGAACACAAATTGGGGGGGAGGAGAGAGTCAACGCTAAAATAGATCCGCATATAATTGTGATAAATATTGATAAAAATACCTAAAGTACAACGCCAATTGGTTTGTGTCCCTTATTCATTTATAACACTATTCAATAATATGGACAGGTACATTTTTTGTAAAAGGTCTATAAAGTTTCGAAAAATATCTTTCTCCTAGGAGTACATCAAGTTTAAAATAACTATAGAAATCTATGTCCTTACGTACATAATTGTATGAATATAAAAAAGAAACAAAAGAGAACTAGTTAGCTAATTGTGTAAGTAATGTACAGTAAATTTGTTCATGAGGTTGGATTCATGTAACAACCGATTTAAATTATTTTATACATTTTTGTATCTGTTTTTACCAATATCTCTATACATTTTAATAGAGAATATGAAATTGTAATTAATTGTAATCTGTGGAGGAATTATTAAAACATTTGCCCTGAAATTGAATTAAAAATTTCAGTGGAAATAATTGTTGCTGGCGCTAAATAATATAGTTACAAAAAAGTGCTTTCATGTAAATAATGTATAATTAAGAACAAATGCTTAACCTTAGGATGCATAAGGTCATGCTTTTTGAGGTAAATTAATTTCGCTTTAGGAATGTCCTTGACAACGTACCATTGAGTTAATCTACCATTTTTACAGCACTCAGTATAATTTCGTATGTAATAGTCAATAAAATTTACACATTTTTTTTATGAATATATTTTGTCCACTACATCTATACATAAGGTACTCACCTTATGTATAAATGTAGAAAAAATTGCTTATGCATCCTACGGTTAATTGTTACTTACACTAAATTTAATTTTTAACAATATATTGCAAAACCCAATCAAGTGCTCCAACAAGAATAATATATACAAGTGATGACAAAAATTTCAGCAATTTCAGACTTCCTACAGTAATGTGAATTAAAATAGTTACACTGCGAAGGATTTACTTCGTGTACTGAAAACTCACGATGTAAGGTGATTTTCAATTTCTTGGGTGATGAGGATAATCGCACTAGGGGGAAAAATTCATCCCAGACTCTTAGTGATTAGCCTCCTCACCTCATTGTTAAAATTTGTACTTTTTTTTGTACATTTTCAAATACCTGATAATACAAATGTTATTTATTATCAAAACATATTCTCTGGCTTGACTACAATGTTAGAAATTTTTACGTTTAAACTCCAGGGCAAGCGTAAGTTTGAGACATTGGTAAAACCAGAATAGAAGTAAAAAAATTCATGACACACATTAAAAACTCAAAAAAATATGGCCTCCAAGCTGAATCGACAAAACCGCCTGAAAAAATCAAACATACTTTTCTACGCTAACAGCTATGTTTTATTCAAACGAAAATTAATATTTTGTACAATATATGATTCCGTTTTATTCGATTAGGGAGATTCACGTTTCGCGCTTCGTCGGGTCAGGGGATAATCGGCCGGGTCTCCGTAATCGATAAAAAAGTATTCTATTACAACAAAGTATACAACATAACTATATTCAACCTTAAAGTTAAGTTTACCGTGGGTAATTAAAGGCACATGATGAATTCGGCATCGGCTGTTGCACGATGGCGAGGTTCTTAAGTCGAGTTGGCTATGCCTGCACGTCCTCCTGCTCCTTCTCGCGCTGTCTGACGGCGACGGCCGTCTCCACCAGTAGATAGAGACACTTGAATTTGTCTTTGTCCTCGCCTTCGGGTGGGGTCGGTGGAGGGGAAGACGGTAGGAGCGGGCCGACGGAGTGCGCCGGCATTACCTGCACTTTCGGGTTGTTGAGCGGATGGGGGAGCTGCGGCAAGTGCGCTAGTTGGGGATGCGGGGCGCTCCAGTAGTCTGCTGTTACTAGTTTTCCTTCAGGGGATCTGAAATTTAACATGAATTAATTATTCAATGAAAAGAGCAGGTGAAAAATGTTTTTGCGTTTGTGTCGAGTGTTTTCTATGCGTTATGAGGATCATCACCTACATTTTGTAATTATTCTATATGCAGTATGTTTTTTTTTTATTGTGGGTCATATAATTTTACAATTATATTAAATAATTTTATTTTTGAATGGAATAAATAAATAAGATACAAAGAAAAATCTTACGCCATCTATTAGATAATAAAAAAGTGCTATAAGAACGTCTTTTCCGTTTTTAAATACCTCAAATAACGGAAATACAAAGAAAAAAAGAAAATGTTCAAACGTTCTTCTACAAAATATAATTTAGAAAAAACCTATGTACTTCCATAGCCAATGGTAACTAAATTATAAAAAAATTGTTTTTTTGTGCCAGGTCGTCTTATACTTCAAGAGAAATCCGTCTCATTTAGAAGTTATAAAAGACGGCGATTTCAAAGATTGATTCTGTCGCCGCCATTTTGCATTAAAATGATAATACAAATGTTTTGTTTCATACCTCAATAAGTGTTAAACAAACCCTCTAAAAAGAAATCCTGCTCCTTTTTCCATACTCCCAAAATAAATCGTCAAAATTGGGCTTGTTTTCCGGCCGCTAGAGTTGTGTTACCGCTTAATATAAGATAAAAGAACTATATAAGAAACATACCCTCTATTAGCCGGATGAGAAGACTCCTTGGTGTCGGGAATCCCGTACCTCACAATCGTCGACCACGGATTGAACTTCTCCTCTTCGCTCGGGCTGGAGCTCTCGTATTCGTTCGGCGAATCACCCTCCGACCTGTACAGCAGCGTCATGCTCTCGTCATAATCGTGGTCCAGCCTAATTCTCTTTCCGCCCATGACGCCCGGGTCCATCTCCCAGCTGGCCGGTCCGGGGTGGTCCGGCCCCAGCGAGCCCCCGTTCGACAGTTTCTTTCCCCTCCTGGATATCGTGTAGTGAAGCGGATCGTGGCCCTCCCTCCGTATCATTTCCGGCAGGATACGTCGGCGTGCGTTTATAAACCAATTGCAGACTTGTAACACGGTCAGGTTCGCTTCCTGCGAGAGAGTTATCTTCTCTGCATCACTGGGGTATGCATTGTACCTACACAAAAATCATGAAAGTTATGAAATCCAGTTTAAGCGAGGCGGTGGTACTGTAATTATAAATCCATTTATTCTCAAATTTTATTTTTGCTTTCACCATCATTACTTTGCTAATTAAAGTGAAATAACCGCTAATTATAAGCAAGAGTATACAATTTTAATAAAGACGAAAACAGCCTGAATATACAGTGGAACCTTTAATATGTAATACTAAAATATTCTATTATCCACAGTATAAAATTTAATGCAAAAAAAATCACAAAAAAGTGCAGAAGCCATAAGTAAGATTTTTTTCAAAAGTACTAACTCGCCTTAATAATTATAGTAAACTAATTTTATTGATGAAGGAAACAGAAAGTCCTCCTATGCAAAAGCATAAAGAAGTGAAAAAAAAAATTGGTTGATGGTTGGGCCTTAACTTTGTGGTACATTTTGGAACTTTAAATAAAACAATTTCTTTACTAAGAACTTTGAAAATGATGAGCTTATGATCAAAACTTGAGTCACTAAAAAATAAAGCGTAATATTAACAAAGACACTGTTTTATTTAAAATTTAAAAACGAAAAATTTTACCCCTTTAGCGCCACCTATGGAATATTTTTCACATTTTTTTGCATAACAGTGCAAGTTTGTGACAGTGGAATAATATTTCGTGGAAAAACGTAACAACAACAAAAAAGTAATCAATAAACCTCGGATTATGCTGTAACCCAATCAAATGGGTGCATGGGCACGAAGTGTTAAGAAAATATCCACAGAATCTAGAATGCATAACCTCCAAAATGTCACCACTATACTGGATTAACACAAACAGAAATTTCAAAGGTCCCTCTCTCTCTTCTCCTATGTAATGTGTTCTGTTACGATCTCTACAACCCTAATCCACTATACAAGCCGCAGATAACCAAAAATGGCTTTGCACCTAGAATGTTTCCAATTTTCCATTTATAAATCCCGAGAAATATTGCATTTGTATGTTGTGGCAGGCGAGGACCCAGAAATTTGGCTGGGGGATCTCACACACAAACATATGTGTAAACTGAAAATCGTGAATATGACATTAAATAAAAGTGTAATATAGCAATGGCATTACA